>CM076580.1:1636764354-1637511405 GCA_034641835.2 Pinus albicaulis
AAATAAAACTAAAACAATTTAAATTTATCTTAAAGATAAATCTATTCTTCAATAAAAATTCTCAACAGTTACTTTTTATATATTTAATACGTAAAAATATAATTGCTAATTTGAAAAAAATAAAATAAATAAACTTAGAAACTAAAATAAATAATGATGAATGAAAAACTTAATTTCTTATTAATAATACCAGTATAGTTTTGACGTAATAAGCATACGTTCTATTATATATTCTTTAATCCTTTTGTAATAACTTAATGCAAATATCTTAATGATGTGTTAAATTTTGTTTGACTCCGCATCATATCCTCAAAACCATTTAGTTCGCGTGCCGTTGTCACTCTGCCAAACTCTCTGTATTTATTGGGAAGCAAAGAAAAAGGCATGGCAAATCAGAATTTAAAATAATACTGAAGGAAAAAAATAATTTCTTGTTTTCACATTATAATTATTAGCATGCGTTTTTGTTATATATTCTTTAATCCTTGTGCAATATCTTATTGATGTGTTAAATTTTGCAATATCTTAATGATGTGTTAAAATTTGTTTGCCTTCTCCAGCTATAGCTATAAAACCATTGCGTCTTCTGTGGCTATATAGCATACCATTTAGAGTTTGCGTGTCTCCGTCTCTAATCTCCGCTACTAGTACTCACTAGAGAAAACAACGAAACGTAGAAGAGAAGAGAGATGGATATGAATATGAATATAGGATGGATATTGACGTTACTGGTGTTATTTAATGTAACTTCAATTTCAATTTCAGCTTCAGCTTCAGCTGTGGATACCCTGGCCGGGCAATCCGATTCGTACATTTACGGTCAGTGGCAGTGAATACGAGAGGAATCTGAAGAGGGTATTGCAATCCCTGGTGGATGGCGCTGCTCCCAGTGGCGGATTAGCAACACATACGTATGGCGGAATCCATGGGCTTGTGCAATGCCGGCCCGACGTCTCTCACCGTGACTGCAAAAGCTGTTCCGCTGCAGCGACACAGAGGGCTTTTCAAGGCTGCCCCAACGCCATAAGCGCTCGTGTTCAGTTCGAATTCTGCTTCATTCGCTATGAAAATTACACTTTCGCCTCTGCTCTCGATACCAGCGTTGCCTATGCTGTTGAGGCTTCTCAGAGCAACCATAATATTCATGGTTTCAATCACACTCTCGGGAATCTCATGGCAACTCTCGCACAGAAAGCTCCCTTACACGTCAATAGATTCGCCACCGGAGCAGCCGTGGTCATGAAACATCCTTCGACTGTCACCGTTTATGGATTACAAATGTGCTTGACAACACTTTCAGCGCCCAACTGCCGTGTCTGTCTGAGACAAGCCATTGGAGTGTTGAATAAGTGTTGCTCTTCGCAAATGGGAGCTCAGGTGTATCTCGGCAGTTGCTCTGCGCGATTCGAGATCTATCCCTTTTAGCTGACTCCATGCTTTCACTTCACTGCCTTGCCTTGCCTTCGCTGATACAAATAAATATTGTCTTTTCTTTATTATATTTACGTTTTCTCAAAATAGACATGAACCTATGCCCATGTCTTTTCTTTATTATGTTATCTCCACTCTGTACTTTTCTCTCCCCAAAATATACATGAAGATATGCCATTCATTGAAAATCTAATGATGGCTTCCTGTCTATTTTTCATAATAATGGAGAATTTTAGAATTGTCTCAGATTATTAGAGGTTTTTTTTTAAGTGGTTACAGTTTTGTTTGGACTCATTGTTCTAACTGATTCTGTTTAATTAGAGTTTTGTTGTATGCTGTTACAGTTTTGTTTGGACTCATTCTTCTAACTAATTCTGTTTAATTAAATTGTAATTGATCACTCTCCCGGTAAATATAAAAGTAATATAACCAGTCTCCAATGTGAACGCAACTTATCTTCCAATAATTTGTCTTTCATAATTTCAACCTCTTGTCTTTGTAGGTAGTATAATCCATAAACTTAAATTTGATACATCTCTTGTCTTTGTAGGTAGTATAATCCATAAACTTAAATTTGATACATCATTAGTATCTATTAGTATTCCCACAACAAAAGAAAACAAAATCTACATTAATAAATCGAATATTTTTTTATAATACACATTACAAATTTTACATTAAATTTCTTTAATTAACATTCAGTAAAGTAAAATAAAATAAAAATATACGTTATTAACAAAAATTTGAATCCATAAATAAATAAATAGATAAAATAGCATACTTTGTTCTAAGATGTTTACATATTCTATTTTGAAGAGATTTGTGAGGAACACATCAATATTAAAAGAAGTTATTAAAAAAACTAAAAGATGTTATTGCTTTCCCTCTCTCAATCTTGAATTAGATTGCAAATCTGTGGTGGGTGGATTTCTTGAGGAGTAGATATCAAAGAGATTCCCCATGACCTCTTTCTTTGATTTTCTGCCTCGCTTGCTAGGTCCAGGAGTGGGTTTTGGAAGCTTCTGCTTCCCTTTTTCTTTAGCCCGACCTTTGACAAGTTGACATTTTACCATTTTTGTTATCAGATAATGCTGACAGCAATTGAGCAACACCTGTGAGAATTTTTAACAGGCTTGTATATGGCAAGAGAAAGTCAATAACATGATGCATGGGATTCCTTCGAAGTGGATATCACAGTGCAAATTGCCATGAAATTACTGTTGAAGGTGGTAAAACCAACATATATGGTGAACAAGGAAAAAGGTGAGGGAAGTGAGCATGAGACCATTGCCAAGAACTCGTAAAGACGAAGTGACTGACTAGCAGAATAGAAGCGACGATTATTCTTCCTAACATATAGACGAAATACAAGATGCAAAGCGGAGGTAATTGACTTATGGACACAATTCAACTCTTACACTCTGCTGAGGTGAGGTTTCCTGAATTACACAATTACGGTGGACATAGTTAAGGTTACAGACACGAGTAGGCTCATCCTACCTCGCCATGCTAGAAATATCATACTCTTGAGATTCTTTGTCATTTCTGAGTAGCCACAACACCAAAACCTGAGAATATTTTTCCCGAAAAACTGGAGTGGAGGGTTTTGTTTGAAAAAACAGAAGCCGACAAGGGGTTCTGAAAAAAGGGTTAACAGATGGAGCCTGGAAAACGAAAAACTGTAGGTTATCCTGCATATGATTAAGTGAAAATTTAAGAGACCCTTCCCTAATTGCATGCCAGAAGAAATAAGAGGTCTTCGAGAAATCAGAAGGATGTCAACACTTATGGCAATGAGTCACATGCAAACCATCTAAACTACCCATGAAATTAAGGTTTCCATTGTTGTTACAGTGAGCAGGAGGTAAATTAATAATGAAAGTAACTAGACCCGAATAATCTGACGATTTTGAAAACCTGCATCCTCCTTGCCCTCAGATCCTCCTTGAATTTATCGGCCGAGAAAAATGCTCTCCCTCCTCTTTCCTTCCCGCCTTAACCCTTTATTCATGCACCACTTTTTCTGATGTGACATACTTAGTTGGCACCTAGAGTTGTCGTGTGAGCAGCTTGAGCTTGTACCTGCCTTCGGCCAACTGCAGGATGGATCCTTAATTCCTTGAACTGATGGTGTGGTGTGCGTCGCCACATGACACCACCCGCAAGCCATCATCTTCCACTTGGCACCCCGATCGGGGAATTAAACCATTGGGTTTATTAGTTCCTTTGGTTTATAATATGAATAATCCATTGCGTTAATTAATCATTTAGTTTTATTAACCCCTTGAGTTTAAAATATTGATTCTTAGGGTTTATTAATCTCTTAGGTTTTTATATTAGTTTGTTGGGTTTATTGATTCCTTGAGTTTATTAATCGCTTGGTTTTATTAATCATTTGTATTTATAATATTAATTTTTTGGATTTATAATATTAATAATACCTTGGTTTTATTGATACTTTGTGTTTATAATATTAATAATTCCCTAGGTTTGTTGTTCCATTGAGTTTATAACATTGAATCCTTGAGTTTTCCAATTATTTGGGTTGTGAATATTAATTCCTTTGGTTTATAATATTAATAATCGATTGGGTTTAATATATCGAAGTATCAAAGGTAAAATATTAGTCCTATACTTTAATATTAATCCAGTAGGTTTATAATGTCTATCCCTTCGGTTTATTAACTTGTCAGGTTTATAATTTTAAGAATCATCAAGGTTTATTGATCCTTTGGATTTATGATACTAATATTTATGTGGGTTTATCAATCTTTGGGTTTAAAAGGTAATAATTCCTAGGATTTATTTTAATCGATTATGTTCTTAATATTGAAACCTTGTGCTTTTTGATCCCTTAGGTTTATAATAATTTTCCCTTGGGTTTACTAATTCCTTGGGTTAATAATATTAAACGCTTTGGTTTGTTTGTTCCTTAAGTTTATAATATTAATAATTCCTTGGTTTTATCATTTAATCCCTTAGGTTAATTAATCTATTGAGTTTAAAATATTGATTCTTAGGGTTTATTAATCACTGGGAGTTTTAATATTGGTTTCTTGGCTTTATTGATTCCTTGTGTTTATTAATGGCTTTGGTTTATTAACAAATTTGTGTTTATAATATTAATATCTTAGGTTTATAATATTAATAATCTCTTGGAATTATTGATATCTTGTGTTTGTAATATTAATAATCCATTGGATTTATAACATTATTTCATTGAGTTTTGTAATTATTTCGGTTGGTAATATTAATACCCTGGGTTTATTAAACCCCAATATTAAGGGTTAAATAATAGTCTTATGGTGTAATACTAATCCATTAGGATTATACTCTTTATCCCTTGGGTTTAATAATTTTTTGGGTTTATAATATGAACAATCCATAGGTTTTATTGATCCCTTGGGTTTATAATATCATTAGTCATCTCCTTTTCGCAATCCTTTGGGTTAAAAATATTTATTCCTAGGCTTTAGTAATCCATTTTGTCTTTAATATTGATGAGTTTAGCTTGTGATCCCTTAGGTTTAAGATATTTATGGCTTGGTTTTACTAATTCCTTGGGTTTATAATATTAAAAGCTTGGGTTTATAATATTAAACCCTTGAGTTTATTACTCTGTTGGGTTTATAATATTAAAAATTCCTTGAGTTTATAATTTACTAGCTTGGGTTAATTTATGCCTTGTGTTTAAAATATTAATTCTTAGCATTTATTAATCCCTTCTGTTTTTTATATTGGTCCATGGGTTTCTTCATTCCTTACATTTATGATAGTTATCTCTTTTGTTTTCTAATTTCTTATGTTTATAATATAAATATAAATTATTAAATAATATAGTATTATCATTATTATTACATATTTAATTATTAAATATTATATTATTTTATATTTCACTATAATATAATTTATTTATTTTATGTAAGCTTCTCAAGACTATATCTTCATCATGTCGAATATATCACCCTATCGGAGGTGGAATTGAACGGGTGATTTCACATCAAGTAGTGTTTTAAAAAATCACAAGATCACCATCTATCCAAGACCCCTGGACTAATATATATATATATATATATATATATATATATATATATATATATATATATATATAACATATTTTAGTTTAATATATAGTATGCATATAGTTAATATTATTAATATGCTCCAAATAATTATATAAAATATTTTTGACAATTATACTAAAATATATATATTAATTATTATGGTAAAATCATATTATTAATAAGAACTAAATGTTATTATTGTGTTATATATAGATTATATTAATGTTTTAAATATACCTATTATTTTATTAGCTAAATTTTATGTAACAATTAATTTTATATTAATATACAAATTAATGATAACATAATAAGTATTATTATATAAATATGAAATACTATGGCTATTATTATTTATATAGTTATTAATAATTAGAAAAATTCAGCCTTTAGCAAAATGCAACTAACAGTTGTTAATGCGGTGGGTGGTGGTGGTGGACATATGCCTATCAGCCTATGTCAACCACATTGGTAAATGTGGGAAATATATTTCATATACCCTATCAACGTATATCAACCACATTGGCAAATGTAGGTGTGCTAATTGTTAAACAAGAAGCATTATAGTGGAAAACCCCTAAATTCTAAGGAACATTAGGATAATAATCCATTTTGTCTTTAGTATTGATGAGTTTAGTTTGTTGATCCCTTAGGTTTAAGATATTTATGGCTTGGTTTTAGTAATTCCTTGGGTTTATAATATTAAAAGCTTGGGTTTATAATATTAAACCCTTGGATTTATTACTCTGTTGGGTTTATAATATTAAAAATTACTTGAGTTTATAATTTACTCGCTTGGGTTAATTTATGCATTGTGTTTAAAATATTAATTCTTAGCATTTATTAATCCCTTCTGTTTTTTATATTGGTCCATGGGTTTCTTCATTCCTTACATTTATGATAGTTATCCCTTGTGTTTTCTAATTTCTTGTGTTTATAATATAAATATAAACTAGCAATTGCACCACATGTTACAAAGGAAACGCCATAAGGCAAAAGCATAGGGAAGAGTAGCATAGAATATAGAAGTAATTTTTTTTTGCAATTTTAGTCATTTACTGGAGCTTCTCTTGAGAAAATTTTGAACTTAAAAATCCATTTCGAAAACACTGAGGTGATCCATGTCAAAACCTTAAAATAATAACAATTTGAGACCAATAAATGCATTCTTGGAATGAAAATCACAAAACAAGATGCATTATTTTTTAGAAAAAAAGTTATTCATTTTCAAAACACTCAAAGGTGATCCATGTGAAAACCTTGCAAAATAATAACTATTGGTGACCAATAAATGCATTCTTGGAATGAAAATCACACAAAATATGTATTATTTTGTAGAAAAACATCTATTGAGAGTATTCAAGTAATGAACAGTGTAAATAGCGTCTATGTTTGTTATTACGAAAAGAAGAGAAATAAATAGCACTGATCACCAATATTCTACATGCTTTCCATTGACCTTTTTTGTATTAAAGTAATGAACAGTCTAAATAGTATCTATGTTTGTTACTAAGAAAAGAAGAGAAATATATAGCATTGATCACCAATATTCTACATGCTATCCAATGACCTATTCTACATGCTATCTAATGACCTTGTTTAAAAATTTACAGACTAAATAGCATATGTTAAGACCCACCGAACCTCAAAGCTATTGAAGGCCAAATCAGTAAAATAGCCAAACCACGCCACTCCTAGAAGTAGTCTTACAAGGACAGGAGAGGGCTCTCTCCGTAGAATAGATATTCAATAAAATGGTAATTAACTGATTTTAGGCTAGGTATATAAATGGGAAAAAGAGTTTTGATGAATTACTGAAATTTCAGGGATATATGGGACAAGAGGACAGTATGAACTGAGGGATTAAATCGAGATACAAAATATTTCATAGGGCAAGATAGGCAGGAGGTTTAGCAATCAAGTCTAAATAAGATGAAATGGAAAGACTGTTGAGAAGTTGAAAAGGGCATAATAAATGAATCCTTTTCAAACAGAAGAAAATACACAGAGTATGAATGATTCCCCAAGGCAGAGCATATAAAATGGATTCTACCTTTCTAACTTGAAAACATTCAACTCGAGATGTTAATGAATGAATGGTGTAGCGAGAAAATATATACAAAATAAGACTTTCGATGCGGTTGGATTAAACCATGGGAAGTCCTTTAATAAATGTAATAAAATGCGATTTTGGGACTTACAAAGGGGAAAGGGCCTTTATATTATAATGGGAAGTAAGTGCTGTATGGTGGGCTTGGGGATAAAATCGCAATCGCAATATTGGAATTTGCGATGGGAATTTGCGATGGGAATTTTGCGATGGGAATTTTGCGACGGGGATTTTGCGACGGGAATTTTGCGATGGGAATTTTGCGATGGGAATTTGCGATGGGATTTTGCGACGGGGATTTTGCGATGGGGATTTTGCGATGATCGCACATCGCAAATTCCACATCAACAAGACACTTGAATCTCTAAACTTGCGATCTTGCGATTTTGCGCTAAAGTGGTGGGGTTTATATATATGATATAACTTTGTTATAAAGTTTGTGGGGTATTGGTCGGAGAAGCGTTTAAGGGGAGGGACTTTGTAATATGAAGTTTTTTATTATAAAGTCCAAAGGCATGGAGGGGAAGTGGTTGGGTAATAAAATCGCATATTTTATTAAATGATTTACAATGCGATATTATAATCGGAAGGGGGAAGGAAGGGGTTTTTAAAGGGATTTGAACATAAAGTTAAAGGGGAGACATGGGAAATAGGTGGGGCTTAGGGAATAGAGGGCTTTTACTTCACTTAAGCACAAAATTCAATCCAGAAGCCAGTTTTGAGAGTGTAGTATACCGTTGGAAAGCTCTTTCCGGGCTCTTTCTGATGGATCTACTTTGAAGATGATTTGGCACTGAAAATACTACAGAAAAATTCTCTGAAGGAAGAGACATCACTTTGTGGAGATAACAGCTTCTGAATTGTGGCTGAAAGGAAAAGTATCATGTCTTCACCTCAAAACATGGTTTTGAGGTGAAGCTTGCATCAAACCAAACAAATGATATCTTTGATCTTCCTGGTGCTATGAATTTGTATTTATTGACTTCCTCATGACTTCGCTGATATTTATTTGACACTTGACTCATTAATTTGACCATGGCGAGACCTTAGAGACTAATGAGACCCATCCTATGACCTACTAATATGATTTTGAGAATGAAAGTGAAAAATGACTGAAGATCATAGGAAGGAAAATCAGCAAGTACCTCATGAGGGAAAACTGGTAACAAATTACTACCATCAATGAATCCATGACCTAACGGAATGGCGAAATTGATTATTATGGGACTCCTAATATGCAAATGAAAAAGAGCAATTTTGATTACTGATGGCAGTATGACTAGAGTGACACTAACATTGGCTCCAATGGGGATGGTAGCTCCTTGGAGGTGCCAAGAACACCGTAGACCAAGTAGCCTTATCCATTGGGCATGGAGTCAAAAATACTGAAAAACTGACACAATGCATACTGACACTGACTCAAGACTAAGACTGAAAAACTGAAATAAACCAAACCATACACATATCATTCAAGTTTTATAGCCTTCACTTTGGGCCCCAAACTTCAATGACTGTGTACTCTGAACTCTGATAAACATAACATGGTATATACAATGATGATGACATATATCCTGATCCTTTGTTTTCAACAATGGTAGTGCTTCAAAATCCTACCATTTACTGCTCCTCCAGGACAATTTTGGCCATCCATTTCTGAAAGCAAGAAGGCATTCTGTCCTCTGTAAGCTGAGATCCTGTATGGTCCTTTCCACAGATTGTCGAACTTACCATGCTTCCCTTTGTCTTCATTTCTGGCATCCCATTTCAACACTATATCATCCAGCTGAAACTTTTCTGCCTTTGTCTTCCTGTCATAGATCTTTTTAATTTTCTCCTGCAACTGAATAACGTTCTATGACACTTACTCTCTTGTTTGATGAAGGTGGATCATTTGATTGATTCTTCGCTGATTATCATTGTCCTCGCTGCCAACTTCTTGCAATAATTTCATAACTGGGACTGTAAGGGATGTAGGAAAGACAGCGTCAGTACCATAAACCAGCTCAAATGGTGACATACCTATTGATCTTTTACTGCTAACTCTGTCTGCCCACAGCGCGTTGATGAGCTTTCGGTGCCAATTTCTTTTGTTTGCCTCCAGCATTTTTTTAATTATATTCACCAATGATTTGTTAGATGACTCAGCCAGGTCGTTTCCTTGTGGATAATAAGCTATCGAATGGCCCAGCGCGATGTTGTATTTATCACAAAAGTCGATCATTTTCTTGGATCTGAACGCTGCTGCATTGTCTGTTACGATTTTACAGGGGCAGCCAAAACGAGATAGAATATTCGATTCCAAGAATTGAATGATTACCGCGTCTGTTGCTTGCCTGGCTGGGACGGCCTCGATCCATTTAGTAAAGTAATCTGTCCCTGTCAAAATCCATCGGTGCTGTGCTGTGCTGAGGACGCGGGATGAATCTCCCCTATAAAATCGAGCCCCCACTGCTGAAAGGGTGCATTCACTGAAACTGGTTTCAAAGGAAGTGGAAGCAATTTCTTCTTCCCTTGGAAGATTTGGCATTCGTGACATTTCATCACTGTCTTATATAAATCAGAAAATAATGTGGGCCAATAATATCTTGCTCTCAATATCTTGTTAACTATAGTCTTCCAAAACAAGTGACCACCGCAGTCGCCTTTATGAAACTCGTGCATTACCTTCTGCGCTTCTTCTTTAACCAAACAATTGAGCAGAACGCCTCCTGGATCTTTCCAATACAGAGTGCTGTCTAAAATGCAGTATTTTGCAGATTTTAGCTTCAGAGATCTACCTTTGCTCTTGGACATGCCCGTAGGAGGAGACAAATGCTGAAGGATATAGACGATATCTAAATACCACGGGGACTGTAGAAAAATGTCTGCAATTGGAACCAGCAAACCTTCATCTTCCTCTTCTGCCACTGCTGTTATAAGGTTTATATCTAAGGCGTGCAGATTTGATTGGGCCATCAATTTCGCCAAGCCTTGGCCTTTGATCAATTTCGTGGGCTTGATATCCAGATCATACTCCAACATGGCTGCTATCCACTTACCTCTTCGACCTTCTGGATCAGTTTGCATCAACACCTCCTTCACGGCTGCGTTTGGGAGATATGCTATAGTATGTGAATGCAGAATATAGACCCTGAAATCCTTCAATGCTTTGATAAGGGCCAATGCCTGTTTTTCAATGATATTATACCTCAAAGCAGTGTCTCTAATAGTTCTACTGAAAAAGGCAATTGGCTTTTCGATCTCGTCTCTCTTTTGCATTAAAACAGCCGCTAAAGTATGCTCAGATGCAAACGAAAATATGATAAAGTCTTGAGTGTAGTCAGGACTGATCAAAACTGGGGCATTGGACAAAGCAAACTTTACCAGATTGAATGATTTGATAGCCTCCTCACTCCATTTAACAGTGTTGTCTTTCTTTAACATATTAGTCATTTCCCTCAAATGCTCAACCAGATTGGGTATAAATCGACGTAAGAAGTTCATCTTACCATTGAATGCTTGGATCTCCTTCTTGTTTCGTGGCAGGTCTATGAGCTGGATTGCCTCCACTCTAGCTGGATCAATGCGAATACCATCTTTGGAGATGATATGTCCCAGCAGCTTGCCTTCATCCATGGCGAAGAGGCACTTCTTGGGATTGAGAGAAATTCTGAACTTTCTGCATCGCTGAAAAAAAAATCTCAAATGGTACAAATGCTCATCATCTGATCCTGAAAACACTGTCAAATCATCCAAATAGACAACCATAAAAACATATTTTTCATTTGCAAAGGTGATGTCCATTGCACATTGGAAAGTAGCTCCTGCATTCTTCAGTCCGAAAGGCATTTTGGCATACTGGAAGGTTCCCCAGGGTGTTGTGAAGGCAGTTTTATCTTGGTCCTTCTCATGCACCAAGATTTGGTTGTAGCCTAAGTAGCCATCAAGTAATGACATCCTGGATGCTCCAACTACTCTCTGCAGAATATGGTCCATTTTCGGAAGTGGATAATTATCCTTTAAGGAAGCCTTATTCAAGTTCCGAAAATCTATGCACAACCTTATTTCTCCAGTCTTCTTACGTACCGGGACCAAATTTGAAATCCAGTCAGAAAATCTAATGGGGACTATGATACCAGCTTTGTATAATCTATTTACCTCTTTTTCAATGGATGGCAGCAGCTTCGGATTGATTCTTCTCAGCTTCTATCTGAATGGCTTTTGATCTGGCTTGATAGGAATAGTATGTTGGATTATGTTCCTATCATACACTTTCAAATCTGAATAATCCCATGCAAATACATCAGAAAATTCAGAAAGCAACTTCACATACTTATCCTTCACTTCAGGGGACAATGTCTTTGACAATTTCACGAACTTGGGCTGATCAGGTGTTCCAAGATTCACATCTTCAACTCCTTTCTCTGTGGGCACCAAGCTTGGCTTCTTTGCAACATCGTCCTGATCAAACATCTCCTATAGAGGTATGAGACCTCTAGGAATTACGTTATCTTTCAGCTGCAATATGTCCATCTCGCTTGTTTCCATTTCTTGATCATCCACCACATACTCACCTTCTATGAGAGTGTCCTTGAATTTTCCATCACCTTGCAAAAATGCATTTATCTCATTATCATCCCAAAATACTTGCCAATACCTCAAATTATCCGGAACAACAGGCCTATGTTTGACATGGATTTCGAATTTGTTGCTGGAGTTCATCGGAATTTTCAGGTTACTTGCAGTAGTTGCAAGAGAATCAGCAATAAGATTCTGCATCCTGGGCACTGTTGTCAAAGTGTACTCTGGGAATGTCTTCAAAATGTCCAAAACTGCATTTTTGTATGCCCTCAGTCTTGGATGTTTAGCTTGGTACTCTCCTTTCACCTGCTTGATTATTAACTCAGAGTCACCATACACAAAAATCCTTTTTGCCTTCAACTTCTTCAAGATTTTGAGGCCTGCAATCAGAGCTTCATACTCTGCTTCATTGTTAGAGCATTCAAAATCCAACTTGTAAGCACATACTCTAACATTACTAGGGACCTTCTCAAGTTGAAAAATAGGACTCCTAATCCATATTCCAATGCCAGCTCCATCCTTACCAACAGCTCCATCAAAATCCATACTCCACAGACCTTCTTCTTCTTCTTGTAGATGCTGAAAATTTGTTTCTTTCTCTTCTTTGCCTTGGCTGATTTCTGGCTGTTCATTATCCATTTGCTTCTGGCAGGCAGAAGGCTTAGAAGTACTTGCTGCTTTTTCTTTTTCCTGTTTGAGGATTTCTCCGAAATTTTCTGAAATCTCAGGTATCTCCTCCACTTGTACCAACTGAACATCCTCATCATTTAAACCACCATCTGAATATAAGACAAAAGACTCTAAATCTGTGTGTACTGCATTGATGGGATGATTTACTGGCTTGTCTTTGCTAGTGATCATGTATTTCATTTTCTTTTCCCTATATAACTTTCTCAACTAGCCAAACACAGGGATTGTGGCATAGGAGAAATCAAGCTGTATGGTCCCCTTAAGTTTGGCACCCCAAGACCTAGATAGGAGCATTCCAAACCTTGGTGGGACATCAGCAAAAACTACATCCATCAAGACATTTTTGGCTGGGATTTGATCTAAAGACACTACTAAATCTTTGATGAGACCAATACAGTGGACCCTACTTGAATCAAAAGAGTACAAATCATGGTATTTTCTAGTAACATCAAGGCCTAACTTCTCCATGACAGCTTTGGGCATTAAATTATGGGAGGCCCCGGAGTCTAACATGGCATTATGCAAGATAAACTCATGTAACCTAAGACTGAGGTAAAAAGGGGGAACTTCATTTTCTTCAGACTCTTGTTTGGCTGGACCAAAAATAAGTTCGGGGTAGTCATCCTCCACATTAACCATATCAGAAAGAGGGTCAATTTGCAAGACTTTAGACACCTGATTTTTATATACACTATTCTTTACCAACTCGGTCAAGGGCACGGACACTTTCAACTTGGAAATTTCATTTTCTAAATTAAAGGAGGGAGATTTTTCTACCTCTTTAATAGGAGGGTCTTTCTTCTCCATTTGTTCTCTCGCTACATTCTGCTGGCCCTTTTCTTTTGCGGCATTCTCAGTTGTGGGTGCTTTGCTGGATGAAGGAATGGCCGGCTCTTTTCCTTTATTCTGTGCCTCGTCCTTCATTTGTAGTTCTTTTCTCCTTTGAATGGGGTTGATGGTGACGTTTCTGTTCCTTAGAGAATACTGCCCTTGCCTGGCTGACAGCGCGTTCATATAACCTCTCTGGTAGTCATCATATTCCTTTTCTAACACCACGTCATTGGCCAAAATGAAATTTTCATCCCCTTGAATGTCTGGAGTCGCCACTATGTATTCTTCGTCTTCTGTGAGGAAATGGGTGCACCATCAGCTGTGAAAAAATGATTGGTTTCAAACAGAGGACCATCGTCGTCTGAGTCAGTCCCTTGCACGTAGTTCTACTGTAACGGTGTTTTAATTGGCTGTTGTGGTGCTTTTTGGTCCTACGCCCTTTGTTCTCTCTGTCTAATTCTGAATTGCGTTTGCTGCTGTCCTCTAAAATTTGGATTTCTTATTTGAGTTTCGGGTCTGTCGGAAATCCTCAAACGCTCAACCATATTTTCCATTGTACGAATTAGAGTGTCCATTTTGCTGTCTGAAGTGGAGGCTTCCTCTTTCACCACGACTTTCTTTTCGGTTCTAGCTCGAGCTCTTCTGGTCAGCAGATTAGCTTCAACGCTTACTGCTATTTTTTGCATTTCTTCAAGAGACAGTGGATCTCTTTCACGCAGCTGATATGCCATATCGGCATCAAAACCGTCCAGAAACTTTAGCATAGCTGAATCCACGGGTGGTTTGAGGTTGGCCGGAATAGCATTGTATGCAACATTGAATCTTAAAAAATAGTATTGCACAGTTTCACCCACATTTCTTTTCATATTCTCATATTCAGACAGAATTTGGTGTGGGTTCCTTTTCACCTCCCACCGGTCTAGGAACTATGTGTGTAACTCTTGCAAAGTGTGAATAGAGCCTGCTGGTAAAGCTCTGAACCACTTTCTCACTTCACCTCCGAAGCTTTGAACAAACAACCTGGTTGCTACATTCTCTTCTTCCACTTCATGCAAGTCAAAAAAGTCATTCATCTTGTCAATATGCTGCTGGGCTATAATGCCCTGAGTGGCATCAAAGATAGCAATTTTACTTTGATAATCAGCAGGCATATCATTGAGAACCCGAGGTAAAACCAAGGGTGCATACCGGGCAGCCATATTTCTGGGAGGATTTACCACAGAGTCTGTAATGCTAGAATTTGAGGTCGGTGTTGATGGAGGAGATGAAAACTGGGAATTGATTGATGGGAATGCTGATGAATCAGGAGGATGGAATGCTGCACCTGATGATTCTGAAGGCTCAGGAATATAAGTTGCAGTGATGGACTGAGGCAAATTCAAAATGTAGTCATCAATGGAAGAATTTGCTCTCTGAACTTCAATATCTACGAGAAACTCCGGATCTAAAACCGTGTCTTCAAGTGCAGTTTCAGACTTACTTCTAAACAAAGAAAGCTCAAAATTCTCATCAAAAGAAATCTCCTCTACAAAAAAACATTCACTGGGCCAAGTATGGGACCTGAAAATAGGTGTAGGACTTGGCGATCCCTCTTGTCTTCTGACTATTCTTGGGATAAGATTCGGATTTTCGAACATAGGGGGAGGATTTGGATCAGGATTAGCCCTTGTATATCTTCTTGAAGCCAGTGTGGTCAACTTACTACTATACAATATTTATATCAGCCTAGAAAATTCTGAAATATCATCATCGAGACTTTGCAAGAAAAATATTACTGGGGTGATAAATCTTCTACGCAAAAGTTTGTAATTGCTTCCCCAGTGGAGTCGCCAGAGATGTTAGCACCCAATCTGAACCTCAGGCTGAAAAAAGGCCAAATCAGGGTAACAACTAAACCACGCTCAGCCTTGTAGCTAGACATACAAGGACAGGAGAGGGCTCTCTCCGTAGAATAGATATTCAATAAAATGGTAATGAACTGATTTTAGGCTAGGTATATAAATGGGAAAAAGAGTTTTGATGAATTACTGAAATTTCAGGGATGTATGGGACAAGAAGACAGTATGAACTGAGGAATTAAATCGGGATACATAATATTTCATAGGGCAAGATAGGCAGGAGGTTTAGCAATCAAGTCTAAATAAGATGAAATGGAAAGACTGTTGAGAAGCTGAAAAGGGCATAATAAATGAATCCTTTTCAATAGAAGAAAATACACAGAGTATGAATGATTCCCCAAGGCAGAGCATATAAAATGGATTCTACCTTTCTAACTTGAAAACATTCAACTAGAGATGTTAATGAATGAATGGTGTAACATAACAATGTACATATGAAACATAAAGGAGAAACATATGCTAAAACTCATACCACATGAATCCCATAAATCAGAGCTGCATCACTTTATTTAATTCCCTGCCAAACTGTACAACGGAGCACAGAGCTCACTGCCACACTATTCCCCTACTTCTGAGTTTTCAGACCTCAGACTTTCCGCCCTTGCAAATAATTAGAATTTACAATAAATAGACGAATTTTTCCGGAATACAAATCGATGGAAGGGGAGAAATCACAACTGAAGATAGAAGGCCAAAATCCAATAGTCTCTTCGTAAAGGAAGAGCTGCATTACATCTGGCCAGTGAGAAGGCAAAAAATTGTAACGTAGATTTCTCTACAACGTAACTGAAGATGTGACTGTTACAATTTGGGTCTCGGCCTTTGGCTGTCGCTTTGCTTTCCATTATTCCTTTTGAATAACTGGCTTTTAATAAGATGCCGTTGCAGTAAACTGGAATAAACTGAAATAATGCCTTACGTGAAGGGAAATAGTGAATAAGAAGGAAGGGAGAGGAGGCGGGACCAGCATCTTAATCGCAATCGGGATCGGGGAGCGGGAAAATATATACAAAATAAGACTTTCGATGCGGTTGGATTAAACCATGGGAAGTCCTTTAATAAATGTAATAAAATGTGATTTTGGGACTTACAAAGGGGAAAGGGCCTTTATATTATAATGGGGAGTAAGTGTTGTATGGTGGGCCCGGGGATAAAATCGCAATCGCAATATTGGAATTTGCGATGGGAATTTTGCGATGGGAATTTTGCGACGGGGATTTTGCGACGGGAATTTTGCGATGGGAATTTGCGATGGGAATTTTGTGACGGGAATTTTGCGATGAGAATTTGCGATGGGAATTTTGCGACAGGGATTTTGCGACGGGAATTTTGCGATGGGAATTTTTCGATGGGAATTTGTGATGATCGCACATCGCACATCGCAAATTCCACATCAACAAGACACTTGAATCTCTAAACTTGCGATCTTGCGATTTTGCGCTAAAGTGGTGGGGTTTATATATATGATATAACTTTGTTATAAAGTTTGTGGGGTATTGGTCGGAGAAGTGTTTAAGGGGAGGGACTTGGTAATATGAAGTTTTTTATTATAAAGTCCAAAGGCATGGAGGGGAAGTGGTTGGGTAATAAAATCACATATTTTATTAAATGATTTACAATGCGATATTATAATCGGAAGGGGGAAGGAAGGGGTTTTTAAAGGGATTTGAACATAAATTTAAAGGGGAAACATGGGAAATAGGTGGGGCTTATGGAATAGAGGGCTTTTACTTCACTTAAGCACAAAATTCAATCTAGAAGCCAGTTTTGAGAGTGTAGTATACCGTTGGAAAGCTCTTTCCGGGCTCTTTCTGATGGATCTTCTTTGAAGATGATTTGGCACTGAACATACTGCAGAAAACTTCTCTGAAGGTAGAGACATCACTTTGTGGAGATAAAAGCTTCTGAATTGTGGCTGAAAGGCAAAGTATCATGTCTTCACCTCAAAACACTGTTTTGAGGTGAAGCTTGCATCAAACCAAACAAATGATATCTTTGATCTCCCTGGTGCTATGACTTTGTATTTATTGACTTCCTCATGACTTCGCTGATATTTATTTGACACTTGACTCATTAATTTGACCATGGAGAGACCTTAGAGACTAATGAGACCCATCCTATGACCTACTAATATGATTTTGAGAATGAAAGTGACAAATGACTGAAGATCATAGGAAGGAAAATCAGCAAGTACCTCATGAGGGAAAACTGGTAACAAATTACTACCATCAATGAATCCATGACCTAATGGAATGGTGAAATTGATTATTATGGGACTCCTAATATGCAAATGCAAAGATAAATTTTGATCACCGATGGCGCATGACTCGTAGTGACACTAACGGGGCCCATGATTGTTATTAAGAAAAGAAAACAAACAGATAGCCGTGATCACTAATATTCTACATGCTATCCAATGACCTTGTTTAAAAATTGACAAACTGGATTAGTAGTTTCCCATAATAAAGCCACATAAACACCAAAAAAACAAACAAATATCTAATCTCCCATGCAACTGATTTCCATGAATTTAAAATTACTAGGTAATTTTTCTTCAATTTTGACTTGGGATATGTAACCTTTCACTTTTTAAAAAATTAATTTGAAATCTTTAAATATTACCTTGATTACTTTTAAAAAAAAAAAATTGAAATCTTTAAATATTACCCCGATTTCTTATAAAAACATGGAAATAATCTGAACTATCCCTAATTCTATTTTTTAACATGAAGAATATTATTTAAGAAAATATTCTTTACCTTAACTCTCGGCTCTTAAAAATCGTTCAACTCAAATCGCTCAACTCCATGACGGTGTGCAAATATTCAACCAACCACAACATAAATGAAAATACCAAGAAATCCATACATAGGGTGGTTTTCATCCCTGGCATTACCAAAATAATATAACATAGATGGCCACGAAATAAATACAGTCATAAAAGGGAAAAAAAAGCACAAAAATAAAACCCATAAATGGGGAAAATATGAAATGGGTGATCATCAACACTTTGGCTCTTTATTTGTACAAAAATACGTAAATACCTAACATTGTTACCATATTCACTACAAAGTGAAAAAAACAAAACCATTTGTTTAATATCAATGAAAGCTAAGATATGCATGAATTCCTATTTGCAAGATTTTGATTTCCTATTATGTTGTATTTTTTTGTTTTTGTTTTTGTTTTGCTTATAGTAATTTTTCCAGATATATTTTTATACTGTATTTTGAGTTAGATTTGTTTTTGGTTATGGTAAATATTTGGTACTATTCAATAAACTAATAATTGGTTTATTAACTTTACATTTTATTTATTAAATATTACTCTATTTTCATGTTACAGAGAATAAAAAGAATGTAAAAATAACTAAAAGCAGATTGTTGTTAGTCATCATTCACATATTAATCTAGTCAACATTCACATATTAACATATAGCTTTTGTAAAATCGTTAAAAATAGTACAGATTAAAATTTAAATATAAAATTTTATATGCAATATACCATAAAGAAACAATAGTTTCCAACAATGTGTTAAATCCATTTATTTATATTTGTTAGTTAATGCCCTAGACCAACCGTTTCCATCCTTTATTCTATTTTCTGCAACTTTCAATTAACATTTTCAATCGAGGAACCACAAAAATTTACTTTGTTATCATCATTATGATTATATTGTCGTTAGGTTGTGGATTACTGCTTCTGAAAAAATGTTCTAGTAAAAGGAGTTCAGGTTCAAAACTCCAAGCCTCAACAGTTGCAGTCAATGCTTTCAGATAACAACAGTGAGATCCAGGATAAAAAATTCTATGTTTTTCGAGAAAAAATAGAGAGATTCAGGACACTCTAATGGAAACCATCTTGGTTTAATATTCAACACCCAAATTACACGGAGTAGGATTGAAATTGGTAATTTTGACAATTTTCCATTTGACAACATAAATAATGTTGTTATTGTGTAATGATGAATGCTTTCAAATAAGAAAATTGAGATCCACGAAAACAAATTATAAGATTTCCTATTAAAAGAAAGAGAGATATGGGACACTCTAATGGAAACTGTCCTGGGTTAAAAATTAAAATTAAACACCCAATTGACACAGTGAGATTGAAATTGGCAATTTTGACAATTTACAATTTGACAACATTAAACAATTTTGTTACTGTGGAAGGATTTCTGAACTACATGAAGATCTTACGATCAAGGAGAATGAATATCACAATCCTCCATGATATGAGTGGCATCGTCAAGTTTTTCATATGTCCATTGTTCCTAGATTGAAGATGTAAAACATGTTAAACCATATTCGAGTCAACCCGAGTTGAAGGACATTGACAACATAAATAAATTCTATTGTATGAATATGAAGAAGGAAGTGGTAGAGTTTGTGGCAAGAAGTTTGGACTAGGTGAAGCGAGTCCAAATTGAAGTGTAAGCATCCGGGTGGGCATCTTCAACCTATCCCCCATTCCGAATGAAGCTGAGGTCATTTCATGGATTTCATTATAGGTCTTAGAAGTTGAGGCAACATGATCCTATCATGGTTGTGAGTAGGGAAAGTTTGATCAAGGTAGATCACTTCATTATAGTGAGGGCTACTTATTTAGCTATTGAGGTTTGAGGAAGGATAGGTCTTCATGAGGGAGATCGTGAGAGTTCATGGTGCCCGAAGAAAAATTGTGTCACGCGAGGATTCCAAGTTCACTTCCAAGTTTTGGAAGGAGATGTTGGTAGGTTTTGGGATAGAGTTGGCCCTCAACACAGCTTATCATCCACATACATATGGATAGATAGAGAGAGCCAATTGGATACTCCTGGAGAGGATGTATGTCATACATCAGAAAATGAGATGGGAGGAGTAACTTCCATTGGTCGTGTTTGCTTACAATAATGGTTATCATGAGTCACTGAGGATGATTCCATTTAAGGCACTATATGGGAAGAGTTGTAACACTCTCTTAGGTTGGCGCTGCCCTAAGGGAGAGGGTCTGTAACAACCCCGAGTTAAAATTTCATGTAATAAAAGTTAATAAATGTCAAATAATACCATGGGAAAGGGACACTTATTCCAAGTTGAATGTTGGGAAAAATATCCTAGTGGGAATCACTTGTTGTGTTTTATGGCTAAGAGGAAATTTGAAAAGGAAATGGATAAATATTTGGAAAGGAAAAGGTATTTTTGGAACATTATTTATGAAAATAAAGTAAATTAGGAGAAAAAGAAGGTGAAAGGTCACAGGTTGCATGCGAGGAGGAAAATGAAGGAAAATAATGGAAATTTGAAGAAATTAGAGGCCTCATAACTAAAAATACCTCATAGCATTAGTTGGTATATTTTTTTTCAATTTAGGTTTAGAATTAGTCTCATAGAGGAGAAATCAACAAGAGGAGAAAGAAAGCAAGAAAGGAAAAGCAAGGAAAATCAAGGAAAGGAAAGGAAAAACAAAGAAGGACAAGGAAAGCAAATGAAGGAAAGGATCAAGCAGCTTTAGTGAGAGTACTTACAAGTAACATGTTGCATGTATGATTTCCTATTTGGTTTTGACATGCATGGTATGTGAATGTTGGTATTTGGTTCTTTTTTTCTGATTGGCATGGATTTTGTCAGGTTTTAAAAATGGATTTTAGCTTACCATTTCTATTTTAGGATAGCCATGGTGTGATGGGATTGTTCTAGGCTTTGAGCTTTGGATTCCCAAAATATTTTTGATCCCGGAGAGGTGGTTTCAAGAAAACTCGCAAAGGCCTAGGAATGCCTTAACTGATAATTGTGTGATACTAGGTAAATCCTGAGGGCAGAGACAAGAAAATTCCTCAATATATTCATGAAGGACTCGTAGGTCCAATGAGACTCCGCCCTCTAGGCCTTATTGTATAACTTTCCATTGACTGATCGAGGATTCGTAGCCCTAATGAGGGCATACGTTTACCACAATCCCACCTTCAATGATCCAGGGATTCCTAAGCCTTGTGTTTTCTCCAAAGAAAAAACCATAACTAACCAAATGAACACCCACACTAGGATGTTTTTTCAAGCATTCATCTTGGAATATGTGTCCCACGACAATATTTATTATTTTTCATTTATTAACTTTATTACGTGGATTTTTTACCAAGGTTGTTACATTAAAATTTAAATGGAATCTTACCATCGTTGTTATAAAGTCGTTTTCCAGATAATGAGAAAATAACAACTCTCATCCCACCCTTTGCTATAATCATTGCAAGGTTAATATGATTGTAATCCAAGAAAGAAAGAAAAATGGAAATCACCTATTTTCTATTGAAAATAAAAAGAAAAAAATATGTAAGATGAAATGAAATTATAGTGCAGAACCTTAATATTGTGAATGTCATGAATAGGATAAAAAAAGTATTCCTTAGCTTCCAGGGTTAAACGATGAGGTTAAAAATGACTCACTCTTGTAATTGAGAAATGGAAATCTTTGCAATTGAATCCTCAACTGAACTTACAAAATTCCTCAACTGAACTTACAAAATTCATAAAGGACAACTTCAATACCGCTCCATCCCCTGTTTTCAAATGGAAAAGTTATGAATGAAGGATGGAGGATGAAATACTAAAGGAAAAAATGAAAAGTCATTGAGTAAATTACTAGGTTTGGTGTCAATAAATCTTGAAGCCCTAGAAACATATAGCAAAAAGAGAAAGGTTTCACTCTAGTAGAATTTGTTACCTGCAATTTCGACACATGAAATAAGTATATGAGTAATAAAAAATTTACAAAGGAGAAACAATGAAAAAAATGAAGCGAAAATAGTGTGAATGATGGCACTGGAAAGTTTACCTATGATCATAGAGAAGGTACTCTTAGATAGTCATGCCACCCATTAAATGAATGCAATTAATAGCAAAGTAAGGCAATAATGGTGTCCATGTTAACCTTTGATGAATTCCATGCAACCTAATAATAACAAAATAGTGCTATGCAACCAAATAATAACAAAATGTACTTGAATTATGCGTGTTAGGGTTTGTGGACCCTATTGAAAGCCATATCAATTTTAATTCATGTGTTTGAGTGATTACCTCTCAACTGTTGATCTAGAAAGGATGTTTGGAAGGTGAAACCATGTGCCATCACATGGGCTGGGGTTATATGGAATATCCTTTAGCACGACATATGTATTGAAGACCCATAATATTACCATACAATAACATGTTAAATAAATGAAAGTTCAAGTCATAGGTTCGAACTTCGGAATCAATATATTTCATGGAAATGTTATAAGGTTCAATAAATAGAGTTGGAGTGCATGACAACATAGTGTCCTTGGATTTATACAAGGGTCACTGGAGTCTTGTACATACTAATAGAAGGGTTCTAATGAAGAACATGATTATTCTATTGTTGTACCTAAGAATTTTCAAATTATACAATTGTTAATAAAAGCGTTGATACATTAAAAGAGAAAATATATATAAAGGAAAGAAACTATGCAAAGGAAACTGTGTACATACATATAAAATTCACGTCTCATAATAATCTTTATTACACTAAATATTGACACGTGTAGAGATATGAAATAAATGAACCTAAAATATTATATGCAATTGTCCAAGGGCTCATGTAGATCATAGCAATGAACAACAACATATAGAATTGTTGTCTGGTTATAGGTACAATATCTCTCTACTACAAATTTAATAATTGGAGTACAAGCTGGAAATGCCTCTTAATACTAAAAAAAACTAA
This sequence comes from Pinus albicaulis, assembly GCA_034641835.2. Lineage (NCBI taxonomy): Eukaryota > Viridiplantae > Streptophyta > Pinopsida > Pinales > Pinaceae > Pinus > Pinus albicaulis. Next base: position 1,636,787,655 of record CM076580.1, read on the forward strand.
ATTCAAGATACGTAAATCCAAAAATATCACATACGATATGTTCATATATGAAAAAATCACTTGAGTGAATTTCCTTCATACAAATATCTTCAAATCAACATTCAACACAAGTTCAATTGGATTTATAACAATTACAAAAAGATAAATGGAAGATGAAAAACTTACTATAGGCTTGAAAATAATAGTGAGCTAGTATAACTTTAGATATAAATCCACCAGATACTTGTCGCTCCTTCTTCTTTATATGGATGTGAGATTTGGGGTTACAATATCTCTACAATGTCATGGAGGAGGATGGAACATATCTATAAGTAGTTTATAACCTCCAATCTCAAGAATATAGGAATTAAAAGCTACTTGAACCACTTAATTAAAGAATGATTTTATGCCATTGAAATCATGGCTATGATTATGTATCTTATGTATAAGAATTGATACAAAATAGAAGGCAAGAGGTTTCAAACATTTCTTCTAACTCTTTCCAAAATGCTCACCTTTACCTGAGGTGAGGATGACATAATGCGTCTGGTCTTATGTAGGCCATTGGGAAACAAAGGAGGAGATCATTTTGTGGAAACGTGGTAATATTAATAATATTATCATGTCAATTTTTAAGAATAAATTGTATGGCAATAAAGAGTTAGAGGGGAAAATGAAACTAATATATTATAATGAGATGATAAACTACATTTTTGAAAATAAGAAATATCTTTCAGAAGAAAATGAATATTTTAATATAGGAACTAATTCTCATGATGTTCATAGTGAAACTTGGTGTTGTAAAATCCCTAAAAATCCATGGGATGAAGAGTCTATTACCATTGTTATGGAAATGGGGTGGAAGATGAAAAAACTATCTCTTAAAATGCCATCATCGTCATCACCATCCCTTATGGTGTTAAGGTCCAATAGAACATATAGGCCCAAGTGCATAATCATCATCATAAAAACTAGTAATATTATAAATAATTTTCTAAATAACATTTGATTTTCTCTCACTTTCTTAAAATTCGATAGATAGTATAGGTATTATTATTATATCATCATCATCATAAAAAATTAATAAATAAATAACAAAAGCAATATTTCAAAAATAAATATAAAACAATTTAAAAAATATATTATTTATGAAATAAAGTTCCAAAGATAAAACTAAAACAATTTAAATTTATCTTAAAGATAAATCTATTCTTCAATAAAAATTCTCAACAGTTACTTTTTATATATTTAATACGTAAAAATATAATTGCTAATTTGAAAAAATTAAAATAAATAAACTTAGAAACTAAAATAAATAATGATGAATGAAAAACTTAATTTCTTATTAATAATACCAGTATAGTTTTGACGTAATAAGCATACGTTCTATTATATATTCTTTAATCCTTTTGTAACAACTTAATGCAAATATCTTAATGATGTGTTAAATTTTGTTTGACTCCGCATCATATCCTCAAAACCATTTAGTTCGCGTGCCGTTGTCACTCTGCCAAACTCTCTGTATTTATTGGGAAGCAAAGAAAAAGGCATGGCAAATCAGAATTTAAAATAATACTGAAGGAAAAAAATAATTTCTTGTTTTCACATTATAATTATTAGCATGCGTTTTTGTTATATATTCTTTAATCCTTGTGCAATATCTTATTGATGTGTTAAATTTTGCAATATCTTAATGATGTGTTAAAATTTGTTTGCCTTCTCCAGCTATAGCTATAAAACCATTGCGTCTTCTGTGGCTATATAGCATACCATTTAGAGTTTGCGTGTCTCCGTCTCTAATCTCCGCTACTAGTACTCACTAGAGAAAACAACGAAACGTAGAAGAGAAGAGAGATGGATATGAATATGAATATAGGATGGATATTGACGTTACTGGTGTTATTTAATGTAACTTCAATTTCAATTTCAGCTTCAGCTTCAGCTGTGGATACCCTGGCCGGGCAATCCGATTCGTACATTTACGGTCAGTGGCAGTGAATACGAGAGGAATCTGAAGAGGGTATTGCAATCCCTGGTGGATGGCGCTGCTCCCAGTGGCGGATTAGCAACACATACGTATGGCGGAATCCATGGGCTTGTGCAATGCCGGCCCGACGTCTCTCACCGTGACTGCAAAAGCTGTTCCGCTGCAGCGACACAGAGGGCTTTTCAAGGCTGCCCCAACGCCATAAGCGCTCGTGTTCAGTTCGAATTCTGCTTCATTCGCTATGAAAATTACACTTTCGCCTCTGCTCTCGATACCAGCGTTGCCTATGCTGTTGAGGCTTCTCAGAGCAACCATAATATTCATGGTTTCAATCACACTCTCGGGAATCTCATGGCAACTCTCGCACAGAAAGCTCCCTTACACGTCAATAGATTCGCCACCGGAGCAGCCGTGGTCATGAAACATCCTTCGACTGTCACCGTTTATGGATTACAAATGTGCTTGACAACACTTTCAGCGCCCAACTGCCGTGTCTGTCTGAGACAAGCCATTGGAGTGTTGAATAAGTGTTGCTCTTCGCAAATGGGAGCTCAGGTGTATCTCGGCAGTTGCTCTGCGCGATTCGAGATCTATCCCTTTTAGCTGACTCCATGCTTTCACTTCACTGCCTTGCCTTGCCTTCGCTGATACAAATAAATATTGTCTTTTCTTTATTATATTTACGTTTTCTCAAAATAGACATGAACCTATGCCCATGTCTTTTCTTTATTATGTTATCTCCACTCTGTACTTTTCTCTCCCCAAAATATACATGAAGATATGCCATTCATTGAAAATCTAATGATGGCTTCCTGTCTATTTTTCATAATAATGGAGAATTTTAGAATTGTCTCAGATTATTAGAGGTTTTTTTTTAAGTGGTTACAGTTTTGTTTGGACTCATTGTTCTAACTGATTCTGTTTAATTAGAGTTTTGTTGTATGCTGTTACAGTTTTGTTTGGACTCATTCTTCTAACTAATTCTGTTTAATTAAATTGTAATTGATCACTCTCCCGGTAAATATAAAAGTAATATAACCAGTCTCCAATGTGAACGCAACTTATCTTCCAATAATTTGTCTTTCATAATTTCAACCTCTTGTCTTTGTAGGTAGTATAATCCATAAACTTAAATTTGATACATCTCTTGTCTTTGTAGGTAGTATAATCCATAAACTTAAATTTGATACATCATTAGTATCTATTAGTATTCCCACAACAAAAGAAAACAAAATCTACATTAATAAATCGAATATTTTTTTATAATACACATTACAAATTTTACATTAAATTTCTTTAATTAACATTCAGTAAAGTAAAATAAAATAAAAATATACGTTATTAACAAAAATTTGAATCCATAAATAAATAAATAGATAAAATAGCATACTTTGTTCTAAGATGTTTACATATTCTATTTTGAAGAGATTTGTGAGGAACACATCAATATTAAAAGAAGTTATTAAAAAAACTAAAAGATGTTATTGCTTTCCCTCTCTCAATCTTGAATTAGATTGCAAATCTGTGGTGGGTGGATTTCTTGAGGAGTAGATATCAAAGAGATTCCCCATGACCTCTTTCTTTGATTTTCTGCCTCGCTTGCTAGGTCCAGGAGTGGGTTTTGGAAGCTTCTGCTTCCCTTTTTCTTTAGCCCGACCTTTGACAAGTTGACATTTTACCATTTTTGTTATCAGATAATGCTGACAGCAATTGAGCAACACCTGTGAGAATTTTTAACAGGCTTGTATATGGCAAGAGAAAGTCAATAACATGATGCATGGGATTCCTTCGAAGTGGATATCACAGTGCAAATTGCCATGAAATTACTGTTGAAGGTGGTAAAACCAACATATATGGTGAACAAGGAAAAAGGTGAGGGAAGTGAGCATGAGACCATTGCCAAGAACTCGTAAAGACGAAGTGACTGACTAGCAGAATAGAAGCGACGATTATTCTTCCTAACATATAGACGAAATACAAGATGCAAAGCGGAGGTAATTGACTTATGGACACAATTCAACTCTTACACTCTGCTGAGGTGAGGTTTCCTGAATTACACAATTACGGTGGACATAGTTAAGGTTACAGACACGAGTAGGCTCATCCTACCTCGCCATGCTAGAAATATCATACTCTTGAGATTCTTTGTCATTTCTGAGTAGCCACAACACCAAAACCTGAGAATATTTTTCCCGAAAAACTGGAGTGGAGGGTTTTGTTTGAAAAAACAGAAGCCGACAAGGGGTTCTGAAAAAAGGGTTAACAGATGGAGCCTGGAAAACGAAAAACTGTAGGTTATCCTGCATATGATTAAGTGAAAATTTAAGAGACCCTTCCCTAATTGCATGCCAGAAGAAATAAGAGGTCTTCGAGAAATCAGAAGGATGTCAACACTTATGGCAATGAGTCACATGCAAACCATCTAAACTACCCATGAAATTAAGGTTTCCATTGTTGTTACAGTGAGCAGGAGGTAAATTAATAATGAAAGTAACTAGACCCGAATAATCTGACGATTTTGAAAACCTGCATCCTCCTTGCCCTCAGATCCTCCTTGAATTTATCGGCCGAGAAAAATGCTCTCCCTCCTCTTTCCTTCCCGCCTTAACCCTTTATTCATGCACCACTTTTTCTGATGTGACATACTTAGTTGGCACCTAGAGTTGTCGTGTGAGCAGCTTGAGCTTGTACCTGCCTTCGGCCAACTGCAGGATGGATCCTTAATTCCTTGAACTGATGGTGTGGTGTGCGTCGCCACATGACACCACCCGCAAGCCATCATCTTCCACTTGGCACCCCGATCGGGGAATTAAACCATTGGGTTTATTAGTTCCTTTGGTTTATAATATGAATAATCCATTGCGTTAATTAATCATTTAGTTTTATTAACCCCTTGAGTTTAAAATATTGATTCTTAGGGTTTATTAATCTCTTAGGTTTTTATATTAGTTTGTTGGGTTTATTGATTCCTTGAGTTTATTAATCGCTTGGTTTTATTAATCATTTGTATTTATAATATTAATTTTTTGGATTTATAATATTAATAATACCTTGGTTTTATTGATACTTTGTGTTTATAATATTAATAATTCCCTAGGTTTGTTGTTCCATTGAGTTTATAACATTGAATCCTTGAGTTTTCCAATTATTTGGGTTGTGAATATTAATTCCTTTGGTTTATAATATTAATAATCGATTGGGTTTAATATATCGAAGTATCAAAGGTAAAATATTAGTCCTATACTTTAATATTAATCCAGTAGGTTTATAATGTCTATCCCTTCGGTTTATTAACTTGTCAGGTTTATAATTTTAAGAATCATCAAGGTTTATTGATCCTTTGGATTTATGATACTAATATTTATGTGGGTTTATCAATCTTTGGGTTTAAAAGGTAATAATTCCTAGGATTTATTTTAATCGATTATGTTCTTAATATTGAAACCTTGTGCTTTTTGATCCCTTAGGTTTATAATAATTTTCCCTTGGGTTTACTAATTCCTTGGGTTAATAATATTAAACGCTTTGGTTTGTTTGTTCCTTAAGTTTATAATATTAATAATTCCTTGGTTTTATCATTTAATCCCTTAGGTTAATTAATCTATTGAGTTTAAAATATTGATTCTTAGGGTTTATTAATCACTGGGAGTTTTAATATTGGTTTCTTGGCTTTATTGATTCCTTGTGTTTATTAATGGCTTTGGTTTATTAACAAATTTGTGTTTATAATATTAATATCTTAGGTTTATAATATTAATAATCTCTTGGAATTATTGATATCTTGTGTTTGTAATATTAATAATCCATTGGATTTATAACATTATTTCATTGAGTTTTGTAATTATTTCGGTTGGTAATATTAATACCCTGGGTTTATTAAACCCCAATATTAAGGGTTAAATAATAGTCTTATGGTGTAATACTAATCCATTAGGATTATACTCTTTATCCCTTGGGTTTAATAATTTTTTGGGTTTATAATATGAACAATCCATAGGTTTTATTGATCCCTTGGGTTTATAATATCATTAGTCATCTCCTTTTCGCAATCCTTTGGGTTAAAAATATTTATTCCTAGGCTTTAGTAATCCATTTTGTCTTTAATATTGATGAGTTTAGCTTGTGATCCCTTAGGTTTAAGATATTTATGGCTTGGTTTTACTAATTCCTTGGGTTTATAATATTAAAAGCTTGGGTTTATAATATTAAACCCTTGAGTTTATTACTCTGTTGGGTTTATAATATTAAAAATTCCTTGAGTTTATAATTTACTAGCTTGGGTTAATTTATGCCTTGTGTTTAAAATATTAATTCTTAGCATTTATTAATCCCTTCTGTTTTTTATATTGGTCCATGGGTTTCTTCATTCCTTACATTTATGATAGTTATCTCTTTTGTTTTCTAATTTCTTATGTTTATAATATAAATATAAATTATTAAATAATATAGTATTATCATTATTATTACATATTTAATTATTAAATATTATATTATTTTATATTTCACTATAATATAATTTATTTATTTTATGTAAGCTTCTCAAGACTATATCTTCATCATGTCGAATATATCACCCTATCGGAGGTGGAATTGAACGGGTGATTTCACATCAAGTAGTGTTTTAAAAAATCACAAGATCACCATCTATCCAAGACCCATGGACTAATATATATATATATATATATATATATATATATATATATATATATATATATATATAACATATTTTAGTTTAATATATAGTATGCATATAGTTAATATTATTAATATGCTCCAAATAATTATATAAAATATTTTTGACAATTATACTAAAATATATATATTAATTATTATGGTAAAATCATATTATTAATAAGAACTAAATGTTATTATTGTGTTATATATAGATTATATTAATGTTTTAAATATACCTATTATTTTATTAGCTAAATTTTATGTAACAATTAATTTTATATTAATATACAAATTAATGATAACATAATAAGTATTATTATATAAATATGAAATACTATGGCTATTATTATTTATATAGTTATTAATAATTAGAAAAATTCAGCCTTTAGCAAAATGCAACTAACAGTTGTTAATGCGGTGGGTGGTGGTGGTGGACATATGCCTATCAGCCTATGTCAACCACATTGGTAAATGTGGGAAATATATTTCATATACCCTATCAACGTATATCAACCACATTGGCAAATGTAGGTGTGCTAATTGTTAAACAAGAAGCATTATAGTGGAAAACCCCTAAATTCTAAGGAACATTAGGATAATAATCCATTTTGTCTTTAGTATTGATGAGTTTAGTTTGTTGATCCCTTAGGTTTAAGATATTTATGGCTTGGTTTTAGTAATTCCTTGGGTTTATAATATTAAAAGCTTGGGTTTATAATATTAAACCCTTGGATTTATTACTCTGTTGGGTTTATAATATTAAAAATTACTTGAGTTTATAATTTACTCGCTTGGGTTAATTTATGCATTGTGTTTAAAATATTAATTCTTAGCATTTATTAATCCCTTCTGTTTTTTATATTGGTCCATGGGTTTCTTCATTCCTTACATTTATGATAGTTATCCCTTGTGTTTTCTAATTTCTTGTGTTTATAATATAAATATAAACTAGCAATTGCACCACATGTTACAAAGGAAACGCCATAAGGCAAAAGCATAGGGAAGAGTAGCATAGAATATAGAAGTAATTTTTTTTTGCAATTTTAGTCATTTACTGGAGCTTCTCTTGAGAAAATTTTGAACTTAAAAATCCATTTCGAAAACACTGAGGTGATCCATGTCAAAACCTTAAAATAATAACAATTTGAGACCAATAAATGCATTCTTGGAATGAAAATCACAAAACAAGATGCATTATTTTTTAGAAAAAAAGTTATTCATTTTCAAAACACTCAAAGGTGATCCATGTGAAAACCTTGCAAAATAATAACTATTGGTGACCAATAAATGCATTCTTGGAATGAAAATCACACAAAATATGTATTATTTTGTAGAAAAACATCTATTGAGAGTATTCAAGTAATGAACAGTGTAAATAGCGTCTATGTTTGTTATTACGAAAAGAAGAGAAATAAATAGCACTGATCACCAATATTCTACATGCTTTCCATTGACCTTTTTTGTATTAAAGTAATGAACAGTCTAAATAGTATCTATGTTTGTTACTAAGAAAAGAAGAGAAATATATAGCATTGATCACCAATATTCTACATGCTATCCAAATGACCTATTCTACATGCTATCTAATGACCTTGTTTAAAAATTTACAGACTAAATAGCATCTATGTTTGTTACTAAGAAAAGAAAACAAACACATAGCCGTGATCACTAATATTCTACATGCTATCCAATGACCTTGTTTAAAAATTGACAAACTGGATTAGTAGTTTCCCATAATAAAGCCACATCAACACCAAAAAAACAAACAAATATCTAATCTCCCATGCAATTGATTTCCATGAATTTAAAATTACTAGGTAATTTTTCTTCAATTTTGACTTGGGATATGTAACCTTTCACTTTTTTAAAAATTAATTTGAAATCTTTAAATATTACCTTGATTACTTTTTTAAAAACAAATTTGAAATCTTTAAATATTACCTCGATTTCTTATAAAAACATGGAAATAATCTGAACTATGCCTAATTCTATTTTTTAACATGAAGAATATTATTTAAGAAAATTTTCTTTACCTTAACTCTCGGCTATTAGAAATCGCTCAACTCCATGACAGTGTGCAAATATTCAACCAACCACAACATAAATGAAAATACCAAGAAATCCGTACATAGGGTGGTTTTCATCCTTGGCATTACCAAAATAATATAACATAGATGGCCACGAAATAAATACAGTCATAAAAGGGAAAAAAAAGCACAAAAATAAAACCCATAAATGGGGAAAATATGAAATGGGTGAACATCAACACTTTGGCTCTTTATTTGTACAAAAACACGTAAATACCTAACATTGTTACCATATTCACTACCATGAGCTAGTGCAACTTAGTGCATGTTTTATATGAATGAAAACCAAGACATGCCATTCAACATCAACACTCTGGCTCCCCTTTTCTACAAAGTTAAAAAATAAACCAAAACCCTGTTTAATATCAATGAAAGCTAAGATATGTATGAATTCCTATTTGCAAGATTTTGATTTCCTATTATGTTGTATTTTGTTTTTCTTTTTTGCTTATAGTAATTTTTCCAGATATATTTTTATACTTTATTTTGAGTTAGATTTGTTTTTGGTTATGGTAAATATTTGGTACTATTCAAAACACTAATAATTAGTTTATTAACTTTACATTTTATCTATTAAATATTATTCTATTTTCATGTTATAGAGAATAAAAAAAATGTAAAAATAACTAAAAGCAGATTGATGTTAGTCATCATTCACATATTAATCTAGTCAACATTCACATATTAACATATAGCTTTTGTAAAATCGTTAAAAATATTATAGATTAAAATTTAAATATAAAATTTTATATGCAATATACCATAAAGAAACCATAGTTTCCAACAATGTGTTAAATCCATTTATTTATATTTGTTAATTAATGCCGTAGACCAACCGTTTCCATCCTTTATTCTATTTTCTGCAACTTTCAATTAACATTTTCAATCGAGGAACCACAAAAATTTACTTTGTTATCATCATTATGATTATATTGTCGTTAGGTTGTGGATTACTGCTTCTGAAAAAATGTTCTAGTAAAAGGAGTTCAGGTTCAAAACTCCAAGCCTCAACAGTTGCAGTCAATGCTTTCAGATAACAACAGTGAGATCCAGGATAAAAAATTCTATGTTTTTCGAGAAAAAATAGAGAGATTCAGGACACTCTAATGGAAACCATCTTGGTTTAATATTCAACACCCAAATTACACGGAGTAGGATTGAAATTGGTAATTTTGACAATTTTCCATTTGACAACATAAATAATGTTGTTATTGTGTAATGATGAATGCTTTCAAATAAGAAAATTGAGATCCACGAAAACAAATTATAAGATTTCCTATTAAAAGAAAGAGAGATATGGGACACTCTAATGGAAACTGTCCTGGGTTAAAAATTAAAATTAAACACCCAATTGACACAGTGAGATTGAAATTGGCAATTTTGACAATTTACAATTTGACAACATTAAACAATTTTGTTACTGTGGAAGGATTTCTGAACTACATGAAGATCTTACGATCAAGGAGAATGAATATCACAATCCTCCATGATATGAGTGGCATCGTCAAGTTTTTCATATGTCCATTGTTCCTAGATTGAAGATGTAAATCATGTTAAACCATATTCAGGCCACCCAAGATTTAGAAATACATTGACAACCATAAATAAATTCTACTATTATATGAATTTGAAGAAGTGGTAGAGTTTGTGGCAAGCATTTTGGACTAGGTTAGCAGGTCAAATTGAAATGTAAGCATCCAGGTGGGAATATTCAACCTATTCCAATTCCAGAATGGAAACTGGATGTCATTTCCATGGATTTCATTATAGGTCTTCTGAGGACATCGAGGAAACATGATTCTATCATGGTTGTAGTAGATAGGTTGATCAAGGTAGATCACTTCATTATAGTGAAGGCTACTTATTTAGTTATTGAAGAAGGATAGGTCTTCATGAGGGAGATCATGAGATTGCATGGTGTCCCGAAGAAGATTGTGTCAGACATGGATTCCAAGTTCACTTCCAATTTTTGGAAGGAATTGTTTGCTGGATTGGCAACAGAGTTGGCCTTCAACACAACTTATCATCCACAGGCAAATAGATAGACAGAGAGTTCAACAAGATACTGGAGGATATGCTAAGGATGTATGTCATCCATCAACAATGGATATGGGAGGAGTACCTTCCATTCGTTGATTTTGCATATAACAATGGTTATCATGAGTCACTTAGGATTAGTCTGTTTTAGGCATTGTATGGGTAGAGTTGTAACACTCCCATCTACTGGAGTGATCTAGTGAACAAAGTAATTATTGGACCTAACATGTTTGCAGGCATGGAACAATAAATATAGGTTATAACGAATAATATAAAGGCAACACGGGACAGACAAAAAATTTATGCCGACCAAAACAAGGCATTTCCGGAGTTTCAAGTTGGAGAGCATGTGTATCATAAAACCCAAGAAGATCTCCTTGAGTATTGGATCTTGTGCCAAGTTGGCACCATGGTATTGTGTGCCTTTTGAGATCCTTCAGAGGATTAAACCAATGGCCTAAAAAATTGCACTTCGTCTGATAGTGAAATTTCATGATGTTTTTCATGTCTCATTTCTTAAAATATATGTAAAGGATGTTGATGATGTTATTATTTTTTTGTATTGTAGGTGGAACAAGAAGGATAATACCAGCTGGAATGTCAATGTATATTTCATCGGAAACATCTTGTGCTCTGGACCAAAGCACTCAAGAAAGTTAAAGTCCACTGGAAGCACTTTAGGCCCAATGAAGCTCCATCTTAGATGGCTCATCAAATCCAAGATATGCATGCTTCATTGTTTCTCGGTGAAGTAAAATGAGTTTATGTATTTGCAGATATTTATGTATGGTTTCTATTGTTAATAATGAAATGAGCTAAGTTATAAATCTCTAATAAGCTGTATAGATGTTATATTTTCATTTTTTTCATGATGGTTTTCCTTTGGGAAGGTTTTAATTGTAAATACTATAATTATTTCGGTTATAAATATCCATACGAAATATCTTTTTTTCAATGGTTTTGCTGGGTACAGGTGTGGTTTAACACCGAGGATGGCATTACCCTAAGGGAGAGGGTCTGTAACAACCCCGAGTTAAAATTTCATGTAATAAAAGTTAATAAATGTCAAATAATACCATGGGAAAGGGAATGTTGGGAAAAATATCCTAGTGGGAATCACTTGTTGTGTTTTATGGCTAAGAGGAAATTTGAAAAGGAAATGGATAAATATTTGGAAAGGAAAAGGTATTTTTGGAACATTATTTATGAAAATAAAGTAAATTAGGAGAAAAGAAGGTGAAAGGTCACATGTTGCATGCGAGGAGGAAAATGAAGGAAAATAATGGAAATTTGAAGAAATTAGAGGCCTCATAACTAAAAATACCTCATAGCATTAGTCGGTATATTTTTTTTCAATTTAGGTTTAGAATTAGTCTCATAGAGGAGAAATCAACAAGAGGAGAAAGAAAGCAAGAAAGGAAAAGCAAGGAAAATCAAGGAAAGGAAAGGAAAAACAAAGAAGGACAAGGAAAGCAAAGGAAGGAAAGGATCAAGCAGCTTTAGTGAGAGTACTTACAAGTAACATGTTGCATGTATGATTTCCTATTTGGTTTTGACATGCATGGTATGTGAATGTTGGTATTTGGTTCTTTTTTTCTGATTGGCATGGATTTTGTCAGGTTTTAAAAATGGATTTTAGCTTACCATTTCTATTTTAGGATAGCCATGGTGTGATGGGATTGTTCTAGGCTTTGAGCTTTGGATTCCCAAAATATTTTTGATCCCGGAGAGGTGGTTTCAAGAAAACTCGCAAAGGCCTAGGAATGCCTTAACTGATAATTGTGTGATACTAGGTAAATCCTGAGGGCAGAGACAAGAAAATTCCTCAATATATTCATGAAGGACTCGTAGGTCCAATGAGACTCCGCCCTCTAGGCCTTATTGTATAACTTTCCATTGACTGATCGAGGATTCGTAGCCCTAATGAGGGCATACGTTTACCACAATCCCACCTTCAATGATCCAGGGATTCCTAAGCCTTGTGTTTTCTCCAAAGAAAAAACCATAACTAACCAAATGAACACCCACACTAGGATGTTTTTTCAAGCATTCATCTTGGAATATGTGTCCCACGACAATATTTATTATTTTTCATTTATTAACTTTATTACGTGGATTTTTTACCAAGGTTGTTACATTAAAATTTAAATGGAATCTTACCATCGTTGTTATAAAGTCGTTTTCCAGATAATGAGAAAATAACAACTCTCATCCCACCCTTTGCTATAATCATTGCAAGGTTAATATGATTGTAATCCAAGAAAGAAAGAAAAATGGAAATCACCTATTTTCTATTGAAAATAAAAAGAAAAAAATATGTAAGATGAAATGAAATTATAGTGCAGAACCTTAATATTGTGAATGTCATGAATAGGATAAAAAAAGTATTCCTTAGCTTCCAGGGTTAAACGATGAGGTTAAAAATGACTCACTCTTGTAATTGAGAAATGGAAATCTTTGCAATTGAATCCTCAACTGAACTTACAAAATTCCTCAACTGAACTTACAAAATTCATAAAGGACAACTTCAATACCGCTCCATCCCCTGTTTTCAAATGGAAAAGTTATGGAATGAAGGATGGAGGATGAAATACTAAAGGAAAAAATGAAAAGTCATTGAGTAAATTACTAGGTTTGGTGTCAATAAATCTTGAAGCCCTAGAAACATATAGCAAAAAGAGAAAGGTTTCACTCTAGTAGAATTTGTTACCTGCAATTTCGACACATGAAATAAGTATATGAGTAATAAAAAATTTACAAAGGAGAAACAATGAAAAAAATGAAGCGAAAATAGTGTGAATGATGGCACTGGAAAGTTTACCTATGATCATAGAGAAGGTACTCTTAGATAGTCATGCCACCCATTAAATGAATGCAATTAATAGCAAAGTAAGGCAATAATGGTGTCCATGTTAACCTTTGATGAATTCCATGCAACCTAATAATAACAAAATAGTGCTATGCAACCAAATAATAACAAAATGTACTTGAATTATGCGTGTTAGGGTTTGTGGACCCTATTGAAAGCCATATCAATTTTAATTCATGTGTTTGAGTGATTACCTCTCAACTGTTGATCTAGAAAGGATGTTTGGAAGGTGAAACCATGTGCCATCACATGGGCTGGGGTTATATGGAATATCCTTTAGCACGACATATGTATTGAAGACCCATAATATTACCATACAATAACATGTTAAATAAATGAAAGTTCAAGTCATAGGTTCGAACTTCGGAATCAATATATTTCATGGAAATGTTATAAGGTTCAATAAATAGAGTTGGAGTGCATGACAACATAGTGTCCTTGGATTTATACAAGGGTCACTGGAGTCTTGTACATACTAATAGAAGGGTTCTAATGAAGAACATGATTATTCTATTGTTGTACCTAAGAATTTTCAAATTATACAATTGTTAATAAAAGCGTTGATACATTAAAAGAGAAAATATATATAAAGGAAAGAAACTATGCAAAGGAAACTGTGTACATACATATAAAATTCACGTCTCATAATAATCTTTATTACACTAAATATTGACACGTGTCCACTTTTTAACTATACCAATACATAAAAATTCATTTCCTTCATCACCATCATGAGCCATTAATATACGATCATTTTTTTTCCATCATTGTTTTTATTTTATTCTCATTTTCATGTTGCTATCATCATCATCATCATTGTTGTTGTGAGTACCACTGCCACATCATCATCATCATCATCAATTTATAAAAAAATAAATATTTTCTTATCACTAAACGAATTGTCCACTCTTTATTACCTATATTAATATATATGTAAAATACTATATATTAAAATTTTTATTGTTATCGTCATAGTGGTCATCATAATCATCATCATCAATTAATAGATCATCATGGTCATAGTCGTCATTATCGTTGTGATTGTGATCAACGCAACCACCGACACTACCATCATTACCCCCAGATGTGATCTATATCAAAGTGTGAATCAGATGTTTTCATGTAACGTTATATTTAAAAATAATAATAATACTTATATTAAAAAATTAAGCTCAGAGGGGCTCTATATCTATGTATGAAGGAGATGTTGTAACATTATATTTAAAAATAATAAATAATAATTATATTAAAAAATTAAAAAATAGAAATAAAAAAATTATGTTATATCTCAGACGTTTATGATCCATAATGTAGATGAATGTCTTTAGGATTAATCACATTAATAAAAAAATTAATTTCTTCGATGAATAATACTTGAATTTATACCTTAATATAACATGGACTTTCTATATAAAGATAATGTAATTAAAAGTAAAAAACTTATTTAATTTTTAGTAATGTGCAATATGTAATTTTTTCTTTCCTTAGCATGACCCCCCCCCCCCCCCCACCCAAGATACGATCATGAGTGTGGGTTATACATCAAATATTTCAATATGAATGTTGAGTAAAACATTATAACAACTATATATATATATATGTATATAGAGAGAGAGAGAGAGAGAGAGAGAATTTTAAAATGAATATTTCAATATGAATGTTGAGTAAAATATTATAACAACTATATATATATATATATATAGAGAGAGAGAGAGAGAGAGAGAGAGAGAGAGAGAGAGCATTTTAAAATGATTAGATATAGAGAGAGAAAATTTCATGATCATATGTTCTCTTTATGAAAATGAGGGGGTGTAAACTAGAAGGACAATCAACCTAAAGGTATTCTCAATTTTGTAAATTTGGCCAATAATAAATAGGTTTAGATAAAGAAAAGTAGGAGATATAAGTTGTGGAGGTATTAAATAAATTTTGGAGAAAAGGAAATGGTTGGGACTTAGGAAAAGAAGAAAAAATAAAGTGAACATAAGTAGTAGAGGTTACAAGAAAAGGGAAATGGAACCATGGGAAGAATTAAACCATGGTATCAAAGCATAGTGTGAGTGAAATTAAACAATGGTATCAGGAAGGGAAAGAAACAATAAAAAAAAGGCTAGAGCCTCATTTTGATCATTCTATTTTAGAATTTCATTACTAACTTGAAGTGTTTTCTCCATTTGTTGAGCCAAGTCAACTAGTTTTGTTTAGAACAGGCATTTCCAAGTAGAAACTCCCCTCTTTCTTTCGCTGAACCTAGAGTGTCACCATGGGAGAGAAATTTTGGAGCTGATTGGATATTTATTTTCCTAAATTTTGTCATCCATTTAATCTTTGCAACATGTGGAATGATCTTTTTAGGAGGATGTAGTAGGAAAAATAGATTTTCTTGGAGGAGGTAATTGCTCAAGAAATTTTCCTCAAGAATTTGTAGGAATTTTGATTGGAGGAGGATGAATTTCCTCGAGGAGTTTTAGAGCCCTATTGAATTTTTGTAGGTCGAATCCTTCTTCCTTACGGAATGTATTGGGTTTTTTTAGGCCATTTTTTGGAGTAGTTTTAAAGCAAATTTGTGCCGGAAATAGATGAAACCTCACTCTATTATTGCTCAAATTATTCTCTTAGTAATTTCTATTTATTTGGTCGAGGATTTTTGGTGGACTAGTTGTATTTTTTTTGGTGGGATGGAGAACTAGATAGTGGGTAAATTCATATAATTTGGGGTAATTTTTGGAGGTTGGAATTAGCCCAAAATATTTCTCGCTTTTATTAGTATGAGGTTGGGGAGAATTTCTCTATTTGTATAGAAATTTCCTAGTATTGAGTCCATAATTATACATTCTTATAGAAAGGAGAATTTCTTATTTAGCTCAGATGTTCACACTATTTTGGGCATTCTGGGCCAGTTGGAATTAGCTCAAAATATTTATGGGTTTTATTTTTTGTATTGTGAGGAAACTCTCTCTAATTTTTCAGAATTTTTGGAGCATATTTGATGCCTCAAATATCAATTTTCCTCCAACAACAGTGAAGGGATCCTTGAGATTCCCTCCAACAACTCGAAATCAAAGGTCGCCAAGCAAGTGGAAGATCAAGTGCAACAAAGCTCCACTTCTCTTGCAATCAAAGGGGACACATCACCTACTTTTTAGGGAATTTTTGGTAGCTACACTTTAGGTTAAATAGGGCATAGAAAGAGATCATTAGGATTTTAATTGTGGAGGAAGCTAGTCGACTCTTAGGTCTTGTATTAGAGTTTTTAGACTTTCATGGTTATGTAATGAGACTATTTCTGTAATAAAATGAGTATTCAATTTTTCCTTCACTGATTTTGTTTTAGAGAGCTGAGATAGTGGGTTAGGGGCCAATCCATTGGCCTCATTCTCTCTCTTGTGTATTTATGTTTATTTTTATGTTGTTGTAGGTTGTTTACTTCATGAGTTTTAGCTAGTTTGCTTACATTTCATTTTACTGTTTTTGGTTTTCTTCCATTTCACATTTTTTGTAGTTAGGATTTTGTAGGCCATGGTACGGTAGCATATAAAGTCCCAATTTTGTATGTCAAAGCCTCCCTCTCTCACCTCTTTAATTGGAGCTTGAGGAGGGTAGATCTACACCATAGGCCCAAAATTTCTCTTTAGTTTATTATTTCTTAGAAAGAATATATAGGTTGCTACAATTGTCATGGACATGTTGAGAATACTGAGTTATATTTTTGTTTAAATGCATAAGTAGGTTTTCTTATCAAATTTCACTAATCTTCTCCATCTTCGTCATCACAGATTTTTCAATGTTTAATGCATGAACATGTAGTTTGCTTTCATGTTTGAGTAGTGCAGCAGAGTATGACTCCACCAACATCCCTAGTTCCATTTCTCACCCCTCACCAACATTCTTTCAACAAAATCGCCCTCAACCATGTTTTTTAGATTTTTAGCACCACACCGAGAGTAACCCTAGAAGTGAAATATGAGCTTTGAAATAAGTTTTGAGCATGTCCAAGGGGTTAGAAACATTCCATTCACCTAAATACACCTTCATTTCACCATTTCTATCCCTTTCCTAATCAATTTTGGCCTCAAAACACCCTCGGCCTATTTCTTGTAGCGTTGATAGGAAATCTTATACCACTACTAAAAACCTATAGCAGATCCTGTAGCAGCACCAGTTAGCCTCTCATTCAGCCCATAAACCATCCTCCACCTCACCTAACCCTACCACAACCTGTAGGACACCTTCAAATCTTAATACAGGAGTCCAAGAGCTTCTTATGCCACCTTATTGCTTCCTTCTTTTGTTGCAAAAAAAAAAATATTTACAAGCATAGTTAGGTCATGACTAGATGCATTGCTAAAGCATAGTATTTAAGCATAAAATAGTTATAGTTTACATAGCCATTTGGCCTGGAAATGTGATTAGATTAGTCTTCCTTTCTACAATTTCAATTCAGCAATTTACTTCATGAATGTTGCCTAGTTTACTTCTATTTCTTGCAATAGCCTTAGTTGTAGATTTCCTTCCTTGAAAAATAGCTAGACATATATTATTTATTTAGAATATTCCTTTGATTGTTGATAGAGTAATGGTTTTGAGTCATTTGTAGTTCTAGGTATAATTTAGAGGTATGAAAAAATTCACTTAGAAACCCTAGCAATAGCACCCATTCGTAGGACTTAGAAGAAGATGGCATAACTAGTAGAATGCATTTGCTCTGTATATAGCAATGTCACCTCCAAGTTTGTATGAACCCTGGATTGATAAAATAAAGTAGATTAACCCTTGGGAGTTGCAATATTCTTGGTGCAATACTCGATCTCACCACGTTTTGGCGTCATTACTGGGGAGGTGTCTAAGGAGGTGCTTTAATTACTTTTTAGCATTATTTTCTTATTTTATTTTACATGTAGTTCAACAAATACAAAAAAAAATTGACATTAATGCCTCGTAGGAGTATGGATAACCAAGGAAATGTTTTATCGAAAACCCCCACATCCCCACAGATTCACCCTGCACTCTTATTTAGTGACTATGAGGTTGAAAACACCATAGGTGAGTCTCTTAAATGCTTTTAAGAACCTATTGGAGAATAAGAATAAATTCCTTCACCTGAGGAACCAGCTTCACCAATCCAAGCCATGGATAAGACTGGTACCCAAGGATTCTTTCCCATTAGAGAAACAAATGGGGAAAATAGGATGAAGAACATCATTCCCTCAGCCCTTCCACACTTCCATCGACTTACCTCTGAGCATCCTGACACCTTCATGTTTGAATTTTTTGTTGTCTACAGGACCTATGTCTATGCCTAAGATGATCAAAAGTTGAAGCTATTCCCATTGTTATAGCATCATTTATCACCTTCATGTATTTCATGATTTACACTTTGGCCTTGGACACGCTTTCCCCTCAGACTTGAACATTTTCACAAAAAACAATATCTTAAAACCCATACGTGACTCTGCCCAGACTTTTCCATATATACACGTGATTCCATTCATAGATATCTACGTATACCTTTTATATTATTAAAAATTATATATTTTCCCTATTTTTGAGGCGGGTTTGATGGTTATTCCAGTAATTTAACCACCCCAGCCCATGACCTAACTTCTCTTAAATGCATAAACTAATTTGAGCGAGTATAAAATTCCCTCAAAGGAATGGCCTGAGAGAGAGAAACATATAGATATTATACTTTGTTGGAGCCCTATTCAAGTTCGATATTCTCGTGCCTCCTGCACTTCCCAGGTATATTCAGGAAACCCTTGTTTCCTTGAGATGCTCATCACCCTATATGACATATATTATGCACACATCTTGGAATAATTCTTGCGAGGCTAGGGCTAGATGGATCCAGAGGACGATATGCTCGAAGGCCATGGCAGGATTCAGGTGATCTCCCCATGTTTTGGTTACTGTACAAGTCATTCATAATAATAAGAGCCATATTTTTCCCGATGTTTACGTGTAATGATTCTTTATACATGTATAATAATCATTAATCGAACATTTCATATTTCTTTTATGATATTATGCATGGTTTTCACTGACATCTAGGAACTATATATGCTATACAACTAGGTTTTTGTGTTCATTCTTTGTTGATTTATAGATTTCAAAGCACAAAGTATTGCAGGGGTTTGCACCCCACAGGATCTACATCAATCGAGGGACTTTCGAGTAAGTTATGCAACCAGTAGTATCTAGTTTTCAATATGAAATTTGTTTAAGTGAGTCCTTATTGAATGGCATGCCCCTGATATGTAAAGGTTATCAACCCAAGACATTTAGGGTATTATTTCCCAAAACACCCATTCATCCTCAAGGATGCAACCTTGCACTGGTTCATGCGTTTTCCTGGGAACAACATCACTATCTGGGCACAAATGCAAGAGGCCTTCAACAACAAGTACAAGGACTATTGTAGGTCTATGGAAACTAAAGAGGAAATATTTAGGATGAATCTAGGGCTTGATGAACTACAAGTAAAATACCTTCTAGTGGGGGTTATAAAGGAGTTTTTTAGTGGTATAAAATTGGCCAAAATTGTCAAAAAAACATTTGCTACAACATCCGTTTATGGTTATGGAGGTTTTGGTGGAGATTTTAACGGAAATTCAACACAACTAAGAAAAAATCGACAGCCAAAGCTTATTACGGATGTTTTTTCTCATCGGTGCGCCACTCTAGCTTTAACGCACTGGTGCGTACATGTAGAAGGCGCCCCAGGGCGGTCGAAGGAGAATGCACCAGGGTTTTAAGGTACAAAAACTACACCAGGCATAGTTTTTATGATACAACGGATTAGATCGTTCTAATTGGTCTTGGGATTTTTGCAGTGCCCATAGGTCATATCAGTGCACTGGTGCATAGACTTATAGAAATGCACCGGTGCGTAGTGTCACACAAATGCACCGAGATTTATAATTGGTATTGGTATTCGTGTGGTGCTCATAGGTCATAAAAATGCACCGGTGTGTATAGACAAATAAATGCCTCAGTGTGTCGTATCACACAGACTCACCGAGATTTATAATTGGTATCAGTATTCGTGCGATGCCCATAGGTTGTACAATGGCACCAATGTGTATAGACACATCAACGCACTGGTATGTCGTACTACACAAATTCCTCGATATTTTTAATTGGTTTTGGTATTTGTGAGGTGCCCATAGGTCATAGAAATGCATTGGTTCTCTTAAGAATACAAATGCACTGGTGTATAGTAACCGACATGCACTAGTTTTCATTTTTTACTTTTTAGAAAATTTTACCTATGACAGTGCAATTATTATGATTGTTTTAAATTCATTATTCATAAAAATTCGACACATATATATCTTATAACAATATTCATATGAATTAAATTTGTATCAGTGCATTTGAGAACAACAATGGAGAACCCAATAGCGACAATGGAGAATGCAATCAAATAAATTAAAACATCTTTTATTATATATATATATATGAATAAGACATTCTTTTTCATAAAAAATGGGATAGTTATTGGTATCCCTTTTTCTTTCAACCGGGACACTATGTCCATTACATTAAACAAAAAGTTTGATTTCATAGACATATTTCAAAAGATACAATGCCTTGCTTTTATATCCAAACATAGTGATCATCATTCTTCGCTTGAACTGTTGTCACTGCTAGAGCTACTTCCATAACTTGGTTTATTTTCAGGAATGTTTTGTTCACGATGTTGATTATTTTCTTCTTCTTCTTCACCTTCCATCTACAAACATAAAAATAAACTAAAATGAGTGTATATACATTGGTGAGAATAATGAAAATTGTAATATTAAATTATATACATCAATGTAAATCGAAAAGAAAAATGACGTACCATAGCAACAATTGACTCATAAAATATACACATTCTTTCAAAACCATGTACCATGCCATCTTTCAAAATTTCATCTATTGGTGCAGTTCCATACTTTGTTTCCTGCAAGTTTTATACCCCATAACAAATCATATATTTAATATAAAAGATGTTTTTGTTCGATTAATTATAGATGGAGCTAAGTAAAACAAGATCGATAGATGCTTACAAATTCCACAATTAATTTCTGATATGCCAAAATATACTCACAACCCATATTTAACCCAATTTCAATCATTTCGGGTGATGTTTCTTCTTTGTATGTTAGCACCTGTTTGAAGACATTCAATGATGATTTTTGTAAAACAACATAAAAATATACAAAAATGAAATCTAGTTAAGTTGTTATAAGGAAGTAACTTCAATTACTCACAAACTTAGATATCAACCCTTTTCTTCCTTGTCGTCCTGTTTTATGTGCTGAACCATTTTCTCTTATTTTCTGCAAGATAATTCTTGAAAATTAATATTTAATGCTAAATTGTTTATTTATTGTACCTAATGATCGAAAAATTCAATGATTACATATTACATTTGAAGCACGTTATTGTTGAGATGGCTCCTCCTGCGATGAAATTTTGTCCATTTCTTTGACCATCTCCTTGTACACCCTTTTGGACATTCCTACTAGCATATTTCTGATATCGGCTCGTTCATATTTTGAAATTTTCATAATCTTCCTAAAAATGTAACATGACAATAAAGTATTTATTTTTTATATTGATATGTGAAAATTAAATATAACAAAAGTGATATTTATAAATAATTCTAGACAAACATTTAAAGGAATATTACTTTTTCATTCCTTTATTTTTTTTGTACGTTTTTGCTATTAGAAGTCTGGCATGTCTCATTGACCAATTCTCTGGAAACTCTTCCTTTACTTTAGATAAAATTTAGTTCTTGGAATCATTGGATTGATTTTTGTATTGTAAGTGGAAATAATTTCTATACATCATTCCACTAGATCCCTCAATTTTTTTTAAAAGTTTTTCCCCCTTTCATTAACATCCAGCACCACTCCAGATGAGCTAAGGATCAACTAATTTTCTTTTGCGTGTTCTATTTTTTTCCTTTTCTAAGAACAACATTCCTTTTCTAAGTTTTTGGTCCCTGTAGAACATTAAATAGATGTAAACTAATAGAATGTTTAACACATGTTATCTAATAATTTTAATTATATTATTAATGATAATTAAAAAAAGAAACTCATATTGGATCGATAGTGTTTTTCATTCACCTGATTCATCCTTTTGCAATTTTTCCATCAAGCTTTTACGCTCTTCTAGTCCTAGATCAGAAATAACCTTATAGAGATTCGTCATTTTGTGGCTTTGCATGATACACAGTAAATAATACATATTAGTTAAACTTACATATAGTTAAAAAATAATATTTTTTATAAAAATTTTACAAAGAACTTGCCTTTTTTTCTTTTCTTGATGTGCTATTATTATTTTTGTTACTTGATCTCTTTTTAGTCATTTCTTTATCAATATGAAACCTGTACCATATCATTCATTAATATATTTATAAATAAATTGTCAAGTTTTCGGGTAAAAAATAAATCTCAAGACACCTATGCACCTTTCATGATTTACGCACCGTCGTCAGTGCATGGGGGTATTAAAAATGCACTGCAAAATAGTGTAATAGACTATACAGTGCATGGGGTATTATAAACGCACTGCGAAAACAATGTAATAGACCATACAGTGCTATCCTCCTAACATGAAGCACCATTGCCCTATTTCAGATATGGTGCACTGAATTAAAAAAAATGTTTTCAAACTTTTTATTACACAGTACTAGCGCGGTGCACTTTTTAATACAGTGCACCAGTGCACTAGGTTACGCAGGGCGCACCAATAAAAAAAATATCCATTTTTTTCAAAAATTCACGCAATGGCCAAATGGATTGGGATCTGACTATGCAAGACATCTCTTGGGTTGGATGTCAATCTAAAATGAAGAGCCCTAATTCTGAAAACACAGAAAAAGGTAGAAGAAAGGGAAAAAAACAAAAAAATGAAGGGTTTAGGGTAAAAATGGAAAAAAATATACAAAAAGTAAAAAAACTACAGAAAAAGTAAAAAAAATAGTCAAATTTAATCATGAGATGGTTTGAAATTCAATAATACAGGGTTTGAATCACTAGAGGTTTTCTTTCTAATTGTCTGAATACTTATGTTCGAACGTATTTTGCTGCTCCACAGTGCCCTCATGCTCTCTTGCTCCAGGTATGTCTCCTGCAAATATATGGCTGAAAATTTTAGCAAAAATAGTGAAATAATGAAAATTGTTTAGTATTTAAAGAATTATTTTTTGAAATTAGATTTTCAAAAACATTTTTCCTCTGATTTTTCAATATGTTGCTTTTTTTTCACTTAAATAAAATAGATTTGCACTATTTTTATTTGCGTTTATTCGTCACCAGTGCATCAATTAATAGCACTGCACCGGTGCTATGTTTGTAACACCAACAGTGGTACGGTTATATGTCCAGTAGCACTATTTTGCGATTAAGGCACCGAAATTAATTTTAGGTGTGTACACAAAAATTTAGTGATCTCCAACCATAGAAATTGAGAATTAGAATTTTGTTTATTCTTGAGAATTAGAATTAGAATTAAAATTGAGAATTGGAATTGGATAAATTCTTGATGGAAATAACTATTCTTCCAATGCATTTTGTTTATTGCAGGAGGTCCCCACTGATTATGTGGAGAGAATGCAATGTGAGGCATGTGAAGATGCAATACTATAGGGCCCAAGTAGGAAATTGTGGCATGTGAACCTGTTATAATTGGCACTTAACTATTTGCAACCAATATGTTTTAGAATATAATCTGCAGATAGATGGATGGCCTGTAGCAATTAGTACATATAATCTACAGAAGGGTAATGTTCTTGGAGCAATGACAATGAGTCCTTCATTCTCCATTTGTTAGCAGAAGAAGACCGATTTTCGACTAGATGATGCAGTTATTAGATGTGGAGGCAATGGTTTCCCATAGAAAATGAGTATAGGGTTGAGCAGAGGAAATATATTGCAAAA
The DNA here is from genome assembly GCA_034641835.2 of Pinus albicaulis. Taxonomy (NCBI): domain Eukaryota; kingdom Viridiplantae; phylum Streptophyta; class Pinopsida; order Pinales; family Pinaceae; genus Pinus; species Pinus albicaulis. Next base: position 1,636,812,231 of record CM076580.1, read on the forward strand.
TAGGCTATTACATTAGCTTTTCCAATGGGAAACTGATTTGCAGGTGGAAATATGCAGGTAGCTACAGGTATCTACGTTTTTCTTCCCATAGAAATGGTCACTGAATTTCTATTTATAATACAAGCAGACTTTTTACTGGTTTCATCCACAGGACCACAAGTCAGACAAGTTAGAGATGCCATTCAGGTTCAATTGAAAGCCAAAGATGTGATTTTATGCGACATCAGCTTTTTTGGTAAACGTTTATGTAAGCTAACCCAATCTCGAACAATACTCCCAGCTGATTTTAAATGCATTCTAGAGAATCTTTCCCTCCATGGGACCTACCAGCCCAGTCAACAATGTCAATTGATCTTTCTATGTTGTCCTTAAGGGAATTATAATCCTTCCTTTCATGGTGCCTCTTAGCTTTATCGACTGCCTCGATTGATCTTTCTCTGCCATCAACTATGCTCTCCATTTCTCCATCATGGGACCTCTTAACCCTATCACCGGCCTCAGTCGAATACTCTCTGTCGGTCTCAACCTATACTCCTTTTCTCCTTTTGTACTTTGTCAAGCTCTATAGCCGTCTACATCCTTGTAAGAGTCTTTGTCCATCTTTCTATTTGAATAACTCATTTATTTGATATAAACTTCTCAGTTGAAATTCAAAATCTCATCTCCTTAGAAAAATTCTTGCCCGCGATTCGAACCCTCCGCTGCTCCAATACTACACTTCACAGAATAAAAATTGTTCTGGTGCACGCTATTTTATAGGCGCACCAGGGTGGTTTGTAAGATCTAGGTTTTTGTTTTGGCGTAGTGTTTTATGATGCACCAGTGTGGAAGATTTTTGAAGCACTGGTGCGTCTGAGTAATAAGATGTACCGGTGCATGTTATGATGATAAGTGCACCAGACTGTATAAATTTTTTTTTTTTTTATATAAGATCATAGTAAAATAAAGATAATTCTAAAGTACATGAATTTATTTGCATTATTTTCTAAACTTTATTATGTTACAAAAATTCCTATTATTATATATTTATTATTTTACAATTATTTACAAATTTAAATATTTTAATAAAATCATTTCACATTAATACAATTAAAATTTTACAAATATTTTACATACAATTAGAATTAGAATTAGAATTACAATTAAAATTACAATTACAATTACAAGTACAACTAAAATTACAATTTTATCATTTCACATACAATTTTGACCATGCCTAGCAAAAGGTGGTACCGGCGCACCAACATGAGGAGCATGTCTCTCTGTACCGGCCTCCTAATCGTGATCCTCGACATCTACCATTTCCTGATCGTCACCATGATCCACACTTGGACCATGTGGTGGTTCCAGCATCTCCTTGCCATCAAAAGAGCCAATGTCTACAAAATATATACAATTACACAACAATAATTAGACAAGTTCATTACACAATTTAATAGAAACAAGTTAAAGAACATGTTATAATAAATATAAATAAAACAATAATATTACCTCTATCATCTGGCATCTCATCATCTGTGAAGAGCATGTTGGAACACCCTCGCTAATCGAATCCAGTATAAGGATAGGGAACCATAATGAAGGGATGCAACTCATCAACACTGGCTAGTAAGTCTAGTGCATCATGTGATATCCTGGCTAGAAACATAGTATCTCCCCTCTTGGGCATCATCTACACCCATATGTGCATCCGAGCCTCCAACATCGGCCTATGAGGCTGCCGAACAAAATCAGGCCTCATCTTTGGAAACCTATTAAAAAATAAACAAAAATTCTCTGAAGCAAAAGGGAAGTTGACCCTCCCTTGTGCATGAGCACGACATCTATCTAAGGCCGTACAAAACTGCTGCAAAAAAATGGCAGAGCACCTAACAAATCGTGGCTCCTGTACTAAATAATCAACATAATATATAAGCAAGAAACTAATATGTTGCTCATCATTGGTGTTGTGTGAAATGGTCGAAATGAGAAGTGAGAGGCACTGCACATCCTGTCTACCAAATGCACCAATACGTAGCTGACCTCCAAGGGACTTGAAACTCTGAAGGAGATAGTACATCTGCTCCAATGTATCTCTGGGAGTAAACTAATTGAATCCATGCTACACAACCATCTGGAACCTCTAGGAATGAGGGAAAATCCACCCCTCTCCTCGATGACCACAATAATAAAATAAATCTCCTCTCGGTAATCTGTGTACCAGCAGTTCGGGACCAACATGGAAAGCTTGTTGTTGGGCATTCCCAACCAACGGATAAGATGTCTCAAAAACACACTATGGGCCTTTAAGAGAAGTATCCTCCTCATATAACTTGAGAGGCCTACCTACCTTAAGACCCCTAGGTATCTACTATAATGGGAGCAGAGTACACATGTCTCTCTCTCTTGCACCTCCCAGCGCGAGCATGTCATGCGCTGCTGTTGTTGTTGTTGTTCCTCCTCTTCTCTATGAATCATTGACACTGTTAAATATATTTTTTATTAAATTAGACATGTATTTGGGAATATACATATATAATTTTTTGAAGAAAAAAACAAACCCGTTAGTGCGCCACAAAAGCAGTCATGCATAGTTAGATGCAACATTTGTTTGTAAGAGCACGGATACGGTGCGAGATGACATAAAATGCATTGTATGCAGTGCACTTGAAATTTTTTCAAGCACCGTTGACTATATATGGTGTCAGAAGAGTGGTGCGCTGACTAAAATATACGCCACGATGCGTATAGTCATGTCAACGCACCGACTTCCTGACAAACTACATAGTCAACGGTGTGGTCTTTTACCCGGCCGCACCGTTGACCCGGTCAGAATGCTGAATGCGGTGCTCTGACAGGCACCGGGGTGGATATTTCCGTCAACTCATCGTGTTGCTATTCCCATGGTCAACGGTGCGACCGGCTAAATGACTGCACCACACTTTTTTAAAAATTTTACAATAATGAGGGGCACCTTTCGGTACTGCCCCGGACATGGTGAAAATACCATTAGCACCGGTTGTGGTGCAGCCTGTAAATTTTATAAGCGTATGCAACTTCACCCAGGTGTGAGCGAATGGCTCGGTGCACCTTTTACATGACAAACAAATCCTTTTTAAATGGTTAATTTTAAGGTTATTTGAAATGCTAATCTGCTAAAAAGCTTAATTATAGAAAAACAAGAAAAATACATATACATTTCACCTTCGAGGAGGCATATTGGTTGTAGAATTTGCAAAATAAAATTTTCCCACCATTTTGAAAAATGAAAGCGGGAGATTGGTGGGAAATGCACAGCAGAGGTGCGTGCAATGGGTGCGATAGAACATGATATCGAGTAAAGCTCAAAGAAGGGTAAATGGCACCAGTGCTTGACAACTCTGGAGCACTCAGCAAACTGAAAAAAGCGGTTTTTGGCCTTAAATTTTTTTTTTTAACCCTGTTCCAGTGTGTGGGGTTTTATAGGCACACTGGTATGGTTTCTTAAGACCGCACCGAGCAGTTTTAGATTTGGCACGTTATTTTATGCTGCACTGGGGTGGTTCCTTAACACTGCACCAGGTTGTTTCTTTTTTGGCAAGGTGTTTTATGATGCACCGGGGTGGAATAGTCGTGAAGCACAAGTGCTTTATAGTAATAGGACGCACCGGGAGAGTGTGTATAGAGCACATGGTGTCCGTTGTGCCAATGTTTTGTGCAACTAGTGCTTTCTTGTGTAGAGCGCACCAGTGATTGAGCGCAGAAAAGTGAAAAATGCGGCTTGTTGGCTGTAATTTTTTTTTTATTTAACCCTGTTCTAGCGTGTGTGTTTTGAAGATGCACCAGTGTTGTTTCATACAAATGCCTTTGGTTCGTTTCTATTACGCAATGTCTTATGATGCTGCCAGATGCAATTTCATAACAACACCTTGAGCGATTTCATTTAGCGCAGTGTTTCATGATGCCAGCGCGGAAGAGTTGTGAAGCACTAGTGCGTTACGGTAATAGAATGTAGCGAGTTATGTATAAGTATACAGAGTGTTTGGTGTACCAATGCTTTGTGCGCACTAGTGCCTTTCTTGTAGAGCCTCTAGATAATTGAGAGCTCTGAAACCTTGAAAAAATGAAAAATCTGGTTTTTTCGTATTTTTTTTTTATTTAACCCTGTTCTAGCGTGTGTGTTTTGAAGATGCACCAGTGTTGTTTCATACAAATGCACCGGTCTATTTCTATTTTGGCACGATGTTTTATGATGCACCGGTGCAGTTTCATAACATCACACTGGGCGGTTTCTGTTTGTGCGCAGTGTTTTATGATGCACCATCGCGAAAGAGTATGGCTTGCCGGTACTATACGTGTATGACTCACGAGGCGGGTGTGTATGGAGCCCAAGGTGTCCAGTGTGCCAATGTTTTGTGCACACCGGTGCTTTTTCTTGTAAGGAGCACCGGTGCAATGTTGAATGATAAGCGCGTCGAGTGGAAAACATCCGCAAAACGCTCCGCCTACCAACCTCCTTATTAACCTCCACTAGAAATGGATGTATGGGGTATTTTTATAAGGGTTTCCTCAAAAAAATCCGCTAGAGGGTCTTTTCCCTATAGTGATGAATCCCTAGAAGATTATGAAAAAATATTCTAGTTAAATTATAAAAGAGACAATTGTGTCCTTGACCCCAGATCACTCAAACTGGTACTTCTCTGAGGGATCAGGGAGGAGGTGATAAAACCCCTTAATATGCTATCATGAAGAGATATCTACTAGTTTCCTTATGAGTACATCAAAAATATCTTCACAAACCATTCTAGGGAAGCTAGGAAGAAAGGTATAGCTATCCAAAGTATGACTAAGTCCCCTTCCCCTTCCACCTCCATCAAGCATGAGATTGAAAATATGTTGGAGGAATTCAAGAGTAAGATATTGCACACCTTTTCTTTTCAAATATACACAATGCATATCAAGAGGAAGCAAGAGGAAGAAGAAAGAGCCTTGGCTATATTCTACCCTAGATGTACTAGAAAACATGCTTAGAATCAATGTCCATTGAATTTCATAGAGGTTTTCTTAGTCTATGAATAGAATCATGCCACAGATAAGTGTACCTCCTTACCTGGGCTCAAATTTGTATATCAAGGTGGGGAATTAGGACTGGAGAAATCTTATTTCATAAATCGGAGAAGGCCTCAAGGGCCTAGGTCATATCATCATGATATACAAGGTGTGCCTCACCCCTATTACCATAAAAATCAGAATGCACCAATTCAGTATTGGTACACCTCCACTCCTCTACCATGGAATACACCTCCTACATGGCCCCACAACTCTCTATATCACCCTCATCCTGTGAACCATCCATTTCAATAGTATGTTCCTCAACCACCTCAGTGGAGCAACCCATCACAAGGGTAGAGGCATCAAAATAATAAACCACCTGATCTATTGTCTCCACCCAAACCTCAACCTCAGATCACTCATTCTGCTCCACCCAAGATACCTCATATGCCTACACATCCTAATCCGAACCATAAAAATAAGTAGACATAGGAGGTTTACAGTGGAGAGACATCCTATCCAGCTTATGTTGTGGAGATACATGATATCAATCCCAAGATGAGAAGATTAATCCCAGAAAATCATCCTCCATATCCACCCGTGGAGGTTGAGGAGGAAAAGGAATAAAGTAACACTCAGATCCAACAAACTCCTTTTCCCAAGTGCTTGATCCACTCTAGTCAGCACACCCCAGAGGAGACTCAACTTCTGGGAGAACTGAAATTTTTTTGTCTGAAAATATCCCTTGGATAGGCCATTAAGTATGTCACTAATTACAATATGATCATCAAGTAAAATTTCATTAAGAAACTTGGGATAAAGAAGAAATAAACCCCCACCATCAATGTAGTAGGACAATTTTCTGACTTAATGTTGGGAAGGGTGGTATTCCTAAAGTACCTTGACCCAGGTAGTCTAGTTGTAGATGTACACATATATGGTGTCATAGTCCCCAATACTCTTATTGATATTGGGGCTGCCATATATGTAATGACCAAGGAAACTATGCTTAAACTAAACATCAAAAGGACTTTGAGGAAAACCACAATGGGTTTGCAACTTGCAGATCATTCCAAAGTAGCCCTAGAAGGAATTGTTGAGGATGTTATGGCTTCAATAGACTCTTGTGAGCACCCTACATATTTCCTGGTTCTCCAGCCAAAAACCAAGTTTAATGGATATCCTCTCATTTTAGGGAGGCCTTGGTTAGCCACTACTGATACTTATATCAGCTGTTAGAGCATAAACATGACTATAAAGAATGGGTCCTTGTCTAAACAGTTGGTATTATATCCTCCTTCCCATCCTTCCATTGACCATGACCTACCTTTATGGTTGGAGGATGAAGAAGAAGAAGACGAAGTGTAAAACATTATGCCCTACCCAATTTTTACCATAGATATTGTTCTTATAAGGGGGCAACCTGATGAGAATGACCTCATCAATAAAATCATTCAAGACCAACCCCCCACTTACAATCCACATAATGACCTAGTCAAAGAGTCTGAAAGCCACCCTTGGATGGAATTGCACTTAGTGGATTCAAATTTTGATACCACCAACGCTGTAGAATTTGGCCCATCAAAATATATGAAAACTAACTCATCCTTATCAACTAAACAAGAAGATAATCTATGGCGGATCTTGAAATAAAACCTTGATTCATTTTCTTGGGACTACAAAGACATGAAATGGGTGCATCCCTCAATGTGCACAAATCATATCTACATTAAGGAAGGGTGCAAGTATGTGCACCAACCCCAAAAAAACATGAACCCAACTCTAAAGGACATAGTAAAGGAGGAAGTGAAAAAAATATTAGATACACATTTCATCTATCCTATATCAAACAATGAGTGGGTATATCATCTTGTCCTAATCCCTAAGAAGAATGGAAAATGGTGAATCTTTTTTTATTATCGGGAACTAAACAAACCCACCAAGAAGGAAAATTTCCCCTTGCCCTTTATACATCAAGTTTTGGATGGACTTGTAGGAAAAAAATTATTTTATTTCCTAGATGGGTTTAGTGGGTATAACCAGATCCAAATTAGCCCTGAAGACTAGGACAAGACTAATTTCACATGTCCTTGGTGAACCTTCTCTTTTATAATCCTTCCCTTTGGGTTGTGCAAGGCCCCAGCTACTTGTCAAAGAGTTGGCTTGAGCATTTTCTTTGAGATAGTCCATGACTCAGTTGAAATATACATCGATGGTTTCAAAACTTATGGGGATGACTTCCAAGAAGATCTCTACAATTTGGGAAAGGTGCTTAGAAGGTGCATTGAGATGCATATCTCTATGAGTCCATAAAAGTGTGAATTCTTTAAAAGAGGAGTAGTATTGTGCCACTCTGCATCACAAGCATGAATACAAGTAGACCCGAACAAAATCACCATCATAAAAAGGGTTTTTTCTCCTAAAAAACGGAGAGGTTGCAAAAGTTTCCTAGGTTTAGTTCGCTACTATAGAAGGTTCATCAAAGCCTTCAGTAAATTGGCTTCACCATTATTTGGTTTCTTGGCCAAATATTCTAAGTTTATTTGGTCAATTCTTATTCATGAAGATTTTTATCTCTTTAATTAAAATTTATCTACTGTCCCCATTCTCCGAGGTCCAAACTGGGCTTTTCCTTTCCACATCCACACAGATGCATCATACAAAGCTGTGGGGGCCGCTTTGGGGTGAAGGTGTACTCTTTAGCTGAAAGATTAAGTTCCCTTTGGCTTGGTTTCAAAGGAAGTGGAAGCAATTTCTTCTTCCGAAACTGGTTTCAAAGGAAGTGGAAGCAATTTCTTCTTCCCTTGGAAGATTTGGCATTCGTGACATTTCATCACTGTCTTATATAAATCAGAAAATAATGTGGGCCAATAATATCCTACTCTCAATATCTTGTTAGCTGTAGTCTTCCAAAACAAGTGATCGCCGCAGTCGCCTTTATGAAACTCGTGCATTACCTTCTGCACTTCTTCTTCAACCAAACAATTAAGCAAAACGCCTCTTGGATCTTTCCAACACAGAGTGCTGTCTAAAATGCAGTATTTTGCAGATTTTAGCTTCAGAGATCTACCTTTTCTCTTGGACATGCCCATAGGAGGAGACAAATGCTGAAGGATATAGATGATATCTGAATACCACGGGGACTGTAGAAAAATGTCTGCAATTGGAACCAGCAAACCTTCATCTTCCTCTTCTGCCACTGCTGTTATAAGGTTTATATCTAAGGCGTGCAGAATTTATTGGGCCATCAATTTCGCCAAGCCTTGGCCTTTGATCAATTTCGTGGGCTTGATCTCCAGATCATACTCCAACATGGCTGCTATCCACTTACCTCTTCGACCTTCTGGATCAGTTTGCATCAACACCTCCTTCACTACTGCGTTTGGGACATATGCTATAGTATGTGAATGCAGAATATATACCCTGAAATCCTTCAATGCTTTGATAAGGGCCAATGCCTATTTTTCAATGATATTATACCTCAAAGCAGCGTCTCTAGTAGTTCTACTGAAAAAGGCAATTGGCTTTTCGATCTCGTCTCTCTTTTGCATTAAAACAGCCGCTAAATTATGCTCAGATGCAAACGAAAATATGATAAAGTCTTGAGTGTAGTCAGGACTGATCAAAACTGGGGCATTGGACAAAGCAAACTTTACCGGATTGAATGATTTGATAGCCTCCTCACTCCATTTAACAGTGCTGTCTTTCTTTAACATATTAGTCATTTCCCTCAAATGCTCAGCCAGATTGGGTATAAATCGACGTAAGAAGTTCATCTTACCATTGAATGCTTGGATCTCCTTCTTGTTTCGTGGCAGGTCTATGAGCTGGATTGCCTCCACTCTAGCTGGATCGATGTGAATACCATCTTTGGAGATGATATGTCCCAGCAGCTTGCCTTCATCCATGGCGAAGAGGCACTTCTTGGGATTGAGAGAAATTCTGAACTTTCTGCATCGCTGAAAAACAACTCTCAAATGGTACAAATGCTCATCATTTGATCCTGAAAACACTGTCAAATCATCCAAATAAACAACCAGAAAAACATATTTTTCATTTGCAAAGGCGATGTCCATTGCACGTTGGAAAGTAGCTCCTGCATTCTTCAGTCTGAAAGGCATTTTGGCATACTGGAAGGTTCCCCAGGGTGTTGTGAAGGCAGTTTTATCTTGGTCCTTCTCATGCACCAAGATTTGGTTGTAGCCTAAGTAGCCATCAAGTAATGACATCCTGGATGCTCCAACTACTCTCTGCAGAATATGGTCCATTTTCGGAAGTGGATAATTATCCTTTAAGGAAGCCTTATTCAAGTTCTGAAAATCTATGCACAACCTTATTTCTCCAGTCTTCTTACGTACCGGGACCAAATTTGAAATCCAGTCAGAAAATCTAATGGGGACTATGATACCAGCTTTGTATAATCTATTTACCTCTTTTTCAATGGATGGCAGCAGCTTCGGATTGATTCTTCTCAGCTTCTATCTGAATGGCTTTTGATCTGGCTTGATAGGAATAGTATGTTGGATTATGTTCCTATCATACACTTTCAAATCTGAATAATCCCATGCAAATACATCAGAAAATTCAGAAAGCAACTTCACATACTTATCCTTCACTTCAGGGGACAATGTCTTTGACAATTTCACGAACTTGGGCTGATCAGGTGTTCCAAGATTCACATCTTCAACTCCTTTCTCTGTGGGCACCAAGCTTGGCTTCTTTGCAACATCGTCCTGATCAAACAGCTCCTCTAGAGGTATGAGACCTCTAGGAATTACGTTATCTTTCAACTGCAATATTTCCACCTGGTTTGTTTCCATTTCTTGATCATCCACCACATACTCACCTTCTATGAGAGTGTCCTTGAATTTTCCATCACCCTGCAAAAATGCATTTATCTCATTATCATCCCAAAATACTTGCCAATACCTCAAATTATCCGCAACAACAGGCCTATGTTTGACATGGATTTCGAATTTGTTGCTGGAGTTCATTGGAATTTTTAGGTTACTTGCAGTAGTTGCAAGAGAATCAACAATAAGATTCTGCATCCTGGGCACTGCTGTCAAAGTGTACTCTGGGAATGTCTTCAAAATGTCCAGAACTGCATTTCTGTATGCCCTCAGTCTTGGATGTTTAGCTTGGTACTCTCCTTTCACCTGCTTGATTATTAACTCAGAGTCACCATACACAGAAATCCTTTTTGCCTTCAACTTCTTCAATATTTTGAGGCCTGCAATCAGAGCTTCATACTCTGCTTCATTGTTAGAACATTCAAAAGCCAACTTGTAAGCACATACTCTAACATTACTAGGGACCTTCTCAGGTTGAAAAATAGGACTCCTAATCCATATTCCAATGCCAGCTCCATCCTTACCAACAGCTCCATCAAAATCCATACTCCACAAACCTTCTTCTTCTTCTTGTAGATGCTGAAAATTTGTTTCTTTCTCTTCTTTGCCTTGGCTGATTTCTGGCTGTTCATTATCCATTTGCTGTTGGCAGGCAGAAGGCTCAGAAGTACTTGCTGCTTTGTCTTTTTCCTATTTGAGGATTTCTCTGAAATTTTCTGAAATCTCAGGTATCTCCTCCACTTGTACCAACTGAACATCCTCATCATTTAAACCACCATCTGAATATAAGACAAAAGACTCTAAATTTGTGTGTACTACATTGATGGGATGATTTACTAGCTTGTCTTTGCTAGTGATCATGTATTTCATTTTCTTTTCCCTATATAACTTTCTCAACTGGCCAAACACAGGGATTGTGGCATAGGAGAAATCAAGCTGTATGGTCCCCTTAAGTTTGGCACCCCAAGACCTAGATAGGAGCATTCCAAACCTTGGTGGGACAGCAGAAACAACTACATCCATCAAGACATTTTTGGCTGGGATTTGATCTAAAGACACTACTAAATCTTTGATGAGACCAATACAGTGGACCCTACTTGAATCAAAAGAGTACAAATCATGGTATTTTCTAGTAACATCAAGGCCTAACTTCTCCATGACAGCTTTGGGCATTAAATTATGGGAGGCCCCGGAGTCTAACATGGCATTATGCAAGATAAACTCATGTAACCTAAGACTGAGTTAAAAGGGGGGAACTTCATTTTCTTCAGACTCTTGTGTGGCTGGACCAAAAATAAGTTCGGGGTAGTCATCCTCCACATTAACCATATCAGAAAGAGGGTCAATTTGCAAGACTTTAGACACCTGATTTTTATATACACTATTCTTTACAAACTCGGTCAAGGGCACGGACACTTTCAACTTGGAAATTTCATTTTCTAAATTAAAGGAGGGAGATTTTTCTACCTCTTTAATAGGAGGGTCTTTCTTCTCCATTTGTTCTCTCGCTACGTTCTGCTGGCCTTTTTCTTTTGCGGCGTTCTCAGCTGTGGGTGCTTTGCTGGATGAAGGATTGGCCACTCTTTTCCTTTCTTCTGTGCCTCGTCCTTCATTTGTAGTTCTTTTCTCCTTTGAATGGGGCTGATGGTGACGTTTATGTTCCTTAGAGAATACTGCCCTTGCTGGGTTGACAGCGCGTTCATATAACCTCTCTGGTAGTCATCAGATTTCTTTTCTAACACCACGTCATTGGCCAAAATGAAATTTTCATCCCCTTGAATGTCTGGAGTCGCCACTATGTATTCTTCGTCTTCTGTATGGAAAATGGGTGCACCATCAGCTGTGAAAAAATGATTGGTTTCAAACAGAGGACCATCATCGTCTGAGTCAGTCCCTTGCACGTAGTTCTGCTGTAACGGTGTTTTAATTGGCTGTTGTGGTGTCGCTTGGTCCTGCGCCCTTTGTTCTCTCTGTCTAATTCTGAATTGCGTTTGCTGCTGTCCTCTAAAATTTGGATTTCTTATTTGAGTTTCAGGTCTGTCAGAAATCGTCAAATGCTCAACCATCTTTTCCATTGTACAAATTAGAGTGTCCATTCTGCTGTCCGAAGTGGAGGCTTCCTCTTTCACCACGACTTTCTTTTCGGTTCTAGCTCGAGCTCTTCTGGTCAGCAGATTAGCTTAAACGCTTACTGCTATTTTTTGCATTTCTTCAAGAGACGGTGGATCTCTTTCACGCAGCTGATATGCCATATCGGCATCAAAACCGTCCGGAAACTTTAGCATAGTTGAATCCACGGGTGGTTTGAGGTTGGCCGGAATAGCATTGTATGCAGCATTGAATCTTAAACAATAGTCTTGCACAGTTTCACCCACATTTCTTTTCATATTCTCATATTCAGACAGAATTTGGTGTGGGTTCCTTTTCACCTCCCACCGGTCTAGGAACTGTGTGTGTAACTCTTGCAAAGTGTGAATAGAGCCTGCTGGTAAAGCTCTGAACCACTTTCTCACTTCACCTACGAAGCTTTGAACAAACAACCTGGTTGCTACATTCTCTTCTTCCACTTCATGCAAGTCAAAAAAGTCATTCATCTTGTCAACATGCTGCTGGGCTGTAATGCCCTGAGTGGCATCAAATATAGCAATTTTACTCTGATAATCAGTAGGCATATCATTGAGAACTTGAGGTAAAACCAAGGGTGCATAACGGGCAGCCATATTTCTGGGAGGATTTACCACAGCGTTTGTAATGCTGGAATTTGAGGTCGGTGTTGATGGAGGAGATGAAAACTGGGAATTGATTGATGGGAATGCTGATGAATCAGGAGGATGGAATGCTGCGCCTGATGATTCTGAAGGCTCAGGAATATAAGTTGCAGTGATGGACTGAGGCGAATTCAAAATGTAGTCATCAATGGAAGAATTTGCTCTCTGAACTTCAATATCTACAAGAAACTCCGAATCTAAAACCGTGTCTTCAAGTGCAGTTTCAGACTTACTTCTAAACAAATAAAGCTCAAAATTCTCATCAAAATAAATCTCCTCTACAAAAAAACATTCACTGGGCCAAGTATGGGACCTGAAAATAGGTGTAGGACTTGGCGATCCCTCTTGTCTTCTGACTATTCTTGGGATAAGATTCGGATTTTCGAACACAGGGGGAGGATTTGGATTAGGATTAGCCCTTGTATATCTTCTTGAAGCCAGTGTGGTCAACTTACTACTATACAATATTTATATCAGCCTAGAAAATTCTGAAATATCATCATCGAGACTTTGCAAGAAAAATATTACTGGGGTGATAAATCTTCTACGCAAAAGTTTGTAATTGCGTCCCCAGTGGAGTCGCCAGAGATGTTAGCACCCAATCTGAACCTCAGGCTGAAAAAGGAAAATCAGGGTAACAACTAAACCACGCTCAGCCTTGTAGCTAGCCCTACAAGGACAAGAGAGGGCTCTCTCCGTAGAATAGATATTCAATAAAATGGTAATGAACTGGTTTTAGGCTAGGTATATAAATGGGAAAAAGAGTTTTGATGAATTACTGAAATTTCAGGGATGTATGGGACAAGAGGACAGTATGAACTGAGGAATTAAATCGGGATACAGAATATTTCATAGGGCAAGATAGGCAGGAGGTTTAGCAATCAAGTCTAAATAAGATGAAATGGAAAGACTGTTGAGAAGTTGAAAAGGGCATAATAAATGAATCCTTTTCAAACAGAAGAAAATTCATAGAGTATGAATGATTCCCCAAGGCAGAGCATATAAAATGGATTCTACCTTTCTAGCTTGAAAACATTCAACTGGAGATGTTAATGAATGAATGGTGTAACATAACAATGTACATATGAAACATAAAGGAGAAACATATGCTAAAACTCATACCACATGAATCCCATAAATCAGAGCTGCATCACTTTATTTAATTCCCTGCCAAACTGTACAACAGAGCGTAGAGCTCACTGCCACACTATTCCCCTACTTCTGAGTTTTCAGACATCAAACTTTTTTTTTTTTTGCAAATAATTAGAATTTACAATAAAGAGATGAATTTTGCTGGAATACAAATCGATGGAAGGGGAGAAATCACAACTGAAGATAGAAGGCCAAAAGCCAACAGTCTCTTCGTAAAGGAAGAGTTGCATTACATCTGGCCAGTGAGAAGGCAAAAAATTGTAACGTAGATTTCTCTACAACGTAACTGAAGATGTGACTGTTACAATTTGGGTCTCGGCCTCTGGCTGTCACTTTGCTTTCCATTATTCCTTTTGAATAACTGGCTTTTAATAAGATGTCGTTGCAGTAAACTGGAATAAACTGAAATAATGCCTTACGTGAAGGGAAATAGTGAATAAGAAGGAAGGGAGAGGAGGCGGGACCAGCATCTTAATCGCAATCGGGATCGGGGAGCGGGAAAATATATACAAAATAAAACTTTCGGATTAAACCATGGGAAGTCCTTTAATAAATGTAATAAAATGCGATTTTGGGACTTACAAAGGGGAAAGGGCCTTTATATTATAATGGGGAGTAAGTGTTGTATGGTGGGCCCGGGGATAAAATCGCAATCGCAATATTGGATTTTGCGATGGGAATTTGCAATGGGAATTTGCGATGGGAATTTTGCGACAGGGATTTTACGACGAGAATTTTGCAATGGGAATTTGTGATGATCGCACATCGCACATCGCAAATTCCACATCAAAAAGACACTTGAATCTCTAAACTTGCGATCTTGCGATTTTGCGCTAAAGTGGTGGGGTTTATATATATGATATAACTTTGTTATAAAGTTTGTGGGGTATTGGTCGGAGAAGTGTTTAAGGGGAGGGACTTTGTAATATGAAGTTTTTTATTATAAATTCCAAAGGCATGGAGGGGAAGTGGTTGGGTAATAAAATCGCATATTTTATTAAATGATTTACAATGCGATATTATAATCGGAAGGGGGAAGGAAGGGGTTTTTAAAGGGATTTGAACATAAAGTTAAAGGGGAGACATGGGAAATATAGGTGGGGCTTAGGGAATAGAGGACTTTTACTTCACTTAAGCACAAAATTCAATCCAGAAGCCAGTTTTGAGAGTGTAGTATACCGTTGGAAAGCTCTTTACGGGCTCTTTCTGATGGATCTACTTTGAAGATGATTTGGCGCTGAACATACTACAGAAAATTTCTCTGAAGGCAGAGACATCACTTTGTGGAGATAACAGCTTCTGAATTGTGGCTGAAAGGAAAAGTATCATGTCTTCACCTCAAAACATGGTTTTGAGGTGAAGCTTGCATCAAACCAAAAAAATGATATCTTTGATCTTCCTGGTGCTATGACTTTGTATTTATTGACTTCCTCATGACTTCGTTGATCTTTATTTGACACTTGACTCATTAATTTTACCATGGCGAGACCTTAGAGACTAATGAGACCCATCCTATGACCTACTAATATGATTTTGAGAATGAAAGTGACAAATGACTGAAGATCATAGGAAGGAAAATCAGCAAGTACCTCATGAGGGAAAATTGGTAACAAATTACTACCATCAATGAATCCATGACCTAACGGAATGGCGAAACTGATTATTATGGGACTCCTAATATGCAAATGCAAAAGAGAAATTTTGATCACTGATGGCAATATGACTAGAGTGACACTAACACATTCTAACTGAGCTAAGGTTGAAATGGGGAGCAAAATATGTGAAGGAAAGTGGTGCTACAGGCATGCTACAGGAGGTTGTTATAGGAATGGTTTTGAGGTTGTTTTTAGGGAGGATTGTTGGGTGTGGAGCTTTATTATATTCATTATTTAGATGTATCTCCGCGTTGGACCCATGTTCTTAACGGCGCGTCAACGGCGCCCGTCGTTTGATCGCCGTCAGCGGGGTCCAGGGGGGTCCCGTGTCGTTCATTAGGCAAATGATCTGACGGTAAAATTTATGTTTAATTTAGAGTTTTTTTCCCTAGAAGGAAACCCCCCTTTTGTATGAGAGTATTATATTTTGGCTATGTATCTTGTGTATATTATGAGCGAGAAATAGAAAGGGGGATTGTGTGAGAGAGTAGAGGAGATTACAGCAGATTTGTTGTATGTTGTCTCTTAATTTTTTTGGATAATATAAAGGAAGGAATGGTTGTTTCCATCGACGTAGCCCAAATTGGGTGAACCACATATATCTGTGTCTCTCTTGTTTTATATGTCTTATGTGTTTGTGTTTCTGCATATTTTATGTGTTCCATTTCTCTGTAATATATATAATTTTCTAACATATATTAAGTCTCGAAGGCATGAAGAGGCTGATGGATGTTAGGGAGAGTGAAGGAAGGTTGGGAAAGCCTCCTAGCCAAGCCCAGGGCCTCTCATAGGTCTGTCTTGCACTAGGATGAATTCCCACGGTGTCCTAAATTTACTAGTCAGAGTGACTGTGGAAACATAGTTTTGGAGATAGGATTGAGACATGGAGAGAGAAGATGGAGGTGAAATATGTGCCCTTCCCTGCATATTAACATAGCCCTAGAATTAGCCACATACATACATTCATTGATCATTAACATAGTAATAAGAAGCATGATGGAAAATATGAGTTGAATTTAAATAACATCCATTCTATGCTCTAACACTACTCTGATCACCAAACTGACTTCTAAGCTATTGAAATAAAATATGAAGAGGACAACTAACATTCATTTATTTCCAAGAAATCATAAACATGATAATTTTTTTTTTGAGATTGTGAATCCTTTTAACCATTCTCCCACAAGAGAGGTGATGTTGAAGCTTCCAATCACATATTTTTATAGCTTAACCTATATTGAAATGAAAGAAATCTATGAAATGCATGAAATTAGGGATAAAACACAAGTACACAAGAGGGGCCTAAGCCACTGGGTTGGGCCCAAACCCAAGGGTCTCAACCCTATGAAACTAACTCACATGCAGCTTAATAGCTAGCTTCTCATTATCATAAATTAAAATTCTTATACATCACATAAAAGTTTAAAATGAAAATTTCAAGCTCTTAACTCAATAGCTACACCTAGATGAATGTTCAAATCCTAATGATATTTTCATCTTATTTATTTATAAAAATGGGTAGTCGATAGAAGCTCCCTTGAAAATAGGAGTGATTTCCTCCCTGATCTCAAAAATAGTGGATCGTGTCCTTCTTGAGCTTCACTTACACTAGGAGAGACTCGGCTGCCAATGAATTTGAACTGATGAGAGAAAATGATGTGATTCCAAGCCAAGTTAGGGAGTTAATGAGGTGGGAAAACCCCTTATATTCTCTCCTGATTGTCTCCATCGAGCCCCTGCATAGTAAATTCCTCAAAAACGCTTAATTTTCCTGCAATTGAACAACATTAGGCCACATACTATGAAAAACACAGTTTACTTTTCTTACTAAGCATAATATAACAAAAAATGTGAATAAATGTGAGAAAAGGATAGTTTTAAGACTGGGGTATGGTGTCATGATCTTCAAAATATACCTATTGATGGGATTCATCATCACCCCCCTGTTTAAGGTGTTTCTCATCCTCTAGGAACCTTAGTCGTCCATGTGAAGCTCATTCATGGCCTTAGTGGCCTCTCTGACATCCCAAGGTTCCATAGATGGTGTGCCTTATGGTGGGTAAAACCCTGCATTTGTCTTTATCTCAGTCTATTCATTCTACTCCTTTGTTTGTTCCTTTCCTTATTATAAGCCTATACACAAGGGTGGATTGAGTTTTAGTCCTACCCAATTCTTGGCTTGATGGGGCCTATACCCAGGTTCAGATATGGTTGTGCGAACCAAAAAAACCCACTATTGTCAGCCCTTTTAGCAACGATGTGTTGTGAAAACCGAATTCTCACCCGAGGAAATATTAGGGGATGCTAGAACCAGGTTTCTGCATCTATAGGGACTATGGAGTGTGGCTTTAGGGCTTATATTCTCTTTAAAACTTATCATAGCTTTGCAGAACAAATATGCTAACTACACAGTCGTTGTTCAATACTTCTAGTTAACTAGATTTCAGACTACATGATTCTACTTTAACTTGCATTAATCAACATAAGAAACCATAATTCATTCTTCGCGATGAAAATATAGATAAAAACCCTAAATTTGCATAGATAACTTCAAAATATAGATAAATCAAACATATAAGTAAAGAACACATATATGTCTTCAAGGTCTTCTTTTACTAATTCAGATTGTCTTAATACAACACTTTCTGCCCTATGCACTCAGCTGCAAGTGTCTGCACACTAAGTTGTAGAATTTATAAGGTCCTCATGCACTCAGCTACAGGAGCCTTTCCTTTCACACAAAACATAGAATACAGACTCTGTTAGCACTGGTATTTACATCCCACCCATCCTAACTTATTTTACTCTGCTTTCACCTCATCTCCGTCATTATCATTGACCTCACTTCATTTTCTTAACCATTTTTCCCAAGGGTGCCCAAATCATCACTGTTCACAAGCACCAAACCCTAATTTCCTCTCCCACTGACCTAGGGTTTGTTATGGAAAAAGATACATCTGAGTAGAGGAGTTATAAGGGAGGTCATTTCAGTAATTATGAGGCCATTCCAATTCATAAACATCATGTCTCCATCATTTTTTAAGAAATCATTCCAAGGGTCAAATCATTTGCCACACTTAGGGCCGGTTTTTCTTCAAACTTTGTTTCTGACCAAAAAAATACGAATTTAACAAAAGTGAGAGAGGTTTTTTACATCATAGGTCAAGGAATACAAAATTATTTCTTATTTTACACAAGTGTCATGGTTTTCTAGAAATCTCAAAAACATAGGTGCCACAGGAGAGTTGCTACACTTCTATAGTTACCTTGGGAAAATAAACTTTTCTCATAGATGGAGTGTAAAAATCACTTGATTGATAATTCAAATGATAACTAGACAAATATATATTTCCAATGAGCTATCATGAGCTCAATTTGGAGTTGAGTAAGGCCTCCAAAAGTTTCCTGCAACAGAACTCTGCATTTCTGCACCTTCATTCAACACTTTTTGAGCAGTCTTGGGAAAATCAATTTTTGACAAGGCAAATGAACTTCAAAAATAAACAAAAAAGGTAGATTTAGAAGTTAGACAGAATAATATTTCCAACAAGCTATCCTGGGCCCAATTTGGACACCAGGAAGGCCTCCAAATGTGGTTTGAAAAAAGGTGTTGCAGGGACATTGCACGTTTGGAAAGGACGTTGCGTGTTTGCAAGGATCGCTGCGTGTTTGCTCCGGACGCTGCGCGTTTGCTCAAAAAGACAGAAAACCATCTTACAACCTCATATTTCATTATTAAATTCTAGATCTCTGCATGGGTTTTCTTCAAGGCTCCATTGATCAGTGAGTAAGCCTAACATCATCTCATTGATATATTTTATGCTTTATAATCATTTGGAGTGTTATTTTAAGGAAGAAACCCTAGTTTTCATTTCAAAAACCTATTCCCTAAACTTTTTTATATTTTCCATTTCCCTATTTCCTAAATTAATACCATTCCTAATAGCTTTAAGTCCTAGGGTTACTTACCTAGACTCCCTTCACATTCCCATTCCCCTCATTTCTCAACACTTCCTTTCACTTCACATTCCTCCATTTCATCTCATCTCCCTAGGGTTTTGACACCAAATACATCATGGAAACCTAGCAGAGGTCAAATTATCAAGCCTAAGAGGGTTGATTTGCACACATTGGCACATACCTATCAGAGAGGTCATAAGCACGTGTTTGCTTCACTTGGAGTGAAAGGGGCCATGCTTTCTTCATCAACACAACAAGTAGACAAAGACAAGGAAAAGGAAAAAGAGCCAAACATTGATGATGAGGAGGGTAAACATTAGACAGAACAAGAATTTCAATTGATTGAACTAGCTGAGGAGGATGAAGGAAAAATTACCAATGAAATAATTAAAGTTAAAGAGGTTGAGATTAATGAGCTTCAAAATGATCTTGAGAGGGCCAAATATGTGATTGAATTCCTTAAGCAAGAAAATCAGCAGTTGAATACCAAGCAGACCATCAATGAGGTGAAGTGTATCAAAGCACAAAGAGAGGCAGAAAAGGCTAAAGCCTTGCTTCAAGAAACATTAGAAAAGTTTGGAGAACCTGATGATGAGGAGGATCAGCCTCCAAGACAGAGACCAAAGAATAGAGGGCTGAAAAGAGCTCTAGCCATTGAAAGACAAAGGGAAGCTGAGCTAGCAAACCAGCTCACACCAAGTGAGTTGCTTTCCCTATAGATTAGCAAAGACAGTGAACCATGGCTTGATAGAGCCAATCTACATTTGTAGAGGTTACTTAAGAAGGCCAATAAGGACAATGAATTGTTGAGGGGAAGAGTCAAACTTCATGCACGGAAAGAGATAATTTCATTAGCCAAGCTCAAAAGAGCTAATGACAAAAGTGAAAGTTTGACCAAGTAAAAGAAGAAAGAGAAGTTAGAAATACTTGCATAGGTGTCACTTCATTCCTCAAACACTTAATGAGAAATTAATCCAACAATTTTGGCACATTTTTGCACTCATGTTAATTTCTGTATTTTTTGATAATTTTCAACTCAGAAATTTTGTTAAAGGCGCAGCGACCTGGATCCTGCGCTCTTTTTTGGGGCCTCTAAATGACAAATGGCCACCAAAAGTGGGTTTATAATGATGATTACATCAACCCTAGAAAGTTTCAGAAGATTTGGAGGAGAACTAGTCCCTCAAACATGCAAAAAACCACCTAAAAATCATGTTTCTACCTCCTTTTTGACCTGGTCACTGCGCGTTTACCAGTCCTAGGAGATTGGCTTTTTGACAGGGAAAATCAAAACCATTTCAAAAAATTAAGATATATCTAGAAACTATACTTGAGATCTTTCCAATTATCTATCATGAAGCTGATTTGGACATTGGGAAGGCACTCAAAACCAACTTGCAAAACAGGCTATTTTTCCTGCTTGGACGTTGCGCATTTGCCAGAAAATTGTAAATTTTTACAATCTTCAGCAAATATTCTCCAGTTTGACTTTTCACTTTGGGAAATGTAATTTTACTGATGTAAATGTTCAAGATGAATGTAAGATTCATTTTTTTTACTTTTATTTAAGGTAGATACATTAGGTAAGTCATCAGGTAAGGTCAAATGAATCAGTTTCCTCTCTTTTAGAGGCAAGTTGTTGGGTCTTCCTAGTCTTCAGATTCTTGTTCAGCATTTGATGGAAACTGATCCTCATCTTATGGATTCAACCCCCTGAAGCTAGGATCAGTTGGTTTGAGGTCTATATGATGTATTTTCTCAGTCATTAGTAAGGGCTGGACTCAGTTGGATGCTTGGCTTCTGAAGAGACATACTTTGTATCAGTTTCTGAGCAGGAATATCAATCAAATTTGCAGCTATTTTTATGGGATCCCTGTGGTTTAGTGTTTAGTTTCAGTTTCTCCTTGTTTTGCTCAGATGTTAGAATGTTTTTTTTATTTCATCCATCATTTCATTGCTATTAAGTGAATGTTTTCAAGTTAGATGAACAGAATCCATAATTGTTATGCTTTGTTTTAGGTAAATATTCACAGTCTGTAATTTTTCCAGTTTAGAAAGAAACCATGATTTCACCATGCTCTTTCTATCTCCTCACATGTATTTATCATCCCACAATCGAAATCCTAAAGTGCTAAACCATTTTACATACCTTTCCCCATAGAACACCCTACAAATTTTGACCTAATTTCCCTTGCCCTGACTGCTTTGCTCCTTCTGATCCAGCACAACCCTATACAATCAAAATCAAAACCCTGAGCTACTATACCTAGCCTAATATCTTCTTTCCTCATTCATCTTGGCTGTGATCTATACGGAGAGAGCCCTCTCCTTGCCTAGTAGGGCTAGCTACTTATTTAAGCGTGGTTTGTGGTTACCTCAGAATTGCCTTCTTTAGCCTGAGGTTCAATCCGAGTGATAACAGACTCAATACAACCTGACATCCAAATTCATTCTATGATAAAAGTTATTTTTAGACTCACTAAGATAGCTCCTTATATATTTTTTCCTTTTACAATACCATGGTCCAAAAACCATGGGCAGAGCTCTAAGTAATCAAAACATTCCCATCCTTTTACAAAATAAGGGACTTTGACCCACCCCAAAGCCCTTAAGACTCTAACATAATTGCGCACATCGCGCTTCACTCCTCAAAATGTGAATTCTTTTATAAAAAATTTGATCTAGGGCCCCCAACAGGCCCCCAACACAAATATGTGACTCGTCCCAAGTCACTCTACTGGTGCGCCCTCAATCTTTTCTTTAATGTTGAAAACTACATCCTTTAGTGGCAGAAATGTCTCAGCACACTGCTTCTTGACTTCTCGTACTTCGGTCAACAGTTTCTCTGTGGTTGGCCTGGATGTATTCTGAGCAAATTCCTTTTGCATCTAGTGTAGTGCTTACATTTGTTTATCCACAATCTACAATAGATGACTAGCTTTAACTTCCCATGGTTGTTTTATCGATGTGATAAGTTGTTCCTTTCTGCGTAGCTCATCAATCTATCCCTACAAATACTTACCCTCTTGCAGACGGGTATACCACAGTACTAGTGGTAGAGTCTTCGTTGTAACCTTAATATGGTCCATTTGTTCCAATTTCTCACAGATTTCCACTTCAATCTTCTGCACATCAGGGTCCTCTTGCAATGAGGCCTAGACATCCATAATGTCTTCAAAGACTTGAATGCACTCCTGGAATTTGGATTCAATATTAGCAGTGGCAACATTAATCTCCGCTATGCACTTCTCCCGTACCTCTGGTGGAGTAGCGGTTGTAATTGAAACTGTAGCTCAAATATATTCATCTGTATCCAATTCATACCTTTTCAAATTCGGCCTTGGAGTATTTTATTGCCATCACTAGATTTTCGACTTTGTCCTCTGAAGCTTCCTCGGACTAAATCTGCAAATCAAACAGTTCGCTACAAGCTTTGGTTATGTCTACTCCAACCTTTGTATATGCGCAGCTTCCTCATCTCGCTCCTGCACTGCCTGCTTCTTTTCCTTAGCCATTTTCCTTCATTCTCTCTTAACATCCTAGATAATCAGCAGGGCATGTTTCTCTTGGATCTGCAACTCTTCTATGACGCCCTGATAGAATTTGTGCAACGCCTTCAAATGGAGCACAACAACGTTGAGCCTAGTGTTCTGCCAATGTGATGCCTGCGCCTGATTCTCAGCAGTGTCAAAGCATAGGGTACTTGTAGGGATCTACACCACGTGAATATCATTCATGATGGCCAGCCCTTGCCCTGATGTACTCGCACCTATTGGTGTCCCGCTCTCTTGAGATGCGCTCGCTTGAAGCCCGCTCGCTTACACTACGCTGATATGAAATTATAATTCCTTGAGGCCCTTGTGGACCTACACCAATACACTCTTGTATTGGTCCTCAATATTTTCCCACACATGCTCGATGACGTGTCGAAAAATGTCACCAATGTCATCGAAGTCCCCGTCACTGAGGACCAATAATTCTGGGCCAACAGACCTGTCTGACTTCATATTTTTCCACGCACCTCCGCCACCCAGTTTCTATCGTATCTTTAGAATGTAAGGGGAGGGGGAGTCTCCTTGATCAAAAAATATATCATCGCCCCCTCCTATCTGCGGAGCATCCTTCTCTGTCTCTCACTCCGCTTCTTTTTCACCCTTCATATCGGTCGCGGATGTGACTATCTTGGACTGCTTCTTGGTGTCCTTCTTCCCTATCTACATACCAGAGGTATTGGTATTCATGCCACTTGTGCCTACCTGCTCTATCTCCACCCCTTCATATGGAGTTAACCAATCACTTGGCCATTCACTCACAATGCGCGCAACATCATCCTCGGTCATCAGGGACGGAAGCTCATACCAGATCTTTGTGAGGTCCTTCTTCGCGTGGATGTGCACATGGTGAAAA
This sequence comes from Pinus albicaulis, assembly GCA_034641835.2. NCBI lineage: Eukaryota > Viridiplantae > Streptophyta > Pinopsida > Pinales > Pinaceae > Pinus > Pinus albicaulis. The sequence goes on from CM076580.1 coordinate 1,636,836,036, forward strand.
TATATTGTAAAATCAATGAACTAGTGATATTCTGCAAAACAACTTGCCGATAGCCTTGGATTCTAGTTAATTACCGTGTGCAGGATCATATCAAAACCTACCCAAAATAATTTATTCTCCATCACTCGGGTTGGCTCCTTTGAATGCCACAACGAGGTATACCTCGAAGCCTTTGAAATGTATGGGTCCACAATGGGGAATTATGACTCATCGAGCTCCTTCCATGCCATCAATACAATTAAGAGTAAGATCCACACATAGTGGAATTTCTTGCCCTCTTCCTGAGCTTCTCTGCAGTCATCCAAGAATTCCTTTCATAAACACCCAGCCCATGTTGGGTGTGTGTTATATTATTTCCATGATAGGAAGCAGCAGGGAGGTCACAGCGGGGGATGAAGCCCCCGTTGTTAGGGGGTTTACAGGGGGGCGGTAGCCACCCTACACGAGGTCTAGGGCAGTGCCCCATGAAAAAACAATTTGACCCTATATTAGGTGGGCAGACCCGCTTATCATTTTGTGCATTGGTTTGCACATGGTTTTGGGCATGATGGTTTTCTGCTCATGGTATTTTGTAGATCCGGTCAAGGGAAATACATTTATGCTCTAATCCAGGGTTAATTAATTGGGGCTTATTAATGCTTTGGCATGTATATATATGTGTTGTAAACTAAAAGGAATATAATGGAAAATCAAGCTGGTAATCCGAGTTTGGGATCCAGGGGAAAATATCTATGCATATCTGTTTTATGATTTATGCTCTCGCTATTGTTTATTTTATTTTTTAAGAATTTGTTTCCAGATAACTTTTGTATAGGGTTAAAACCTATATCCCAGTTGTATTGTACTCCTTTGCTGCACTGCACAACCAAAGATACTACTAACGTCGAAACCTCTTCTGCACGGCACATCCACATGATATTTCCGGAAAAAATGTGTGCAGAAAAGCACACCAACCTATCCTTAATGGAGTTAATGGAATATCCATGGGTTCCCTTCGTGATTCCATAATCCTGCTTCATCTTGTTGGTTAGTTTCTTATCTTGATATTTGACTAAAAATATTTTTGCGGGGTCCAATCCTTGACAAGGAAGCGCAATGATCCTCCTGTTAAACTTAGCATCAATGGGGACTCGTTCCCCCAACCATAGACTATCATCGTGCAACAGAGTCAACAAATAGCCCACAAATATTTTATCAATGATATTGTGCCCAAAGTGTAGAAAATATAACATGTTCAATAGTCCTGCATTCTGAATTCTTGCCACCCACTTCATTTATTCTACCCTTCTCACTCTAGAAGCTTCATAATCTACAGAGAGAAGATACCTGCGTGGCTCGAACTAAGGATATTTGTTGCAGTCATCAAAATCTCAGTCTTACATGCGTAGTTGTGGCACTTTTCTCAAAAAATATCCCTTAACATGTACTTCATCAGGTAGCAAGGGTGTAAATATCTTATACTTCACCATGTCTAGTTCCTTCATGGGCTTCGCAGCTGTCAGCTTCCTTGGTGGAATATATGGGGGCAACCTGGAGACAAGTTCCACCTCCTCTGCATAAATATCTTCAAGACCTTTGGGTAGAACTTCTTCCTCTTCCAATTCCTCTACCTTGACGAGCTACTTCTGCCTATCCTACGTCGCCTCAAACCCTATTCTTTTGGAATTTTCTTCCTGGGAGACGTTCGAAGAACTGTATTCTTCGACTTTTTAGACAGTGCTTATCCTATCGTGGTATGCTTCCTAGGCGGCCTCGACCTTGTTACATTAGCTAGTGGTGTAGCCGTCATTGTGTGTCCCAACCCTGCCTTGATCAATGCCTCTTTAAGTGCTTCAAAACTATAATCTGACATACAATGTAACTCTCAGCTCTCTCTCAGGCGAAAAATCACAAGTCTAATGCTCAGAGCGCAAAGTTTACGAATGTGGAGTGAGGTGCCAAATTTATAACAAATTTTAAATTCAAACTCCATGATCTCCTTCAGATGTGCCTCATAAATGCAGATTTCGCAGCAGATCCGCCTGGATATTCCCATTAAATACATCCCTCTCGCTTATTTTAACGGCCAAGTCCTTGTCAAAGAAACTTTTTTGGCACCAACGGTCATATTCTGGGTGAACTTCGTCAACCCTTCCCTTGCGGTGCAGTCCTACTTCCTTTAGCGTAGTTCCCTCTAGCTACGCCATAATCCTGTATCCCGCACAGTACTTCTGTTGCAAAAAATCCCTCCTTTGGCAGAGTATTTTATATTCCCATGTTCTCTTTCAACTACATGGAGAATTAAGACTCTTCTTCAGCCATATAGTCAATTTCAAGCCCCAAGGGCAGAGTCAACCCTGTATAAATTTAGTCTGACACCATGGATACATCTAGAGAATAACTCACCATTCAGCTTCTCAAGCTGAACTGCGCCCCACTTTGAAATATTTCTAACAGTGTACATCCCCAACCAGTGCATTTGCAACTTACCCAAAAACTTCACGAACTTACTATCATGTAAAATAACTAAATCGTCTTGCTTGAAAGTCTTCTTTTTAATATGTTGGTCATGCCAGGATTTTTCCCTCTCCTTCTGCACCTATTCGTAAAATCCAGCAATGAACATATCCTCCTCCAGCGTGAGCAGTTCCTCCAATATCTTCTCCATAATATCGTTGTCTGCCATATCTGTAATTGTTGTGATTCAGAGACTATACATAATTTACTCCATCGGCATCACTAATTTATGTCCATACACCATTCGAAATGGATTATGACCTGTCAAATTCTTACAAGTAGTCCTGTAGGCCCATAAAACTGCAGGAATTCACAAGTCCCAATCATCCCTATTGATGTTGCACACCTTATTCAAAGCATTCTCCATAATTTTGTTAAAAGCTTCCACCGTTCTGTTTTCCTGTGGCTGATATGGCATACTCTTCTGGTGATGCATTCGGAACTCTGTGGTAAATGTTGCAATAATGTTTTTCAAGAAATGTGTACCTTTGTATCTCATCAAGGTCTTCAGGAAACCAAAGCGTGACAAAATATGTTCAAAAATAAACTTTGCAGTTGTGTCTACGCTGAAATTCTTCACTAGTTGTGCCTCAACCCATTGTGTAATCTTTTCGCAGTAATAATGTATCGTGCACATTTTTTCTTCCTCGGGGGATCAATTGGTCCCACAAATTCAATCACCCGTTTATCAAATTCCTGAAAAGTGACTTGAGGATGCAGTGCCATTTCATCCCTTCACGGTAGTTTCCCGGTTCTCTGACACACATCATAAGTGCTACAATACTCATTTGAATCCTTATGCACCGTGGGCCACTATAGTCTGGCCCGTAGAATATTTCGCATAGTGGATTTCCCTATTTAATTCCCTCCTACAACTTCTACATGCGCTTGAACCAAAATGTTGTGTCTCTCATGCTTAGGGACATATCTTCACAGTATCTCATTGGCTCCCATCTTGTATAAATGTCCTGCAATTAGAGAAAAATAAGGTGCTTTAACTACCATCTTTTTCTTCTACTGCATAGTATACTCTGTAGGTGCAACTCCCATAGTCATAAACTGAACAATATCTACAAAATTCTCATCTTCAATTTGAATCACGAACAAATGCACATCAGGAAATCCATCCTCAATATTTTTTGGCTCTTCGCTTGTCTCGATACTAGAAAAATGATCAGGCCTAGCATTCAAACGTCATGGTTTGACTATTACTTCAAAATTATATTCTTGGAATATTAATAGCCATTTAAAAATCTTCCCCCCCCCCCAACGTAGGCTTTTTCACCACGTATTTCAACGCAGAATGATCGGTGAACATTTTGAAGTGCGTTCCTAATAAGTAATGTCTAAATTTCTGCAGTGCATATATCATTGCTAACCCGTCGCACTCTATTGTAGATTATTATTTTCTACCTTAGAAAAATTATGGCTCGTGAAAGAGATAGGGCTGATCTAGATCGCCTTCTTGCGGTTGCGCTAAGACAGCTCCCAAAGCTATGCAAGATGCATCGACATGTACATGGAACTCCTTCTTCCAATCTGGAAAAAACTAGAATTGGTGCAGTGACCATCTTTTCCTTCAGCGCATCGAGGCTCTTCTGACAGTCATCATCCCAGCAGAACTTGACATCCTTCTTCAATATTTTTTCCATCAACGTAGTGATCTAAGCGTAGGCCTTTTCCATCCTTCTTCAATATTTTTTACCTGTATGTTTGAGCGTCGTGCGTAACTGCCTCACATTTGTTGGTGTCTCCAAATTCATGATCACAACAATCTTCGCAAGATACCTTCAATCCCTATTTGAAAACAATGTGCCCTAATTATATACTAAATGGTACGTAGAAAATACATTTCTTCAAGTTCTAGGAGGTTTGATACTTCCTGTAGGTATCCAGCATCAAGTGTGGACTAAACACATGTTTCTTTAACAACCCAAAGATGGTCCAGTCATAAAAATACACCTTCAGGAACTTGTGGATGTGTTCTTTAAACATAGTGAATACGACTCTAGAAAACATTTGTGGCGCATTATTCAATACAAATGGCTTGACCGTATACTAAAATTATCCCCATTTAGTCACGAAGGTGGTCTTTCTCCTATATTTCGGCATGATCCTAATCTGATGGTATCCTGAGAACCCATCTGTAAAGGAGTAGGCTTCTTTCCCTCCAACATTCTCCAAAACCTCATCAATGAAATGGTGTTGAAAATGGATCATGCACACCTGCATCATTTAGCTTTCTGATATTTACACAAATCCTTATCTCTCCCTTGGTATTTTTCTCCTGGACTACCATAGGGCTAACCCACTCAGATTCTTCTATTAGTTCAATAATGTGAGCAGTGAGAATCTTGTCTAGTTTCTCCTTTACTTTATCTTTATATTTTGGGTTCAACCGATATGGGCACTGTTTGACTGGCTTCGCATTCAGTTTCAAGGTATGCTCATAACTCCCAAATATCCCACAATTCCTTTCATTTCAGATAACTTCATCGAAAATAGGTCCTAGTACTCATTCAACAATTCAGTGACCTTTCTCACTATGTCATCATCCTAGTAGTCTTTGATCTTCACGAACGTGGGCTCCACTTCTGAGCCTATGTTTACTTGCTGAGTCTTTACATGTTGTGCTATGTCAGGCATCCATACTTCAAGACATACAACCTCATGTTTTCATTATGATTCAGGAATATTGACATTGCATGGATCATTTTCCACAATCATCTTATAACATTCTTGTGCTAGTTCCAACTACGCATCCCAGTCAGGATGTACCGAAGTCATTGGCTCACTCGTAATTTGGAATATTTATGTTATGACTTCTTGAAGAGCGTCATTAATACAATCCCAACCATCTGCAAAGCTATAGGTGAATAAGAAACCTTCAGTCATCTCTTACAGTTATGTGGTACCATGGCACAGCTCGGTTTCAAGATACCACTTTTGAGGTATTACATCCAAGGTGTGGAAGAATATGTGTACCAATTCAGGTTGAGGTTCTTTGCCCCAAGCAGTAGTCTAGTGATACAAATTTTGCGAGGATCATCCTTAATATTGTACTTTTCTGTGATCCTAGTGTTTGCATAACAAAACCTTAGCCTCATCAATCATTGATATTCCTTCCATCGTCCTAAGTTTTCTCTATGCGCACCCCACCACCTGGCTGGGGTGGACCTCAAATCGAAGTCCAAAGCTTCATATCACAATTCTCTGAGCACCTTCTTCTCAAAATCATCAAGAAATAAGTCAACATCCCCAGTGCCATCATAATAGGGAAATTCATGCACCTCTGATGTGATGCAGCAAAGTGATTTGGTAATTCTATTACACTGCTTTGTAGAAAATTTTTGCAAATGGTTTTGCCAATTCTCCAACTATTTTCGGAGTCTGAAACACAATATCTATCGTGCTCCCAACTTATCCTTCCATCAGCGGTCAGATTGATCCAATCTTCATCCTGTGTAGTGATCTTATATAAGTTTTCGATATCACCATATTCATTCTAAACTAGATCGCGTGCCTTTAGAGGGGTCTAAAGGGACAATGACCCTGGTACCATTCTTTTCAAACATCGTCTTCATGTTCTTCAAATTAATTATCGCCTCCATATCATAAGCCCAGTCGAATCAAAGCAAAGCAGGATACGAATTTCTATCATCAACAATTTCAATGACTTCGAAGTCACATAACACACTTGCACCATCAATGTCTACCACAATGCCATGCAATCGACCCATAAGAATATTTTTTTGTTGATTGGCCATTATCAGTTGAATCGGGGACCACTGCATCTTTAGTCATCCCATCCGTTCCCATGTCTTCTTTGGAAAAACATTTTCATCTGATCCTAGATCAAGAATGACTTGTTCCATTTCATAATATCATATCTACGCAATTTTCCACAATTATCAGTCGGTTCTCTTCTTATTTCTGTATATTGTGCATTGTTCAAGTTGTGGCTCTTCCTGGCCAGTGCAATTGTCAATCAGCTCCTTCAATCCTTCCATGAATTTTGATCCCTTAACAACTTCATACATGTCTGTAAAAATTACTTCAAAATGGATGGATCAACTTCCTTTGTTTCATTAATCTCCTTGGGTCTATTATTCTGCAAAATCAATTGTCTCTACATTATTGATGTTGAAGCTCTAGGAGACATAAAATTCTTCTTCGCTTCCATGAAGTTTTCTCTTTCGCGTTATACATCGAACCCATGATTCTTTTCTCCATCTTTCTAGACCCATGTATCCTCCATAAACTTCTTTCCTTTTGCTTTGTCTTCTTCAGTTTTTATACCGCTTTGTGTCACTATATTGAAACTTAGCTATTATTCGCACGGTTCAGCTCTCATCATCTGTATTTTTTGGGCAAGTTGTTGGTTGCACTTTTCTTGATTTTTAGCCAATAATGTAGGACAATATTCTATCTCGTGATCTAATGCTCTACAATACTTACAAGATACTGCAGTGGGATTCTGAAAATCCCTGGAAAAATGTCCAGGTTGGCTGCAATTATAACATATTATAACATATGATCGAATACTCTACAATACTTAGAAGATACTGCAGTGGGATTTTGAAAATCCCTGGAAAAATGTCAAGGTTGAACACAATTATAGCACATTATTTGTCTTCATAGGCTACAACATACATTTGGTCCCATACTTGGTCCAGCACTTGCCTCAAGCTTCATTGGACTTAGCATCCCAGGGCCCAAGTACTCTTTAAAAACATGACACTGGTCCTTATAATGGCCCTCTACTTTACACTTTATGCACAAAAAATTTGAACGTATGTCAGACCGAACCTCTTTTCCCTTCTTTAATTCCTAGAGTTCCATATGTAAGCTTTCCAACTGGTTTTGAATCTGTTGAACCCCTATGTTGGTATTTGCTACCAGTGAAGGTTTTATTTTCATCGCAATCTCTAATGCTTTTGCTTGGGTTGTGATCTTTTGTTGCGACAACCGTAATCTAAGATGTGGCAATAGCACAGTAGTAAAGCACTCATTGTGCTTCTCATCAAGGATCTCAAAGCCGAGTTAACTTAGCAACGTCTTGAATCTTTGATATAATTTCCACATATTTTCAGTGACTAATTTATTGATCTCTTTGATCTTCATAATACATTATGAATGCAATTATAGCTTCCTAAATTCAGAATTCAGCTGAATATTTGTCTAATCAAGTGTGGCATTCTGGCTCATCGCAGATTACTTCATATACCAAGACAATTCTTTGTCATGCAGCATTGTGACCAACTACGCTTTCTTCATATTCTCATCAGTGATGTTTAGCGATCTCCATATTGCTTTTGCAAAAAACAAAAATTTCTCGAGATCATCTGATCCCAGGCCTTTAAATACATGTATCTTCGCTATCTGAGCCATGTTAAATGAGGTGGGTGGAGGTGGAGGTGGGGGTGGGGGAACAATATGGGGATGGGTTGTGATGGGAGTGGAGGGTTGGGGAATCCCAGCAACACCCTAATGATCTCCAAATTCTATCGATGCACCTCTAGAGGTCGAAGGGTTGCTTTATCCTTCTTTGCTTTTAGATCCAAACAATGACATGTACTTAGTCTCAATGTAATTATTACGATCTACCCTAAATATCTTACCGCGTCATATATTTTCAATTTTTCTTCCTCGAAACATCAATCAGATTTCATTAGTAGCACACCATTTTCACACAATAGCATCTTAATCCAAAGCTTCAATGAGTTTAAGTACTTAACTCGTGGGCCTTTGAAATATCTACGCTCGGATTCACTATATGATGCAAATGTATCGATCTTGAACTTAGTAATAAAGCCTCCAAGAATACTATCAATCCAATAATCAACAGCCCTTGAAATATTGTTATCAGTTTCCTTCAGTTGCTTGATCAGCTCTGGAGTCCACAGAATAGGGTTATCATCCTTGAAATAGTTATTTTGCTCAGCTAGTCTTGATAACCACTCATGCATCTCTTTAGTGTACAATGAGAAAAATATCGCATGCTCATATGTGAAAATATATTTATGCAACCACTTCTCAGTTGATAGGTGTGGATTTCTATTTTCTTGAGCTATAAATTTGCGTTCTTTCATATGTAAACAGTCCTTGAATCTCTTTTCTGGACAGATTCCACATCCACATATCCCTCAATCAGATCTCGGTCCCAGCAATGGAACCATTTGTTGGCTTGATGGGCATATACCCAGGTTCAGATATGGTTGTGCAAACCAACAAAACCCACTATTATTGGCCCTTTCAACAACGATATGCTACGCAGACCAAAGCCTCACCCGAGGCAATATTAGGGGATGATAGAACCAGGTTTTTGCATCCAGAGGGACTATCGAGTGTGGCTTTAGGGCTTATCTTCTCTTTAACACTTATGAGAGGCTCCTAGAAAAACTATGCTAACTATGTAGTCACTATTCAATACTTCTAGTTAACTAGCATTCAGAGTTTGTGATTCTACTTTAACTTGCATTAATCAACATAAGAAACCATAATCCAAACTTTGCGATGCAAATATAGATAAAACCCTAACTTGGGATAGATAACATCAAAATACATATAAAGCAAACATATAATTAAAGAACATAGATCTTTCTTCAATGACTTCTTTTATTACTTCAGATCTTCTTAATACAACATTTTATGCCCTGCGCACTCAACTGTAGGGGTCTGCGCACTCAACTGCGGCAGCCTTCCCTTTCACAAAAAACACAGAATACAGACTCAATACAACCTTACATCTAAATACATTCTATGATAAAAGATATTCTTAGAATCACTAATATATCTCCTTATATAGTTTTTCCTTTTACAATACCATGGTCCAAAAACCATGGGTGAAGCTCCAAGTAATCATCTTGTGTCATTACCTTTTTCACCTCCTTAGCACTTGGCTCTTCATGAGCCAACAAGGATTATAAATCCATGAGATGCATGTCTCCCAATCTTGAATTGTGATCCCAGAAATTCAGATCTGTCAAAATGAAAATTTTCATGTATAATTCAGCTAACTTTTCCTTGTCTTCCATACTAGTTTACTTGAAAAACTCAATAAATTTCCTGTAGTCTTGAAAAGGCAAAGAACCATATTGTGCTAGAGTATTTCTTTGGGATTGCAACCATTGTTCTTCGAGGAAGAGAGCGTAATATTTGAAGGTTTCCTTCATTGCAGGGCTTCCATAGAGAGACTTTCCATGGTAGAAAAATGTGTTTCTTTATCTTGTAGCCTCTCTTTCAGCATTTTGTGTTTTTCATGTAGCTTCTCCTTCATAAAATACTCCCTGAGTCTCAAATATGTCAATTATTTTCGCGTTTCAATGACTTTATCCTCCACAAGTCCCACATCTTCCACATTCTTGTATTTAGCAATTTTCATCCACCTGGGGTTCTTCCTTTCTTTATCTCTAGCTCATAGAGGAGTGGGATTGCAAATTTTTCAAGGATAATCCTTCCTATTTCAATGAATTTTTAGTAGGACCCAAAGCTAGGTTGTGGATCAGGGTCTTGGAGCTCTTGGAGGTTCTTTTAATTCATTTTGAGGTGGTTTCTTTTTCATGTAGCTCCTTTTTCAGCTCCTATAGCTTCCTTTGTTCCTCATGTAGAAAACTTTTCCTCTCGTATAGCAAACCCTACCCCTCCTGTAGCTTCTCTTTTTCTTTTTTTTTCAAGGGCATATTGTGTCTTGGGTTTCTTGAAGGTAATTGACCTAGTGGTTGGCCTACCCACAGATGCTATAGGTGATTTGTTTTTGGTTTCAGGAGAAGTAACCTCCTTAATATTTCCCTCACTGGGTCCTACTTTTTGCTTTTTACTTTGTGATTCATCAATAATGATAGGGAATCTTGTGGGAGTTTGTAGTTTCCCTTATTTTAATTTTGGTGCTCTTCCTAGTCTTGAAATATAGGGGACCTTGTCTTTATTTCTTCCTTTTGGGCTTGACAGGTGTGCCTAATGTAACTAATGTTGCAGCTACTTCTTGTTCAGTATCCCTTGGAGATAGACTTGTTTGAGGTTTTTTTTTTCCTTTGCTTCTTGGGGTTTAAAATTCTCCTTAGGGATTACTCTTACTTCTACTTGATTCTCCCCCTCTTATCCTTTAATTTCTTCTTCTCCTTCCTTTGTCGTTGCTTCTTCTATTTCCTCTATTTTTCTTTCCTCTTCTTTCATTTTTGTTGCCTCTTCCTCGTTTGTTTTTCCTTTTTTACCTACAATGTTAGAGGTTAGTGTCTCTCCAGGGGTGATGGCTTGGTTTTCTATGAAATTTTCCCTATCCATATCCAAAAATTTAGTCCATAGGATAGGTATCCTTAAGTGGCTCAAAGAATCCATCACTATTGACTTGATGAAGCCATGGTGAGCTAAGTCTTGGTGCTTTCCATCCCTCACCTTTTGAATCATCTCAAAGAGTTACTGTAAGAGGAAATGGGGGACACTAAGCCTTTTAGAGAGAGGCAATTCTTCCTTGAATATCATCTCATGGATTAATATGAAGTGGTAATCATATACCGCACTCAATCTCCCTTCACAAGATATATACTTGAGGATATGGTAAGCTACCTCATCCCAAGGGTAAGGTAGACTTTCTCTTCTAACTCCATTCTCATTAGGGTAATTTTGAGGTCTAAAATGGGCCTCGTAAGGAAATGATAAAATATAGTGGAAATAATAAAATAAGATTAGACTACATCATCAAATTTTAGAGGGAAAAAAGAAAAGACTATTTTTTCAACTCGTATTTTCAACTTATCTCCCTATGGGTTTACTCAAATTTCGAGAGGTGACACTCGTTGGATGTAGAATTTGTCCTCATCCAAGTAGTACCCATGTTCCATACTTTTGATGAACCCTGCTACACGAAAAATGAGAAATACATGAAAATTTTGATTGCAATCACATTTTTTCATGTATTTCTCATTTTTTCATGCAGTGGGGTCTATCGAAAGTATGCAACATGGGAACTACTTGGATGAGGAATTAAATTTTTCATCCAATGAGTACTCCCACTTGGAATTTGAGTAAAACCTTGGGGAGATAACTTGAAAAGTAGTTTTATTATTATTATTATTATTTTAATATTTTTACTTTTTTACTCCAATAATGGTGATTCATCCCCCATGGTTGACATCATCATATTGAATCCTATTGGTTCTTATAAAGTTTATTTTGGTTGTACATTTCCCTTAGGATTCCCATTTTATAGCTCAAATTCCCTTAATGTATCCTCAATAGGCTTCTCTTTCAAAATGAAGAAATTTTTCGTAGTTGTGACACTCATTTCCTTGTCTTCTTTGATCCATCAAATCCATTGAGGCAGGGTGGTCACTCTGGTTATGGTTTCAGGGATGAGATAGATATCCAACCCTCTTAAAACATTGGTGGCACTATCTTCTCCTTGAGATTTCAACGCCATGGAAAATTCATGAGTGAGTTCATCATCATACCCATTCAACAACTGAAAGAAACTCAACCATTGGTATCTTATGGAGATGTCCACAACACGAGGGTGTTGATGAATCCTTTTGGTATCTGAGGTAGGAAAAAGTGGAATTTTTTTAGCGGATCTTGGTGAAATGGAATGGATGGGTGATGATTAAATCATTGGAGGACCCCCTTTCTCATTTCGTAGAGGCATCATGGCCTTTTGTATTGTTCTTCTCAATGTATCCTCCTCTTCTAGCTGCAAAGGCTTCTCATGTATCATTACAAGACCTCTTGTAGCATTACAAGACCTCTTGTAGCATTACAAGACCTTCATGTAGCATCACAGTGAGGAGGTGAAATTAAAATTTCTGGTTGATTGGAGGGTGGACAGATATGGTTATGTGAGTGAAGAGTATGGAGATGAGGTGTATGGATGGAAGGATGGATAAGAGCTTGGAAGTTTTGTCCTGTAGCCATAAAATCTACCAATTGTATCCAATCCTGCAAAAGAAGAGAAAGGTTAGCATAAATGGTGTGAGATTCCTCCTTGTGTTCCCTTTTTCTCTTTTTGTTTGTCTTTTTTCTTCTTTTTTGAGACAAGTAGGTTTCCTTTGTGGAGGTTTTCAACCTGCATGTCTACCCTAGGTGCCTCAAAGGAGGTTTTCACCTAGGGATATTTATTTGTATTTTATCTTTTATTTTTTGTTTTTTCCTAGGCTTCCTTAGAGAGGTTTTCAATCCTGGAGTTGGCCTCAAATTCCTCATATAGGTTTTCATCCAAGCCTTCTTATTATTTTTATTTTCTTTTTTAATTTTTCGGAATATTGTGGAATGGAAGCTATGAAAATCCCAAACACATTTAATTATTTGCTGACTGAACTGATAAATTCTTCCTTGGATAGAGGTCTTCTATATCAGTTTAGCCTATAACCATTTACAAGTAGGGGAACAACTGCCTCATCAATGGTTATAATCTAGACAGGTCCAATTTCATGACACTTTGCTACTAGATATGGACCCAATCATCTTTTCATTAGATTTCCTTTGAAATATTTGAACCTAGAATCATATAACATATCTCAATCTCCTTCCTAAAAATTATTTTTGATATTCTTGTCATGTCATACCTTTCTTTTCAATTGTATGACTTCAGTGTGTAGGAGAGTTTGCATCGTGGACTCATCTAAGCCATTAAGTTGGATCAACCTTTCTTGATTTTTTGTAGTGAATTCTCAAACTGTTATATTCAAACTCAACAAAAAGCAAAGCCTTCTTCCCATAAACCAAATCATATGGAGTGAACCCTGTGGTGTTTTTCCAAGTGGTGTTATAGACCCAAGTGGCCTCCACTAGTCTATCTCCCCAATATTTCCTATTGTTGCTAACAAGGTGAGGATGCTCTCAAAATATCTATTTGTGACCTATACTTTCCCATTTTCCTGAGGGTGATAGGCAGTGGATGTCTTGTGTTTTATATGGTGCTGCCTCATGAGATCCTCAATCATATTTGATGTGAAGTGTGCTCCTTGATTAGTGACTATCTCTCTTGGATACCCAAATTTGTAGAATATATTTTCTCTTAAAAACTCAACCACTTTCTACTCAGTTGTTGCTTTGATAGCTTTCGTCTCGACCCACTTCTTCAAGTAATCAGTGCACACAATGATGTATCTCTTCTTTCAAGATGGTGGATATATGGTCCCAATGAAACCCATGCCCCACTTTTCAAATGGCTCTAATACCACTTGAGTTTATAGGGGCATATCATACTTGGGTTTTGGTTTTCCCATCCTTTAGAACTGATCACATCTGGTGGTGTATCTCCTTGCATATTGATGTAAAGTGGTCCAATAGTAACCAGCCAGTAAAACATTAAAGGTTGTCCTCTTAGAAGAAAAATTAAACCCATAAGGTCCATCATGACATGTTGATAGGACGTCAAAGACTTATTCTTCCCTTACACATATCATCAAGATCTGATCCAGTCTCAATCTAAAAAAATTGCCCCAAATCCAAGTGAAAGGAGTGCTTTTCCTTACAATCTTTCTCTTCTATCTAGATGATATATTAGGAGGGAACCTCCCAACAACCAAGTAGTTGGTTATGTCAACAAACCAAGGAGAAAGCACCAATATGGAAAAGAGGTGTTCATCTAGAAGTTGATCATCCATCATCTCTTCATTATGTGTAGGCAAGGTTAGTCTGGAAAAAAAATCTGCAACCACATTTTCTTTCCTTAGTTTGTCAATAATAATCAAATGAAAATTTTGTAACAATAACAACCATATAATTCACATCAGGTTTATTCATCAAATATTTAATGGTTGCATGATCAGTATGAAAAAAAGTTTGATATCCATTGATACAGTTCCTGAATTTGTTCAAAGAATTCACTACATCTAAGAGTTCTTTTTTAGTGACAGTGTAATTCAACTCAACTTTAGATAGATTCTTACTAATGAAATAGATAGCATAAGGCATTTTATACTATACTTGTCCCAAGGTTTCCCCCACAACTTTTTCTGATGCATCACTATGGATATGGAAAGGCAATGCCCATTTTGGATCCCTAAGGATGGGTGCAGTGGTAAAATTTTCTTTCAACCTCTAAGGGCCTCCTGGAAATTTCTTTTCCAACAAAAATTTGAATCCTTGGCCAGTAATCCAAGCAATGGTGAAGCCACTTTACTAAATTATTTGATGAACCTTTAATCCCAAGAAACTCCTAACATATCTTTTCTTTTGAGGGGTAAGGACCCTTTTGATGATGGAATCTTGTTTGGGTCAACCTGTATCCCTTCCTTGGATATGGAGTGGCCAAGGACATACCCTACATTCATTAAGAATTCACATTTCTCAGAGCTGAATGATAGATTCATTTCAATAAATTTCTTCAATTCTTTACATATATTAGAGAGACTTTCCTGGAAGTCACATCCATAAGGAGTGAAATCATCCATGTATATCTCAACAGAGTCAAGAACAATTTCAGAAAAGATATTTAAAACTGCCCTGTGAAAAGTAGCAGGGGAATTGCACAAACTAAATGGGAGAAATATATAGGAAAAAGTGCCCCAGGGGCATGTAAATGTGGTCTTGTCTTAGTCTTCAGGTATGATATGGATCTGATTGTATCCACTAAATCCATCAAAGAAGGAAAATAATTCCTTTTTTGCAATACCATCTAGGACTTGGTCAATGAATGGCAAGGTAAAATGGTCCTTCTTTGTGGTCTTGTTAGCCTCTCTATAGTCAACACATATCCTCCACTTTCCATTCTTCTTTGGGACTAAAACTAGAGGGGAAACCCACTCACTATCTGATATGGGGTATATGAACCCTGCATCCAGCAACTTTTGTAATTCTTCCTTCATAATTTCCTTAAGAGTTGGGTCAATCCTCCTCTGAGGTTGGCACATAGGTTTGAATCCCTATTTGATATAAATATGATGAGTAAAAACCGAGGGATGCACCCCTTTCATTTCCTTATAATCCCAAGCAATGATCCAGGTGGATATTGGTGGCCACTTGTCTATTCCACTTGGACCCCTACCATTGTTTCTTTCAGTTTTTCATTTTCCTTAATTGTAGCATAGTTTACTATTTTTAGCAGTTTTTCGGGTCCTGAACTTCTAGGGTTGTTTTGAGGCCCTAAAAGATGTTTTTTGGGCATGAAAGGATTGGAAAATATGAGTCTTTCATGCCCAAAAAATTTTGTTTAGGGCCTCAAAACGGCTCCGGAAGTTCAAGACCCAAAAAACTGCTAAAAATAGTAAATTTTGCTACAATTAAGGAAACAGAAAAACTGAAAGAAATAATGGTGGGGGTCCAAGTGGAATAGGCAAGTGGCCACCAATATCCTCCTAGATAATTCCTCCCCCCTTAGGAAGAAATGGTCCCCATTGCGTTGAGTTCCCCCATGAGATTTGCAATGTCAAATGTGTCTAGTAATGGTGGAAAGTATGGTCAAAGGCGATCCACATTTGTAATATCCCAAAATAGGGATTTTCTACAATAATAAGAATATCTTAAGATATTCTAAATTTGGAGATGTAGCCATATAACTCACAACAGATTTTAAATCAGATGTCTTTCCATAAAATGTTCAGCATCAAGCAATATTATTCATTCTACCCACAAAAGACGGGGAAAGCAACAATTTATGCCCTAAAAAGGTTAATTTCAGAGATGTGCATAAAAATAAGGGCAAGTGATGGTGGGGTCTCGTATCTTAGGTCATGTGGGACTCACATACCAAATTTCAGAAGAAGAAAAAATGACTCTAGCTATGTTAAACAAGTCTCCCACTCCCGATATGGCTTAAAAAGGCCTAATCCCCATGACTTGATTACTGCATAATTTACTGAAGCACAGACAGCATGATTTTCTGAAGGTGTTAGATGAAATATGGTATGGAAATCAGGGAATAAGTTCTATATTATGCCCCATACAATTTACAATAGATAAACAGAAGATTTACATGAAGAATCCCTCAAGATTGAGGTGTTGCAACAACAAAAAAATGAGACTGCAAAGCCTGACAGCGTTATTTTATTGATGCCATGGCTGATATATATTACACTTCACATCTGGAGCAGATCTGTACACAAAAATATAGATCCAATACAGATCTTTGTACTAGATGAGCTCCTTAATACACTCCCCTTGGGGATCTGAGCAAATCATGAACAACAGTGAGTAGATCTGAGATCTAAGTTGCAGTCCTGTAGTAATATTCAGGAATTCTACAGTAAATAGAACCAAATTAAAATCAGATATGAAATGAACATGGATTGGATGGCCAATCCATGGATCACCACAGTGCAAGGAGAGCCCCTTAACACCAGAGATCACTCCTCCAAAACGTTGCTCAAACACCCTGCAACTTCCCTCTTGTAGATAACGCAGTTATGGGAGAGAAACTGCACTTTTATCTTCAGTACTAAGTAGGCCTGATGCCTAGATCTGAAAGTGCAGCTCTAATGATCCAATACACTCTTCCAGGAGGTTAAAAGACACACTGACTGAGAAGAGGCACTAGACTTTCCTAGATCTGAATAGATCTAGCTTCCACTGCTATAGCCTACAAAAACAATCAAACCCTCAACAGGATCTGAATTGTGGTTGGAACATGAAGCTTGGCCCAAAGACTGATAGTGGAAAAGATATAACAAGTCTCTTGCAAGAGCTGCTCAAGGAAGGAGGTGGGATTCCCGACCAGTAACACCCAAGTGCTAAACAACACTATTCTCAGCTAAATAGCCAGAGAATAAGGATTGTCTAAACAGACAGCACCTTCTGAAATATCAAATAATCAACCCTTTTCTTGGTGTCCTCCTCTTCCTTTTATAACATGGAAATCTTGAAATCTTGTCAAACCCTAAACCATCTTAATGATTTAGCTTCATTCACATGAGTGGCCTCCAACATAAACTACGCTGTGCCTTTAGGAGATACAATGCATGTGGACAGCGCTATGGATTTGGTCCTATTGACCCAGTCAATTGGTCCAGTCTCTTTCACACTTAAGTGCGTTTATGAAGATAGCTCAAATTTAGCTTGTTTCACATTGAGCATTGATTTATTTTGCTGTTTAGGAGTTATATTGATCCTCCTTTACAATTTTATTCATGAGACAGAAAAAGTAAAACAAAATTGAATATTCCTATTAGCTTGGGCTAATTAGGAATATTACAGTCCTCCCCCTTCAAAGCGTTGCTTGTCATCAAGCAACTACAAGGTAGAGAAAAATTTCTCCCTTCCTCTTCTTGTGGCCTCATCAATGGATCCCACCATGGCTGAAAATAATAGCCAATGAATCTGTCCTCCAATGATTCCCTCCAAGTGTAATATAACAAAGTGTACATCATGAGAAAATGGAAGGTACAATTGGTGATCTCCTTATTGCTCAATGGCATCCTCAAGGTAGGAGTGATGACCAACATGGGGAATCTTATTCCCATTTAGTGATTCCATCACTCATGCTATCATCCAAATGAAACAATCATCAACCCCTTGTTTGTGTAATGTAGTGGGGCTGCATGGAGAGATTAGTTTTCCTCCCTTCATTTGTTTCTCTCTCCATTTATGGGGTTTTTTATGTCTTTGGGCTGAAACAATATGGCCTCCAAGTATGGCCCAAGCTACCCCATCACATAATTCACCCATGAAGTGCCTCCTCCAAGCACTCAAGTTCTCCAAATGGCTCACTCCATATGAAGAAAAGAGTTGAGATGTGGCAATCATGGTTTTCCCATTGCTCCTTCTGAAACATACAGCATGAATAGTAGAGAGAATCATACTCCCAATGGGCATCTCCATCACATATCCCACTCTCCAAACAAAGATTCCCATGAACATAGAAACATCAGCAATATATGGAAGCAAAAACAATTGAAAAAAAGTTGTCACATGACAAACGGAAAGTGGATCATAGTTCCTCTTATGGAACCAGCGCAGTGCATCCTTTGCCTGCATCAAACCAAACAATAACAAGTGCTTTTCCAGCCACTTGTTCGCTTCCACAATTATTTTACAAGATAGCATCATGAAAGTACAAAGTGGTGTCAATGGTGCACACCAAAAATCATGTGGCTTCCCCCACAAACCACCAATGAGATAGCCAATCTCAATGCTACAAAAGGCTGCAAGTACATTATTATACAATATGCAAGAAGGAATGATCCTCCTTGGTACAATCTGATGCTCATATAGATAAAATAAGTACAAAACATAAAATGAAATTGTACATCCTCCATCATGTACTTGAGATCTTGAGCTAAAATGGCTCAACCAGAAATTATCCCTCACCTCCAAAGAGTAGGGAAGTGGCTGTGACATCCTCTCTATCACCATCTAGGCTATGCATCTCTCCATATGCTGAAATATTTCATGTTGAATGCCCTCCCAAGTGAACTCCTCTGCCAAAGAAAGATATGCATCATAATGCATGGAAAGGAAGTCCTCATGTGTTGTATGAAGCAGCTTCTCCTTGAGCTTATAAGCTCCAGTCAAGAAGACTCTGCCATAAGAATAGATGACAATATCATCTACCATATACTCATCATCTCTATCCGGGTCATCAAGTATCATACATGCACCTAGATCCTTGGAGTACTCTACCAAGAGTTGAGACCTCCAATATGGATCAATCCTCCCAAGAGACAGCGTTAGTGATCTGGCATGTGAAGCTCTCCTCATGTTGCTGCCTGCTACTTTGACATCCCTCATGCCAAAGTCATCCTCCAAAATCCTCACCTCCCTGGAATCCAAGAATGGTGAACCAAGAGGCAAGATGTCTCTCACCAATTCTAGATCTGGTGGCCTCCCAGGTGGAATGCCTCCATGTAGTGAGACATCAAAACCTAAAGTGGACTACATGTATGAGTGGACCGATTTGTCCCTCTCTTCTCTGCACAGTGCAGTCTCCTTCCCTTGTGTAGAATTCTTCTGAAATATATAAGGGTGAATGCTCATCATCCCTTGATGTTGATCCTTCTTATCTTCCCCTCCTCCCATCTCACAATCCACCAATTCTACTGCATGTTGCTCAGGAATTGTGTTTTGCTTCCCACATGTTGAATCATTTGGAACTCCTAGTAAAGATGCAAGGGCTCCTCTAGTGGAAGCAACGGCTCCCCCTTCACCTCCATGTGGTGATGGATCTTCTTCCTCCATCCACCTTGCAGTAAATGTGGGCAATAGATTGAGTTGTGGATCTGCATGTGTGACTGAATGCTCACACACATCATGAGAATAGTTAGGGCTTGTTTTAAACCCTTCTAGAAATCTTCTACAGTCCTCCCCTTCCATCTCCTTGAGATCTTCTTTAATACCTTCCAAGGTTTAGAAAAGAAGCAGGGAGACCTCCTCTTCCGTCATTCCTCCTTTTCATTTTTCTCTCAACAAGAAAGTAGGCATGTTACAGAATTGTATATCAGATTGTGTGGCTGAATGCTCACACACAGCATAAGAAGTACTGGGATTTCTTCATGAGAATAACTCCTTGAGGGATTTGCATGTCTTCCCCTTCTCATTCCCCTGATTTCTTCCTTCAATTCATGCATGGCTTGAGAGAGAATGTTAGAAAAACTCTTTCTCTTTTTCCTCCATGTAATATTTCTTCAGTCTTCTACTTTATTCTTCTGATAGCTATATCTCACAGGCTAAGCCAGATATCATGCTTTGATACCACTGTAATATCCCAAAATAGGGATTTTCTACAACAATAAGAATATACTAAGATATTATAAAGTTGGAGATGCAGCCATATAACTCAAAACATATGTTAAATTAGATCTCTTTCCATAAAATGTTCAGCAAAAAGCAACCTGATTCATTATACCCACAAAAGACAGGGGAAAGCAGCAATTTATGACCTAAAAAGGTTAATTTCAGAGATGTGCATAAAAATAAGGGCAAGTGATGGTGGGATCTCGTATCTTAGGTCATTTGGGACTCACATACCAAATTTCAGCAAAAACAAATGACTCTAGCTATGCTAAATAGGTCTCCCACTCCCGATATGGCTTAAAAAGGCCCAATCCCCATGACTTGATTACTACAGAATTTACTGAAGCAAAAAAAACGTGATTTTATAAAGGTGTTGGATGCAATATGGTATGTACATCATGGAATCAGTTCTACATTATGGCCCATACAATTTACAATAGATAAACAGAAGATTTACATGAAGAATCCCTCAAGATTGAGGTGTTGCAACAACAAAATGAGACTGCAAAGCCTGACAGCGTTATTTTATTGATGCTACAGCTGATATATATTACACTTCAGATCTGGAGCAGATATGTACACAAAAATATAGATCCAATACAGATCTGTGTACTATATGGGCTCCTTCATACACTCCCCTTGGGGATCTGAGCAAATCATGAACAGCAGTGAGTAGATCTGAGATCTAAGTTGCAGTCCTGCAGTAATATTTAGGAATTCTGCAGTAAATAAAACCAGATGCAAATCATATATGAAATGAACATGGATTGGATGGCCAATCCATGGATCACCACAATGCAAGGAGAGCCCCTTAACACCGGAGATCACTCCTCCAAAAATTGCTCAAACACCCTGCAACTTCCCTCTTGCAGATAACGCATTTATAAGAGAGAAGCTACACTGTTAGCTTTAGTACTGAGTAGGCCTGATGCCTAGATCTGAAAGTGCAGCTTTAATGATCCAATACACTCTTCCAGGAGGTTAAAAGACACACTCACTGAGAAGAGGCACTAGATTTTCCTAGATCTGAATAGATCTAGCTTCCACTGCTGCAGACTACAAAACAAATCAAACCCTCAACGGGATCTGAATTGTGGTTGGAAGATGAAGCTTGGCCCAAAGCCTGATAGTGGACAAGATAGAACAAGTCTCCTCCAAGAGCTGCTCAACGAAGGAGGTGGGATTCTCGACTAGGAACACCCAAGTGCTAAACAGCACTATTCTCAGCTAAACAGACAGCACCTTCTGAAATATCAAATGATCAACCCTTTTCTTGGTGTCCTCCTCTTCCTTTTATAAAATGGAAATCTTGTCAAACCCTAAACCATCTTGATGATTTAACTTCATTCACATGAGTGGCCTCCAACATAAACTGTGTTGTGCCTCTAGGAGATACAATGCATGTAGACAGCACTGTGGATTTGGTCTTGTTGACCTAGTCAATTGGTCCAGCCTCTTTCACACTTAAGTGTGTTTATGAAGATATCTCAGATTTAGCTTGTTTCACATTGAGCATTGATTTATGTTGTTGTTTAGGAGTTATATTGATCCTCCTTTACAATTTTATTCATGAGACAGAAAAATTAAAACAAAATTGAATATTCCTATTAGCTTGGGCTAATTAGGAATATTGCAGTCCTCCCCCTTCAAAACTTTTCTTGTCATCAAGCAACTACAAGGTAGAGAAAAATTTCTCCCTTCCTCTTCTTGTGGCCTCATCAATGGATCCCACCATGGTTTAAAGTGATAGGAAATGAATCTTTCCTTCAATGATTCCCTCCAAGTGTAAGATAACAAAGTGTACATCATGAGAAAATGGAAGGTACAAGTGGTGATCTCCTTGTTGCTCAATGGCCTCCTCAAGGTAGGAGTGATGACCAACATGGGTAATGTTATTCCCAATTAGTGATTCCATCACCCATGCTATCATCCAAATGAAACAATCATCAACCCCTTGTTTGTGCAATGTAGTGGGGCTGCATGGAGAGATTAGTTTTCCTCCCTTCATTTGTTTCTCTCTCCATCTATGGGGTTGTTTATGTCTTTGGGCTGAAAAAATATGGTCTCCAAGTATGGCCCAAGCTACCCCATCACATAATTCAGCCATGAAGTGCCTCCTCCAAGCACTCAAGTTCTCCAAATGGCTCACTCCATATGAACAAAAGAGTTGAGATGTAGCAATCATGGTTTGCCCATTGCTCCTCCTGAAACATACAACATGAATAGTAGGGAGAATCATACTCCCAATGGGCATCTCCATCACATATCCCACTCTCCAAACAAAGCTTCCCATGAACATAGAAACATCAGCAATATATGGAAGCAAAAAAAATTGAAAACAAGTTGTCACATGACAACCGGAAAGTGGATCATAGTTCCTCTCATGGAACCAACATAGTGCATACTTTGCCTGCATCAAACCAAACAATAACAAGTGCTTTTCCAGCCACTTGTTTGCTGCCACAATCATTTTACAAGATATCATCATGAAAGTACAAAGTGGTGTCAATGGTGCACACCAAAAATCATGTGGCTTCCCCCACAAACCACCAATGAGATAGCCAATCTCAATGCTACAAAAGGCTGCAAGGACATTATTATACAATATGCAAGAAGGTATGATCCTCCTTGGTACAATATGATGCTCATAATAGAGAAAAGAAGTACAAAACATAAAATGAAACTTTACATCCTCCATCATGTGCTTGAGATCTTGAGCTAAAATGGCTCAACCAGAAATTCTCCCTCACCTCCAAAGAGTAGGGAAGTGGCTGTGACATCCTCTCTATCACCATCCGGGCTATGCATCTCTCTAGATGCTGAAATATGTCATGTTGAATGCCCTCCCAAGTGAACTCCTCTGCCAAAGAAATATATGCATCATATGCATGGAAAGGAAGTCCTCATGTGTTGTATCACGCAGCTTCTCCTTGAGCTTAGAAGCTCCAGTCAAGAAGACTCTGCCATAAGAATAGATGACCATATCATCTACCATATACTCATCATCTCTATCTGGGTCATCAAGTATCATACATGCACCTAGTTCCTTGGAGTACTCTACCAAGAGTTGAGACCTCCAATATGGATCAATCCTCCCAAGAGACAGCGCTAGTGATCTGGCATGTGAAGCTCTCCTCATGTTGCTACCTGGTACTTTGACATCCCTCATGCCAAAGTAATCCTCCAAACTCCTCACCTCCCTGGAATCCAAGAATGGTGAACCAAGAGGCAAGATGTCTCTCACCAATTCTAGATATGGTGGCCTCCCAGGTGGAATGCCTCCATGTAGTGAGACATCAAAATTTGAAGTGGACTGCATGTATGAGTGGACTGATTTGTCCCTCTCTTCTCTGTGCAGTGCAGTCTCCTTCCCTTGTGTAGAGTTCTTCTGAAATATATAAGGGTGAATGCTCATCATCCCTTGATGCTGATCCTTCTTCTCTTCCCCTCCTCCCATCTCACAATCCACTAATGCTACTGCATGTTGCTCCGGAATTGTGTTTTTTTTCCCACATGTTGAATCATTTGGAACTCCTAGTAAAGATGCAAGGGCTCCTCTAGTTGAAGCAATGGCTCCCCCTTCACCTCCATGTGGTGATGGATCTTCTTCCTTCATCCACCTTGCAGTAAATGTGGGCAATAGATTGAGCTGTGGACCTACATGTGTGACTGAATGCTCACACCCATCATGAGAATATTTAGGGTTTGTTTCAAATCCTTCCAGAAATCTTCTACAGTCCTCCCCTTCCATCTCCTTGAGATCTTCTTTAATACCTTCCAAGGTTTAGAAAAGAAGCAGGGAGACCTCCTCTTCCGTCATTCCTCCTTTTCCTCTTTCTCTCAACAAGAAAGTAGGCATGTTACAGAATTGTAGATCATATTGTGTGGTTGAATTCTCACACACAGCATAAGAAGTATTGGGGATTTCTTCATGAGAATAACTCCTTGAGGGATTTGCATGTCTTCCCCTTCTCATTCCCCCGATTTCTTCCTTCAATTCATGCATGGCTTGAGAGAGAATGTTAGAAAAACCCTTTCTCTTTGTCCTCTGTGTAATATTTCTTCAGTATTCTTCTTTATTCTTCTGATAGATATATCTCACAGGCTGAGCCAGAGATCATGCTTTGATACCACTGTAATATCCCAAAATAGGGATTTTCTACAACAATAAGAATATATTAAGATATTCTAAAGTTTGATATGCAGCCATATAACTCACAACAGATGTTAAATCAGATCTCTTTCCATAAAATGTTCAAAAACAAGAAATATTATTCATTATACCCACAAAAGACGGGGGAAAGGAGCAATTTATGCCCTAAAAAGGTTAATTTCAGAGATGTGCATAAAAATAAGGGCAAGTGACGGTGGGGTCTCATAGCTTAGGTCATGTGGGACTCACATACCAAATTTTAGTAAAAACAAATGACTCTAGCTATGTTAAACATGTCTCCCACTCCCGATATAGCTTAAAAAGGCCCAATCCCCATGACTTGATTACTGCGGAATTTACTATAGCACAAAAAGCGTTATTTTCTGAATATTTTGGATGAAATATGGTATGGAAATCAGGGAATCGGTTCTACATTATGTACCATACAATGTATAATAGATAAACAGAAGATTTACACGAAGAATCCCTCAAGATTGAGGTGCTGCAACAACAAAATGAGACTGCAAAACCTGAAAACGTTATTTTATTGATGCTACAGCTGATATATATTACACTTCAGATCTGGAGCAGATTTCTACACAAAAATATAGATCCAATACAGATCTGTGTACTAGATGGGCTCCTTAATACACTCCCCTTGGGGATATGAGAAAATCATGAACATCAGTGAGTAGATCTGAGATCTAAGTTGCAGTCCTGCAGTAATATTCAGGAATTCTGTAGTAAATAGAACCAGATGCAAATCAGATCTGAAATGAACATGGATTGGATGGCCAATCCATGGATCACCACAGTGAAAGGAGAGCCCCTGAACACCAGAGATCACTACTCCAAAACGTTGCTCAAACACCCTGCAACTTCCCTTTTGTAGATAATGCAGTTATGGGAGAGAATGCACTGTTAGATTTAGTACTGAGTAGGCCTGATGCCTAGATCTGAAAGTGCAGCTCTAATGATCCAATACACTCTTCTAGGAGGTTAAAAGACACACTCACTGAGAAGAGGCACTAGATTTTCCTAGATATGAATAGATCTAGCTTCCACTGCTGCAGCCTACAAAAAAAATCAAACCCTCAACAGGATCTGAATTGTGGTTGGAAGATGAAGCTTGGCCCAAAGCCTGATAGTGGATAAGATAGAACAAGTCACATCCAAGAGCTGCTCAAGGAAGGAGGTGGGATTCCTGACCAGGAACACCCAAGTGCTAAATAGCACTATTCTCAGCTAAACAGCCAGAGAATAAGGATTGTCTAAATAGACAGCACCTTCTGAAATATCAAATAAACAACCTTTTTCTTGGTTTCCTCCTCTTCCTTTTATAACATGGAAATCTTGTCAAACCCTAAACCATCTTGATGATTTAGCTTCATTCACATGAGTGGCCTCCAACATAAACTACGTTGTGCCTTTACAAGATACAATGAATGTGGACAACATTGTGGATTTGGTCCTGTTGACCCAGTCAATTAGTCCAGCCTCTTTCACACTTAAGTGTGTTTATGAAGATAGCTCAGATTTGGCTTGTTTCACATTGAGCATTGATTTATTTTACTGTTTAGGAGTTATATTGATCCTCCTTTACAATTTTATTCATGAGACAGAAAAAGTAAAACAAAATTGAATATTCCTATTAGCTTGGGCTAATTAGGAATATTACAACATTGAACACTGGTTGTCATCCAAGGAATGGGGAAATGTTGAGCTTAAATGCATTTTCTCCCTTGGCCTTGATAATGTTGTAAAGCCCATATTGGATTGTTCTGAGCTTCCGATGAGCTCTTGTTAGGCGTTCTTCCTGCAAATGCAACCAAACTTGGTCACCCCCCTGGAACTTGTGTGGCACTCGATGTTGATCATGTCACTGCTTTTACTTGGTATTGGACTTCTCCAAGAGGTCGTGGACCTGCTGGATGCATTCAATAAAACTAGTTGCTTTATCAGCCTCAGACAGTACCTTTGTGGATTATTTCTGTGTGGTCGTATGAGGTATGGCAGCATCATGGATTATGTATGTGTGGTTGCATGAGGTATGGCAACATCAGGTTGTGGGGCACCTGGGGTCAAATTAATGGAATGCTTGACCTGACAGTGTAGAGGAAACTCTATGGGTGAGGAAAAAATTTCCTTCTATTCCTCCACGACTTGTTAAAGTTGCTGTTGTCATGTAGAGGAGCCCTGTTTGGAGGTTGTGGCCATAATCTTCTTCTTGCCCTGTGGGCAAATTTTAATGAAAATGAATTTCCTAGTTTGGGAAATAATCATACTACGTTGATTTTCAGTAATCAAGAAGATGGCGAGATGTGATACTACCTCTGGTATCTTGTACAATTGATTTCCCAAAGTAATAATAATAGCATGAGGCCTAGACTCATACACAGCATGTCACATCCACAAGTATGGTTGGCATAATAATTCATCAGACACGTCAGGAGGAGAAACATCACACAATACCTCATCCATGAATGGCTTGATGTTTTATGGAAGGCGACACTACTGGCAAACACAAATATCTCTTCCTTGGTGAAGCCACCCAATGGTATATGGCTACGGGTGTGTCATGATCGGCAGGCAGAGCCACTTCACAACCTCTACTGAAATGAGGTTCTTTTGGCTTTCGCTATTGAAAGGAAATTGTAGTGGAGAACCCTTCACCCACATTTGGTAATGGAAGAGGCGCCCCCCCTCCTCTGGATCTTCAGGTTCCTCCTTATATATCTTGGTGGTGTCAATGGTGGCATTGGGTTCTACGTCGATGATTTTCTTCCCTTTTCCATTCCCCTTTTCCATTTCTGAATCAGAATCAGAACATGCATATGATTCAGATGCCTTCAGTTCGGCCACTAGCGACTCTTTGGTCCGACACTCGCTTGTGTTGTGAGTGGGGTTATTATGAAATTCACACCACTTCCCCGTGTCCTTCTTTGGATTTTTGATGTCGTTCTAAGTCACCCTGCTTTGGCTTTTCCCCTTGTTCTATGGTTTTTGGGGTGCCTTTCCCTCGCTTCAGATTCACGGATCCAAACTCTCGCTTCCTCTGCTTAAATTTCTGCTTGATCTTGGCAGCATATTGATATTCCATGAAAAGTAAGGTAATGTCGAGGAACTCCATTTCCTCCTGAATGTATCGATGCAAAAAAATATGATACCTAAGCACAAAATGTCTCTCTTAATATTTAATACCCAGCTTTGTGCGTAGGGTATGGAACAAATCTGTCAGCTCGTGCACATCCTGATCCCTTTGCTCCTGCAGCATGGTCCATTAGATTTACTTGTCCTCATAGCTCCCCATGGGGAAATATTGTTCCTTGATGCCATCTCAGAATTAATTCCAAGTGGGTACAGCCAAGAACAGAGAGGGTTCCCTCCCATCCTTCTACTCACAGTAGGTTTCCCACCAATCTTTGACATGGGGGGTGGCTTTGAGGAGTGAAAAAGTGATCTTTTCTCGGTGGGAGAAATCATAGACCTAGAAATAACCTTCCATAAAATTCAACCATATATCTACAACGTCTGCATCTATTTGGCCTTCAAATACAGGAATATCAAATTTTATCTATACCTTTAAGGGAGTGGCGCCTCCAGAGTGACTGCTGGATGCAGATGCACCGTAGGTGGGCAGCCGTTGAAGTATCTAGGAAAACTTATCCATCATCTCGTTCCTTTGTTTCTCAATGGCCTCCTTGAGCAATATTTTGATAGGATCTCCTACTCCCTCGTCTTTCTTTTCTTCCATCATGGGAGGTCGTCGGGGTTTGCAAGGTTGATATTGAGAGGGTTCAACCAGATCGAGCCCTAACTCCTTATACCCTGACCTCGTTGGGGACATGCAAATAAAAAAAAGAGAAAGAGAAAAGAGCTATGATACCACTGATCCATATTTATGCAAGAATGCAACAGAATACAAATATAACCATAATTACAAAGATGCAGTGGAAATATAGCTTCATTTTATTAATATCAAATGACTGAAATATGCTTATAGATAGAATGAAAATAAACTAGCTAGGGTGCTGGTAGCTTATCTCTGAGAAGAGATGTGCTGGCTATAGGCCTCTGAAATGTGTTACAATGAGGCTTGAAGGCCTCTTTATTATTGAGAAAAAATGGGAAACCCTAAACATCCAAAAACCTAACACTAGGAGATGAAATTCCAGATCATGGGCCCCGTCGTGGTAAATTGGTACATCAATTTCCTGGGGTCGTAACTTTGGCATACTATCCTTGTTTTTCACACATATACCTCGTTATAAATATCTATCCAAGGACTACAACTGCTGATAGCGAATATCAAGTCTCTGACTCATATTTGTTGAATATGAGTCGGAGACTCGATATTCGAGGACAACAACTGTTGACAACAAATAATGAGTCTCTGATTCATATTCTCCGAATATTAGTCAAAGACTCGATATTTTTTGTCATTAGTTTTATTCCTTGGATAGATATCTCTACCAAGGTATCATGTGCATAAAAAGGTGATAGTATTCCAAATTTACGACCCCGGGAAATTGATGTACCAATTTACCCTGGCGGGGCCCACAGTCTGGGGTTTCATCTTCTAGAGTTAGGTTTTTGGATGTTTATGGTTTTCCATTGTTTCTCAATAATAAATAGGCCTTCAAGGCTCATTGTAAAATAGTATAGAGGCCTGTAGCCGACACATCTCCTCTCAGAGATAAGCTACCAGCGCCCTAGCTAGTTTATTTTCATTATGTTTGTAAGCATATTTCAGTCATTTGATATTAATGAAATGAAGTTATATTTCTGTTGCATATTTGTATTTATGGTTATATTTGTATGTTTTTGTACTCCTACATAAATCCGGATCAATCAAAAGAATCTAAGTGTTCCCTCAGTATATTTCACAATTGTTATTCTCGTTTAGTCAAGAGAGAGGGTTTGATATTTAAAGTTTTGGATGGGCCAAACTCTACAATACTGACATGTTCAAGACTTGAGTCAATCGAGCATAATTCAATCCCAGCACTACTCCCATATTCTTTCACCATTTCATCAATTGGTATGGCAATGGGAGGTTAGTTTTGACGGATATGGTCAATGAGTCCATCTTCATCAATTTTCCCCCCTCCTATAACAATATCTAGAGTGCAGATTGGGTAGGGGGTTGCATGATACAATTAATCCTCTTCCTATTCTTCTAACCATAAGGGTAAGTCATTTTCAATAGAAGGTTGAGTAAGATGGTACAATACCATTTGTTTTGACAAATTTCCATTCTTAGAATTCATATTCCCAGCCCTACAACTAATGTAGGCATCAACAGTGGCCAACTAAGCTCTTCCTAAGATAAGAGGATAACCATTAAACTTTGTTTTGGTATGAAGAACTAGGAAATTATTAGGATACTCCCAGGAGTCAATGGAGACCATAACATCTTCAACAACTACCTCGGGAGCTACTGTGGATTGGTTTGCAAGCTGCAACATTGTGGTGGTCCTCCTCAAATCCCCTTGGATATTTAGCTTTAGCATGGTATCCTTAGTCATCACATTTATTGCAGCCCCAAGATCACTTAGGGTATTAGGGACTATAATGCCATCAATGTGCACATCCACTATTGGGCTTCAAGGGTCTATGTATTTCGGAAAGATCACCCTCCCCGACATCATATCAGATATTTTCCCAACAACATTGATGGTGGTGGTATCTCTTTTTCTTCTCGCATTATTTTTAAAACATTTTTCTTTGATAATATTATTATAGATAGGAACATATTTGATATCCTAAATAAGGGGTATCTTAACACACAAATTCTTAAATTCTCCAAGAAGTTCAATCTCTTCTAGGGTATGTTGGCTAGGGTGGATCAACCTATTAGGATAGGGAGGTGGATTGACTTGAGGAGCAATCTCCTCCTTCTCTTATTCAAGCTCTTCAAATGGAGAAGGTGGGTGATTATCTGGGAGCACTATCCCAGACCAAAGGTTGATCTCCTAGATTTCCATGGCATAAGCAGGATAAGATGTATCTCCACTATAGACCTTATGTTCTTACTTGTTGTTTGGGTTTGGATTGGGTTTATTAGGCATTTTATGTTTCTTAGGTGGAGTATTATAATGAGTGAGTTATGGTTGAGGTTGGGGTGGAGGTAGTAAAGTAGGAGGTTGGTTGACTTGAGGCCTTGACCCTTGTGATGGGTTTCCCCATTGAAAATATTGGGGAGAATATGGCTGAAATGGATGGTTGATAGGATGAGGAGGATATTGAGGAGCATAAGGCCAAGAAGGAGGTGTGTATCATTATGGATGAGTGGAAGGGTACCAAAGCTAGGAAGGTGCATTCTGATTTGGATTGTAAAAAGAGTAATGTGCACCTTGCATTCCCTATTGATATGGTCGAGGTCCTTGGGGCCTCCTTTGATTAATGAAGAAAATTTGCTATAACCCACCTTCTTCTCCTAGGTATAGATATCTGAGGCCATGAAAAGAGGGGAATTTTTTTGTTCCATGGCTTCTTCAAAGACTAGGCAGACTTTTATGACATTCAATGGGCATTCCTTCCTAGGATGTATTTTAGTGCATCTAGGGAAACAAATAGCTAGAGCCCTCTCTGCTTCCTCTTGATTTCTCTTTATTTGCATGGTATCCATTTGCAATGCAAAGGTATGCAACATTTCACTCTTGAAATTCTCCAACATGTTCCCTATATTATTCTTGATGGATGTTGCGGAGGAAGAGGAATGACCAAGCCTTGACTAGCCCTACCCTTTTTCCTGGCAGCCCTAGAGTGATTCTTGAACATATTTTCTATGTCATCATCGGGTAATTGATAGATACCTCCTCCATACAACATGTTTATGGTTTCCTCTCTAATCCCTCAGAGATGAAATAGCTTGAGTGACTCAGGCTCAAGGGTACAGTTGGCCCTCCTAAAATTGAGTTGAAACCTCTCCTCATAGTCCTCTAGGGATTCATCAAGTACAAGATTCATCCTAAATATTTATTCCTTGGTTTCTTTGGACCTACAGTAGCCCATTTAATTTCTATTGAAGGCTTGTTGTGTTTGGGCCCAGGTAGTGATGCTACCCCTAGGTAGACCCATAAACCAGCACAAGGATGCATCTTTAACTTTAGCTTCTTCTCATCAGAGGCATATTCATAGGTCCTAAAAACAATATAAAATTAAAACATGAAGGTGTTAGGATCCTCAAATTTTAGGTCATGGAAGTGTGGAAGGGAATCATGGCTTATGCTCTTCATTCTAGCCTCTCCATTAGTTTCTCTCATGGGGAAAATCTCATTTTTCCTATTTTCATCCATAGTTTGGGAAGGTGAAGTGTGTTCTTCTTCTTCCCCAATAGGTTATTCAAATTTTTTAGGTTTCTCACCTATAGGGTCTTCTAACTCCCCTAAATTTAGAGAGGTAAGTTCAGATTCATTTAAGAGGAGTGAAGGTTGATTGTTTGAGGGTGTGGGGGTTTTTGGTAAGAATTTTCATTGATTATCCCTACTCTTATGAGGCATGAAAGGAAAATTTCTTGATTTTTTTACTTTTTCAAAATTGAATGCAAAACAAAAAGCATAAAACAATTCTTAAGCAGAAACAATCCTCTACTTAGACACCTCCCCGACAACAGCGCCAAAAAATGGTGAGCCATGGTATTACACCAAGAGTGTTGCAACTCCCAAGGGCTCCTCAACTCAAATTATCAACCCGGGGTTCGTACAAACTTAGAGGTGACAGTGCTATATGCACCGTAGATTGGATTCCACTCATTCCACCCTCAACTATGACATTAAATCAGATTGTTCATATACCATTCCTCCTACTTGTCTACACTGAAAACTTGTTGATGAAAGAACAATTGAAAACTGACTCTAACTAGGAAAGAAAATTTGTCATATGATCAATTTGTAGATGCTAACTATCATTTCATGAAGGGGAAAGAAAGATAATATAATTGTAGAAGGAAATATACTCTACCTTTCATCATTCATCAAATTAGTAACGGAATTTCATGTATCATCTATCTACTTTTCACTTGCTGGAAAATCATAAATTTAACTTGTAACTTGCTTGTAATTGGAAGACTAATTCTCTACTATGTTTTTGTAGTGACGAAAAGGAATGCTTGGAGTGGTATAGGAGCTTATCTTGGTCATCAATGTTGAGATTCAAAAATATGATGAGCTTAGTGAAAAGAGTCGCCTTCACTAAGTGGGCCCGCAGGCTATTTTTGGCACAAAGTCTATTTTTAGACTGTCTATTTTTAGACATGTCGATCATATTCTATGAGTTGCAGGATGCTATTTGTGGATGGTTGGTCAAGTTGGAAAAATAGATGGACTTCTATTTTTAGACATATTGCGAAGAATCTATTTTTAGATTGTCAGTCTAAAAATAGATATGTCGAATATTATTAGCTCTTAATAATATTTGGACTCTAAACATTATCTTATTCTCTTGGAGCACTTCAGTTAAGTGCACATATGTGGCACAACAGCTGACAAAAGGAATTATGCTATTCCTGAGGGTTTACTGGAGCTAATGCATGAGGACTTCAGTTAGAACTCATGTGACAAAGTTTGGTGGAGTTGTATTCAGTTTAACTCAGTTAGACTCATTTGAGCTAGTTGTATCTAGTCTAACTGATTGATACACTAGTGAGAGTGGTGTGAATTAATTAGTTAATTAATTCACTAAATAATAACTCATTAATCAACTGAAGAATACATCAGTTAACTACAGTGCATGGTAGTTTCAATGGAGAGGTAGGTGAAAGAGCAAGTGTGACTATCAGTTGTGACTATAGTGATGCATTGATTGCATCCAACACTCAGTGGAGATGCCAATGAGGATTGCGTAGTGCAAGCTTGGTGGATTCAAGTTCATTCAGAGCCATTCTTCAGCAGGGATTGTGTAGTAGAGGCAGGCTAGCAGGTGGCAAAGATCGGTGCATGGATTTGCAAGATCGGGCTTGATTAATGTGTAGCAATTGTATTGTACTGAGAGCTTGACATGTTCAGCTTTGTATGAGGATTGTTACATGATCTCTATGACATATATTATATACAGATATTTGGGGTTTTCAGCTTCAGGCTTTCCCGTTAAGCAGCTATGTTAATGTGTGTGAATTTTTATGGTTTCATGTGTGCATTGCAATTGATTTAATTTCCACATGTGATTATCAATGGTGGAATAGATTCTGTATTGTGCATGAAGTTAAAATAGTGTGTGATCAGGAGAATATTGGATATATAACACATTAGTTATATAATTTCTACATGGTATCGAAGCAATTGATCATTGGAGCAGATTTCAATTATTGAAGCGGTTGAGTTTTGTGCTGGTGGAATTCGAATTTGCTGCAGTGTTTCCTTGGTGTCGAAGTTGAGCATTCATTGAAATGTATTTCAACGAATTGTGATTGGAGTATGCCCTTGATGGTAGCTCGAATTATATTGCATGGAAGGATAGGATGGAGGTGGTGTTGGAGGATAATGGGTTGAAGGAGTTCATAGATGTTGAAATTCCAAAACATGCTTCTAGCGATGCAGCCACACTTGACGCATGGAAAAAGAAGATAGCAAAGTGTCGAAGGATTCTGTTGGAAAGCGTGAAGGATCAAATTGTGTCCAGCCTTCACGGTAAATCTACTCCATTCTTAATGTGCAAAGCTTTGACAGACTTGTACCAAAGCAGAAGCGACCAGAGGAAGTTGGCGCTTAAAGACAAGCTCAGAAAAATAAAAATGGAGAAAGGCGACAGTATACCAAAATACCTCGCGAAGTTCGTCCACTGCAAGGATGAGCTAGGAAGTGTGGGGGTTACTGTTGATGAAGAAGACTTGGTGAGCTTGGCTCTCCTTGGGCTTCCGAAGAGTTGGCATAGCTACGAGGACTCTGTCAATGGTCGGGATAAACTGCTAGAATGGGAGCGACTTTGGTCGGATCTTGTGCAGGAGGAGATAAGGCGGGGTACCAGGGATGGATCTTCATCGAAGAATGAAGATGAAGAAAATTTCGCTTTGGCTGCCAAAGCAAGGAAATGGAAGGGAAAGAAAAATCCTTCTCAATCTGGTGCGAAAGGCAAGAAGCAGGACTTGTCCAAGGTGAAGTGCTTTCACTGTCACCAACACGGACATTACGCCACTAATTGTCCACAGAAGAAGAAAAATAAGCAGGTTGCTAGATCTGTAGCTGGAGAGGCCTTAGCCTCGCAGTTTGAGCTAGATTTTTCACTGATCATATGCTTGGTTTCAAGTGTGATGGGATCAATGTGGTTTCTTGAAAGTGGTGTGTCTTTCCATATGACCGGAGACAAAGATTTGTTTAGTGATCTAGATGAAAAGGATCTTGGAGTGCACATTGAGAGGGGCAATGATGGTAGATACAGTGCGACTGGTATCAGGACTATTTCCTTTGAGAGGGAGTCTATTAAACCTTTCATATTTAAGGATGTCATGCATGTTCCAGGATTGAAGAAGAATCTGATCTCAGTGGCGATGTTGAAAGACAAGGGTTATGATGTTGTTTTTAGCGAGGGAAAGGTCTTCCTACGCAGTAAGACAACGGGTCAAACCAGGAGGATAGGGGTTCGAGTTAAGAACCTTTATCAATTGCAGGTAGATGGCTATGCAGCAATGGAAGGCAAAGCAGAAGTAGTGGTGAGCTAGGATGAGGGCAAATTGTGGCACAGGAGATTGGGCCATCTTCGCCATGGCGCTTTGAAAATTCTGCAGCAGATTTCTACCGGGCTTCCCAAGGGTACACTTGCGCAGTCATATCAGTGCAAGGGATGTACTTTCGGAAAATTTGTGAAGACCACTTTTCATGAGAAGGATAGTCGTGCCATGACGATCCTTGAGAGAATTCACACAGACGTGTGTGGACCTTTCTCAGTTGCTT
Source organism: Pinus albicaulis (assembly GCA_034641835.2). Classification (NCBI taxonomy): domain Eukaryota; kingdom Viridiplantae; phylum Streptophyta; class Pinopsida; order Pinales; family Pinaceae; genus Pinus; species Pinus albicaulis. Next base: position 1,636,871,235 of record CM076580.1, read on the forward strand.
CAACAGAAAAGCATAGGTATTATGTGATATTTATTGATGACTTTCCTCGTCAGTGCTGGATATTCTTCATGCAGAAGAAGAGAAATACATACTCAAAGTTCTGTGAGTTCAAGGCGCTGGTTGAGAAAGAGTTGGGGAAGCAGGTGAAAGCTCTAAGGAGCGATAATGGTGGTGAATTCATCTCTAGCGAATTCAAAGACTTTTGCAGCGCAAAAGGAATTCGAAGAGAACTCATAGCGCCTCATAACCCACAGCAGAATGGGGTCGCAGAGTGAAAGAACAGAATGATCGTGGGTGTTTCACGAGCAATGTTGCATGATCAGGGCCTTACCATACACTTGTGGGCTGAAGCATGCAACATTGCGGTTTATGTGCAAAACCGTTGTCCTCATAGAGTACTTGGCATGAGTACACCCGAAGAGGCGTTTTCTGGTAAGAAGCCTGATATTTCTCATTTGAATATTTTTGGCTCACTTGTTTACATTCATGTGAGGAAGGATGCCAGGAAGAAGCTGGAGCCGATCGCAGAGGTTGGGATATTTTTGGGGTACACAGAAAAACCCCACAATTATCGTGTGTATTTTCCAGACAGTCGGATGACTGTTGTGCGACGGTATATCAAATTTCATGAGGAGAAAGCCATGAATTTTTTGCTTGAGAGGGAGCTACACTTGCATGCAAATGAGGAGCTACTTGTTCCTAAAGATGAGCCTCTGGATGTGGATCAGCCACAAGAAGAGGTTCATGGAGTGGAAGAAACCACTCATGTAGCGCCAAACATCAGAGGGCGGAAGCGCACTATAAAAGTTGAGCGACTGAATCTTGATGCAGCGCAGAATGTAGGAGCACCTACATCACAGCGCAGACAGAGATAGTCACCTGACTAATTTACTGGATACATGGCTCTGATGAGCAAGTGTATCATGACGGATCCATCCTCTTTCGAGGAAGTTGTGGAGGATCCCGCATGGGTAGATGCCATGGTGGAAGAGTATGATTAGATTTTCAGAAATAGTGCATGGGAGATTGTCCCAAGGCTGGAAGGGAAATCTATGGTAGGTTCGAGATGGATCTACAAAGTGAAGCAAGCCGCTGACGAGAGCGTCGAGAAGTACAAGGAAATATGTGTTTCTCGGGGCTTCTCACAGATCGAGGGGATCGACTATGAAGAAACCTTTGCACCTATCGCAAGGTATTCTTCCATACGGACCATCCTTTCTCTCTTAGCACAGATGGGTTGGCACATTCATCAGATGGATGTGAAGACTGTGTTCCTCAACGGAGTCATTGAGGGGGAGGTGTACATTGAGCAGCCTGAAGGTTTCGAAGTCTTCAACAGCGAGTCGCATGTGTGCAGGCTCAAAAGATCGTTGTATGGGCTGAAACAAGCACCTCGTGCTTGGTACACACGGATAGACAGTTATTTCACCGGACTTGGTTTCACCAAGAGTGAGGCGGATCCTAACCTATACCAGATTGTGGTGGAGGGTAAGCTTTTGATAATTGTGCTTTATGTAGATGATTTAATACTAATGGGTGATGAACTGTCGATACACTCATGCAAGGAAGATCTTGCAAAGGAGTTTGAGATGAAAGACTTGGGCCTCCTTCATTATTTCTTGGGATTGGAAATTTGGTAGCAGAAGGGTGGACTGTTTGTGTCTCAAGGCAAGTATGCCCGGGAGATACTGGAGAAGTTTCACATGCAAGGCTACAAGCCTATCGACACTCCTCTTCCTGGTGGTTGGAAGAAAGAGGACGCTACATCGACAGAGGTAGTGGATGCCACTGTTTATCGACAGTTGGTTGGTTCGCTCATGTATTTGGTCAATACACGACCAGACATATGCTATGCTATTAACCAGCTTTCAAAAGCTATGGTTAAGCCTACCAAGCTCTTTTGGAAGGCAGCCAAGCATGTCCTGAGGTATCTCAGGGGCACATCTGGATATGGATTGTGGTACAGACAGTCGGATGAGTTGAAGCTGCATGGCTTCACGGATGTAGATTGGGCAGGAAGCCCAACGGACAGAAAGAGCACATCTGGAGGGATTTTCAATATCAGATCTACAGCAATTTCTTGGTACAGTAGAAAACAAATATCTGTGGCACTCAGTTCAGTGGAGGCCGAGTACATGGCAGCAAGTTTGGCTGCATGCGAGGCTATATGGATGAGGAAGATCCTGGTCGGGTTGTTCGGTTCTCACTTAGATCCTATTGCGATATATTGTGATAATCAGAGTTGCATTAAACTCTCGGTTAATCCAGTATTTCATGATAGATCTAAACATATTGACATCCAGTACCATCATATCAGAGATTGTGTGCAACGGAAGATCATGTTACTTTCTTACATTCCCACGGAGGATCAGGATGGAGATATTCTGACGAAGGTGCTCACCAGGAGAAAATTTGAATACCATAGAGACAGGATCGGGGTGGCAGATAATCCCTATCTTGTTGAGAGGGAGTGTTGAGATTCAACAAGATGATGAGCTTAGTGAAAAGAGTCGCCTTCACTAAGTGGGCCCGCAGGCTATTTTTGGCGCAAAATCTATTTTTAGACTATGTCTATTTTTAGACATGTCGATCATATTCTATGAGTTGTAGGATGCTATTTGTGGATGGTTGGTCAAGTTGGAAAAAATAGATGGACTTCTATTTTTAGACATATTAGGCGGAATCTATTTTTAGATTGCCAGTCTAAAAATAGATATGTCGAATATTATTAGCTCTTAATAATATTTGGACTATAAACATTATCTTATTCTCTTGGAGCACTTCAGTTAAGTGCATAGATGTGGCACAACAGCTGACAGAAGGAATTACGCTATTCCCGAGGGTTTAGTGGAGATATTGCATGGAGGACTTCAGTTAGAACTCATGTGACAGAGTTTGGTGGAGTTGTAGAAGTAGTTGGTGGAGTTGTGTTCAGTTTAACTCAGTTAGACACAGTTGAGCTAGTTGTATCTAGTCTAACTGATTGACACACTAGTGAGAGTGGTGTGAATTAATTAATAATTAATTCACTAATTATTAACTCATTAATCAACTGAAGAATACATCAGTTAACTACAGTGCATGGACAGTTTCAGTGGAGACCAGTGGAGAGGTAGGTGAAAGAGCAAGTGTGACTATCAATTGTGACTATAGTGATGCATTGATTGCATCCAACACTCAGTGGAGATGCCAATGAGGATTGCGCAGTGCAAGCTTGGTGGATTCGAGTTCATTCAAAGCCATTCTTCAGCAGGGATTGTGTAGTAGAGGCAGGCTAGTAGGTGGCAAAGATCGGTGCATGGATTTGCAAGATCGAGCTTGATTAGTGTGTAGCAATTGTATTGTACTGAGAGCTTGACATGTTCATCTTTGTATGAGGATTGTTACATGATCTCTATGACATATATTATATACAGATAGTTGGAGTTTTCAGCTTCAGGCTTTCCCGTTAAACAACTGTGTTAATGTGTGTGAATTTTTTATGGTTTCATGTGTGCATTGCAATTGATTTAATTTTCACATGTGATGATCAATGGTGGAATAGATTTTGTATTGTGCATGAAGTTAAAATAGTGTGTGATCAGGAGAATCTTGGATATATAACACATTATTTATATAATTTCTACAATCAAATCATATTTGGGGATCATTATTCATCTTAACTAAGCTAAGGTTGAAGTGGGGAGAAAAACGGGTGAAGGAAAGTGGTGCTACAGGCATGCTTTAGCAGGCTGATATAGCAAGTCAAGTAATGCTCCAGGAGGACCTGTAATGATGCAGGAGGGGTTTGGGGGGTGTTTTTATGGTGGAGATGAAGTATTTAAGGAATGAAGAGGTGGATGGAGGTCAAGGAGAGTGAAGGAAGGCTAGGTAGGCCTCCTAGCCAAGCTTAGGGCCTCTTAGAGGTTTGTCTTGCACCAGGATGAATGCCCATGGTGTCCTAAATTTACTAGACAGAGTGACTATGGAAACCAAATTTTTTAGATAGGATTGAAATATGGAGAAGTCCAAGATGGAGGTGAAAGAGGTTCCCCTCCCTGCAAATTAACACAACCCTACAATCAGCCACGTACATAAATTCACTGATCATTAACATAGTGATAAGAACAATGATGGAAAAGATGAGTTGAATTTAAATAAAATCTATTTTATGCTCTAACACTACTTTGATCACCAAACTAACTTCTAAGCTACTAAAATAAAATATGAAGAAGGACAACTAACATTCATCTATTTCCAATAAATCATAAACACAATATTGTTTTACTGAGATCATGAATCGTTCCAACCATTCTCACACAAGAGATGTAATGCAGAAGCTTCCAAACACAGATTTTTATAGCTTAACCTCTATTTAAATTAAATAAATCTATGAAATGTCAGAAATTAGGAACAAAACACAAGTACACAAGAAGGAACTAAGCCATTACGTTAGACCCAAACCCAAGGGTCTCAACCCTCTGAACTAACTCATATGCATCTTAATAATCAGCTTCTCATTTTCATAAAGTAAAAGTCTTATACATCGCATAAAAGTTCAAAATGTCAATGTCAATCACTGAGCTCAATAGATACACCTAGATGAATAAAAAAATTGAATCCTAATGAGCTTTTCATCTTTTTTATTTATAAAAAAGTGTAGTTGATATCAGCACCCTTGAAAATAGGAGTGATTGTGTCCTTGATCTCAAAAATAGTGGATCTTGTCCTTATTGAGCTTCACTTGCACCAGGAGTGACTTGGCTGCCAATGAATTCGAACTAATGAGAGAGGATGTTGTGATCCCAAGCCGATTTAGGGAGTTAAGGAGGTGGACAAACCCCCTAGATTCTCTCATGGTTGTCTCCATCGAGCCGTTGCATAGTAAATACCTCAAAAATGCTTCATTTTCCTAAAATTAAACCACATTAGGCCACACACTATGAAAAACATCTTTTCCTTTTCTTATTAAGCATAATATAATAAAAATTGTGAATAAATGTGAGAAAAGGATAGTTTTAAGGCTGGAGGATGGCATCATAATATTCAAAATATACCTATTGATGGGACTCATCAATTTGACTCAAAAATAAGACAAAAAACTAGTTTGAATACTTTCATGAGGTATGATAAACTCATAGGCAAATGGATTTCTCAACCCAAACACGAAAGGTGACGGAGTGTCATGCTCAAGAGAGACATACTTCCTTTTCACAATAAAAGAATAAATTTTTCTTTCCAATTTCCCCCCACCATTACTAGAAATTAGTTCTTTATTTTTATGCAAGCTTGAGGAGGATAACATATGCTTGTCCTATAATCTTATCCTTTGGGTTAGTCCTTCAGAGCATTTTTAACGAACCTTAGGAAGGAGTGGCTCGGTCTCATTATGATTGACGATTCTAGCACTGTTTACATTTTACGAGTCCAAAAAAGGGGTAACTCAATGTCATTTTCATATTTAAAGAGTTTGAAAAAACACATAAATAAAACTCATATAATTATTTCAACGTAAAGTTTTAACGAGCTCGAAGAAAGTAAAGCTCGACATTTTTCATATTTAGAGAGCCAGGAGAAAAACATAAGTAACCTCCAAAATGTCTATTTTTGTAAATTTAGTCTCTCAATCCCACAAAAGGGTAAAATAATACAGGAGAGAACTCTTTTAACGTGGGTCAAAGTATACCTTTTTCGTAAATAGTCTATGTGGTTCATTAAAGGGGTAAACTTATACCAGGTACAAATTTTTTTCATTTACTTTTACGAGTTCGAAAGAAACAAGTGTACTCGGAAAAAATTTCATGTTTTAGGAATCTGAAAAGAGCTTAAATAAAAACTTCTCCTAGAGGATCAAGTAGTATAAATGGTAGTAACTAGTTCCATTCATGGTGGAACTACTAAAAACATGTAAAGGTCAAGAGGCAGGCTAATAAGACCACTCATCAAAGTGGTTCCTCAGGAAATGGTAAAACACCAAATGAAAGCGAATGATCTCCCAAGAAGATGGTGATGATGGAAAGAGAAAACCAAGGCTCATATTGTTGAAATAGGCTAGAAATAATGAGAGATAAGGTGTGGAGGGGGGTTCCTTTTTTGTAAATTTTAACAAGTTCGAAAAATTGATAAAAGTGTAAAAATACCACCGACTTTAAATTTAACTAACGAGCAGGAAAAGACTGAAACAACTTGGCATTTTCATGTACATTTAACGAGCATGAAAATATAGAAAAAGAAGCTCGGGATTTTCATTAATTTAATGAGTCTTGAAAATAATAACCAAAATGGACTCAAGATAGGTTTCATTTTTATACAAGATTGAAATATAGAAAAGCTATTCTTGAAAGTGGTTTCATTTTTACCCAAGCTCGAAACAAAGGAAAACTATTCCTGAGACAAGTTTTCATGCCCCCATCATAATGACTTAATTATATGAACAATCCCCCCAAGCTTCATTTCGTTCATCTAAGTAGACTATTGGTTACTAATAGGCGAATGGAATGAAGTTTAATTTAAGAGGACAAATTAAAGACTCAACTCAATTAGAGGGGGATTTGTTTCATTTTTTAACGAGATTGACGCATGAAAAGAACTATGCTCATATCACCTTGTTTCATTTTTTAACGAGATTGACACAAGAAAAGGAACTATGCTCAAGAGAGTTGTTTCATTTTTAAATGATCTTGACACAGTAAAAGAACTATGCTCATGAGGACATGTTTCATTTTTAATGAGGTTGACACAGTAAAACAACCATCCTCATGGAACCTTGGTTCATTTTTTAACGAGCTTGACACAAGAAAACGAATTATGCTCAATAGAGTTGTTTCATTTTTTAACGAGATTGACAGAGTAAAAGAATTATGCTCATGAGGACCTGTTTAATTTTTTAATGAGGTTGACACAGTAAATTAACCATCCTCATGGAAACTTGTTTCATTTTTTAACAAGCTTTACATAAGAAAAGGAACTCTACTCACGGAACTATGTTATGGATTCCAAGAGGACAATACTTTAGAAGGAATACATACCAAAGGAAACATCTTGATCATGGCTTCTAAGAGGTCTTCATCGTAAGAAAGAATAGTTATCTGGAAGGAACACATGTAAAGAGACTCAATAGGGATAATAAAATGAGATTCAAATGTCCCCATTGAAGGGTTCACCATGTCACCTACCGGATCTAAGTCAAAATAAGATGAGCATGATAGTGAGAGGCTCATTTCTATCGGTAAGTGAATGCATGGGACTAGTTGCCACATAATTAACACGTGGAGGGGTAGATATAACCACTTCCATATAAGTAACATTAAGGGATGTTAGATGGTTGGTAGTCGAATCAATACTAATGAATGAAATCTGGTTAATAGTCAGAATGTTTCAATTGTGAGGGAAATAAATCACTCGAAAGAGTGTGGAAATGAAAACTTTCATGGCATAGAAAAAGTATTGCCCAAAGAGAAAATTAAAATTCAAGGGGACTTAGACTACCATAACATCAATACAAATATTTTTACCTTCCTAGGTAATGGGTTGCTTTGGAAGGATCACTAAAGGTTCACTAATGGTTTTGTTAAAATCCAAAATATTTTGTGTAAGAGACACAAGTTGAGGGGAACCCAAAGCTTTCCAAGCAGTTGAGGATAAAATAAGTAACAAAAGCACCTTCATCTACATTTGTGTGACGAATATTCTTACCATAAGCCTTCACAATGACTTTCAAATGGGTGGAATAAGGGAGATGAATCTCTTTCAGTCTACTCCAATCAAAGGAAATAACCTCAGTACTTGGAGGGGGTTATGTGTAAACGGGTGAAATTCCCCTTTATGTGGTAGAATATGAAGTAACAAGAAGAACCTAAGTGGTATTTACGTCACTCTCTAAGGGGAGAGTGTAATATTCCCAATTAGCCCAGGCTAATGGGAATATACAATTTTGTTTCATTTTCTTGTTGCATGAATAAATGTGTAAAGGAGGACAATTAAAACTCCTAAAACAGTGAATAAATCAATGCCACATGTGAACAAAGCTAAATCTGGGCTATCTAAATAAGCACCCTTATGTGTGAAATGGACTGGATCTTTTGACTAGGTCAACCATGATCAAATCAACAGCGTTGTCTAGAATAAGTGATCCTCATTGATGCACAACGCAATTTTAGTTGGAGGTGGCACATGTGAAAGAAGCTATTTCATTGAGATGGTTTAGGGTTTTGCAAGCTCTCAATCTTATAAAAGGAAGAGGAGGACAGCATGAGAGGGTTGTTGATGATTATCATATTTTTGAAGATTTTTTTTGTTTATACATTTCTTATTCTCCTTGTTGTTTAGCAGAGAATAGTGTTGTTTAGCATTGGGTGTTCCTGATCAAGAATCCCACCTCTTTCCTTGAGAGGCCTCTTAGAAGAGTCTTGCATTTCTTGTCCACTATCAAGCATTTGGCCAAGCTCTTCTTCCAACTACGATATAGATCCTATTGAGGGTTTGGTTTTCTTTGTAAGCTGCAGCAAGTGGATGCTAGATCTACTCAGATCTAGGCCATTCTAGTGCCTTTTTTCAATGGGAAAGTCTTCTATCCCAGTGGCAAGAGTGTATTGGATGATTGGAGCACATTTTTTAGATCTTGGCTTGAGACCAAACATGTTCTAGAGTCTACAGTGCATTTTTCATTCCAGTACTGTGTTATTTGCAAGTGTACATTTGCAATATGTTTTGGCACACTTTTGGAGGAGAGATTTCTAGTGTTGTGGATCTTCCCTTCACTATGGAGATTCATGGATTTCAGATCTATTCCATGTCATATTCAGATCTGATCTGAATATTGTTTTATTTGCTTCATAATTTCTGAATCATTCTGTAGATCTGCTCCATAATATCTTAGATCTACTCCATGTACTTCACTTTTTGCTGAAAACCCCAAGGGGCATTTGAAGAGGAGCCTATCTAGTGTACAGATCTGATATAGATCTAAATTTTTTTACACAAATATTCTCTAGGTCTGAAGTGTAATCTATAGCTATTATCAACCAATAAAATAACGTTGTCAAGCTTGTTCAGTCATAATATATGGTTGCAGCACCTCATTTTTTAGGATTTCTTCATGTAAAAGTATTCTATTTCGGTTCTACATCTTATGGGCCACAATATAAATCTTATTTTCTAATGTAAATGTAAATTTTGAGCCTCCATATTGGCCTCCTGCTCTTACTTTGCTGAAATGTGTTATTTCTCTGCAGTATTATTTAATATTGCTTCTTCTTTCCATTTTGGGATATTACAGTGGTATCAGAGAAATCATCTTGGCACAGCCTGTAAGAAGCCAATATGTCTTCAGAAGAAGAAGAGCCTCTTACTGATAGAGAGAAGAGGTATCTCAAAAGAAGACAGAAGAAATTTTATTACACAAATGATGACAAAGACAAGGGTAAAGCCCCTGAATCTGGAAGTGATGATGAAGGAAAGGACTTTGCAAAGATCCTTTTGAGAGCCATGCAATATCTTGCTAGAGAGATCAAAGATATGAGAATGGAAAGAATCAAAGAATCTCCTAAGAGATTTCATCTTGGAGAAAGCTCTGGCATATCTCACCACTAGAATGATCAACCAGTGCACCAGCTACAAGTTTCTCAGCACTCTACCATGCCTACCTTTTTGGCTATGGGAAATGAAGGGTTTCAAGAGCAAGCATCCCTTGAAGACTACTTTGAAGAATATGAGTCTCAAAATCAGAGATTCAAATATCACTTGAGTTTTCAAGAGTTTTGTCACCTCAAGGACAAAAGAAGGCCAAGGCATCAGCATAGAGATGGTGGATTCACTCGGAATCATGATCGACATCACTCTATGGGCAGATTATTTCTACCCAATTTTGATGGTTCATCCAAGTGTTCTGCCAAAGCATGGGTAGAAAAACTTGACATCTACTTTCAGTTGAACAAGGTTCTAGAAATGGAAGATATCAAGATTTCAGCGCTGCACTTTGAAGGTGAAGCACATGACTGGTGGTTCCATGGCTTGTCTACATTGGGTCATGCCAATGTGACTGCTTATTCAAATTTCACTAAAAGGGTGGTGGAAAGATTTGACTGAAGGTATCCAGAGGCACCATTCATGAGCCTTGCAAAGTTGAAGCAATCAGGTAATACAGAGTCTTATATTTCTGAATTTTTGAGATTATCTGTTATGGTTCCTGATTTTTCTACAGCAAGAAATGTTCATCGATGGTCTAGATGAACCTCTTCATGGGTTGGTAAAGTCTACTAAGCCCATTACCTTGCATGATGCTATTGAGAGGGCTAGAGACCTTCAAGATGCCTTGCCAAAAGCAAAGGAAAAATTTCAGCACAAGCCCTCTTTTCCTTCTAAAGGAAAGGAAGAGAAATTTTCTCCTTCAAAGGAGAGTTCATACAAGAAGCCTCTTGATCTTGAAGTCTGGAGAGAGCTAAGGAAGAATAAGCTATGCTTCACTTGCCAAGAATCATGGGCATCGGGACATAGATGTGTTGTTGGAAAAGCACATTACATAGAGGTCTTCTTAGATTTTGAGGAGGAAGAAGAAGATGATGAACCAAGAAGAGGTCACAGCGCTGACAATGTTGAAGGATATCCAACACCATCAGGAGATGGAAATGGAGCATTTGCTCCTATTGGAGGAACCCTTGCATATTTGAGAAGAGTACCTAAGTACTTGACCTTAAGAGTTCAAGGTTCAATCATGAATCAGAGGGTTTCTGTATTTATTGACAGTGGGGCTACCCACAACTTCATTGATGCCCACCTTGTGCAGAGGAGGGAAATACCCACTGATAATTTTGAGGGATTCTCTGTTTTGGTCCCAGGAGATAGAACAATGCAATGCATGCTTTATGTCCCATCACTTTCAGTCACCATGGGTACCTACACTTTGGTTGATCACTTCTTTGTGGTTGACATACTAGACACCAATGTGATTTTGGGTGTTTAATGGTTGATTACATGGGGAAATCCGAAAGTCACCATTGATTGGGAGGCTTTAAAAATGGAATAGGTGGATAAGAAGAGTGGTGAATCTCAAATTATCAAAGGCATGCATACTTACCCCTCACATAACACTTCCACACAAAAAACAGATATGGATTTGCGCAGTGGAAGCAAGGACCTTATAGTCCCATCTATTATCTTCATGAGATTTTTGCATGGGACACTCTTATCTAGTGGAAAACCACCTGGGAGGCCACCTGATTCAAATTTTATGGGGAAGACCTAACAACATGTTGCTCCAAACTTAGATCCAGGAGGGATTGGAGCACTTGAAGAAAAAGCTACAATGTTAGGAGACTTGGGTAAGCTCAAGAAGGAGGGAGATCTTCTTCCCTTATCATCATCACCCACTCTCATTTCTGGATCTGTGCTATGGGAGGAGGAGAATGGAAGCAATGGCCTTCCAACACACACTTTTGGCATGGGAGATGTCAAGGAAGGGAGCAACAACATGACAGACATTTCTGTTGATGCATCATCAGCGCTGTCATTGTTGAGCAGTTTAGATTTGTATTGGAAATCCAAAATTTTGGTGGATTATTCCAAAGATCTTAACACTTGTATGATACTTGTTGACCAGCTGCATGAAGAGGGCTATTTAGTCCAAGGAGGATTCATCTATGATAAATGCCTCCAAACTCAAGAAGAATTTACTACAAAGGGCATACAAAGAGTTATGTTTCAGCCATATGTATTCCTTAAGGGTCTACAACATCATCATGAGGAGCTTTGATTGGGAAGGCTCGAAAGAAGAACTATATCAGCATTTTCAAGAATGCATGAACTATGCGAAGATGGGGCAGCAACATGACTCCATGAAGGGGTTATTTCAGCCATCTCTTCCTTCTTTTGAAAGTGGAGAAAAATCCATGCACAACTCCATGTGAATGAGGAGCATTGTTGGTGAAGAAACTGATCATGTAAAGTATGTTTTAATTTCTGATTATACATATTCTTTCACCATGTTTATGTAGGCCATGACTCCAAGGAGGAGAAATGTATCATGTAAATCTCATGGCAAACATTGGGCCACTAAAATTTCTGAATTTGGCCACTCCCTTGATGTGCAAAGGGAGATTTTCTATCATGATGGGTTCTTTCCCAAGGCACCAAACATATCTCACACTTTCAGCCATAGTGAGATGACATGGGCAGCAAGTAAGTGGTGGGGAAACCACTTACCACACCTTGACCTGATGCAGGCAAGAGATGCACTGCGCTGGTACCATATGTGGGACTATGACCCACCTCCACATGCTCAAATTTATGTTTGTTTGTATGTAGTTTTGCTTCCATACCTTGATGATATAGTTGTACTTTTTATGGGGATGTATGGAGGGAGGATGGGAGGCATGTATGTACCACATGTGTAATGTCCCTTTTTCAGGAACATGCTGCTCCATCGGGAACATCTTAAAATGTTCCATTTTCCTTCTTCAGTTAGCTATCACAAGTCCATTTCAGAGATTTACTGATGGGGAATTTACAGGATATGACTCCTTCTAAATAAGGGAGAAATCCTGAGGCTAGCTGGCCCTTATCAGACTCTGCCTATGGATATGCAATATTCCACCTCAGGAATTTCTGCTACAGGGTCCTTGAGGATGTTGTATAAGGAAGCTGATGCATAAATAAGGCAAACCAGTGCTGGGATGCCCTAGAAAAACTCTAATACAACTCCCCTACAGAAAATGAGCTCAAAGAAATAACTCTAGATGGGTTATTCAGATCTCCCCAATCTAGGTGTCTAAAACAATGCTCAATGAGAGAGCTTACAGCAACATATGAACATGAACATGAACTCTGCAACTCTGAAATACATGATAAGAGGGAAATTCTACAGCCATCATGATATTAAGATATATCAGTAGAAATATACAAGAAATAGTTGAGGGACAAGCCACTCAAACTTTAAGAGCAGACCTCCAATGAATAAGCAATGTAATACAAGAGTAGCTGCAACTGCGCAGTGTATATGAAGGTATAGTTGCTGAGTATGAATGAAATACATATTTGGCTAAAGGAATACAAGAAATAAGCCCAATAATAGATAAATGGGATGAAATACATAATTTCTATCCAATCTATGAAGATTGCTAGAAATGCCGGAGAAACACAAAATGTGACAACTGAGTTGTCACTGCAACTGATACAAAATATGAATGAGGTTGTGGCTGATATGAAATATGATTGCCCTCCTTTGATAATGTCTCTAATACAAACGGCTGATCACTTTGTCTCAGAAACACACTCCTGATGAGCTCCATGAAACCCTCTCTCACTGCCTCCTCTGAAATAACGCAGTTTCCTCTATGGACTGCGTAGTGGGAGATGATGGAATGTTGGCCCATGCCAACTGATCTGAAATAATGCTCGGGAATCCTCCTTGCAGCTCCTCTAATGAATAGATCACTCCTCCACTGAAGAAAACAAGACAAGAGAGACTCCATGAGTTCCTCTCTTGCTGCACCCAGCAACACAACGTCCTCTCTGCTGCAGAAATAATGTTGTAGAAGATGAATGTAGCTGTGGCAAATGATGGATTGAGTAAATGTAGCTCAATCCTCATCCTTCCTTGAGGAAGAGGTAGGGATTCCCGACCGGGAACACCCTAGTGCCCGAGGGCACCATCACCCTGCTAAACAGCCCGGGGATGCAAGCTTTTGCAAACCCTTGTCTGAAATCTAAAACATAACATAATGAAAATGGGCTGCTATCTCCTCCATATAAAGTGAGAGAAATCTTCTCCACCATGGTCCCACTAATTAGGGTTTCCACCCTCATGTGAAGCTTTTCCCTCCAAAACTGCGCAGCTTCTCTAGGAAGTTTCTCCTCTATAGGCAGCGCTATTGACTTTAGTCAAAGATGACTAATCCAAGTAAGTTGGGTTCCATTCACACCCTTGGTGTTTATTTCAGCTTCTTTATTCACTCCCCTTTCACATTAGGAGTGTTATTTCTTCATCTAAAAGGGGCTAAGGTGTCTCCTTCCCCATTTTATTAAACAAAAAATAAAATGTGCAACTATAATGTTCCATTTTAGCTTGAGGCTAAAATTGGGAACATTACAACATGGGATGGAGACTCTCTATGTAACTTATGCTACATGTTTCAAGGAGAGCAATGGTTCAGCCATGTTTGTTTCATTTGAGTTCTTAACTCCTTGTGGGATGGACTATGTACATCTCATAATGAATTTGGAGGAACAATTCATGGAGGGTTGGATTGGTGAACACTTAGCTTATGGAGGAAGCTTAGCTCATGATGGTGTCACCAATGGAGGAGGAGAAGTGTTGTGGAACTCACCATATCAGTTGCTTGAGGACAAGCAACATTTTGGAGGGGAGGATTGTAATATTCCTAATTAGCCCAAGCTAATGGGAATATACAATTTTGTTTCATTTTCTTGTTGCATGAATAAATGTGTAAAGGAGGACAATAAAAACTCCTAAAACATTGAATAAATCAATGCCACATGTGAACAAAGCTAAATCTGGGCTATCTAAATAAGCACCCTTATGTGTGAAAGGCACTAGATCTTTTGACTGCGTCAACTGTGACCAAATAAACAGCGTTGTCTAGAATAAGTGATCCTCATTGATGCACAACGCAGTTTTAGTTGGAGGTGGAACATGTGAAAGAAGCTATTTCATTGAGATGGTTTAGGGTTTTGCAAGCTCTCAATCTTATAAAAGGAAGAGGAGGATAGCATGAGAGGGTTGTTGATGATTATCATATTTCTGAAGATTTTGTTTGTTTAGACATTTCTTATTCTCCTTGTTTTTTAGCAGAGAATAGTGTTGTTTAGCACTGGGTGTTCCTGATCGGGAATCCCACCTCTTTCCTTGAGAGGCCTCTTGGAAGAGTCTTGCATTTTTTGTCCACTATCATGCATTTGGCCAAGATCTTCTTCCAACTACAACATGGATCTTGTTGAGGTGTTGGTTGTATTTGTAAGCTGCAGCAAGTGGAGGCTAGATCTACTCAGATCTAGGCCATTCTAGTGCCTCTTTTCAGTGGGAAAGTCCTCTATCCCATTAGCAAGAGAGTATTGGATGATTGGAGCACATTTTTCAGATCTTGGCTTGATGCCAAACATTTTCTAGAGCCTACAACACAGTTTTCATTCCAGTACTGCGTTATTTTCAAGTGTACAGTTGCAGGGTGTTTTGGCACACTTTTGGAGGAGAGATTTCTAGTGTTGGGGATCTGCCCTTCACTATGGAGATCAATGGATTTCAGATCTATTCCATGTCATATTCATATCTGATCTGAATATTGTTGTATTTGCTTCAGAATTTCTAAATCATTTTGCAGATATGTTGCATAAGATCTTAGATCTACTCTATGTACTTCACTTTTTCCTGAAATCCCCAAGGGGCATTTGTAGAGGAGCCTATCTAGTGTACAGATTTGATAAAGATCTAACTTTTTGTACACATATCTGCTCTAGATCTGAAGTGTAATATACAGTTGTTATCAGCCAATAAAATAATGTTGTCAAGCTTGTTCAGTCATAATATATGGTTGCAACACCTCATTTTTTAGGATTTCCACATGTAAAAGTCTTCTATTTCTGTTCTACATCTTATGGGCCACAATATAAATCTAATTTTCTGATGTAAATGTAAATTTTGAGCCTCCATACTTTCCTCCTACTCTTACTTTGTTGAACTTCGTTATTTCTCTGTAGTGTTGTTTAATATTGTTGCTTGTTCCCATTTTGGGATATTACAGAGAGTGGGATCTACCGAAGATGGAATCGAGTCAACCACTTGATCAACCAATGGTTCATCAACCTCAGTGATATGGGTTTCACTCTCTAATGGAGCAGTGGGATTGATCGAACTTGGAATTAGATCAATCACTTCTTCAACTGACAATAGGTTGGGAGAAAGGTTATGATGATTAGTTGGAAGTTGTTGTTGAGAAATAGTAAGGTTTTCCAACAATCTTGAGGCTTCATCCATGTGAGGGAAAAGATGAGTTTGATGACTCCCTTGGCATAACCTACAAGGAAAACTAACGTTACCCTTTTTCCTTGGAACCTTTAAATCACTAGTTGATGGATCAAAAGTAAATTGATGAGAATATTTATACCAGACTTCTAATACCTTTGGAATACAAAGAAAATCAATACGAAGGTGGTCACCCTTCAAATATTGGAGGGTATTTACGCTTGCAACATATGTTGGATAGTTCCTCAACATTAGCCATACTCAGAGAAATGTTTGGTTTGTTAGACTCTTTCTTAACTTGCTTCTTCATCTTTTTCCTTTTCTTCTTCATCTTAGCTACCTAATTACTAGCATCAGTGTCAACAAATGGTTGGCTTTGTTGAGATGGAGAACTTGGTTGAGGTGAAGAAATTGTTTGAGGTGGAACCATTTGAGTATTTGCGACTAAATAAGTTGAAAACAACCACACAGATAAACCTATCGTGAATTTGAGAATTGAAAAAGTATCCATATAAGAAGGACCAACATTTCCAAAGCAAGGAGAATGAATAGGATTCCCATTAAAAGGGGTTCCTTGATTGGTAAATTTTGGAACTATTGCCATTAGATTTAACTTTAGTGAAATTTACTAAGAATTTTAACAATATTAATAATCCAAATCCCCATTTCGCACCTAAGGTCTGTAAAAAATAAAACAAGAAAATAACACACGCTAATAAATCTAAGGATTCAAACCATTCAAACAACCTTTTCACAGTGAAATTACTAGTTGGTGATGAAACCCAATGTCGCAGATATCAATGTGAAAAGTGGCTAGAGATAGAGAAGGTGGAATCGTTTATGTTGACAACCTTCTTAATGGACACAATATGGTGCAAGTAACTTCACTTATTCCATCTTGAGTGAATAATACCCTCCAAAATTTTCTAGGTGAGGCTAATCAACGTTTGATCCTAGTACAACAAGGACTTCCCCCCTGTTGTCACTTTTGGTAAAAAGCCCTAAGATAATGGTGTCTAAGGTTACCACATCCAACAACTTGACCTAGGGGAACAGTCGCAAATCAGACGTACAAGAAATGGAAAAGTAACAAAGCTCAATCCCTTGAAGGTTCCTCAAGATGGTCAATCTAAGGTTTATCCTTCAAGTGACGCCCAAGCACCTTTCAACATTGTTTTTAATGTGTGAAAATCATGATACCATAACCAATGAAGCGGTGTTGGTCACTTCATTGGGTATGATATGATATCGTGCTTAACTCTCGTGTAAGAGGAGCTTCTAAGATTCAAACTGTAATATACGAATTTACTCCCTACTGCAAGATTCTATTGTTTTTTTGCAGCTTTGGAAAGTTAACTCACTTTCCTATTCCAACGCCATACAGTATGATCTAATGTAGGTGTAATGAGCCCTATAAATATAAAAGTTCTAATTTATTTTATTAGCATTGTTTTTGAAGTTGTTGTTTACGCAGTAGGTTGACAGATATGAAACTAGTGGTGTTATAACTTGACTCAAAACTAAACGCAATTGAATATAATAATGTAATATATTCACTTCAATGCATCCTAACTAAAGTAAGGAGAGAGGTTCAATTCACTTCCAAAAATGAAAGAATTATTAAATAAGAGAAAACATAACAAATTCTCTAATGTACTAATTTTCAACAGGAAAATACTAATGCAAATCAATTCCAAGAAAATATTTCGTTTTTATGTTTAAAAAAAACATAAAAACATGTAAATTCAAGTCAAGACTATGTTTCAATGAGAGACACTAGCTTTTCAATTAATGAAATAACTCTTTACAATAGGCATAAATGAATATATGATGAGATTCGCTTAAAGAAAAGAGACTGGTACAACCAATTCTAGAAGTGAAAGACTCTTTTTTGATATATCAACATACCAACAAAAAATCAAAACCATAAATTGTAAAGATAAGTGATTTTTCTCAAAAACACAATCAAACACACTGACATAAATCTATGGTTGACTTTTCCATTTTGTAAAATATGCACAGTTTGATGCAAAATTATGCAATTGTAATATATGCGAGAGAATTATTCAAAACAAACACGAGATGATTCTAGATCAAAGAAAGAACAATATAACAAGACTACTTATGCACAGCAGGTCCTTCTTTCACTAATATAATGAAAGAACCAATCAAGCATAAGTAAAGGAATTTTCACAAAAATTATGCAACCCAAATGAAATAAAATGTGATATGACATTTCATTAGCAGCGAGCTCAAACTGAAATTTAATGACAATTCCAAAGATCAAAAGAGATGACACTCAAAGGTGATTATCGCGCATACACAATTGATCCCCCGCCGGCGATTGAGGGGAATTTTTTTTTGCATAAATGCAAGAAAACAACACCCAAAAATTGTTAAGAAATTGGGAAAACCTATGAGTAGTGATTAAAACAGATAAAAGATGAAAAATTCCTAAATTTTTCATTTTTATATGTATGTCACAAGTAATCAGTTAGATTCAGTGTGTAATCGCATTGTTGCTAAATGAAAACTATGCAACTTGTGCACTATTGCTAAAGGAAAAGCGCGCAAATCGAGAAAAAATAAGAAAATAAAAAAGTAAAGCCAAAAATATAAAAATTTAAACTTTCAAAGTTTTAAACACAGTCAAACAAGGCTACAGAAAGTGATTAGAGGTCATAGGAAGGCATAATGAAGAACAAAACGTTGCCCAATGGAGTCACCAATTTGTTATGGCAGGCAAATCGTTCTTGCAGGCAAGAATAAGATCCCTAGATTCAAAGACAAATATAGAAACAAAAGAACAAGAAACTGCAAACTTTCCTTAGTATGATAACTGAAGTATGATATATAAAATGTGAGAGGACCTCTTACCTTTCTATGAAATGCTTGTAGATGTCCCTTGATGCTTTCACAATCCTTTCCCTCATGCTTCAAGAGAAGATCCACATAAACAGAACCAAACAAGGAATAAAAGCATAACATAGAAAAAGATTGAAACACAAATTGAATGGAAACTGCAACATAGCATATATCATAACATTAATACAATACTCAGTTATAAACTATGTAAAAAATCAAGGAGCTTTGCAATGAGCATCATAACAAGTGAAAATAGGAAATAAATATTTTCTTGTATTAATCTTGAATAATAAGGGGATATTCAACCTTAGCCTTGATATTGCAAACATCCTCCTAATAGTATCCAATCCTCCCTTTAGGTGACAAGCTTCCAGCCTTAATTCGATAGCATAAGTTTACATTCCAAAGTCCTCCCTATCCTATGGTCTGCGTTGAATTCATAGGACAAGAGGAGGAGGTTTGAGATCCTCTTCTCAAGGGATGTGATCCATAAAGAGATGGATTAGGGTTCCATAAAGAGAGGGAGTTTGATTCATGAACCAAGGGATGAGGCCCAAGTAGGTAGGTGCTCGAGGCCTTTTGGTTGAGAAATATTCCCCCAATAAAGCTTCTAGAAATTGCTTTTTATTTTCACCCACATTTAGATGTTTGTGTAGTTTTTAGTTGAAGATAAAGCATAAGATTACGTAATCCAGGATTCTTGTTGCATTTGGGATTGTTTTGCTTCCAAAATTGTAGGGGAGTGCTGGGAACACTTCATTGGATGGCGAGAGATCCAGATTGGTGGTCATTTTCCTAATGGTGATAAAATGACGTGTAATACTGGGGATTATGACTACATAGTGCAATGTTAAAGAATGTAAGAGGGTGATTGGTTAGGGAAGTTTCGAAAGCAAGACAACTTCAAAATTGACTAAGTGTAGGATTAGGGCATAAATATGAGTCTAGAGCATGTAACATGACT
Source organism: Pinus albicaulis (assembly GCA_034641835.2). Classification (NCBI taxonomy): domain Eukaryota; kingdom Viridiplantae; phylum Streptophyta; class Pinopsida; order Pinales; family Pinaceae; genus Pinus; species Pinus albicaulis. Next base: position 1,636,891,016 of record CM076580.1, read on the forward strand.
TGAACATGATCGCACACTCATACATAATCAACCACATGACAATGAAACACTTAACACCCAAAATCAACATGCATCCATTAAAATGACAACAAAATGACACTTGCCTCCAAGTGTGATACATAAGATACACCTTTCGACACTATGTCGTCTGCAACAATAAAGTGCATGGTACTTTGAGAATCAGTCCAATGCATGTCCCTTTGATAGATAGAATCCATTGATACAAGACAAAGAAACGGAACTACCTCTTAAAAGTGTGTCATGAATCCCTTTCACAAAGAGCGACACTTCCCTTAACAAAAAATTACACTTGGAATTCCTTCACAAAGAGACTTAGAAACTTAGAAAGCAAGTATGATATGACTCTAGTAACTAGAAACAATAAAGTCACATGATTAAATGAAGGCTCTAAAATTTGAATATAATTTAAAATTTGGAGGGTATTGTAGTAACAACAACAATACAATATCATATCCTTTATTGTAGGATTTTTTCCTTCCTCTATTTCACTCTTAGGAACAACCCCATGCATTGATTATACATAGAGGTTGCACAATCTTTCATCCACATGATGGGGCCACATGATAGGAGACCACATGTCGGGCCACGTGATGAATTAGAATTAACAAACGATGGGATGAAACTCGACATCGTTAGGGTAACTAACTAATCACCTTATCGATAGAAATGCTTTGCAAATACGGGGGAAATTTTTTTTAAATATTTTGTTCTCGAAGGTTATTGTGTCTCCCAATAGAGGCGGGGTTTCATGCCAAGTTCTTACTAGTTTTCTTTAAAATTAATATTAATAATACTAGTATGAATGGAAAATGAAAATAGTTTTAAGTTATGATAATCAATCTTAGGAAGCTTTAATTATTTTGTTTTATTTTTATTAATTAGTTAATATAATAAGAATTTATTTTGATTATAGTTATGTTATTTAAAAGGATGCTCTAAGTTCAACATTTAATAAAAAATATTTTAATGATATTAGTTTTAATTAATAATATTAATTTTACTAATTTTTATCTATTATTAATATTAATTAAAATATTATTAGCAATGTTTAAAATTATTATAATAATGTAAAATTAATATTAATAATATTAGAGAGGAGAATGAATTGATGATGAAGGTTAGCTTTAGGATATAATTTTTAGAGGTATAACCAGTAAATTCTTTTTATTATTATTATTAATTACAATATTAATTAGTAATAGATAGTCCTATTACCAATAATATCTATTGATTAATAATAATAACAAGGTATAAATTAATGAAATTTATTATGAAGGGATAATTAGATTAATGTGAAAGCTTTAAATCATTAGTTTTTTAAAAATAGTTAGGTAATTTATGATATGATTTTAGAGGTTTATTATTAAAAAAGAGGTTAAAATGGTTGCGAGGTTAGGAGATGAAGTGCAGGAGAAATGGAAAAGAGAGAAATGCATGAAAAATACGAGAATTATGGGAGGGGAGATAATGAATGATGTGAAGGGCGATGGCAGAGGGAGGAGCATTTTGCACAAGGGATATGACAGGGAAATATGCTCAAATGATAAGGATGATGCAATGAGGGAAGATTAAAGAGGAGGGACAAGGGAAACAAACAAGTTAGGGGTAAGCTTATTTACGTGAAAGAATGGGGATCCAATTCCTACTAACCTCCAGACCTCCATCCTTATTGAGGTTGTGAGGGCATTTGATGATTTTCAGGGCTTCACGAACTTTACGTTTAAAATGATGTTTTTCGCTGGCAATGACCACAACGTCTTCTAGACAGATGTGGTGACAAGTTTTGTCGGAGTGTGTTTCCAAAGCTAAGATTTTGATTCTTCCATTTCTGATATTAGCGCTATGTTCTTTAAGCCTTATTTTGAAGGTCCTACATGTTTCTCCAATATAGCACTCTCTGCACGAGAAATTAATTTTGTAAACACCTTTTTGCTAGAGGTGATCAGAGTAGTCTTTGACATATTTCATCCTTTGTTTGATGGTCATTAGAGGTTTGAAGGATGTTCCAACATACTTCTTACCGAGAACCTTGGCCATCTTGTTAGTGAATCCTTGAATATATGGAAGATAAGCTTTTGCTACTGAGGAATCATCGGGTGAATTTCTTTTATTTCTGGATATGGATCTTTGAATTGCTTTGTTGATGTCTTTATTTTTATATCCAAAGTTTATGAATGCCTTTTTTAAATATTTGATTGCTTCTTCAACATGAGTATCATTTGATATTCTGAAATCTCACATGAAAAGAGTCATAAGAACCCTTGTCTTTTGATCGTAGTAGTTGTGTGAATCAGCGTGAAGGTAATTGTCAATGTGCGCTTTCTTTCTAAACACTTTGTGCCCAAGAGATCCATCTTTGTTTCTTGAGAGGAGAATGTCAAGGAATGGGATGCGGTTATTTTCCTCACCTTCCATTGTAAATTGGATATCTTTGGATATGTTATTAAGGTGGTCTAGGAAGCTTTTTAACTCCTCATCACCATGTGGCCAATCGACATTGGTGTTATCCATGAACCTGGTCCAAATTTTAGGTTCCAATGGGTAAGTATCAAGTGCTTTCTTTTCAAAATTCTCCATGAAGAGGTTGGCCACTATAGGTGACAGTAGAGATCCCATAGAAAATCCAGATGTTTTCTCAAAGATTTCTCCCTGGAAGGTAAAGAAAGTGGAGCAGAGACATATTTCAGCAAGCTTTGCGATCTGGGGGTCTGCAACCTCTTTCACTACTTAAACGGCTTCATCTAAAGGGATTTTAGTAAAGAGTTGGACAACAGCAAAACTTACAATTTTATCTCCCGGGTCAGTTTTTTTTAATAATGAACTCAACATAATGATTGGACTCTTTGATGAAAGAGTTGGTTTTACCGACCGGAGGGGTGAGGGTACTGGCCACAATTTTTTCTAATTCATATGTTGGTGCCCCAATAGTGTTAACAATAATTCTGAGTGGAGCACCAGCTTTGTGAATTTTTGGGGCACCATAAATGCAGTGCATAATTTCACTCTATGGGGATAGGCTCTTTTTCAATTTTTCATCAAGATTGGACTTCTTAATTGCTTTTTTAACATTTTTTATAACTTTGGAAATGGGGTCCCTTTGATTTTTTTATATTTTCTGTTGTTGTGAAGGTGATCTCTCATTTTATTTATGTAGCCTCTCCCTTGTCCACTTTTAGGATGACAATTTTCTCATTACATATTAGGATTTTTAGGGCTCTTAATTTCTCATTACTTAAATTTTTTTTTGGAAGCTTGGCCTTCCTTAGGATGATGGTGCATTCTTGTCTGACAAGTTCTTTGCCTTCATCACTCAAAGGCTTGATACCATCTTCAATGTTGCATATTATTTCCTTTTGAAATGTGATTGGGGGATACAACGAAATTGAGCCCTTTGCCTAGAACTTCAATTTCTTCATTATTTAATTCATAAGAGGAGATATTAATAAAAAATTTGTTATTATTATCGCTGGATAGCTTGTCATTCAGATTTCTGGGGTGTAACACCTTATTATTCACGTTATTTGTGCTAGGGCATCGATCCATAGAGCCAAACCTCGGTGTGTTTACGTGTAATGTCTGCATTGAATCCGCTGACACTTCACTATACATTGTTGTCGTAGCGAATCCATTAGACGTGTTTGCAGCTAATACACTAGACGTTGTCGCAACCAATTCCTTGGAAGTTGTTGTAGCCCTAAACGTTGACTTGGTTTTAATCTCATCAATTAAATGTGATTCTTATAAAAATTTATATTAACTAATTAATAAAAATTAAATATAACCAAATATAATAAATAAATCTTATTTCTGATATAATTCTAAATAAATAAAAATTATTTTAAATTTAAAATAATTTAAAAAAAAAAAAAAGGTTTATGATTTGGTCAGTTCTTCACTTCTCATCTTTCTTTCTATCCTGTATTTATTTGCCCTAAATTCTTCTCTTCTTAGTAGGTTTTGTCCTGAAGATGAGTCTTGTTCTAGACTCGAAACGTAGACTAAAAATGAAGATTGTGGACATTCCGAGCTTTTTATCTCAAAATCTACACCATAGAAACCTCCAAACTATCTTTGATTATGTTGGTTTATTCAATGCAAAATAGTTACAGTATTTAATATGCATCACATATATGCACATATAATATATGTATTATCTTATTTTAGGAGCAAGTTTATAGGCCAAGAATCTAGGTAAACTCTTGCCATAGGTTTATAACTAAGGATTCCTTCAGAGCCCTATTATTATAGGCAAGGAGTGAATGCTTCGGGCAGGTCAGCGAGGTTTTTCTTTCTCATTGATGAGCTATGGTATGCTAACCTTGGCTCCAGTTTTTATTCTCACTCGACTTATAGTTTACTACTTATGTAATCTTTCTCTCTCTAAAAATTTTGATATGTATACAGATTCATAAACAAGTTGGATTCTATTCATTTAAGGTTGATTATACACATGTATTCACTTATTTTTTTATGTGTAAAATCTAACTTAACCAACTCTCTTTGTATTTCCTATGTTTATGTTAACCACCGACTTAATCTCTCTGCATAATGAGAATCAGTGTTGGGCTCCTAGGTTGGGTTCCCTCATTTGAATTTCTACAGTAGGGGAAATATTTATGGTTTTAACATTTTAGATGACCCATCTTAAGTCTTTTGACCTTAACTCCCAACTTTTTGCACTAAAAAATATACATAAATATATATATATATATATAGACACACACACACATTTACACATAAATAATTATAGTATTTACCATTCTAATTCATTTCTACACACAATTGTCACACATGTTCATAATATCCTACCACTTCATAAACTCTCCTCCCTAAACTTGAAACTTAAACTATTTAATAACATATTCCAAAATCACTTATATAGTTACCTAGAATTCCTAGAAATACAATAGATTTTATTGCCACATTCCTCCCAACTATTGAACTATAGTTCTGGTATTTTCGCTGAGCTCTAGGCTCATTTCCAACAAGGAAACAAATCAGAATTCTTCCACAACTTACACCTACTTAACCCAGGAGTGCCCTGCTAGTTTTGGGTTCAGGTATAATCCTTCTCTCCCATTAGCACCTTGTTTTCTCTTAGTTCAGACTGTATTTATCTCCAGTAGTTCTCTCGTACAATTTCCACCCATGAAATTTATCTACATTCATGTTATATTTTTGGTGGCCTAATCATCCAATAAAACCCTTTTGGCCAAAATCGAGTATTTTTTTCTCTTTACTGTGTTTCTTTCCTGTCCCTTCTTGGACCATAATTGATTCTAATTATTTCCTAGTAAACAAAAGTCTAACCTCTCACGTGATGGCCTCTATTATATTTCCAAAAACATTAATAAGTAAAATAGTTTCATTTTATTAATAGAAATAAATATTAATATTACCATAAAATGTTTGCCTTTTACTACTTATATTTTTAGCCACTTGTCAAATTTATAAGTCATTTTAAAATTGATTTACTAGGGGTGTTACATCTCTCCTCTCCTTAAAATGGAACATCATCCTCGGTGTTTTCACACTTTCATTTCCTTTGAAACAACATCAGAAAATATTCTTTCATTTAATCCTCCATCTCTCAGGTGGCCTCCTTAGGCCCAAATTTTTTCCATTTCAAATGGCTCGATTCAAGAGTGTAGTTTCCCTATGATCCAAAATTTGTAGAGGCTTGACCTAGAAATCAACTTCTATTTGGACATGTACAACATTCCAATCGATAACATGAGTTGGATCATGAATATACCTTTTTAAAAGAGACACTTGAAATACATTATGAACCTTAATGTGGTATAGAACTGCTAGTTGGTAGGCCATTGGACCTAACCTAGCTAGTATTTCAAATGGGCCACAAAACTGAGGGGATAGTTTAGTACGGTTTCCCAATTTTAAAGTACTCTTTTTCGGTCATACTTTAATATATATGTGTTCCCCCACTTGAAATTATTTGTATGTCCTTTTAAATCTTTGTAAATTTTTTTTTTATACTATGCTGCTTTTAGGATATAATTTATTTTCTTCATCATTTGTTCCATTTTTTGTAGCAGATATAGTCCTAACATAAGCCTATATTCATTTCAACTCCAACTTAAGGGGATGTGGCACTTCCTTCTATACATAACCTTGAAAGGGCTCATCTTGAACAATGCCTAATAAATATTGTCATAGGAAAACTCAAATAAATACATATAGTCCTCCCCATTTAGTGGGCAGATTCATTACGTACATGTGTAGCATGTCTTCAAGGATATGATTGATCTTTTTAGTTTTTCCATCTGTTTGTGGGTGATATGTAGTGCTAAAATTCAGTTGCATGCCCATTCTAGTAAACAATGGCATCCAAAAGTTGGGAGTGGATTTAACATCGCTATATGATATAACCTGTGAAGTCTGAATATTTCCTTCATGAAAAGTTTTGACACTTGTGCAGCTTTATAATTAGACTAAAAAAGTATAAAATGAGTAGCCTTCAATAATTTTTCTACAACAACCATAATTGAATCATGATGTTTTCTAGTTTTTGGTAAACTAATAATAAAATCTAACAAAATTTCCTCCCACTTCCATTATGGTATACACAGGGGTATCAACAGTCCTCTTGGGTGTTGTTGATCCATCTTTACTTGCTGACATCATTGGCATTTCTCCAAGTACTCAGCTGCCTACTTCTTCATACTAGGCTAAAAAATTCCTTTCTAAGAGCTATACTGAATTTCCGATAATTAGGGTAGGATGAAAAGGGTCTCTCGTAGTGCTCATCTAGTATCAGTTGTTTAAGTCTGGCCACATCAAGAACATAGATTCTAGTTCTAAATAGTAGTATACCATTTTCATTAAATGAATATTCTGATTGTTCTCCATAATCAGTGTTTTTTTAGTATTTCATATATATGATTATAATATTTATCTTCTAAAGTTATTGTCTTAATTTGATCTATAAAAAAAATTAGAACTACTTATTGTTACCTCACAAATTTTCTTCAGACTTTGACTTAGTGTGTCCACTACTTTATTTTCCTTCCCTTTTATATTCTTAATGTCAAATTCATATCCACTCAAGAAGGTCATCCATATAGTTTTCTTGGCATTCATGTCAGGTTGGCTAAAAAAAAATTTAAACTCCAATGATCAATAATTCAATTAAACATCTTACCAATTAAGTAGTGCCCCCACATATTAATTTTTTGAATGAAGGGAAAGTGGGATGGCTAAGGTTTTCATCTGTAGGATTGGTTGCATCCATTGAGCTTTAGTTTGTCATTAATTCTCTTAGTGGTCACAATGGTGGTGATTTGCGCTTCTATCAACTAAATAGATCAAATCTTATTGGAACAGATGTGTTTTCTGATAGGGTCTTCGTAGGCAATAATTATCTCATCGACGATAGAAAATCTCAGCTTGGCCCTGGTTTTCATGATTTTAAATATCTACAAGGTTTGAAGAATGATGGCTCAAATTTTTCAATTATATTGGTCATGTATATGAAGAATGAACCCTTTCTTGTACTAGTTTCACCACACATCTACGTATATCTAGAGAACCTCATCACTGTAAGGGAAGTTTGGTGGTCGATTGGTGAAGTCATAAATATTAAGGGGTATCATTGTGCTTGGATCAATGCAACAAACACATATTTGAGGTTTATGTCATTATTTTTTATTGCAGGTAGTTGGTGCAATATAAATATATGCCACAAATATGCATCAGGTTCTACGCAGCCCCACAAACCCTTTTTCCCTCATGGAGTGTCATAAGAACCTTGATCTAGGACGGGAGGTACGGAGGGAAGTAGTTCCAAGGAAAAAGGCATTTGAGTGTGAGGCTTTTCAACCAGATCTAAAATTGGGAGTATTTTTCATTTTTTTGAGAAAACCCCAAATGGGAGATCAATCCTCATAGGGGTCTGAGCTGTGAATTTGGTACTTGATCTTAAGCAGAAGATCCGAAAGAAATTTAGTATCTCGATGGAGTTTCAAAATTGGTTTATGCAATTATATATCTACAATATGACTTTACGATTCAAGACTATGACATCAAAGTGTTGATATTCAACAACATGATGATCCTAGTGAAAATTAAGCACCTACACTGGGTCGGGCCCACAGGCTATTTTTAGGTGTATGTCTATTTTTAGAATGGATGAGAAAATTATATTTATAGCGGAATTCTATTTATAGATGTTGAGAAAATTATATTTATAGATGATGTTCTATTTTTAGATGTATGTGCGAAGTCTATTTATAGATCACATGTCTATTTATAGCTGCATGTCGACTATTATTATCCCTTAATAATAGTTGGATAATAAATATTAATCTATTCTCATGGAGCACTTGAAATCAGTTAACTGAAGTGGAAAACCAGTTAGCTGAAGGAATTTTGAGTTCAAATGTTGGTTGGTGGCACATGCAAGTGGAATTAGTTGTAACTAAGTGATTCGAAGTTGTAACAGAGTTGGATGTGTAGTTATGTGAGTTGTAAAGTAGTTTAACTCAGTTAAGTGAGTTAAACTCAGTTGTGCTAGTTGTAACTGAAGATACACTAGTGAGAGATCAGTGAATTAAATTTTAAATTAGTTATTATGGAGTGATCTCACATGCAACTGAAGATTTACTATTGTTAACTACATGCATGTCAGATCCAGTGGAGACCCAGTTGAGAGGTAGGTGAAAGGGACAATTGACTATCAGTTGTACTACATTGGATTGCACTCTTTCAAGCCAAACACACATTGGAAATTCCCATGAGTATTACATAGTCAGGGAGGGCATGATTGCATCGAATTGGTATTTTTAATCAACTTAGATTTTGCAGTGGAGGCAAGTTGTTGTGAGGCAGAAAAATGGCTAAGGAATTTGCCAAATTTTCGATTGACGGTGTGAGACGATTATATATTGTACTGAGAGATCTTGGAGTAGAGTTTTGTATGAGATTGTTTCATGGTCCATGATATATACATAATATATGATAGTGCTTTTTTTAGCTTTATGATTTCCCGGTAAACATATGTTTTATGTGTGAATGATCTTTCTTCATGTGTTTGCAATTGGCGATCGTGTTTTAAATTTCCACAAGAATTTTTGTAGAAGCGATTATGTATTTAACATTGGCATATAATTGTTAGATCAAGAGAATCCAGGCAATACATAATTTTATTAATTTTTCTACATGGTATCGAAGCGCAAAAGATTTCAATTTTGAAGCAAGAGTTGAGTTTGTTGGTGGAAACAATTCGAATTTTCTGCAAGAATTTCTTGGTGCGACAGCTGAGTAAACATCAAAATGGCTTTTAATGGCTTGTGGCTAGAGTATGCAATCAAGGGCAGATCGAACTATACTGCCTGGAAGGATGGGATGGAGGCGGTGCTTGAAGATAATGTCTTGAAGGAATTCATCGACAGTGATGTTCCTAAGCCCACTTCGACAGATGTTGCATTACTTGACGCATGGCAAAAGAAAGTAGCGAAGACGAGAAGGATTATGTTGGAAGGTTTACGAGACCACATTGTCTCAAGCCTTCATGGGAAATCCACTCCACATGCTATGTGGAAGGCTTTGACGGATCTTTTCCAAAGCAGTAGCGACCATAGGAAATTGGCGCTAAAGGATAAACTCAGAAAAATCAAAATGGAAAAGGGCGAAAATATGCCAAAGTATCTCAAAAATTTTGTCCAATGTCAAGATGAACTGGGGAGTGTGGGAATCACTGTTGTCAATGATGATTTGGTGAGCTTGGAAATTCCTAAGAGTTGGCACAGTTATGAAGACTCTGTCAACGGACGGGAAAAACTATCGTATTGGGAACAACTGTGGTCGGATCTAGTGCAGGAGGAGTTCAAGCAGAACATTAGAGATGGATCTTCATCAAAGCATGATGATGAAGAGGATTGTGCTTTGGCTGCCAAGGCAAGGAAAAGGAAGGGGAAGAAATTCCACTCAAAATCCGAGTCTTAAGGCAAGAAGCTAGATTTGTCCAAGGTGAAGTGTTTTCACTGTCATGAACATGGGCATCTCGCCACTAACTTCCCATAGAAGAAGAAGAACAAGAAGGTTATTGGAGTTGCAGCTGGTGAGGCTCTTGCCTCGCAATTTTAACTTGATTTCTCTTTGATCACATGCTTGGTATCAAGCACAATGGGATCGGTGTGGTATCTGGATAGTGGTGCTTCCTTCCACATGACAGAAGATAAGGAGACTTTCAGTGACTTGGAGGAGAAAGATCTCCAAATGCATATAGAGATGGGTGATGATGGATGATATAGTGCGACCAACATTGGTACCATTACCTTTGAGAGGGATTCAAGTAAACCATTTCAATTGAAAGATGTTATGCATGTTCCAGTTCTGAAGAAAAACTTGGTCTCATTCGCAATGTTGGAGGACAGAGGCTATGAGGTTGTTTTCAGCGATGGAAAAGCTTTCCTGCAATATAAAAAATTAGGTCAAGCCAAGAGGATAGGGATTCGAGTTAAGAATCTCTACAAGATGGAGGTAGAAGGATGAGCTTACAAGATGGGCAAGGCAGAAAAAGTGGTGATCTGGGATGAGGGCGAATTATGGCACAAGTGATTGGGTCATCTTCATCATGCAGCCTTGAAATTCATGCTGCAAATATCTACTGGACTTCCAATGGGAACACTTTCTTAGTTAGATTAGTGAAAGGGTTGCACCATGGGGAAGTATGTAAATTACACCTTTCATGAAAAGGAGAACCGTGCTTCGGTGATCCTGGAGAGATTTCACACAGACGTAAGTGGACAATGGAATTCTCAGTTTCTTCAACAGCAAAACATAGGTATTATGTTATTTTTATTGATGAATTTTCTCGTAAATGCTGGCTCTTCTTCATGCAAAATAAGGATCAAACATTCTCAAATTTATATGAGTTTAAGGCATTGGTTGAGAAAGAGTCGGGGAAGAAAGTGAAGGTTGTGCGGAGCGATAATGGTGGAGAATACATCTTGAACAAATTCAAAGACTTTTGTAGCAAAGAATGAATTCGAAGAGAACTCATAGCGCCTCATAACCCACAGCAAAATGGGGTCATGGAGAGGAAGAACATAACGATCGTGGGTGCAGCACGAGCAATGTTGCATGATCAGGGCCTACCAATCCATTTGTGGGCATAAGCATGCAACACTACGGTTTATGTGCAAAATCGTTGTCCTCATAGAGTATTTGTCATGAGTACACCTGAAGAAGCTTTCACTGGTATGAAATCGGATGTTTCTCACATTATGATTTTTGGCTCATCTATTTATGTGCATGTAACCAAGAACGCTAGGAATAAGCTGGAGCCGAATGCTGAAGTTGGGATATTTTTGGGGTACACATAAACACCCCATAATTATCGTGTGTATTTTCCTAACAGTAAGATGACTGTTATGCGACGGGATATAAAATTCAATGAGGGGAAAGCTATACAGTTGTCGCTTGAGAGGGAGTTGGACTTGCATGCAGAGGAGGAAAATTTGGTTCCCAAAGATGAGTCTCTAGATGTGGATCAGCCACAGGAGGAGGTTCATGGAGTGGAGGATTCCACTCCGGCAGAGCCAAACATCAGAATTGGCAGAAGGTGTACCACAGAAGCTGAGAGGTTGAAACTTGATGTTGTGCAGAATGTAGGAGTCCCTACTTCACAGCACAGACAAAGACATTCTCTTGACCAATTCACTGGATACATGGCTCTCATGAGCAAATGTATTGTGGCTGAGCCATCTTCCTTTCAGGAAGCAGTGCAGGAGCCCACATCGGTAGATGAAAAGGTGGAGGAGTATGACTCCATTGTCAGAAACAATGCTTGGGAAAATTTTCCAAGGCTGGGTTATAAATCAGTGGTAGGTTCAAGATGGATCTACAAGGTAAAGCAAGCTACTGAAGGGAGTGTTGAGAAATATAAGGCCAGATTTGTGGCTCGGGGTTCCTCACAGATTGAGGGGATTAATTATGAAGAAAATTTTGCACCTGTCGCACGTTCGTCTTCCATAAGGACCATCCTTGCTCTCTCAGCGTAGATGGGTTGGTACATTCATTAGATGGATGTGAAGACTGCATTTCTCAATGGGATCATTGAGGAAGAAGCATACATTAAGAAGCCTGAAGGATTTGAGATCTTCAACAATGATTCGCATGTGTGCAGACTCAAAAGAGCGTTGTATGGGTTGAAGCAAGCACCCCGTGCTTGGTACACTCATATTGACAGCTATTTCACCGGACTTGGCTTCACCAAGAGTGAGGGGGATGCAAACCTATACCAAATTGTGGTGGAGGGTAAGATTTTAATCATTGTTCTTTATGTTGATGATTTAATACTGACTGGTGATGAGCAGTTGATACACTCATCCAAGGAGGACATTGGAAAGGAGTTCGAGATGAAGGATATGGGCCTCCATTATTTCCTTGGATTGGAAATATGGCAGCGAGATGGTGAAATTTTTGTGTCTCAAAGAAAGTATGCAAGGGAGATACTGGGTAAGTTTCACATGGAGGGCTGCAAACCCATGGATACTCCTCTTCTAGGAAACTAGAGGAAAGAGGATGCTAAATCTGGAGAGGTAGTGGATGTTATTGTCTATCAATAGTTAGTGGGTTTGCTAATGTATTTAGTGAATACAAGACCAGACATATGCTATGCAGTGAACCAGCTTATTCAAGCGATGGTTAAGCCTACCAAAATCTTTTGGAAGGTGGGAAAGCATGTCCTGAGATACCTAAGGGGCACATCTGAGTATGGCTTGTGGTACAGATAGACGGATGAAGTGAAGTTGCATGGCTTCATGGATGCAGATTGGGCGGGTAGCCCAACGGACAAAAAGAGCACATCAAGAGGGGTCTTTAGTGTCGGATCTACAGTTTTTTCTTGGTACAGCAAGAAAAAGATATCCATGGCGCTCAGTTCAGCGGAAGAGGAATACATGGCAGAAATTCAAGCTGCATGTGAGGTTATCTGCATGAGAAATATCCTGGTTGGTTTGTTTGGTTCTCATTTAGATCCTACAGTGATTCATTGTCATAATCAGAGTTGCATTAAAATTTCTATTAATCTTGTGTTTCATGATAGATCTAAGCATATAGATAGTCGATATCATCATAGCAGATATTGTGTGTAGTGGAAGATCATGTTGCTTCAGTACATTCCTACAGAGGATCAGGATGCAGATATTCTGATGAAGGCGCTCACCGGGAGAAAATTAGAATACCATAGAGACAGGATCGGGGTGAAGGATAATCCCTTTCCTGTTGAGAGGGAGTGTTGAGATTCAACAAGATGATGATCCTAGTGAAAATTAAGCACCTACACTAGGTGGGGCCCACAACCTATTTTTATGTGTATGTCTATTTTTAGAATGGATGAGAAAATTCTATTTATAGAAGAAGTCTATCTATAGATGTTGAGAAAATTATATTTATATATGATGTTCTATTTTTATATGTATGTGTGAATTCTATTTATAGATGGCACATGTATTTATAGATGCATGTCAACTATTATTATCCCTTAATAATAGTTGGACAATAAATATTAATCTATTCTCATGGAGCACTTGAAATCAGTTAACTAAAGTGGAAAACCAATTAGCTGAAGGAATTTCGAGTTCAAAGGTTGGTTGGTGGCACATGCAAGTGGAATTAGTTGTAACTAAGTGATTCGAAGTTGTAACAGAGTTGGATGTGCATTTATGTGAGTTGTAAAGTAGTTTAACTCAGTTAAGTGAGTTAAACTCAGTTGTGCTAGTTGTAACTGAAGATACACTAGTGAGAGATTAGTGAATTAAATATTATATTAATTCACATGGAGTGATATCACATGAAACTGAAGATTTACTATTGTTAACTACATGCATGTCAGATCCAGTGGAGACCCAGTTGAGAGGTAGGTGAAAGGTACAGTTGACTATCAGTTGTGCTATATTGGATTGCACTCTTGTAAGCCAAACACACATTGGATATGATCATGAGTATTTCGCAGTCAAGGAGGGCATGATTGCATCGAATTTGCCTTTGTAATCAGCTTGGATTGCGCAGTGGAGGCAGGTTGTTGTGAGGCAGGAAATTGGCTAAGGCATTTGCCAAATTTCTGCATGACAGTGTGAGATGATTGTATATTGTACTGAGAGCTCTTGGAGTAGAGTTTTTTATGATATTGTTTCATGATCCATGATATATACATAATATATGATAGTGGGGTTTTTAGCTTTATGCTTTCCCGGTAAACATCTGTGTTATGTGTGAATGATCTTTCTTCATGTGTTTGCAATTGGCGATCGTGTTTTAAATTTCCACAAGAGTTTTTGTAGAAGTGATTCTGTATTTAACAGTGGCATATCATTTTTAGATCAGGAGAATCCAGGCAATACATAATTGTATTAAAATTTATGCACAAAGAAAAATCCTCTATCATTTCACTTGGTCCCAACAACCGTAGAGGACCAGTTTCATTTAAGGATTCAATGCAGAGAAATTTTGAGTCACAAAACTAATTTGATCCAAATATCAATATCCCTAGAGCTTACATTGTGGAATAGATGACACAGGCTCCAACAATGGCAGTAAATAGTCCACAAGTTATAGAATGTTTCTCCACCCTCCAATATTGAGTAGTCATTTGTAGATTTAATGGGTTTTATCTAAAACTAGAGGATATACATCATTGGTTATAAACACAATGGACCTCAAAATTTGAAATCCATCTGCGTTGCATGAGAAATTTCATTGTACAATTTGATACTTTTAAGGATGTATAGTTTGCCCTAAATGAGGGCCCATGATTTTGGGGCAACGGAGGGCTTTTTATAACCCCGTGGTTTCCAAGGTTCAATGCCAAAACTATGGTGGTCTCCAAAATTTTGGTTTGGGTCATATTTCACAACCTTCCTCTTCCCTTGAGGCACCACCAAATTATAAAATTAATTGGAAACACTTTAGGAAGTATCTAAAGGTGGATCTGGATAGACCCTCAAAGGAAATTTTAAACTTTGTGAGCATATGTGTAGAAGTAGATATTAGCAAGGGTTTACTTGATCATATCAACTAGATTCATGATATTCTTCAATGGATCCATCATTTAGATTTTAAAAATACAACTTTCTGATGTCGTACATGTCTTCAAAAACCCAAAAAGAAAAAAGAAATAACCCCAAAATCCAAAGGGTTGGCAGTTTCAGGAGCATATTTCTTTACATGAAGGGGATGACAAAACAATCGAAAATCCTATGGATGTTTAGAAACCACAAGGAAAACTTGTGGAAAAATGGGATAAGTAGAAGGGATCAATGATTCTGTTAGAACCCTATAATTTACAGTATCACAAGGTGACTGTGTACCTTTTCTTTGCAAATTTTCCATATTATACATAGATTTCAATATTCAAAGTCTTTTCCAAAGCAAGAATCAAAGGAAATAAAGGCAGCAAGGAGGCAAGGAGCAGAATTACACCATTAGTGAAGATAAAGGCAATAGAGAAGCAGTTAAGGTAGAAAAAAAAAGTAAAGGCGGAGTCGTGAACGTGCTCGGCAGAGTCATGAACATGCTCGGCAGAGTCGTGAATGTGATTGGGTCAAGCTATACACTTTGGGTCGAGTCGTGAATGCTAAAGCAAGTCAAGTAGTGAACGAGTCAAAATATTCCACGAACAAACCAAGAAACTAATGGGCATGGCCAAAGAAACAAAATCAACAAACCACAGCAAACGACGAGTAAGGACTGTGGATTTGAGCTTCGATCAACTACGTATATTGAATCACATCATCGCATTACAAACCCCTTTTTCATTTATTTCCCTTAAGAATCATTAAACCTTGCCTTTCCACATTTCCTCTTCATTTTCCTACTTTACATGTTTAACCACTGTTTCGCATCGAAAATATTACAACTTACCGTTAAAGCACCCGCAAGGTATTCGATTTAACTTGTGATACGGCTGGCCCCACCAGAGCAGCTCTGCCCCCCACTTTCGGCCGCTTGCAATACATATCTTATAACATAAAACCTCATACACAGAAACTTTCCGACTTGAATTTGTGATGTGGGTGGGTCCCTCTCCCCGCACTTTGCAAGTTTTAGTATTTAACTATCGCGCTTATAACTAAACTTCAAGATTTTCGATCTGCCACATCACTCCACCCCCCCCCGAAATTTTCACTTCGCATGATTTAGAATTTACCTCCGCTTCTTATGGCTAAACTTTAAAATGTGTGATTTATGATGCGGTCGGTCCCACTTTCCCTTGCCACATCACGTACCTTCTCCCCACACTTCAAAATTCGCATATTTTAGTGTTTACCACCTTCGCTTATGGCTAAACCTTAAATTTTTCGATCTGTGGGTTGTGGTCCAGTCCCACCTTCCCTCCATGTCACCTCCCATTTTTCATCGCATCACCAATTCCATTTATTTTAACTCAAAACTATAAAATATTTGATGTGTGATTTCTTATGGATGTGATAAGGATCATAACTGAAATCTAAACATTTTCAGGTCCGGGTAAATAAGTTTTTTATGATTTTTTTTGTAGAAAGGGTTAAGTCAGGCATATGAGGTTTGAAACTCATTTTATGAAGAAATAAGGTTAAACGTGGCAGAAAGGCTCAGGTAGCAAAAAGACACCGAGGGTCGATTCGGGCAAGGTGTTTTACCAAATTTGTTATGTTATAACAGCGCAAAGGAATTCCGGGGGAAATAAGCCCCGACAAGGTGTACGAGCACAGGAGGTCGAGTCGGGAAAAAGGCATTCAAACAGAACACATTAGCATAATCACCCAAATAATGAAAAGTGGCCAGCACTGCACAGATTTGATTACCCAATGCCGATTTTCTACAAAACATAGCCAGATGTTAGAGCCTCCATTGGTTGCCTCTTCGTAACCATCACAGCCACCTCCAAGCTTACTGTTTGATCTTTCGAGGATCCATTGAAACATTCGAATCTACGAATATTTTCTGAGAATTAATTCCATAGGCGGTGTTGTTGTCATAGATGTCTAATCAGGCCTTGCATGGCCACACTTGTCCATTTTCTACTAAATTGTAATCAATTAAAAGTTGTCAAGGAAGGGAAACCAACTTAGTTTTAGTTAAATATTGCTAGAATTTTCATTATCAAGGGTTGGATATTGTTAGCCCTTGCATTGTAAGAACTGTACTATATTGGAGCATTGTAATTTTGGAGTTGGACATCAATAATCAAAGACCATTTACATGATTCTTAAGCTATGTCAAAATGGTGATGTACTACTTCTATGTTTAAATGTTTCTGTTGTTTTCTCTGTTGTGCATCAGTTCATCTAATTGTAAATCAGAAATTTTAGATTAAGATTTGTTGTCGGAGCACCTTAATTTTGTCTGCGTTTACAATCTGAATGTTTTCTTCTGAAGTTTGATTAAAGAATTCTTAAATTCTCTTTAGTCACTACTGAACCTCACTCTTTCTTTCACCTCATAATTCATACAGCTCTTAAGATCCATTTAGCACAGTTAGCTTACCATGTGATTCTCTTGAATTTTGATGTGTCATTCCATCCTTTTGACTCCATATCCCAATGGATTAGTCCCTGCAACCCTATCTGTCCAACCACACCATAAATCAAACAAACAACCCACATCACTATAACTAGCCTAATATCATCAAGTTAAATCATAAAAATAGAGAGAGCCCTCTCTGAGTCTAGGAAGGGTAGGTCTTGGACTCCAAAGTGGTTTGATGTTGTCCTCTGTCATTTGTTCTTGCCAATCTCACAAATTATGGAGTGATAACATATTCAAAGCATGCAAATTATGGGAGCTTAAACAACCATAGTTCCAGTGCAGTAGATCAAAGTGCCTCGCTCAGAAAAAGAAAAAGAAAAAAAAATAAGAAGAAGAAGAAGAAGATATGGAACGAATTAAGAGACCCTGTGCATCTGAGAGTTTGGACTCAAACAAAGAAACATCTTCAAAGGAAGCAGAGAATCAAATGGAAATTGATCAAAGTGCCTCGCTCAGAAAAACAAAAAAAACAAAAAACAAAAACAAAAAAGAAGAAGAAGAAGAAGAAGAAGATATGGGACGAATTAAGAGACCCTATGCATCTGAGAGTTTGGAATCAAACAAAGAAACATCTTCAAAGGAAGCAGAGAATCAAATGGAAATTTTGGAAGAGAATCAACTTGCAATTGTACATGCCACTCTCAATCAAGGAGTTTGGTAAAAAGTAGAGAAAACGAAAGGTAGAAAAGGGTAGTTAAGTGTCCTTACACTTAGCCCCGAATTGTAATTTTTTATAGTTTTTTTATTAGGCTTCGGTCTTGTTTTATGTTCTTTATGGAGACCTTCTCTTATTGGAGGAATTTTTCTTGGAGCTTTGTGCTCAAATTTTTGTAGGCCTTCTGGATAACATGATTGAATGCTCTCGGGCATTTGAAAAATTTAATTTTGTCCCTGTTTTTTGGGTTGAATAAACTTATGATTATTTCTTCAGAAAATAAAAAGAACAAAAAAAGTGTGAATGACTACAACTAATTCAAGGAAATAAACTTCATAATGTCTTTCATGATCCTTTAATTTTTTATATTCATAGCCTACCACGTAATTTTCCTACATGAGTACTCCTCCCAAACCTTCCAAGCAAGCATGAGTACAAAATATAAAGTCTTTATCAGGGTCTATTATTTTTAGCACAGGTGCAACCGTGTGAATATATGATTTAATTTTTCAAATATCTCTTAACATTTTTTAGTCCACTCAAATTTAACTCCCTTCTTCTGTAGAGAGGCAATCCAATTTAGAAAACCCCTCTATAAGTTTGTGATAGTATCATATGTTACCCATGAATGATCTAACATCTTCCACATCCTTGGGGTTTAGCCAGTTAAGAATGGATTTTACCTTTTCAAGATCTACCATTATTCCATCCTTAAATATAAAATTTCCTAAATATTCTATTATTATCTTGATATAATTTGCACTCGTTGAACTTAGAGTATAGTTGATGTTCCTGGAGATTCTGTAGCACTATTTCTAAGTGATGTTTGTGCTCCTCTGGTGTCTTCGAATAAATCAATATATCATCTATAAATATTAGCACGATTTTATCCAACAACTTGCTAAAAACACTATTCATCAAGCACATAAAGGTATTTGGTGCATTCGTAAGTCCAAAGGGAAGTATTGTAAAGTTCATAGTCCCCATGTAGGGTCTAGAAAGTTGTTTTAGGAATATATTCTTATTTAATCCTTAGTTGGTGATATCCAAACCTTAGATATATTTTATAGAAAATAGTTTCTCCCCTTACTTGGTCAAATGAATCGTTGATTCTAGGAAATGGGTACTTTTTCTTAATTGTCAATTTATTTAGCTCCATGTAATCAATGCATAATTTGAATGTTCGATATTTATTTTTAACAAATAAGACTGGTGCACCCCATGGTTAAATACTCAGCCTTATATACCCTTTCTTTAATAACTCTTGTAAAAAAAATTCAAGTCCATTAATCTGGTTACACTCATTTGGTAAGGTGCTTTAGATACTAGTGCAAATCCTAGTATTAATTATATAGAAAAATATGTCTCTTTTAGGTGGAAAACCAGGGGTCTCATCTGGAAATACATCCTGATAATCCCAAATTACTTCCAAATCATTCAAGGATTGTTAGGTCCCTATATCACTAGTATAGTCCCTTATTATTGTTAGTGTAACCCCTTATTGTTATTATTGAACCCTTGTAACCCCCATTTTGTTATTATTGTGCCCTTAAATCATTATTGTTAGGTCGGCTAGGATTACATTGTGGCCCACTAGGATTACATTATGGCCCCATATACTCCTATATATAGAAAGGAGGTTTTGTAAATTGTATCATCCAAGAATTGTTCATTTATGTAATGTATTGGAGGTTGCCCCCTCGAAGTGGCTTATTTCTAAGGCGTGGATATCTCTTTTCTTCTATTTTTGGAGCTGGTTACACAACATTTGGTATCGGAGCTTTGGATTCTAGGGTTTCGCTGCTCCAAACAGGTCATCGTGGCATTTTCGCTATAATTTTTTTTCTACGAAGTTTCAGAAGCTGAAATTTTTAGGGTGCGAAGAAAAACGCCTAAGGAAGTGCGTATAAAAATTTCAGAGTTCTGTTCGCAATAATTTCGGAGATACTATCTGTGGAAGTCAGGTATGTTTCCAGGCTCCTAAACAGGTCATCGTGGAATTTGCACTATAAAAAATTTTCTACGAAGTTTCAGAACCTGAAATTCATATGGTGCAAAGCTGAAATCCTGAGGAAATTCATCAAAACATTTCAGAGCTTGGTTCGCAATATTTTTGGAGATATGATCTGTGGAAGGTAGTGCTTTTTCAGGCTCCTGAATTTCATCTCAAAGAGGTGATCGTGGGAAAAGTTCAATAACTCTCTCTCTGGGCATCGGATTGGAGTGCCGTAAAAAGTGGTCGCAATTACATGGACTGTAGTTTCTTGGCTATTAATTTCAGAGACAAAGGAAGAAACAGTGACACGTGGCAAGTCGTAAAAGTTTGCACTACTGAACCAGTCCATAATTAGGTCATTGTGGGAGATTGGACACAACTTTCTCTTGGAGAATCCAAATCAGGTCAGACCTGTGGCATTCGAAAGATAACTCAAAGGGCTACATTGGTACTGAAATTTAGATATTGAAGTGCTACAATCACAGAAATAATCCATTTTCAATATCGAGCTCCTCAAAAGCAAGAAAAATGTGTGTATTTTTTTTCCAAATTGCATAAGTCTTGTTTGAATAATCAAGTTAAATTGATCCCAAGGGCATATTGTAGAATAGATATCAGTATTGGATTCTAAAATTTCCCCTAAAAATAATTCAACACCCATTAAGCCTTTAGAAGGCTCTACTATGACTCATGAAGATGAAGAATGGCAACAGACATATCAAAATTACAAGAGCAAATTTCGCTCTCGCAAAGAACAACAAAAAATGAAATGGAAGTTTTGAAGAAAGGCGTGGAAGCTAAGATGGATGGTTTGAAGAAAGGCGTGGAAGCTAATATGAATGGTTTGGAAGCTAAGATGGATGGCATGGAAGTGGGCATGGAAGCTAAGATGGATGACATGAAAGACAACATGGAAAACATGAAGAATGATCTAAAAGCATACATGGAAGGCTCGATGACAAGCTTAAAACCAGAAATGATTCCTAATGGCGGAAATATAGGAGAAGAACCTCATGATGAGAACAAAATAAATGTTAATCGTGATTTCATAAACTCGAATGTTGGTGGGAAGAACCACCATATTCCAAAATGGATATGAGGAAGTTTGATGGAAAGGATCCTGTAACATGGATACTACAGATGGAGCAATATTTTGATCTCCATAATGTGCAAAACACACAAAAGGTACGCATTGCAACTTTACATTTAGAACAAAATACATTTGTATGGTATCGATGGCTTTGCTCCCGTAAAAAAATTGTCACTTGTTCAATTTTTACGGAGGAAATGATAGCACATTATGAGGATACAAAGAGCAACACCTTCTTTAGCCAATTGATAAATCTCAAACAAAAAGGTTTAGTGGGGCAGCACATTGAGGACTTCCAAAAATTGAATATAAGGGTAACGGATATTCCAGAGGAACACAGGATCGATCTCTTCATAGGCACTTTAAAGGATAACATCCAACATGAAGTTCGTGTTTTGGAACCGGATTCATTGGAGAAGGCATTCAGGTTGGCAAGAAAAGTTGAATGTAAAATAATGGCAACAAGGAAGCCCACCACTCAATTCTATAAAGAAGGAATTGTAGCTACGTCTATATTTCCACAACCTACGAGGTTGACACCACAAAAATTGGAAGAAAAAAGAGAAAAAGGGCTTTGCTACAGTTGTGATAACAAATACAATAAAGGTCATAAGTGTGCTGAGAAGAAATTATTTTACATAGATTTTGAAGAGGAAGAAGAAAATGAACAAGAAGAGGATATACACCAGGAACCAACCCTAGAAGAGGAAGAAATGAATCCGACCATATCGTGTAATGCACCGGCAGGAATTACCACTCCTCAAACTCTCAAGATACAAGGACAAATCAAGAAGAAAAAGGTAATAGTGTTGATTGATTCAGGTAGCATCCATAATTTTATTCATTGTAAGGTAGCCAAGGAATTAAATTGTTTCCTATACCCAGCACCAGAATGTCAAGTGATGGTTGCAAATGGAGGAACTATAAATTGCTCGGGAAAATGCCATAATATCAAGATAACCATGGGGGAATATGTATTGACTAGTCCAATGCTTTCCATTCCTATGGGAGGTGCTGATGTTGTACTAGGAGTACAATGGTTACAATCTTTGGGGACGGTAGCTTTAATTTTCAAGAACTTTTCTTGAAATTTTTTTCAGAAGGAAAGGAAGTCGAATTACGGGGTATTGAAGGGAAGCCAGGAAGGATAATAAGCTCTAATGTCATGACAAAGTTTCTAAAGAAAGAACAACGAGGCGTAATTGCACAATTATGCTCACTAGAAGTTCCGACATCAAAATCATCTATTTCTGCAGATCTCCAACAAGTCTTGGACAATCATTCCAAGGTGTTTGAAACTCCCAAAGGACTCCCACCTCTTCGTGATCATGATCATGCTATTCATTTGATTCCAGGAAGTGTTCCTCCAAACATCAGGCCTTATAGATATCCTTACTTCCAAAAGAGCGAAATTGAACGTATGATTGCGGAAATGTTAGAGGCGGGTATAATTCAACCTAGTCAAAGTTCTTTCTCTGCTCCTGTAGTATTGGTACACAAGAAGGATGGATCATGGCGAATGTGTCCCGATTATAGGGAGCTCAATAAGCTCACCATTAAAGACAAATTTCCCATTCCTGTGATTGATGAATTATTGGATGAATTACATGGAGCAATTTATTTTACCAAGTTGGATCTTCATTCAGGATATCATCAAATTAGAATGAAGACCGAAGATATTCCAAAAACAGCATTTCAAACTCATGAGGGTCATTATGAATTTTTGGTCATGCCTTTTGGCCTTACCAATGCACCTTCTACATTTCAAGGGTTGATGAATTCCATTTTCAAACCCTTCCTTAGAAAATTTGTGCTAGTATTTTTCGATGATATACTAATCTACAACAGGTCTTGGAAGGATCATGTTGAACATGTTGACAGGGTGCTCAAACTATTGCAGGAGAAACAATTATATGAAAAAACATCCAAATGTCTCTTTGGAGTACAAGAGGTGGAATATCTGGGTCATATTGTATCTCACGAGGGTGTTAAGGTAAACCCTAACAAAATTAAAGCCATTAAAGAATGGAAATTCCCCACAAACATAAAGCAGTTGAGAGGATTTCTCGGGTTAACAGGGTATTATTACAATTTTGTTAATAATTATGGGAGAATAGCAGCACCTCTAACAAAAGTTTTGAAGAAATATGCATTTTCATGGACTCCTGAAGCAACTAAGGCCTTTGAACATCTTAAAGAGGCAATGTGCCTAGCACCGGTCTTAGCTACGCCAGACTTCACAAAAACCTTTATTGTGGAATGTGATGCCTCAGGAAATGGAATTGGTGTTGTTTTAATGCAGGAAGGAAGACCCATTTCTTTTGAAAGTCGTCCAATCAAAGGAAAGTATTTACGTAAACCTATTTATGATAAGTAAATGTTAGCAATACTGCATGCACTAAGGAAATGGAGAACTTACCTAATGGGAAGACACTTCAAGGTAAAAACTGATCATGATAGTCTTAAACACTTTTTGGAACAAAGACTATCTTCAGAAGAGCAACAAAAATGGGTCACAAAGATGCTGGGTTATGACTTTGAAATAATCTACAAAAAAGGAAAGCTTAATGTTGTTGCAGATGCACTCTCAAGAAAGAATGAAGAGGTGGAAGAATTGCTTTGTGCCATTTCTATTATCCAACCAGATTGGATAACCGAAGCAAGATATGAATGGAAGAAGGACAAAGATGTATGGACACTCATTCAAAATTTGCAGCAAGATCCTAGTACATCTGATACATTTAAATGATTCCTTATGGTACAAAGATCGCTTATATCTTTGTAAGAATTCCCAACTAAAACAAAAGATTCTTCTAGAATTGCACACTTCTCCTTTAGGAGGACACTCAGGATTTTTAAAAAATTACCACAGGGTGAAGAAAGAATTTTTTTGGGATGGCCTTAAATCTGATATTCAAAAGTTTGTGGCGGAATGTTTGGTTTGCCACCAGAATAAAGTGGAAACAATTAAGACCCCAGGACTTCTACAACCTTTATCCATTCCAAGTCAACGTTGGGAGGAGATTTCAATGGATTTTATCACAGGTTTACC
The DNA here is from genome assembly GCA_034641835.2 of Pinus albicaulis. Lineage (NCBI taxonomy): Eukaryota > Viridiplantae > Streptophyta > Pinopsida > Pinales > Pinaceae > Pinus > Pinus albicaulis. Next base: position 1,636,915,362 of record CM076580.1, read on the forward strand.
TAAGTCCGAAGGAAAGAGTGTCATCATGGTGGTAGTTGATAGACTTACCAAGTATGCACACTTTTGTGCAATATCTCATCCATTTAAAGAAAGTACAGTTGCTACTACATTTATGGACAGAATTCAAAAGCTACATGGAAGCCCAAGGGTTATTGTGAGCGACAGAGATCCCATTTTTACCGGAAATTTTTGGACGGAGTTATTTTCTTGTTTGGGTACTCAATTAGCTCATAGCTCATCTTATCATCCTCAATCTGATGGTCAAACTGAGATAGTAAATAAATGTTTGGAAGGATATCTTCGTTGTTTTGTATCCGATAAACAAACACAATGGGTCAAGTGGTTACCTCTCGCTGAATGGTGGTATAACACTTCCTTCCATACCGCAGCAAAAATGACCCCATTTATGGCACTTTATGGATATCATCCACCATCCATCACATCATCTTTAAGAGAAAATTCAAAGGTTCAAGCAGTGGAAGATCACATCGAGCATCAACAAGAAGTTCTCCAACTCTTAAAGGATAACCCGAATTTGGCACAAAATCGAATGAAACAACAGGCAGATCAACATCGCAGCGAGAGAAGTTTTGATGTAGGAGATTGGGTATTTTTACGGCTACAACCATACAAACAAATGTCCCTCAAGCAAGCTAAGAAGTATAATAAATTATCACCAAAGTACTATGGTCCTTACAAGGTGTTGCAAAAGATTGGTACTATGGCATACAAATTGGAGCTTCCTGCTTCTTCGCAAGTACATCCAGTTTTCCATGTTTCGTGCTTAAAGAAGGTTATAGGTGAAAATATTCCAGTTCAAACAATATTGCCAGAACTTGATGAGGAAGGAAAAATCATATTGGAACCGGAAGCGGTCACGGAAACAAGAACTCGACAACTACGGAATCGATCAATTTCAGAGTATCTCATCAAGTGGAAGAACTTACCCACTGAAGATTCTACATGGGAGGATGAGAATTTTATACATAAGCACCCGGAGCTACTCAAGCGTTGAGGACAACACTTTTTTGAAGGAGAGGGGCATGTTAGGTCCCTATATCACTAGTATAGTCCCTTATTATTGTTAGTGTAACCCCCTTATTGTTATTATTGAACCCTCGTAACCCCCATTTTGTTATTATTGTGCCCTTAAATTATTATTGTTAGGTCGGCTAGGATTACATTGTGGCCCACTAGGATTACATTATGGCCCCATGGACTCCTATATATAGAAAGGAGGTTTTGTAAATTGTATCATCCAAGAATTGTTCATTTATGTAATGTATTGGAGGTTGCCCCCTCGAAGTGGCTCATTTCTAAGGTGTTGGTATCTCTTTTCTTCTCTTTTTGGAGCTGGTTACACAACAAGGATTGAGCTTTTGATTCATTACAATGATCTTCAACTTGAATGGAACATAGATGACATCCTTTCCTTGCATCCCTTTTTATTTGTAAAGCGGATATTTGTCGAACAGAAATGGGTCTAAGTATTCCCTTTAAAACCTAAATTTTTCCATTATTAAAAGTACAAGTAAGATTCTTTTCCAATCAATTAACAATCACTTTATGAACCTCCAACCAATCCATCCCTTCCAGTATATCATATTAACCTAACAATAGAATGTTTATATTCATAGTGCTTTAATTCCCATTTAACAAATAGGACATGTTTTTACCCAATTAGTGGTTGTTCTTTTTGTGCCAGTAGAAAAATGAACTAGCCATGAATTTTTGTACTTTTCTAAATTTAACGTACATTTTTCTACAATTTAGGGACTAATTGTACCTTATAATTCCACCATGGTGGATTGATGTTTTGCTTAGAACTCTTTAAATGTTTCATTAATACGAGGAATATTCCTGGACACATCGTTTATGGTGGAGGCCTCTTGAATATTATGTAAATCCTGCACAAACCTTCTATTATAGGGGAATTTTCAAAAAATATGGGGTTCTCCATAGCCCCAGTATTTTAACGGTTCCCCTTCCTTCCCATTGAGCTCTTTATTGTTCAATTTTTTCTGTTTAGATCCTATTTGATTCTAAGTCTACATTATTTGTGCCTGACTATTATTTTTTCTAAAATTCTGACTCTGGTTTCCCTTACCAAAATTCTTAAAAATACCAGGTTTTCCTCCATTAACGCCTTGTTCAAATTTTTCTTTCTTTTTATTAGACCATGATTTCACATTTTTGTTTCTTTTTTTAGCCTGATGATATCAAATTATTTCTTTTCTAATAGCCTCATCTGTATTTTTTTGGTTATTGTATTCAATCCTCTCTTTAAAATAAATAAAATTACAATTCATAAAGTGTTTTACCTTACTTTTTTCTTCTCGTATATATGGAACATATTTCAAAAGATATGTACATTTTGTTACCAACACATCCATAGACATTTGGCCAAGTTTCAAATTTCAAAATTCTTTGGCCTTATCATCAAAGTAATGTTCAACAAGATATTTTTCCTGTAATCGTGTTTGAAATGCCTCCGATTTAACATTATTATTGTCCAAATTGTGCATTGTTTTGACTTCCTCCCACCACGGGGAAGATTTTCCCTATAAATGATACACAACTAATTTAGGTTTTAATTCACTAGAATAATCATATTGATTGATATTAAGAATTCACGCCTTTGTTGCTTCTTCGGACTCTCCATCAAAGGTTGGGGTATAATTTTCTTGAATTACCCTTACAGATCCATTTTTTGTCTCTTTCCTTGATTTAGATGCAATTTTATTGAGTTAGGATCCTCTTCATCATTAGATTTAGCTTCCTTACTTTCAACCACATCATCAAAGTTCTTCTGATTGTAAGTCTCTCCTCAATCTTCTTCCTCCATTATTGTTTCCACAACTTTAGGATTTGGTATATTTGTTAAAGTTTTAATGAGTTTTTCTTGTTCCATGTTGACTTTTAACAAATTTTCATCCCTTGCACAGAGTCTTACTAGATTTTTTTCTCAAATATCTAACCATATTCATCAATTCCATTGTAGTACCTTGCACTCATTCTCCCATATGTACCTAGATCCAATATTCACCTATGTGTGTTTCTTCCTAAGGCTCTACTATCACTTCTCATTTTCCTTACTCCATCCTCTTCTATGCAAAAAAATCATGCATTTTGTTAAACAAGATCATAGGCCATAGTTTCGCAACCTATTTTCTCTAATACATGTTGTAGCCTCTACAACAACGCCCAAAATTTTCAACAACATCAAATTTTAGGGCCCCCTTTGCTTTTCCAGTGCCCAAGGACTATGCTTATGTCCTAAATTGGTTAAACTCTTCTAGGACCTAGCTATCTGTCAAGTTTTATAGGTTCTTATGTTTTAAAAGGCACATTTCCCATGTCCCTCTTAATTAATTTTGGCTTACATTTTTCAAGTGCATTAAGGTTTATGTAATTGTTGCCTTCTTATACATTTTCACGCTTTATGTCCCCATAGTATATACTGGAAATTAGGCATGGCTCTTATATTATATATACTCTGATTTTGTTTTGTTTCCTAACTTGAATCTTTAACCTTGAGTTCTCATGAATGTTTCATAGTGATTAGATTCATAGTAACAATGTGAACATGATGGAAAATTCATCTTCCATTAAGGTAAACCTATGTGCTTGACTATTGAAATAGTTTTGGGAAAAAATGATTTCGGATTCAAATTAAACCTTCATAATTGCATAAGAGACATCAAGCCTCTTTTCAAGAAATTATTGATATTTTTTCAAGAAATTATTGATATTTTTTCAAGAAAATACGTGTAGATGCAATATCTTTTAAAGGTTTATTTTGAAGTTATATGGTTGTATTTGTTCAAAAATCTTATTCCCATAATATTTTCATCTATTTTGCATTCTAAGCTTCGACATTCAATAATTATAAAAGGCTCATCTCATGTCTTAAAAATTGTATAATGTTTATTAATACATGCGATGTTTGCGCAGGCAGGTGGTTCCTATCCCAAGTTACTTTGTGACAAAGATGTTTTACTCCTGAGTTTCACTAATGCAAATAGCACGGATCAATAGGAATGCATTATAAGGAAGGAATTAGAGTGAGCACAAAATAAAGTGATGATGCATGTGATAATGAATATAATCAGTGTGCAATGAGTCAAATGTAATGTTATAAGCATGATTGCGTGCTACATGGAATAGACTACAAGATTAAATATAGCACCATAATACAATATTATGTATATAAATGTGTACTGAGATGGAAGGCTAAGAATTTTGGAACCATGCCATGAAACGAGAAATAATAGGATGATAAGAGGCATATTAATGAATACTATATAACCCAGCGTATTTTGCAATGTGTTGAGAAGCGATAAGAGGATGTATTGAAAACCACTTGGAATAAATATAACACAAAGGATATTATATATGGTGTTCTAATCATGTGTCAAAGGTGTTGTTATCACTCAGAGAAAACCCTGGTTGTTGGGGGGGCGACTCTAAGGTAAACTCTAGCTGCTTTGGGATTGAAGTTGGCCCCTCAATCTTGAGGGGTACATCTCCTCAAACTCAACTACCCTAGGTCACAATGGTACTAGGTATGTAAAATTCTCTATGGCCATATTAATGCAAAATTTACTAGTGTGGTTGTAATATGGGGAAAAATAAACATCATTGGGCAATGGAGTATATTTTGGCTTAACATAATATCACGCAAAATCCAACAAAGAAAATGTAGTTGAGAAAATCTGAATAATTAATTTATTGTAATGAAAGTCAGAATATGAGAGGAACAGTCTACTAAGAAGGAGCATCAAACAGATGAATTCCAACATCATATTTAGAAAGAAGAGTGTAAACAATTAAATATATGAACATAGCATCACAATGAATGAATTTTTCTTATTTTATTTCATTTAATCATTAGAATATTACACACCATGGAAATGAAGACACATTAGGTAGGAGAATGCACATCCAGAACACTCAACATATGAATCTTTGTTGTCAAGCTTTCTTCATTAAAAATATACCAAAAAGTACAAAGAACAATAGTTTTTCTAATAAAAATTGAGCCCCTATTACATTATATAGCCTTTCTTAAATAATAAAAATAATATCCCAAATTGTTTCTATCTTTCTGGAAACAAAATCAAATCATAAATTAAAACTAAAAGAAATCTAGAATTAGTTGCAAAAAAGTCTCTAATGTTGGAGTTGATCTTTCACCAGAATTTTGCATTTGAATACTAAGGTGTTACCTGAGGATGTGGATTTGATTTCCATCTATTGATTTAATTCCCAAGTTGAATCTGACGACGTGGCTCTCCAACTGAAAGTATATTAGGTGTTTTTCTAAATATTATATATATATATATATCTAGTGAATTCTTGAAAAAAAAAGGATTCAAATATTCCTTCGTATATCTCAAACCGTGACACCTATGTAAAACCTGAGAGATATTTTTTTTAATGGGTCCATTTTATACACAATCGTCTTTCATATTTGGAATTTTTTTTTTCAATTTCTCGAAAACCATGCCAAAATTTGATGGCTCAAAGAAGAAATTATTTAATATTTAAATCTGGAAAAATGGGCTGCAAATAATCCTTTGAATCTTCCAAACCCTGATAGCTATGAAAAATATGAGATAATTTTTTATTAATGGGCCTGTTCCTGACAAAATATCTTTCGATTTTCAAACATCCATTCCCATTTTTTCAAAAACCATGCCCAAAGTTTCTATCTTTTACAGGAAAAAATAGTTTAAAAAACATATTTTTGTCAAGTAAAAACAACACATGTTTTGATGCCTTTTCCCTATGACTGTTCAGTTTGTGTCATTATGATTGAGATAGTAACCTTGGTGAATAACATAATATAATGGATTTTAAGCTCATGTGGTTATCAGTTAGTGAATAGCTTCTCGGATTATCCACAGTATTAAGGAAAATTTGTCGATGTTTCGAATCCCAATGGGGATCCATCTTCAAGACATTTGAATGAAGATGGATCCCCGTTGGGATTCGAAATGTCAAAAATTTTCCTTAATAATGTGGATAATACGAGAAGCTCTTCAATAATATAATGGATTAACCCTGCATGACTCTTAACCCATGATGACTATCCTCTGGCGATGGAAATAATCCAATGTGAAATCATGACACAATATGTCACGATTTTTTTAGCCAACACTTGCTTGATCAAATTCCTACTCCTTTGTTGACGTGTGCCCCATCGGCACTTTGATTTTGCCATAAGAAATTTGAATTTTACATTTGGCGTTGATACTCTAGTTTTCAGCCTTTAATTGGTTGTCTTCTCATATTTTTTATGCTACTTTGGTTTTCAACGCATTTTTATTTTCAAATCTAGAATAGTGTTGATATTTTATATGTTCGTGCTTTTACACTATTTTTTACAACTTGGCGCTGACACTGAAACTCTCAGTGCCTCAAAAATATTAACTAAGATTATGATAACAGCTGGATCCACGGGGATACTTTCGATCATATATGGTAGCAAGAACCCCTATAGACCAAGTGCCTAATCCATTGGGTTGCTCCCAACCTCAAACTAAAATCTTTAAACTGACTTGTGACCTACAACCAACCTATTCTGAAACTAAACCACACTTAAATTGTATACTAAAATTGAAAATTGAATGTTGAAAAATCCTGAAAGATATGCTCAAACTATGATCTTATTTGCTAATATACTACCCTAAGTTGAACCATGAGTTATTTTTAGGTGAATTCAAACACCTAGTGCAACCATGCAATGATCTTTTCCATTGATTGTGTTGTCATTCCTAGAGACAGCCTTGAGTTGTGAAAGACCAGTGCCTAGGACATCTTATATAGCAAGGAGCATATGGTATAAAAGGGGGAGTTATCAACAAAAGGCTCTCATGCTATCTCCTGAAAACAAGAAATTGTAATTTTGAATGGGACCAAGACCTTCAGAAACCAGATACAGGGAGAGCAACATTGCAGAGGCAAGGTGTAAAACTCAAATATAAAAGCATCAGACAATTCAGAGGAAGCTTACTGTAAAGAGGGCCGATTCAAAAATACCTCACAGAAATAGATAATCAGAAGGTTTTTACTGCGTATGAAAGATTAAGAGGATACTAGTTGTCATTGAGATGATATCCAGATACACAATATCACCATGTGATGGGCTTATCAATTTAAGAATACATACATGACAATAGCGTTTTAAAAATAACCTCCCAAAGAAACTAATATAGCAGAAATATGGTTTAAGTGAATAGTGGAACAGTATATCATACCTGAGCCATATTTAAAGCGCTTGACTAATTCGAGCATGGGTATCACTTAGGATAAATCCATACCAAAAAACAGTGAGCCACTCGCATTCCAGAACATGACACGAGAAAGATGGATGGAACGAAATGAACAATTAAATTATCACTTACAAGAGAAAGTTACAAACTGTGAGACACCAAAGATCAGAATCCTCTTTAAAGATGGAACTCCTCCTCACTAAAACCCAACGGGCTCTGTACATTCATTTAATAGTTCTTACAAAAATGCATCCAAAAATTCTCTCACCGCATCATTTTCTGATAAAATCTGGAACCCTCAATAATCTGTTCTTCGGGGGTTTTATAGGAGAAAAAGAAAAACACTATAAAGAAAGTGGAAGATGAACATTTAATTTGCCTCATAAAGACAGGATGGTGGAAATGTGCACGCCCATACTGCTTGATGACTCTGTAATTTTGTATGTACTCTGTGGCCTGCTTTCTGAAATAAATGCACTGGGTGGAAGTCTCTTCAGGAACACGGTATAGAAATAAAAACCACATGGTCAATCCGTCCTTTCCTGGAAAGAAAATTCTGATGAAATGAAACCTTGAGGGTATTGTTTTCCATGCATAGACCTTCTGAGTGATCTACGGGGTCTTCGATCTGGTACTCTGCCTTCAAATGGTTAGGTTAAGGCTCTAAAATATTCAATTGCACGCCTTTAACTCTCTGCCATTCACTGATACTCTTTGTCTGCAATATTAATGTCTCCAATCGCGAAATCTGAGCTTTGAATGACTCTGGAGGGTTTGACAGAGTTTAACCCTGCTTCTTTAATGGTGGTCATGTCGTAACAACTTCCCAGGCCTTTTTCCATAATTCTAGCCTTTGAAAAATGGTCCTTTCCGGTGTTTTCTGCTGCTGTAATTGAGACTGTGAATCATGGCGGTTTACCGCCGCTCGTACCCTGCAAAACACGCAAAATCATCAAGAAAACAAATGCATGGGAAGGTGGATGCAATATGGATAATGAGGATGACAGCGTAGCTTGGAGAAATGGTGGAAAAACGCAGCGAAATGGCGGAGAAATGCTCTGGTGAAGGTTGGCAGAATGCAGAAAATTAAATGCGAAAACTTAACATTTCGACCTTTGAATGAAAAATATAGGGGGACAGAGGAAAATGTGACAAAACACGTGGAATGATGATGTGGCGGGACCGGTCAATGGCGGGCGTGCGAATAAATCTAGACCGTCCGATCTTAGGAGGAGATCGATGGTGGAAAACATATCGGAGGGCGACGGATTGGCGGGCCAGGGGTACGGATACCTTGGGTTAACTTCCGCACATCTTCGGGGTGCGATGGTTGTTGGATGGAGAGCCCCAGATCGGACAGTTGATATGAATATCGCGCCGAGTCAAATACCGAACGATAACGCGCGATGAGGAGGTGGTTTTCAAACAGTGATGGAGCCACGTGTCATATGCTGACTGGAATCGCTCCGGAACAGGAAATACCACCTACCCCTCGAAAGGTCGTGCGATGAAAACCAGCGGGTTTATGAATAGTGCTTTTGGGCGCGGGGACCACCAGGCAGAGGGAATATGGACCGTTGATCAGCGGGTTAGATGGACGGTCGTAATGAGAATGGAGGGGCGAACGGAGGAGCGATGGGCGCATTGCGAAACAGCGCTGACCATCAGATATTACACAGATCGACGGCTGAGATTATTTCAAAGGCCGACAGACAAGTTCACCATCGCATTGGAACATTTGCATTTACAAAGGATAAGGGCGCATGTGAAACCCCGATTGCGATAAGCGCTTTCCGGGCTAACGCTTGGTCTAGCGCCCGGGTCACGTGGAGGAAGAGATAAAGGGGGCTAGGACCGAAAGGGCTGGGCCTTATATATTTTTGAATGTGAGTTTTCGGCCCTATTTATGCAATTTTGAGGCTAGACAAAAGTAACGATAGGCAGAAAAAAGGATTTTTTAGGCCAAAAAGAGGGGGTTTGAAGGGTTTAAGCGGGATTGCTTGCAAAAATTTAATAGGGGGATAACATGGTCAACAGATTGAAAACCTTGCATGTATTTATTGTGGAGTAAATTGAAAAACCTATTTAATGATAACTCAAAAGCAGATATGAAAAAATAATAATAATAATAATAATAAATAAAAATAAAAATTGATATTTACAAAATTTGAAATCTTGGGCCTATTTTCTAACTCCAAACGTGTTGCTCAAGGATCCTCACAAGAATCAAAACTGATTTTATAGTTTTTCCAAAAAAAAATACTCTTATATGGAACTTCTCCTGTTGCATTTTCTTTTTCAAATACGTCCGTCTGATGACGGTCATAATCTTGCAAACAAAATATTTTTGGAAGAGAAAAGATTTGATGCAACAGTAATTCTTGATTATCTTCATGTATAACAACGAAATATGGAAGAGCCATGTCTTGAAAAATAAGACTAAATAAGGATGGTTGTTCATATATTTCAACAAAAACATTGTCTTGATTTCTTGAATTTTTTGATTTTATATCTTCAAGAAATGTGAGATTTTGAATGATTTCTCCATTTTCGAAGCAGTCCACAAGAACTTTCTCTTATTCCATGACTGAAACAGTAGGTAAATAACCTATATAAATTACTCATTGGCAAGCATTACCCCTTTCTTGGTCACTTAAAATTTGAACATTTTCATCCACTTCAAGGGAATCATTATAAATTTTAGATCTAAGATCTTGATATAATTCTATTTTATCCAAGGATAAACCTATCATTGTTTGTTGGGATGAATATTCATATAGGGTTTCATATATTTTCTCATCCATTAAATCTTCATTACCATGCACATCTTCTAGATACTTAATGAAATTTTCATAGTTTTCAAAATAATCTTCAAACAACAATAAGGGAGGATAATTTTCTCTATAATGCTTAGAGAATGTTGTGTGGAAATCCTTCATAGAATACAAGCTACCAAGTTGTAGTCTTTCATACCATGATCTTGCATCTTCTTCTAGGGTATTCATAAACATCTTCATGAGGTAGTCTTCAGGAAAGTAAATTCCTAACTTATGAATACGCAAATGAAATTTGACCAAATGTAAACCAACATCATCCCTTTCCTGATCCTTAAAATTTGGCAAACAAGTCTTCCAATCTATGCAAGGGATATTATTCAGAAAAATAGTAATGTGAGAGTGGTCCATTGGAGCATACCTTGCATATTTGTAAGCCTCCATGGAAAACATCTTTGAAGTGTGGATTCGCCAATAATGCTTCAATTTCTCGATCTCATTGACATTGGAGTCACCAAGTGAATGGTACACAACCTCTTTGTGTCTGGTCTATGTTCACCATCAGAAAATAAATTTGATCATTTTCATTCCTCTCAAGGAAGATGCAACCTTCGTTCCCCAGCAGCGGTGTAAAAATTTTATCACTCAGATAAAACCCTTGTTGTGGGGGTAAAACTCTAATGTAACCTCTAACTGCTTTGGGATTAAATTTGGCCCCTCAATCCAGAGGGGGATCTCTCCTCGAACTCAACTACCCTAGGTCATAACAGTTGCAGGTTTGTTAAATGATCTATGGCCAAATTAATGCAAAATTTGCTGGTGTGGTTGGAATATGGTGAAAAAAAAATCATTATGAGATGGATTCTATTTTGGACTAACATAAGATCACACTAAAACATCCAGCAAATTCAAGGTATTTTAGAAATTTTGAATCATTAATTTGTTGTAATGAAAGGCAGAATATGAGAGGAACAGTCCACTAAGAAGGAGAATCAAACAGATGAATTCCAATTCTAGCTTTAGAAAGAAGAGTGAAAACAATTAAATTTATGCACAGAGCATCCCAACAAATAAATTAGCTTATATCATATCATTTAATCATTATATGATGACACACCATGGCAAGGAATACACATTAGGCAAGAGAACACACATCCATAAAAATAAACACATGAATATTTTTTGTAGCTTCAGGATTTCTTCATGAAGTTAACTTGTACCTTAAAAGGAGTTGCACCTCACTCATTTTAAGGTACAAGTCAACTTCGAAATTCCCATATTTGAGGGCCAAATAGATGCAGACGTCATAGATAGTTGGTCGAATCTATTAGAAGGATATTTTTGGGTTCATGACTTTTCCAATCAGGAAAATATTACTTTTCACTCCTCAAAGCCGCCCCACATGTCAAGGACTGGTCGGAAACCTATTGTGAGAAAAATGGCAAGGGGGAATCCTCCCTACTCTTGGGTGCACCCACTTGGAATTATTTTTGAGACGGCATCAAGGAATAATACTACCCCGTCGGTAGCTATGAGGACAAGTACATACAATGGACTACGCTACGGAAGTAAAGGGATCAAGACGTTCATCAGTTGATGAATTTTTTCCATACCTTGCGCAAAAATTTGGGCATCAATGATTTGGAGAAACATTTGGTGCTTAAGTATCGTAGTTTTCTGCACATATAAATTCCAGGAGGAAATGGAGTTCCTTGACATCTCCTCACTTGGTGGAGCATACCGGTATGCCGCCAAGATTGAGCATAAATTCAAACAGAAGAAGTGATACATTGGATATGAAAATTAGAAGCAAGGGAAAGGCACCCTCAAACCATAGAAAAAAGGACAAGGTCGAGGCGAGGTGGCCCAGAACAACCCATCGAAGCTGCAATTGAAAAACAACACCACGAAGCCAAAGGACATGGGAAAGTGGTGCGAATTCCATAAGAGCTCAACTCACAACACAAGTGAGTGTTGGTCCAAGCAGTCACTGGTGGCCGAGATGAAGGATTCCAAATCAGATGCATGTTATGAATCTGAGTCAGAACCTAACAAGGGGAATGAAAAAGGGAAGAAAATTATCAATGCAGAGCATAGTTCCACCATTGCCACCACCAAGATCCAGAAGGAAGAACTCAAAGATCCATAAGAGTGGGAGCGCCTCTTCCATTGCCAAATGTGGGTGCAGGGTTCCCCGCTACAATACACTGTCGACAGTGGGAGCCAAAAGAAACTCATTTCAATAGAGGTCGTGAAGAAATTTGGCTTGACGATCACAGCACACCCAAAACCATACACCATTGGGTGGCTTCACCAAGGACGGGATCTCCACGATAGCCAATAGTGTCGCCTTCCATATAGCATCAATCCCTTCACGGATGACGTATTACATTATTTTTATCCTCTTAAAGTTTGTGATGTATTAATAGGCCAACGATACTTGTGGAAGCGACATATTGTGTACGAGTGGAAGTAGCGTATTTTGTATGAGTCTTAGCCTCCCATTGTTATTTTTACTTTGGGCAATAATTTGTACAAGATACAGAAGGTAGCACCGCCTACCGCCATCTCTTTGATCATTGTGAAGCAATGCAGTAAGCTCATTTCCCAAACCACGAAAAAAAATTTCCTAATGATCCTCCCTCGGGGAAAGAAGAATATTGTGGCCACAACCTCAATACAGGGCTCCTCTGCATGGAAAAAATAGATGGACAAGGTCGTGGAGGAGTACGGGGACATCTTCACCTCACCTGCAGGAGTGCCTCTACACTATCAGGTCAAGCACTCCATCGATCTAACCCCAGGCACGGCACTAGCCAATGGACCAATATATCGTCACTCTGTTGTGGAGAACGATGAAATAAAGAGGCAGATTCAGGAGCCACTGTAGAAAGGTCACATTCGGCCGAGTTCATTGCCCTGTGGGAGCCCGATCGTGTCGGTGCAAAAGAAGGATGGGACTTGGAGACTCTATATTGACTATCAGACGTTGAACAAGATCATTATCTAGAATAGATATATGATCCCACAAATTGATGACCTTCTGGACTAACTCAAGGGGGCCAAATATTTCAGTAAGATGGACTTGAAGTTTGGGCATCACTAAGCACTAATCGAACCCTCTAATGTGTGGAAGATTGCTTTCAAAGCCAAGGAGGGCCTTTTTTAATGGTTGTTCATGCCTTTTGGTTTAAATAATTCCCCTGAAACCTTCATGAGGTTGATGGAAGAAATCATGCAACCATTCACTAACTCATTTTTTGTGGTGTATTTGGATGACATCCTGATCTTCAGCCAGAGTGGGGAAGAGAACCTCCACCACATTCGAGAGATCCTCCAAACACTATGGAAACACAAGTTGTGTGCCAATTTGGAGAAATGCACTTTTGGAATGACTCAAGTCCAATATATGGGGTACATTATTGATGATCAAGAGATGCATGTGGACCCAAACATAATTCAAGTCATTCGGGATTGGCCAGCCTCAACCACTCTAACAGAGCTCTGCATATTTCTAGGTCTTTCCAATTTCTATAGCAGGTTCATGTTGCGGTTCTCTCATATCACTTGGCCTTTGAGTCAAGTCACCAAGGGAGGAGCGAAAGAAAAATTATTTTGGTCAGAATCTTGACAACACAAGGTGTTCATAGAGTTGAAGCATCGCCTCTGATCTGCACCATTTCTCACATTACCAAACTTGCAGCAGCCATTTTATATCGAGACAGATGCCTTTGACTATGCTATTGGGGTAGTACTTACTCATTAGGGGAATCCAATGGCATATCATAGTGAGACACTTTAAAACACAGCCTGAAAGTATCCCACCTATGATAAAGAAATGTATTCCATTGTGCAAGCCTACCGACAATGAAAGCATTACATTTTGCGGAAGGAAACGGCCATCCACACAAATCACCGATGCCTACAGTTCATACAAACACAAGGGAAATTGTAGAACGATCATCATTATAAATGGCCCACATACCTACAACAGTTCCATTTGAACATCAATTACAGGAAGGAAAACACCAATAATGTTGCAGACTACCTCAGTCAACCGTCGATCGTGGCATTTGTTAGTATGAATCCTTTGTCGAAGTGTACGAAAAAGGACCACTTTAGCTACGCATAACTAATAGCCCTAACAACAAAAGTGGCTGCCAATATCTTCAGATCTGCGATTAGTTAGACAAGAAAAGAGCTGCAAAACACCAGATCTATGCATGGAAAGACATTAAGCGGTAAAAATAAGGGTTTGCTCCATATACCAATAGACAAGACAAGAACAATTTTTGAAAGAATTTTTGTATTAATCGGGCACCTGGGAGGAAAACAAGAAGGCGTATCCAATTCTCCTCAGTGGGATGGGTTCTTGGAAGTCCTCGGCACTTCGGATCTAAAATCTCTCTCTCTTGTTGGTGTAGAAAACCCACACAAAGAATGGAACTCAAAGGGAGCTCACACAGCAAATGGCAGAAAATGGTGACCAAGTGTATAGATCCAGAGTGATCTAATAGGCAACAAAAGGTGAAGAATGGTAGGAAAAAACCCTCCTATTTATAACAAAATATTGGGTCATTCTAGATCTTGGTGCATGATTAAAATAACATTAACCAAATCTAGATCCACCTTTTATGGAATATTTTATTTTATTTTTTGGAGGGAAAAGGTATTTGACTTGGGTCAAATCCCTTTATTTGTAAGTAATAAATAAATAAATGATTTATTTATCATTTTAAGGAAGTGGTTGGATGATAATCAAATAAATAATGATTTATTTAATTATTTATGGGTGATTTAGTCATATTTAACAAGGAATATTATTTAAATAAGGTTTAAATCATTATTCCTAGAAAATAATAAGATAAATAAAGATTTATCTAATTAATTTCCTTGTTTTTGGGTTAAACATGACCAGGAAAATCAAACAAATATAGGTTTGTTTAATATTTCCTTTTGGGGTTTCCTGTTTAGACCATAAACAACCTAATAAATGTGTTTTATTAAGTTATTTTACATAGTGAAAGCAATTTTACTTAGGGTAAAATTGTTCTTACATGGTGTACTTGGGTCCATCTAATGATAATAGGTTAGATGACCAAAAAATGGTGTAACAGATTGCCCCCCAGCGTGCGAGTGTCAGGAGCAAATCATATGACCGAAGTACGTTGTAAGAACACAATCACTAGACAACAAAAGGGAAGTCAGAGAGAGAAATGCAAGGTAGATAGTGTGCTGAAGAACTAGACCCTGAGGAGACGAGACTCGCAGGTGCAACAAGTCTCTGTTTATGAGAGGGTACCTGTGCTGAAGGCGGCGGGGGAGGCATACATATGCCCGCCGAGACAAAGTACAAAAGAATAGTGTGTCCAGTAAACAAGGGACCGAACCATAAAGTACAGTTGGCATAATCATGAGCCAGATAAGAATATAATGAGGAATCCCATATACATGCTGTGCCTGGGATAACAGCCAGGACTTGTACAATAATATCCGAGTACATGAGATAGAAAAACAACCCAAATGCCCCCTGTAAATGGGGAGGGGCTCACAAAATATGACTGATACATGCAAGTCGAAGAGGCGTTGCAAGTGGCTACGGCCAACATCATCAAATATCTGGAGCTGCATCGAAGGCTACAATGAAGAGGTCATCCGGGCATGTGGGGGGCTACCTGCAGGGCCACCCCCGCATGAGGGTTGAGACATCTCACACACACCCGGGGAATCATCAAGAGCTGCTGCTGGATCACTGGACCATCGAGTATACGGATCTCGATCATGCTGAAAGGAGCTGGAGAAACAATCAAGTCAAAGGGAAAGGAGATAGCCCTTTGCCTGATCCGAGGCACCGAACAAGAGTGGAAGCTGGAACCAAGGTACACCGCCCTCTAGACCTGGCTTCTGGAATGAATAAGCTGATGTCGACAAAAGGAGGTCCGCCATAGGTGAGGTAATGAGAGACCCTCAACTAAGTCATGAGAGAAAAGAGTAGAGCGACGGACAGACTGATACTAATGATGATAGTGAAGTGGGAAGGACTGAGTAGCTAATGGAAGACTTCCCTTGTTAGAGCATAAAGGGCATGAATGACATGGCAGCGACTGAAAAAATATCGTAAGGGATAGGGGACAGTGGGACTGAAGGTCATAATATGCGACACAAGAGAGAGACCAAGCAATGAAGGATGGAGGGCGATAGTGGGGTACAAAGGGACTCGGGATAGACTCCATGAATGCGATGATGACTCAACTTGGATGCTCTAAACAAGGGCGACTCTATGGTGCTGCCACACAGTAAAAGGCCCAATGGGGGATCATAAAAACATGAGTACAAGGTGGGGACTCATGACGAAAATCATCACGAACATGGACAAGTAAGGAGGCAAGATGGTGCCCCAAGTACAAGTGTTGTAAGTGAGGAAATTCGATTTTAAGGAGAGGTGAAGTGACCCTTCTTGGACAAGATGCGTCCTGGTGAAGTATCAGATCATAAAAAACTAACAGACACCCATTTGAGGGCTCGGTGAGAGCTTTCCAACGGTGCAGACGGTTCGTCAAACGGGGCTACGGTGTGGTCGCAACAGTCGAAAGAAGAAACAGGGGTTCTCTTTTAATAAGGCAATTTTCCCTCCAAAATCACTCATTTGCTATTGTTGTTGTGGTGAATGTAGAGAGGAGAGAAGGCCCTAAATCTTGCGGCGAACGTAGCGGACAAACTGACCGTTGGAATCGTGATCCGTCAGTTGCAGGTAAGAGGCCTAACCTTTCTCTTGCATTTTGATGGATTAAATTTTCAGTTTAGGGCCCAGAATCCCAGAAGAAGCCCCTCCTTTATCTCTACAGCCGGGTCACACTTTTTGGGTCAAAAAGTGCGACCTGTCCCAGAAATGGGCAGAAAACTACGACCTGGGAGATAAGGAGGTTTTGGTGCTATTTTATGGCTGGGAGTTGGGTTTTGATGTTTGGTTATGGTTTTCCCGATCTGTAAGCTGACAAAAATGTTGTGTTTGTGCAGGTATGGAAGATTTACGGGTAAACTGGAGAGAGAGGGACCTGGGGACATTACAGGCAGAGATCCAGGCGGATCAGGGTGTCCGTCGTATATTGGCCAGGTTTGGGGTTCTCACGTTTTTGGAGAACCCTTTGATGAGAGCAGGGGAACCATTATTGGCCCGAATTATCAGTTATTGGGATCCAGATCAGGAGATCTTTGTAGTGCAAGGGCACATGATCAAACTGTCGGTCCAGGACGTGTATTTCCTGACTGGTCTCCCGCCACTGGGGATGGTGGGGAACACACAGCCAGTATTGCCGCGGGGGCGGCATATCATGGAGTTTGTGGAGCGTCATTGTCGACCGGGTCTCCAAGTCAAGGGGACTCGAATACCGATCGGGGATCTAGAGAGGCTAGAAACCCGTGCAGTGGCCGCAGCTGTGCTGCGTATCCTGGGCAACCAGGCACTCCATCACATCACTGGGGGGCAGATGATGATAGTGGAGAGTGTGCTGGGTGGGACCTACTATGGGTGGGCCCAAATGATGTTGGTGTCACTAAAGCGACAATTGTCGCTATGCAGGCGGCAGGTGAACCATGATTGCTCATATGGGACTTTATTGTGCGCCTTCTTCTTTGAGAAGATCCCGACCTTGAGGCCTCGTGTACAGCTTCCAGATGGGGGCCCGAGAGAGCCCAGGATGCACCGTTGGGGACGGCTACTGTGCAGAGGAGGAGGAGGGGCGGTCGGGTGAGTGTTTCGACCTAAGTTTTTTGCCCATTGGGATCAGATGCCATTGTACATAGATGACTATCCCTATAGTGGGATGAACTACTGTGGAGACCCGGACCTGCCACTTCCGCCTGGTCGAGTCTGGGGGCCCGATGGTAAGTGACAGATTGCTATTCTTGTGTGGGCATGTTAAATTTTTTTGAATAGTAGTTTAGGGTACTGATTCATGTACTTTTGGTATGCAGATATAGCACCGGTAAAACCGGCCGGATATATGGGACGACCGGCAGCAGCTGGAGCCGCAGGTCCGAGTGGGTCGAGAGCAGCGCAAAATGAGGATGCAGCCGCCCTTCTGGAGGACATCCACCGTAGATGCGAAAGGTTACTGACCGGAGTATCAGAGCGTGGGTGGCAGGACTTAGACGACCAGTACATAGAACCATGTATTGGTCTGCCCTCAGAATGGTGAGGGGTCATGCGGCGCATGGCGATGGCTGGTCAGGGGATTCGTGATCTACAGGCTGCAGGGGCAGAGCCATTGGCTTGGGATCCGCCAGATAGTGATTAGGTGTGGGGCATGTGGTGCCCCCTTGTGTGTATGTAGGGGCAAGTGGTGTCCCCAGTTTTGAGTTTTGTGTAACATGTTATGGGCATGTCATATGTATCAGAGTAGATGGACTCTAAACACATGTTTTTTGCGACACATATTATGGATATGCATCGTTTTTAATCATTATGAATGTTATTGTCTTGTATGAAATGTGTGTGATAAATGCCAATATAGAACATGGTTTGCAATACTATCTACATAGTGATTCTGGTCTCGAGGTACATGGTTGAAATTTATGGTTTCAAATGCACGTATCAAGAGTTTCACTCGTAAATAGTGTCTAAACAGCACAGGGTTATGCACACGATAAACACCATTTAGTTGCATTACAAGAAGTAGGGAATCCAAACGAACGTGCAGATGGAGGATGCGATGAAAAAGGGCATCGGCTAAGAGACCACGCACTGCATCATATTCGGCCTGATTGTTGGTGGCAGAACCAATGCAGACCCTATTAGAAAGAACAAGGGTATGCAAGGGGGTGAAGATGGCCCAACCTGCCGAGGCTAGATTCTGGGAGTAACGACTTGCACCATCGGCGTAACCGATAAAGGGTGTGGACGGGGGGTCCTGCGGAATGGTGTTACAAGACAACAAATGAGGGGAGGAGAGGCAATGACGACAGCGTGAGTGCACAGAAGACATCGGGCGGCAACTGCGGGAGGGAGTGCAAGGAGCAGGATGACTGTGACTCATATACAAACTGGAGGGTGGTATATGAGGGCTATCGGAAGTATGGAGAGGACTCGGGCTGCGGAGGTCAACAGAGACACGGGTGGAGTGATCTCACGTATGGGTAGAAAAGGGGTGGTCAGGTGACACAACAGGGGAGGATGCAGGGGGGCTAGGCTCCAAGTGTCTCGCAGAGGAGGATAGGTAAAGAATGGTTACAGTAGACTCCGTCATCTGAACATCAGGGGGGGGGAATGTCGATGGGAGCGGGGGGATCCTCAGGCTGACCTGAAGCATACTGCGCGAGGATGGGAGAGGCGGATTGATTTTGTTCAACCTCATACTCTCGGATCACCTCTAAAGAGGCGTGGTAATGCGTCAGGTGAGGACAATGGTGGGAGTAAAGGCCATGAACACCGCACAAAGCACAGGGTTTGTTGGTGCGGAGAGTCTTGGAGTTCTTGGTTATGGACGAAGAAGGAATGGAGGCTTCAGGGACCGTAGACTCGGGGAACGTAACTTTAACCATGGGTTGAATACGGGGTAACTCAGGACAAGCATGGGTGGCATGACCGGTGACATCACATAAGGCACAAGGCTTCGCGGGCGGAGGAGGAGCCGGGTCAGTCGTGGTGGTCTTGTCTTTAGGTGCCCCCCTGCGGGCTTTGCCTTTCTTCCCGGGAGCCGTCACGACAAGAGAAGGGTCTTGTGGAGGTGCTGGGGGCACAGTGGCAACGGAGGAAGAGAAAGGGACCGGTTGAACCGGTGTCAAAGCCATGTAAGGTTTGGGGTGACCAGGAGGGGTGGCGGCTGGGGGATCAAGGTACCAGACTGGTATGCCCAAGGTCAAGTTAGGGAGAGAGAGGGTGGCCATGATGGGGACAGAATATACTCCGGGAGGGGGAGCTAGGAAAGGGATCTGCCCAGCAGGGTAATGACCAGAAGGGACGGCTTCGAGATGGTTAAGGCCAGGAGGAACCGATCCAGGAGGATAAAGGGGTTCAGGGATACCAGCTGTAGGGGGAGGGCCAGAAGGAGGAGGTCCGGCTGGCTGAGATGAATAGCTAGGAGCGGGTTGCGGAGGGCGAGGGGGAGGTTGCTGACTAGCCGAGGCAGGCCGCTTACGGGCAGCCTGAGACGATTGCATCATGCAAACATTTGATGAGCTGGGATCAATGATGGGAGGAGGAGGAAGGTTAGGGAAAGTTCCAAGCAGGGAGGAATCTTTGTAAATGCCGGGGCAGACACTGGTCAAGGAATCGACGGTTTTCTTGTTGGCTACAGAAGAGATGGTCGTCTCAAGTGAGGTCTGAGATTTTGGCTCATGATATGTCAACTGGTCAATGGTGACTATCTTTCCATTATGGGGGAAAGACATCTTGCAGAAAACCGCGGATGGGACAGCAGACATAGCATAGGTGTAGCTTCGCCCCAATAGAATGTTGTAGTCTAGCGGGGCATCAATGACTTCGACGTCAACGCAAACAGTCTTACCAGCGAGGGTGATAGGACAATTACGGAATAGGCCAATGGGCTAGGAGGCATGTCCGTCCCACGCTCGAAGGGTGATCGTGGAAGGGGCCAGCTCAGGAGATCCGAGTTGCTTCCAAACCGAAGCAGACATCACACAGGTGGATGCCCCCTCATCAATTATACACCGGGAAACATTGGCGTTCCGGATTTTGACTGGGATTTGGAAGGCGACGGAAGGAGGGAGAGGAGGATGGTCCGATTGAGTGGTGTCGAAAACAATCATTTGGTCATCAGCAGGATCTACAGCGCCCACGGCAGATAGTAGAGCCTTCTTTTGGGAAGGGCACGACTGGAGGAGTTCCAGTGTGGAAATGGCAGCAGGGGATTGCGCCAAGTCATCTACTATATTATACGAATGAGCAGCTCAACCGGAAGCAGCGTTTCGACGTAGTGGTCCCTTAGGAATCTTGGTATGAACCTCAACTTTGGGTTGAGGGATATGTAAGGGGCCACTGGATGTCGAAAGAGGCTCTGTAGAACCTGAAGAAGGAGGCTCGGGGGCAGACGGAGCAGGAGGCTTGGGGTACTGGCGAGACCGAGTTTGGAGGTGAAGGTCGATGGTCGGGGAAGGATCAGAGTGCATCATAAGGATCTAGTAATCAGAGGAACCAGAAAGAGAAGGGGGAGTGGCGACCTGGCTATCAGGCGGTTGGGTAGCCACGAATCCTTGCTAAGGGAAAGGATCAGTAAACACAGTTGGCTGGGTGGTGGCCACATTAGGAGGAGCATGAGGGGAGGCGTGTTGTCCGCGCAATGTGGCTTGAGACTCCCACATCTGCCACATCTGGGGTAAGAGGGGACAATCGTGGGTGTAATGACCATAAACACCGCAACACGAACAAGGCTTGTTTGTGCGAAGCGGCCTGTCCGGCTTGGGCTGAATGCCCTGTTGCTGGTTGCCAGTGTTAGGGTCCACACCAGAATTGGGTCCTCGGGTACCAGGGGCAGATTGGTTTTGGTTGCCTCTCCGCCTTCTTTGAGAAGAAGGGGGATTAGTCGCGCCCTGCTGTGCAAATACTTGCCCTGGAGGGGGCTGTAAGTGCTGTTGCGGGTTTGGAGGAGGAAAGGGAGATGGAAGCGCATATGCTGGAGGAGGTGGCGCACCAGGCTACGGATAAAGGTAATGGTTAGGTTGGGCAACATTGAGGTAAGCAGGAGGTTGGGCAAAAGGAGGAGGCATGCCGTATCCTGGATACATGCTACCGGGAGGGGGAAGAGTGCTGGAGGTGCTGGCCCCTCCCTGAGGGAGACCATAGCCCATAGGAGGTTGAGCGTACGAATGGGAAAGGGCTCCAATGATACCGTCGGCGGAATGAGATGCCCCCGGGGCGTTAGCGCCACCGGGCCTGGGGAGGTCAGGAAGAACGGTATAAACATAACCAGATTGAGCGTAGATCAGGTCATATTTCAAGGCTATTTGGAGGGCGGCTTCTTCGGTTTGAGGAAAATGGGAGGCGACATCCTTGCCGATGGGAGTCGGAAGGGTGCGAAGGAACCAGTCCATATAAACCCGATCTTCGAAGGGAGGGGCTCGACATAAGCTCCGTCTTCTTCGCCATTCCTGAACATGGGCGGAAAGGCGGGTTGAAGAGGATTGCTTGAAGGAAGTCAAGAGCTCCGTGCCAGTGTCGTATCGGAGAGGGAGTTGGAAATAAGACAAAAATGCTTGGGCAAGGGTCGCAAAGGTGGTATGGGAAGAGGTGGTTTGTTCAACATACCATTTAGAAGCTTCACCGGTAAGCGTGCGTTGGAAAAAACGAAGACGGATGGAGTCATCGGTAATGGAATTGGAGGAACACCACATGTGGAAAGATCGGACATGATTGGTTGGATCTTCTCCAGCTTGGCCTTCGAACTTAGGGATGTCGGAAGGGAGCTTGGTTGGCATGGCAGGCCAACCAACATCGTGGCGGATAGGGTCATTGATCAACTGATTGAAATCAGGAAGGCTAAGGCCTGCAATGTATAGCAGCAAGGGGGTGGCCGGGGTAGTTCCTGTGGCGGTTCCGCTAGTAGTCGGGCCGGCATTAGGGCCGGGAGAACCGCTAGCGTTAGGCCCTAGACCAGACATAGTGAAGGTGGCAGGGGGAGAACCAGGAGGAGAAGGAGAACCCGATGAATCAGGAGAGGAGTCGGAGTGCGGACTCGAAGGAGGACTGGCTCGACGACGGCGGGGCGGAGCAGGTCGATCAACCGAAAACTGAGGGTGAAGGCCAAGAAGTCTCCGGGAAAGGCGCCTAGGGGGCGCAATGATGACAGGAAGAAGGAAACCGACAGGGGCAGAAAGGGACAGAATCAAGAGAGGTCAAGGGCAGACAAGGTGCAGTGACAATTGATTTTAGAGTCTTTGCCAGGCAGTGTTAACCAGGCGCTTCTTCACTTAGGGTCGGTGTGTGGTGTGCGTTAATTTTAATTTTTAAACCCTTTTCGTTTTGAGAGCAAGAAAAAGTGTGCTGCGTAACTGAAAATAAATCTGCAGAGAACAGTATATAATGTTGAAATAACAGAACATTTAACAGCTAAACATGCATCAATCTAACCCAAAAAGGCGGGTCTCTCAAAACTACTCTAAAAGAGGGAAAAAATCTAGTCAAAACACACATAAAAAGAGGCCAATAGATCTAGGGTCAAAAGGGACAGGGATCTAAAGGATAAAGCTGCTGAAAAGAGGTGCAGATCACAGCCAAGAGACAGAGGCAAGGTGGTTGGAAAAAGGAAGGTAATCAGCAAAAAGCGGAGGGGGCAAGGAGGAGGCCCTAAAAGTAGATCCAAACAAATCTTCAGGAGGTGATTTGAGAGGTAGAAGAGCTGATTACAATGGATCTGAAAGGGAGGTAACAGATCTGGAAAAAAGGAGGCTGAAGCTCAGAAAAGCAGACGGCTGAAACAACTAAAACTCTTCCAGAAAAAGTGGAGGGTACTAAAGCCCTAGGGGGCTAGGTTCCAACTTAGATGAGTAAAAATAGATCAGAACTTGGTCAAAGCGGGCTGAGACAGAGGCTGGAAGACCCTGACAGAAGCTACAGCAAAACCCAGAAAAATTGCAGAAAAATCACTGAAAAACTGGCAGGTCGCAGGTTCTGACCTGTTTTCAGTGCAGGTCGCAGAAAAGGGGCAGAAAAGTGCGACCTAGAGGTCTAGGTCGCAGGTTATGGGCCAAAAAGTGCGACCTCCCATTCCAGTTGTCTCGGCGGCAGATTTTCAGAAAAGTTGCCGTCTCAGTTGCGGCTGGTGTCGCTTACCTGCGCAATAGGGCCAGAAACACACGGAAGTTAGAAATTTTGATGTTTTAGGGTTTTATGTGAGAAAAGCAACATAAAAATAGGAAAAATAAACAGCTGAAAAGAAACCCTAGGGTCTGAAGTAGCTGGATATGCAGGAATATGAAAAAACGATAGCGGTCGTAATTTAAAACTCGTGTGGAGTCGTCATTTGTTAGTATGAATCCTTTGTCGAAGTGTACGAAAAAGGACCACTTTAGCTACGCATAACTAATAGCCCTAACAACAAAAGTGGCTGCCAATATCTTTAGATATGCGGTTAGTTGAACAAAAAAGAGCTGCAAAAACCAGATCTATGCATGGAAAGACATTAAGCAGAAAAAACAAGGGTTTGCTCCATATACCAATAGACAAGACAAGAACAATTTTTGAAAGAATTTTTATATTAATTGGGCACCTGGGAGGAAAACAAGAAGGCGTATCCAATTCTCCTCGGTGGGATGGGTTCTTGGAAGTCCTCAGCACTTCAGATCTAAGATTTCTCTCTCTTGTTGGTGTAGAAAACCCACACAAAGAATGGAACTCAAAGGGAGCTCACACAGCAAATGGCAGAAAATGGTGACCAAGTGTATAAATCTAGAGTTATCTAATAGGCAACAAAAGGTGAAGAGTGGTAGGAAAAACCCTCCTATTTATAACAAAATATTGGGTCATTCTAGATCTTGGTGCATGGGTTAACCAGATCTAGATCCACTTTTTATGGAATATTTTATTATATTTGTTGGAGGGAAAAGGTATTCGACTTGGGTCAAATCCCTTGATTTGTCAAAAATAAATAAATAAATGATTTATTTATCTGTTTAAGGAAGCGGTTGAAAGATAATTAAATAAATAATGATTTATTTAATTATTTGTGGGTGATTTGGTCATATTTAACAAGGAATATTATCTAAATAAGGTTTAAATAATTATTCCTAGAAAATAATAAGATAAATAAAGGTTTATCTAATTAATTTCTTTGATTTTGGGTTAAACATGACTAGGAATAATAATTAAATTATGGTTTAATTAGTTATTCCATGAGGAAAATCAAAAAAATATAGGTTTGTTTAATATTTCCCTTTGGGGTTTCCTGTTTTAACATAGTGAAAGCAATTTTACTTAGGGTAAAATTGGTCTTACATGGTGTACTTGGGTCCATCTAATGATAATAGGTTAGATGACCAAAAAATGGTGTAACAGCGTTAACCACTGTGCTTGACTCTTGTGGGCATGAGACATCGGTTTGGCTGCATCTCTACAAAAGTGATCCAGAATTAGGCAACACATACCACATGCTCCTGGAGGGTAAGCAAGTTCCAGATTTTCAACTCCAAGATGCATTGTTATGCTGCCTAGGACACCTATGTGCTCCTTCAAGCGAGCCTGCCAAAATGATTTGGGAAGCGCACTACAGTCAGGTCGCTGGACATTTTGGGGTCGAGAAAAAATTAGCAGTACTATAGAATTATTTCTATTGGCCAAACCTTCGACATGATGTCGGGAAGTACAACATATCTTGCACTTCCTGCGTCATTTCCAAACCGACCATCATGAAGCAAGGCCTATATACTTCACTTCCTACCCCTAGTCGACTGTGGGAATCCATATCCATGGATTAGATGTCAGGCCTTCCTTCTACCAAGTATGGCAACGACTGTTCTTTTGTGGTCCTCGACAGATTCTCTAAGATGGCCATTATGGTAGCCTACAAGAATAATATCACGGTAGAAGCCACTGCTAAACTCTTCTTTGAGCAAGTGTGGGTACACTTTGGGATCCCATAGTCCATTATCTCAAATTGATACAGCAGGTTCCTCAGTACTTTTTGGTCAAGTCTCTGGTCGATGTTGGACACCAATCTCTCTATTCCACAAATTTCCACCCCCAAACTGATGGCCAAACAGAGGTCATCAACACAATTATCGTACACATTTTGTGCATGTATAACTCGAATCATCCACACACATGAGATGAAAGCCTCCCCTATGTCTAGAACAACTATAACCAGGCTCTCCACAGCTCAACTAGCCACAGCCACATTTAGGTGGGCTTTGGATTCCAGCCACTATGTCCCATTGATGTGGACATACCATTTGCAGATACTCAAGAAGATTCGGCTCATGTCCAGTCTGAAGCTGACAATGTGAACAGCTTCATTGAGCACATTTGCCAACAGGTCCATGACATATTGGACAGAGCCAATGTTAACTACAATCAGCGACATGATCAGCATCAGGTGCCACATAATTTCCAGGTGAGCGACAAAGTTTGGCTACATTTTTAGAATGAGCGCCTCACTAGGCCTCACCGCAAGCTTGGCCTGCTCCGATATGGGCTATATACCATCACCAAGGTTGTAGGGGACAATTCCTTCAACCTTATTATTCCACCATTCCTTGGTCTGCACCCAGTGTTTAATGTGGAATGCCTTTGGCCCTACTTTCCACCATTGCTCGACACATCCAACATTTCAGAGAAAATCACACCAACAGATTTAAACCCAAACTACATGGAATAGGCTACAACTGATCGAATCATGTACGCACAGATCAATAACACCCACCAGCAGAGGATACAGCTATATCGAGTTGTCAAAGCAAGCCAACTCCTTCACCAGGGCAAGTGGTTCACCAGGGACCAGATTCAACATAAATTTCCTCACCTCATGGAGGCTCTACATGCAATGGGGACCATTGCTTCCTAAGGAGGGAGGAATGATCCAAGTGAATATTGGTGGCCACCCACCTATTCCACCTAGAATTCCAGTCGGTTTCATCAGTTTCCTTGTTTATAGCAACATTTACTATTTTTAGTAATTTTTCAGGTCCTAAACTTTCGAAGTAGTTTTGACCCCTTAAAAGGCATTTTTTTGAGGTCCATAGCAGGCCCATAGCCATAGGAAAGGGCCTTCAACAAATCCTTTTAGTACTCAAAGAGATATTTTTGACGATATATTGTATGCGCCAAACGGAGATAATATGACCAAGTTACGACCCTGGGAAGTTGGCTTCCCAACTAACCCCAACGGGGCCCACAAACTTTTGGTGTTCCATCTCCTCGTGTTAGAGTTTTTCATATTTATGTTTTTCTCATGTTTTTCAATAATAAAAATTCCCATGAGCCTCATTGTAACATAGTTTAGAGACATGTAGCTGCCACATCTCTTCTTAGAGATAAGCTACCATTTGCCTGAGCTAGTTTATTTCCATTAAGCATGTAAGCTTATTTCAGTTATTTGATATTAATTAAATGAAGTATATTTTTGCTGCATCTCTGCGTTCATGTTTATTTCTGTATTTTATTATGTTCCTACATAAATCTAGATCAAAAATTGTGATTAAATATGTGCCATGAAGACATAGAAGGTGCGCTCAGATGAAGGGATCATAATAACGCTTGAGCACACGTCTAAGGTGAAGAAATCGGCAAATAGTTGTGCCAAGTGATGGAAAAATTGAAGCTTATGCAGAATCGAAAGCACATGCCATAAGAGTATAAGTAATGCACTATGCTTCTGAAGTGTGATAGCATGACATGAGGCATAGCACACCAGCGCAATCACACTGGCGCAATGTAGAGAAGCAAGTGTGACCCTCCTATTGATCAAAATTTTGCCCCCCGCAAAGCATAATCGCATATCAAAAATTCTATGGGGATTTTCCTTCTAGTAGGACAAGATGCAATGTGATTGAAAGTAAATCCAAGGTCTACAATTATACCATACATGCAACAAATAAGGTGGAAGTTATGCAATAGAGATTGTGCAACAAAATACAAAGTTTAATGTTTATTAAAGGATGCACTACAACCTATGATGAGCAACTAAGGCATGTGATAATGGTTTTAGATTTTGCATGGCAACACACAAATAAACTTATACTTAACACTACATTGCCATGATGATTATATGTTGATGGCTACAAGAATCATGACTATATATAAAGGTTATAATGATACATGTGATCACCAAGTAAGAGGCTCTTGACACAAAATTGTGGCAATACGATGAAGGATTACAACAATAAGGAAGCATAAGTGCAATTCATAAGAATTGAGATAATTCCCTACATCACTAAAAGGGAACCATGTGATGGGGAAATCCATCTCACCAATGCAACCCATGACAATGGCTCTCATCCATCCCATTACTGGAATGTGACTTTGTGATGCAAGGGAACATAAAATTGCGATGAATGGGTTATTTATAAAGGAAGGACAATGTTTAAGGAATCATTATATAACACATATGGGTATGTGTAATCTGGGCATATAACATATGGATTTCACGTTTCCAAACAATTGAATTCTCACATAATGGCCAATTTTGAATGCAATAAGTGGATTAAAATTATTGTGGTGATGTTATGATACATGAATTTCATTAATTTGTTATTTTTGGTTCACCTAAGTGGTTTTTGAAAGGTGAAACTTTCGTAAAGACCATGATAAAGCATGTAATAGATAACCATAATGAAGGATTGCAATAAATTCTATATCGAATACTATGCAGAATGCAATGGACATTGTGTTAATAAATGTTATGATGGAAGACTAGTAAATGTTTCATCAAAGTTGTAAGAAGGAAATGCGGAAAGAATATTAGTAAGGATAATAGGGTGATAGACGAATTGGAGAGGATCACCATGAAAAAGGGTCAAGGAAGACTCAGCCAAGTGGTTTTAATATCAACATGGCTATGAACTCTTATTCATTTCTCAATGCTGATTATATGGGTCAATTCTTATTTGTGATCGTTATTTCTTGTGTTATTAAAATATTGAATCTTGATTAATGATCTTGTTTTTGCAAGATTGGAGTTGCAAAGTAGATTTTCACCATTTATATCTTCATACTTTGTGGATGCGTGATCCAAGTCAAAAAAAACTATTGAATGATCTATCCAGCACCAAGATGACCCTAGGGCGTGGCAAGGACATCATCAATATTCATAAAGTCCATAGTCTTCCTACAAGAGATATCGTTGAATTCCTGATTATCATTTTGCAAATGTATTAATTTTTAATTAACAAAAAATATTGAAATCATAGGAATTACCAAGAGGGAATATCAAAGGTCACTTAGAAGCTCAAAATCCATGGTGGAAGTCTAAAATTCCTAGGGGAGATAACCAGTCAATTGGAATTCGAAAGTTCATGAGGCATTCCAAAAGTCATAGGAGAAGGTGAAATGTTACCCTCCTCATTTCTATAAATGTAACCTCATGCCCCATTCAAAGGTAATTTTAGCACTTAATATATACTATAATTAGATTGTTATTTGGTGCTTGAGGAACTGAAATCACCTGCTCTTAGTATCTTGTAGGTGGAGGGATTGTGAGGCTAGTGTTGTGTTTTGAAGATGATATGAACTGCTCTTGTCCCACTATTGGGTTTTGACAAGCTTGTTGTACACGTATTTGAATGGGTGACAATATTAATGAGAATATTTTCAAATTATGCATTGATTCCCATGTATTCTTCTATTAGTTATATTAGCTATCTAGTATTCAATTATGTATGCATGTGTGTTTACACACTGGTTACAAGTTTATGAACTAATTCGTTTCATGCAACTTGTGTGTTGCCTTTGAATATTTGCACTTCAATCAATGCTAATGTTAGTAATTGATTGTGAACTAATTGGTGGTTGATTTCTAGCACTTTCTCGTTGTGTATGTCTTAGTCAATCTTAGCTATTGAATTCTTAATTAAGGCATACTCTTGCTCATTATGTTGTTGTTCTATTCTTAAATCATGCTCCACAAGTTATCAATGGACAGTTGATCTCGTCCTCATTCTTCTAACATGTTACATATGGTTTCACATTCAACTCTTTTTATTTGATATCCAAGAGAAAAACATACACACAATGGTAGACGGGTCGATATCCTGGATGGGGTTCCTATCCCAAATGGTACGAGGTCTAATTGGGACTTCATACCAAGGAGACCCCATAGTGTCGGTAGATTATCTAGCACTATCAACACATTTTGGCGGTAGAAGGAGGGCCATATGAAAATTTGACTCTATGGGGTCTAGTTTTAAATCTTTGATCTTAAAATGGCTCCTCCCCTAATCTTAATCCTGGGATGTTTTTCTAAAAGACTTGATCTTTCGATCCCCACGGAAATATTCCATCACTTGTCATAGTTTAAGTTTGATGACGAGGGTGAAACAAATATATTAGGACATATGTTTTAATTTATTCAATCTTTTCATGCTAATGGAATACATTGTAAGGATCTCATTAGCAGGTTGTTCACCCTCATGCTTGAAGGTCACATCAAGGAATGGTGCAATACCTTACCTGTTGCTTATATCATTTTGTTTGAGCAACTCATTAAGGAAATTTGTGAATATTTTGACAAGTATGATTATCAAGATGTGTATAAAATGATCATTCAACCTATAGTGAATATCGATGAATCATTGGAATATTTTTTTAATATATTTCTTCATCTTTGCTATGAATTTCCTGAAATAAATGTGGACTGGAATTTCTTGGATCAAAAATTTTGACAGTTAGTTTTCATCTCAATAAAACAATTTGAATATAAATTGAATATCGATAATCATTCATCCAATGATTATGGTAATCCTCAAATATCGAATCAGCCAGATCTCATCCTGAATCATGCTTTTCCAACATTTTTTAGTCATGATATACCCAAACTCTTGGAGGAGAAATTGTTACCCCTAATATCTCTCATTATACTCCTTTTTCTTTACCAAATGAAGTGGTTTCTTGTTCCAATGTTGAAATTGGGAAATATGAAAATCAATTCGTTGGCCAACTTCTCCCTTTTGATGAGATTCAACCTAATCCTATTGAACATCTTTATGAATCCACTCATTAATGTCTTCATCATATGCTCCCACCTTCATCCACTTTCGATGATCAAGATCTTACCAATAATGACATTGAATGTTTGAATAATTTCATGGAGCATAATGTGAAGGTTGATTTGATGATTCCTAAAGATAACATCAATGAGCATAAATTAAATTTAGAATCATATTTGATAAACAAATATTACTTCTTCGAGGGATCATTTTGTTCTCACATCTCCTATCTCCTTGTGCCTTGATTTGATCGATCAATCCACTACACCAAGTGTTGCTCAAAATGTTCTTAATTATGATCAGGTCCAAGGTAATAATGTCTCATGCATAGAGGAAGAAGAAAATGAAAACGGGCCACATATTTATTCCATCACATGTCAATATGATGATTTGTGAGTCTTAAGTTATCCAAGATAGCACCTCGGTTAATGTTTCTACATTCGTGGTCACTAATAGTTGGGTGTTCTCATTGATCATTTAAGTGAAATAAAAAATAATTAATCAAATATAAGGTTGTGGAGACCGTCATCCTATCATTAATGACCTCGTAGATATAAGTGTTAATTAATTCCCATGTACATATATTGATTCATCGACTGCTCAAGTAGATTTGGATTGGCAAATCTTATATATGAATTACAATTTGATCATAGAATAATTTCGTATAGTAATTTCTTCCTCAACTCACTACTCCTTGTGTCTTAATGCATGTAATGAATCAACTGATGTTGAAAATATGTCATGCCCTTCAAATTAAAAATCTAATGGATGATATTTTAAGTTCACACAAGGTGGTACAATCGCACGTGATGAATAGGAAAACAATGTAATTATTGAGCATCCTTCTTATGGTTTATAATCACCAACATTGGACAGGTATAACTCATTAGTTTAGGTTGTTCATCTGATCTATGAATCTTCAGTTATAATTCATAGATAATATTATGAATTTATTAATATGTTTGGTGATGTTGAAACATCTGATCGAATCAGTGAATCCAACAATAACTATCCAGTTAACAAGGATTTGGTTGATGAAAATAATGTTGATCTTACCAAGCCTTCAAATTTTTGTTACCTAACATTCGAAGGTTCAGGGACTTGTTAGGAAGTCAAGGAACTTTAGCCCTCACTAATGGTTATGTCAAGCCCTCGCAGTCCTGATGAGATGCTTGAACTAGGTCATATCAAGATTCTCTCATAATATTATTTCCTCATCATCGTCACACTAGATGAAGGCTCACTCTTGAAATATTTTCATCATTTCCAAGTTATTTTTCTTAATTCTCAAGATAGAGCCTTTGATTAGACAAGATATTCTTGTTTGGTTAATTTCTCTTCATGTAAACAACCTTTCATCACTCTTGTATTTAACCTAGGGTTGGAATGTACATCCTTGATAGATGCATATAGTTTCAAAGATTTTCATTTTGATCATCAAAATAGAGATTCTCAACGGCTAGGAGTTTTTGTTTTGTTAATCTCTTCTGTGAATAATTGGCTTCTCATCTCTCTTATGCATATCATAAAGCTAATTATTTTGTTTGGTCACAAGGCATTCTCTTGAGCGTTAGTGGACTTTCAATCATTTTTCAGAGCAAAACTTACATGTTGCTTGAACAATTCTTCAAGCCGATATGAACATTAAATCTGATATGATGCATGTTTCTTTAAGGAAATATTCTAATCTGCTTTCGGCCTCTTCTCATTTTGTATCATAAATGGTTTTCAAGACCTGATATATCAGCAATCGTTTTGAATTCCCTAGATTTACATGTTGGTCTAGTCTCTAATCAAATACAAGGTGATG
The DNA here is from genome assembly GCA_034641835.2 of Pinus albicaulis. Taxonomy (NCBI): domain Eukaryota; kingdom Viridiplantae; phylum Streptophyta; class Pinopsida; order Pinales; family Pinaceae; genus Pinus; species Pinus albicaulis. Next base: position 1,636,947,872 of record CM076580.1, read on the forward strand.
ATCTGTTACATTTTGAGGAAGAAATTGATGGATTCTTAGCTCATCTTTTCGTTGATTTCTAATCTTCAACATGTGGAGATGAAGGTTTTACCATCCAAATCATTTTTGAAATATCTCAAATCAACTCGTCTTTATCTTTGAACAATGGAGGATATTGTTTTTCAACTAATCTAATCAAAATATTGGCTTTAATAGTTGTCATTTATTTAATCATTTCCCCACCAGTATCTTTGATGATATTTTACATCTATTGATTTCACCAAAGCTGATAAAGTTTGACAATTTTCCCTCTAAGGGTTCATATACTTGTGAACAAGTTGAGGCACTTCAAATTTCGTTGATGATTATGTTAGGTCCTCACGATCTTGACAAGGTTTATGAACAAGATCAAATCAAGTTCTTCTTGCAAGATTATTTCCATAGCTTGAATGGATTGATTGAAAACTCATATTTCCTAAAATTTCAAGGCTTTCAAGCTAGTTATTTTGAATATCATGATTGAATTGTTGATTGGCTAGCGTCTTATCTAGCAAGCTCAATTGCTAATAGGAAGCTTCAGTATTATCTTAGTCTTGCTACGGATGAATGCACAATTGTGAGAATTTTTAGGGTGTTAATATTCATCATTCTACCCATCGAGGAAAATTTCCATATTGGTTAGAGAAAGCTTTTATGGAACACTTCATGTTAGTAGGCGATACATTCTATCATTTGTGTAAGATATACAGGTAAATATTCTTACATTTGCAAATAATTTTATATGGGTATTTATTGTTTACATATTTTTGTTTGCGGGTTAGGAACAACTCAATTAGCTTCACTAGAAATCAAATTTCACATGAGCCCGGTCTCTTTTCATAAATTAAATTAGAGTCTATGTATTTTTGTAGTTCATTTGCTTATTAAAGTACTTGTAATTTTTTCCATTGTCTACATAAGCATGGCATAGGTATTTTTTTCATTTACTTTACCTTTTTTCATTGCATTTCATCGCATTAAACCTTCATTCTTTCTCGCATTTTTTTCATTTATTACATTTTAGCAATGTTTTCTCTTTGATTTGCATTTGCTTATTGTTTACATTTATCTTTATCAGTTCCTTGAATTATTCATTTGCTTCTCATTTAACTCTTCTTCTCATCATGTTCTTTGTAATTTTGCACATAATGATCCATGAATAGCTTCCATCATCTCCGTTTATCTAATTCACTTTCCTTATCTGAAATACAAAAATCCCATGCATTGTTGTGTCTAGTTATTGTGGTCACTCGAAGAGGAAACCTATTTTATATAATGGTATTGTAACCTTTCCCCTTATAATTATACCATGATTTTTTCCTATTTACAAGGAAAATATGATTGGATACTAGTGGGGAACTCTAATCGGTTCATAAGACCTATACATTTAACCTGAAGTTCGTTTTTGGTTAAGTCCTCATATTTCATTGTGTGTTCATTATCCACTTGTCGGTTGGAGACGTGATGTAGAAATATGGCATGAGGACACACTCAACTCAAAAAATATTTCAGTTTCTATCGAACAATAAAAAACCTCTCTTGCTTGTAAAATAAGTCAGTATCCCTCTTTTGCACTTGCACAATGGATGCCTCAATAAATTATGCCAAAGTGCATGAAAAAGAAAATTAATTAAACAAGTGTAAATGAAAAGAAATGCTTACCACAAAGAGGTGATGCAAGAAACTTTTTTGGAGTATTGAACAAGCCTGCCGGAAATGAATCAATGGTTGTGATTTCTTAAGTGACTCTGTGAGGGTACCAAATAGGCTTGCTGGCATAGGAGAAACACCAAAAACTCGCTTCACATTTTTTAATATAATAATCCCTCTATCATGTTCTCTATATCGTTGTTGAAGACTAACATGTGTGATCTCTTGATTTCGTTTCTAAGGACTAGAATGACCTAACCATGGGATATATAAATGGTGTATCTATAACTGGTCAAATAATTTAAGTGGTCCCCACAATATCTTGTTCAATACTTTGTTGCATCTATTTTAGGACTCAATATATTGAATGGATTACGGTAGATATGTTGGATTCTACTATTGTTTCGTCATTTGTTGTAGCCTTTACAAAAACACCCAATGTTTTTGAACAATATAATTTTTTAGGTCCCCCTTGCTTGTCCAGGTCCAAAGGACTATGCTTATGTCTTGAATTGGTTAAACTCTTATGGGACCCATTTATTTTTCGAGGGTTATAGGTGTAGGTTTTAACCCTACACAAAAATTACCTATAAACGAATTCCTGAAACATAAAAATAAATAATGGCAAGAACATAAAACAATAATACATAGATACTTTCCCCTGGATCCAAATACCGAGACTACCAAATTGATTTTTAATTATTTCAATGTTACAATACTTATATATACATGTTGAATCATTCATAAACCTCGATCCATTAACCCTGGATTAGTACATAATCATAGTTCCTTTGACCAAATCTACAAAATACCATGGGCAAAAAACCATCATGCCCAAAACCATGTGCAAAACCCATGCACAAAACCATAGGTAGGTTCACCCACCTAATATAGGGTCCAAAAATAAATTCTAGGGACGTTGCCCAAGACCACGTGTAGGGGGGCTACCACCCCCCTACAAACCCCCCACGCGTCCAACTAGTCGTGGAAAGAATAAAACACACACCCAAAATTATCCCTCACAAAGTGATATCGAACATCAATGTGATTTGTCTTAGAATTATAAGTAGGGTTATTTGACAATAAAATAGAAATTTGGCTGTCGCATTCTATCCTTATAGCTCGTTGTACCAAACCCATACTTGACTACAATCTCTGCAGCCAAACTGATTCCTTGCTTGCATGAGTGGCTGCCATGTATTCAACCTTTATAGTTGAAAGAGCCACTATAGACTATCTTTTTCTCATCCAACTGATTGCTCCTCCAAATAGGTTAAACACATACCCATGTGTATATATTCTCTAATCTATATCTCCATCCCATTCTGCATCAACAAAGCCACGGATGTCCAAAAAATTTTCCAATCCTAGTCTTCCTTGGTAGCACATACCATAATCACTAGTGCCACGCAAATACCTGAAACCCATTTCACTACTATCCAATGCTCCTTCCTTGTTTTTGACATAAACCTACTCAATACTCCCACTACATGTGTAATGTCTGGTCTAGTACAGACCATTGCATACATCAAGCTACCGACTGAGCTTGCATATGGAACACGGGATATGTCTTATTCCTCTTCTGGTGTCTTGGGACATTGTTCAGCAAATAACTTTACACCTACAAGAATAGGAACCTTCATTGGTTTACTATCCTGCATATTAACTTCATTGCAGTATTGTCTCAACCTACTTCCTTTGGTTTAACCATAGTTTCCTCTTTTCCCGATCTCGTATAATTTCCATACCCAAAATATAGTTTGCAGCACCAAGATCCTTCATGTCAAATTTGGAGGACAATTGGGTCTTCAAATCCTGGATAATTTCTTTCCAATCAGCAACATATCATCCACATACAAGACCAAATAAATAACACGGTCACCAATTAATTTAAAATACACACAGTGGTCTTCTTTTCTTCTGGTGAAGCTACATCCCCGTATATATGTATCAAAATTATGATACCGCATCCTTGGTGATTTTTTTAACCCATACAGAGACTTTTTTAACTTGCATACTAGTTCTTTCTTACCCTTCACTGCAAAGCCTTCAAGTTGCTTCTCGCATATCTCTTCTTCCAAATCCCTGTGAAGAAATGTTTTCTTTGCATCCATTTGTTCAACTTCAAAATCAAAAGCAGCAACAACAAATAAAAGTAATCTAATAGAAGTTAACTTGGAAACAAGAGAACAAAAATATCACCAAAAACAATTCTCGACACCTGGGAATAACCTTTTGCTACCAATCGAGCTTTTTATTTCTCCACCTTGACTTCTATATTCATGTTTTTCTTAAACACCCATTTGCTTCCAATGGGTTTCCTTCTGGCCGAAAAATCCACCAGATCCCAAGCCTCATTTTTGTCCAAAGATGTCATTTCATCAACCATGGCCTCTTTCCAGAGTTTTCCATCCTCTGAATCTACTGCCTCCCTGGCATTTCTGGGATCATCATCAGTAATAGATAAAGAAAAATTTGAATAGAAGGTACATGGACTATATATTTCTAGTTTCCTCTTATCTCGAGTTGATCTTCTCAAATCTGGAGTTTTTGTTTCTTCCTCATCTGATTCATGTTATAATGTAGAGTCTAATTATTCCTCATTTAGCTCAAACTCTATCTTATCAAGTTATTTTGGTAGGAGTTCATGTTTAATAACATATTTCACCTCTCTAAACACCACATCTCGGTTGTACAAAACCTTACTTGTTTTTTAGTTCCAAATCTTATAACCTTTTAAACCATCCTTATACCCAATAAAGATGCACCTTTCATATTTACTATCCAACTTGGTTATTTTCTCCTTTGAACATGTACATATGCATCACATCCAAATACCCTTAGATGTGAAATAGAGGGTTTCTTACTAGCCTATACCTCATGTGCACTATTATCCTCCAACGATGATGAAGGTGATATGTTAGCTAGGTAACATGAAGTCTCCACTACCTCTGCCTAGAATTCATGTCTTAATCCAACACCACTAAGCATTCTTCTTTCCTTTTCCATCAACGTCTTGTTCATTCTTTCTATAACTCAATTTTGTTGAGGTGTGTATGGAGTAGTCTTATGTCGTGCTATACGACACTTCTTACGGAACTATTCAAATTCCTTCTTGCATAAATCTCCACCATTATTTTTCCTCAACACCTTTATCTTCTTCTCTGTCTGGTTTTCCACCAGAGCCTTATTCTTTAAACCTGTCAAAGACTTCAAATTTCTTCCTAAGGAAATATATACATGTATTCCTTGAGAAGTCATATATAAATGATACATATTACATAGACTTACTCAATGATGGAACTGACATGGGTCCAAACACATCACTATGCACAAGCTCTAATATTTGGTTCTCGCTCTTAGCACCAGAGGGGAAACTCACCTGATTATGCTTCCCATATACAGAATGTTCACAAAAATCAAAATCCAAAGAGAAATTATACATACCTTATACCATACTATAACCATGCAGTACTTGAAGGCCCTTCTCTCCAATATGTTCAAGCCTTTGATGCCATAGCATGGTTTTTTCTCCAGAGACCACAAGGTTTTCAGCTCCACTTAAAAGAACCATAGAACTGTTGCACTCATAAATAACAGTGCTACCCAGAATATTGTATAGAGTTCCAATTTTAACTCACCACATCAAGACCAATGCTCCCCGAACCATCTTGCAGGTATCCTTCTCGAACATTGTTTTTACACCTACACCATCCATCTTGCTTACAGAAATCAGATATGGCCAATGTAGGAATAAGCAGAACAATAGGAAGTGTTATAATCCTTCCACCTTGCAACTTCAACTTTAATTTTTTGTGTCTCACGATTTTGTCCTTCCTATCATCCCCTAAGAAAATGTCACCACCATAGTATTTATCATACTCACAGAACCACTCCCTATTGGCAGTGAAGTGAAAGGATGCACCTGATTCAATCAACCATGCCTCATGATCTACATGTGCACTTGAAGAAGAAGACAAGTACACATCCCCACCTTCATCTAATATGATTTTCACCTCTACAGAATGAGCATCATCAGATCCCTTTCCTTTCTCACGAGATTTTTATCTGCAGTCCTTTTTGTAGTTCCCTTCTTTTCTGTATTTCAAGCACACCTTTACAATTTTTCCTGAAGATTTAGATCTCCCTCTAGACTTAGATCTCCCACACGAGGACTTATTTTTGTTTATGTTTTGGGATCACCCTTATATAGACAAGACATATCCATTATGTCCATCCACACTTCTCCATCTCATCTCCTTCGGCAACAAGGACAAGACTATTTCATCAAAATTCAAGGTAGTTGTATTGCTACCTATTGCAACAACCATACTATCCCATGAATTTGGTAGATAACACATAAAATTGATGCACTTATCTTCATCTAGAATTCTAATATCAATAGATAAAAATTGGCTTACCATAGTATTAAAGGTGTTCAAATGCTCTATCACCGAGTCTCCATCCTTCATCCTCAGGTTATACATCTTTTTATGCAAGAACAGTTTGTTCACCAGATACTTAGATTAGTACAAAGTCCCTAACTTGTCCCACAAAGCCTTCGTTAAATCTTCCCCTAGTACATTCAACAATTTTAAATCTGAGATACACAGTCATATTGTTCTCTCTGATTTCAGATTCAACTTCACCCAGTCTTCATCTGACATTGTCGTTGGTTTAGTACTTGGATCTACCGTGATCCACTGATATTTATCCACCAGCAAATCCTTCATATTGAGCTTCCACAGCTCAAAACATTGATCATTAAATTTCTCTACCTTTATCTTTCCACTGCTCTCCATCTTCTTTCACCGCAAGAATATATCCCACAGATCTCCCACTGAACAAGGTCTACCACAGGCCCGAGAAAAACCCCTTGACAACAAAGGCATCCCCTTGAAGTCGAAACAGCTCTGATACCAAATGTAGGTTCTAACCCTGTACAAGAATTCCCTGCAAACGAATTATTAAAACAAAAAAATAAACAATGGAAAGAACATAAAACAAATATACAGAGATATATTCCCCTGGATCCCAAAACCGGGACTACCAGATTGGTTTTTAATTATATTCCCTTCAATGTTACAATACATATATATACATGTTGAAGAATTCATAAACCCCAATGCATTAACCCTAGATTAGTACATAACTATAGTTCCTTTGACTGGTCTACAAAATATCATGGGCGAAAAACCATGTGCAAGACCCTCCTACATAATTTGTATTTCATTTTATTCCTACATAAATTCAGAATAGTTCATCTCGTTCCTTTGTTGCTTAAGGGAATCTTTGAGAAATATTTTCAAAGGATATCTTGATCCCTCATATTTCACTTCTTCCACCGTGGGAGTTCATCGGGGTTGGAAAGGCCGGTATTATAAGGGTTCAACCAATTTAATTCCTAAATCCTTATAACCTGAACTCAATGGGGACATGCATAGAAAAATAGAGAAAGAGAAAACTGCTCTGATACCACTAATCCAAATTTATGCAGAATTGAAATTAAATACAAATTTAAACATAAATAGAGAGCTAAAGTGAAAACTAAACTTCAATTAAATAATAACAAATACCAAAAAAAATTACATGCAGAATAGAAACAAATTAGCTCAGGCGATGGTAGGTTATCTCTAAGAAGAGATGTGATGGCTATATGCCTTCTAAATTGTGTTACAATGATACTTGGAGGCACTTTTATTATTGAGAATAATGGAAAACCCTAAACATCCAAAAACCTAACCCTAGGAGATGAAGTGCCAAAAGTTTGTTGGCCCCATTGGGGTTAGTTGGTACATCAACTTCCCAGGGTCATAACTTTGGCATATGATCTATGTTTAATGCATATAATACCTCATTAGAAAGATCTATTTGAGGAAAAAAAAAAAATCGACTGGAAACCCATGACACAAAACTTGGATCTTCCCATCTTCCAAAAAAAAATGTCGTTTAGTGTCTCAAAATGGCTCTGGAAGTTTAGGACCCGAAAAACTACCAAAAATAGTAAATTGTGCTACAATTAAGGAAAAAGAAGGAAACGGAGGTGGGGGTCCAAGTGGAATACGTAGGTGGCCACCCATATCCACTTGGATCAACATATATGTATATAAATGTGAATGTTTAAGTATTTTAGCGTCTTCATGGCACCTTGGCTCATACACGAAGGTCGCACAGTGTTTCATCCACATAATTGGGCCATGTGGTAGGAGACCACATGTCGTACCTCAACCCAACCACATGATCTCATACTTCGAATAGTGGTGATCGATTTGAATTTATCAGTTGTGGGGATAAAGCCTGGTAGCGTTATGGTAACTAACTAACCTATGTTCATATGTTAAATTTTCATTTGCATTTTTCTAATCGAGAGCGAAGCTATGCAATTATGGAGGAAACTTGGGAATAGAAGGTATAGGATTTCATCTATATAGCTACCTCCAAGGAATGGTTTTGTTTAAAAAAAAATAAAAGGTTATTACATCTTTGTCTACTAATAGAAGCAAGGTTTCATTTCAGGTTCTTACTGACCTTATGCTTCCCTCGTTTCCTCTTTGGTTTTCCTTAAAGCTGTGATTTTTGGCATGCATTTGGCATAGAGTTAATCTTATAATTCATGTTGTTTTAAATTATTTGCAGGGAAATCATGGAATTCTTCCCAAATTTTGGCCACGATATCCAAACTTTCTATGGAATTCTAGCCTCACCCTCCCCTCTAACGACTTCCTCGAAGTAATTTCTTTAGCTAGAAACCCTAATATTTAAACCCTAAATCCATTTTCTTGCCTTTGGTATTTATCTCTTCTTTCATTATGTGTACTAAGATCAAACCCCATTCTATCTTAGCAGTGATGCGGGGATTTTGCTTAATCCTTTCAAGGTAAAACACTTGTTATCAATATATTTTCATTTATTCTTGTATAAATTATTCATGGCTCGAGCATCTGACTAAGGGATACTATTCTTGTAGGTTATCCCTTGACTCTTTATTGGGGTTTCATTCAAAGAGACACACTTCAGTTCATTTTATAGTGAGGCTTGTTTGTTTCTATTCTGAAACTTCCAAGTACTCACTATTTTGTGTGCCTTTCATAGGTCTCAGAGTAAATTTCTCAAACATTAGGGCTCTTTCCCCTCAACCCAAATTATCTATGTGATGGTTTTAGAACAGAAAGATTTAAATATTTCAGAAGTTTGTTTAGATATTGGCATAAGACTTGACCCTTGTAGTTAGAGTGGCTATAAAATTCTTGAAAGATGGTTTCCCTATTTATTCATATAGGAATAATCCATATTTTATTTTTCTTTGGCTGCAGCCAAGAATTTATATGGTTGAATGTTGAAAACATTGTATCCAGAATGCCTATGATGAATTTAATTCTTACTATGTTGCATACTTTACCGTAAGGAATTATGGGTTCATGGAAAAGGTTTGATATTGATTTTCTTTGGTATTTTTATGCATAATATGATTTTCCTTAAGTTGCTTTCTACATGCATAGAGATTTGATTATGTTGTTTTCTTCGGTGTAAAATAGTTACAGTATTTATTATGCATAACATACATGCATAGAAAATATATGTATTATCTTAGTTTAGAATCAAGTTTAGAGGTCGGGAAGATTGGTAGACTCTTTTCATCGGTTTGTACCTAAGGATTCCTTCATATCCCTTACTATAGGCAAGGAGTGCATGCTTCTAGTTGGTCGATGAGGTTTTCTTTCTCATCAACGGCCTATGGTATGCCAACCTTTGCTCTGGATTTTATTCTCATTCTACTTATAGTTTACTGCCTCTATAATATTTCTCTCTCTGCACACATTGATACATATGCAGATTCATAAACAAGTTGGATTTTATCCATTCAATGATTACTATACACATGTATTCTCTTGTTCTTTTTTTGGTAAAATCCAACTTAACCAACTCTCTTTGTCTTTCTTATCTTTATGTAAACACCAACTTACTCTCTCTATATAGTGGGAATCATTGTTGGAATCCTAGGTTGGGTTCCCTTAATTGAAATTCTATAATAGGATGAATATTTAGGCTTTTAACCTTTCATATGCCCTATCTTAATTCTTTTACCCTCAACTCACAATTTTCCTGCACTGAATAATACACATAAATGATATATATATATATATATATATATATATATATATATATATATATATATATAAACCATTCTAATTCATTTCTACACACATGTTCATAATACACAGAAATGGTATGTATATATATATATATATATATATAAGTATTAACCATTCTAATTCATGTATACACACATGTTCATAACAAACCTAATTCATGCATTCTCCTCCTTGAACTTGAAACTTAACCTATCTAATAATGTATTCCAATATCACTCATATACTTATCTAGAATTCCTCGAAATACATTAGAGGTTTCCATGTTCCTACCAATTGTTGAACTATAGTTCCAATATTCCTCTTACGGGCAAAGCTACTCTAAGGTCTGGGTAGAGGGACCTAACAGAGCGGATGGCATATCACAAGAAGCACTCTAATTATCAGTTTTTATGCTTGAACTAGAAAATTAAGGATAGATGACCTTACCCGTTTGTCCTACGTTTGGGGTCGATCCCGCAGGGTGCAAACCCTCTGCTACTCCTCGTGCTCCAGAACGTGCAAAACAATCAAGAAAAAACACACAAACTAGTTTCACAGCATATATGTCCTAGATGTCAACATGTTAGCATATATAATCTCATAAAAATAACATGAAATAAACCATTCAAGATCATTCAACATATATCGGAGACATATAACACAAATACATCAGGAATGGGACAGAGCTTCTTTTATTGATAATATGTAAAGAGAAAGTTGAGAAATAACCTGAGCTCTGCCATGGCTCCAAACGAAACCGTCCTTCGGCTCTGTCCAACCATAGCCTCACAAAGCTTCTTCCATAAATGGTGCACAAAGGATTTCACATAAAGTGGGGGTGAGCATCACAAGGAAACAATAATTTCCTGAACCTAGGAAATGCAGGAGGCAGAGGGAAATATCAGACTTGATCAGGGCTATAACAGGCTATAATATCAATAGCATTCTCTCTCTCTCCCTTAGACCATTCCCTTGAGGTGTATTTATACTTCCTCAAATTATTATTTTTCAGTTGGGAAACAGTTAGGCCATGGGCTGGGTAGTTAAGTTACAGGGAAAACTCATAAACCCCACCTCATTAATAGGGAATTTATATATTTTTTAATATTTTAAATAGCATACATGGGTCAGCTATGGATGGACCCGCGTCTGCACGCGAAAAAAAGTGGGCAAAGTCGCGTATGTATTTTAAAATATTGTTTTTTAAGAAGTGTGACCAAGTCTGAATGGAAGGGTTTCCCAAGGCCAAAGCATAAGTCATAAAGTATATAAAGGTGATAAATGATGCTATAACATATGCCCCCTAATATATGAGGTCAAAAGGGGTACATGATGGCTGAAATATATTATGTGCATAAGAAAGAACCTTGCGAGGAATAGAGATGACTTCACCATATTTCAGCCTCCCAAAAACCAGTGATAGAAATCAGAAAGATAGCTCATGTCTGAGGCAGGCATACCCATGCACAGTGAATATAAAAGCATGTCTGCATATTAAGTATAGAGTGGATCCAATATGTATACAAGTATAGCTGAACTGTAAAGTACATAGTGAATCATCTGATCATTGCCCGGAAGTACAAGTCAAAATCATGTCCAAGTATCACATATAAAAGACTGATTAATGATGCTGCAAATATATCTGATCATTGAAGTCACAACTGAATCTCCAAGTACCAAATCATAAGTGGTGGAACAAATGGTACAACACACAACTCGGGTGCCAACATATAAGATGTTGTTGTGATGAACTGCAACATATAAGGGTGGATGGTGTCACTGGCAGAAAACTGAAGAGGTTTTCAAAGTGAACCAAAACATGTTGATGCAAACCCAAGGTCTTCACCGATCACCATGGCAAAATTCTACACAATGGGAATAAATGAGCTGAGGTCGACCATGTGAGAAATCGTTTGATTATAGTTCATTGATGTATATCTTTAAAAAATGCGAGACAACTCACCGATAATGATGATGAGCATCAAGGTGCCCCAGTACGATATAACAAGTGTGAATAAATGAGTTGAAGTTGAACACTTGAGAGAATCTACCAATTAGGATACATTGATGTATTCTCATTGTCGATAACAAAGGATTCTACCACTGATGACTGAAAACCCTAAGGTACTGACAAAAGGACTCTAGAACTTTTCCCAGAGAAATGAGTCAGATTCTATGGGAAAAGATCTTCTGAAAGGAAGGCATTAAGGCATCCCACATCATTCCAGCGCGAGTGTAACGCGCAGGCCAAAATTTGGAAGGAATTGAACGAATCAAAGTGAAGTAACCAATCCGAAGTACGTTTCTGACATGCACAAAATGTAGATAGAGCATGGCAGAAACCCTCTGAACCAACCAATAATGAAAGCTGACAAAGAGGTGAGAAATCCACTAATAGGTTCAAATGGAAATCAAGGTACTTCACGAATCCAAGGTGTGATAATGTAAGTTGAAGTCGAACACAATGGAAACCACTCAGTCAAAGACCCATGGTGTTGATGAAATGTTGAGCACAAGGTCACCTATCAATGATGTAAACAGGGCCAAGGTGTGGCTCTAGGTTTACTCTCAGACAAATATGTCGAAGTCAATAAGAGACAAAACTGTCAGCAAGAATTCTATGGAGACCTTCTCAAACTAGCGCAAGAAAAGGACCAAATAGTTGATGTGATAGAACAAGATTCTGACAGACCGGGGTGGTCGACTTAAAAATGAGTCAAGAGACACCGTAGAAAGGTCGACTCAGGTTAAATTCCCTTGAAAAAAAGCACGACTCATTTTGACTATGGCAGCAAATGATAACTTTGTATAAGTTTGTCATGCGGGAGGCATAAACAAACCCTCCATATGATTGCAAGAGATAACCAATCGAGGGAGTACTGACTCGATAACAAGGTTACGGCTTCTCCTAAGTCAAAAACTAAAACCATTCCAAATGGAGAAAATACTTAGATTTGTTTTGCTTTGTTCAAGGGCGACACAACTGACTCTTTAGCTGCCATCAAATATGGAAGTAATTTCCTGTTCCTGCTCTTTTTCAAATATTGATTTTTTTTTCTTTTTCATATTTCAAAGCCTGAAAAAGAATAAAATAATTCCAATAGTACAATGGATAGAACAAGTGTCGGGAAGAATATGCACTAGTTCTTCGGATAGGAACAATCCTATGCTCAATGCAAGGTGGCGAAAACTTGTAAGTGACACTCAGAGGAATGTTCCATCCATGGGTAAAGGTGTCAAGTTGTGAAGGCTAAGTGATTGCACAGTTGACTTTGCAGAAAGACATGGTCAAAATATGGCTTAAACATGAGTCCAAATGAAGCCGACTAAAGGCCAAGATATACAAATGGTAGATATGAAATGCAACAATACAACTCAACAACAAAATGGGAGCCTCTAAGGTATATGGCCAGAACAAAAATAGTGAAGAAGAAGAAGAATTAAGCTTCAACACATAAGTCATGGCGGGAATAAACAGGACTCCTGAGCCTACACAAATTGCAGCATGGGTGACAAATTCTAGCGAGGAACTAACTAGGAATCTCATGTAAAGGATGGCTCTACCATCATATCATGATTTAAAAATCGGCGAGTGAAATTGGTTAAACAGTCATAATATGATGGGGTCAACCCTATGGCAAGTTTTCAGAATGGAGGCTAGTATGAATAAGTGCAATGGAAAGTGAATTCCCTAATATATATTCCAGTTCAGAATCAAATACCTGCCATGATAGGTCAATGGTCATGGATCTGAAGCAAAAATTGTAATTATCTCAAAATCAACAGAATGGACCTGAAAATAAATTTTCCCAACACTTACAAGCCAAAAGGTTAAACAGTCGTGAACAAATTCAAAAAATAAACACAAACGAAATTTGCAAAAAAAAATTGAATTATGGGCATAAATAGGCCTTTTGGACTCACATTTGGTCATTTGTGCTGTGAAGAAATTGAGAAAGTGCTATGGAACAAAAAATCCCTTTCTTGCAAACGCAGCAATCGTCCACCGAATCAATCCAAATCAGTCATGTATTCTCATACTCAGCTTGTTTATCAATTTTTTTATCATCTCAATCAAATTTTTGGAATTTTTACCATAGAAATATATCTTTTTTCTAAAACCCTCTTCATATACGCGAGTTCGTCATGAGGAACTCGCGTATAGACGCAACTGTGTCTGAATGAAGTCGCGTATGCACAGAGAGAAATTGTAAAATTTATTTCTAAATGGTTACTGGATGAAATGAATCAAGATTACAATCAACTGGACAGAAAGAGAGCATAGCATAATCGATAATGAGGTTATGCAGGACCAGATATCCTTGGATATTCTCTGAGGATGTGTTTTATTAAAATTCTTCAAAATGTCGAATATGAAAACTAACACAAGATTGCTCGAGATGTTAGTGAATTATTGGGATTCGGATGAAGACTGATTCATGATAGATCAAATGCCACTAATAATTGAAATCGAAGACATATATTTCATAACTGGACTCTCTCGGAGAGGGGAACCAGTTAATTTACAGGGCAAGCCCATAGGAGGGCTTAATTTCAATGACTATATTCAGGTTTACTATGCTGAGGGTACTGAGAAGGTGGGGACACAGATCCCAATTAAAGATGTGCGAGATCTGCACATGAAGATCCTCCTTTTCACCATTTTGAGGGTAGCAGGATCGGCTTCCTTACACCAGGATTTTCGAGGAAGCATGAGTCTATCAGTGGATTTCTTAACCATGCTATATGATTGGTGCATAGCCTTATTAAAAAATCTGAAGAAAAATTGACTTCTATACGGCAGAGTAAAACAAAGCATTTTGGCTATGGTACCATTCTCTGTACATTGTTCTTTGAGGGAGTTTCGAGGATTCACCCCAAGATCATCTCTACCGTCAGTAGCCCTCGTGATCCACGGATAGCTAGATGGACAGAGTTGATGAAGAGACTGGGGGGTAGTGAGGTCCCCCAGACTACTTGGGATAATTATTTCTTCCTTTGGTGGGGAGAACAAGTCATATTAGTAGAGGACTATCCCTTTAATGGGATGGATTTCAGAGCAGATCTAGATTTGGTTCTTCCACCCGATGCAGCATGGGGGGTGATTGGTCATATCGCACAATGATTTTTAATTATATGATTTTTTTTATTTTTTCAAATTATATGAAAATGAAAAATAGATTTTTTTTAGGACAATATGACTTACTAATTAGGGGAATTTTGAAGTCAAAAATGGGCCTCCTAAGGAAAAATGTACAATCAAAATTCACTTTATGAGAACCAATCACATTTTAGGGCATGACATCATGCCTAATGGTTGAGGTGGCATTGCTTGAGTTAAAGGTACTTACTTGTCACATTCTCAATGGTGGATAAAAACTCATGGTTAACCATGGTAGTGCTCTAATTACATTTAAAGTCAATGTAAAGTACTCATAATAAATGTTATTTCACACTTTTTAAATAAAATATATTATTGTTATTTCATATTTCTTGAAATAAACAATGCATATCCCTATACATTTATTATATTATATTATATTATATTTATATAGTATATTACTTACATGTTATTATACAATTAAATAATATAAATTTTAATTAATAGCATATAATATAATTAAGAATTTATAAATCTATATTTATATTTTATTTTAAGTTATTTAAGTACAAAGAACAGATGCATTAGTTGTTCAATGATAATGACTTTTTCTTGAAAATATTTATAGTCACGTCAATACAATTTTTTTATTAATTTTATTTTGGTACAACTTTTAAATTGAATTTAACTATGGTTACATGGATTGTGGTGCAAAAAGCAAATTGCAAATTTATAAATATTATTTTATTGGTTTAGATATTATTTTATTATTTCCTTAGGAGGCCCATTTTAGACCTCAAAATTCCCCTAATTTGAAATTTTAAGGATCATTATGCAGACATAGGGCCAGTGAGACCTTAGGGTTTCCCTAGGCATAGGCTTCGCAGAAGAGAAGTTAATGATGCTGTTGAAGACCCCGGGAGAACCCTCCAAGCTATTCAGAGAAACTTGGAGAGTTTGACTCGCCAAGTCCCTATGGCAGCCATAGAGGATCTTCTAGAGGCTATCCAGAGACGAGTGGTTGGAGTACCACATGACTGGGTGCGGCTCTTCCGCCATGTGGCGACATATATAGTGTTCTTCTGGAACACCTACCCTGAGCAGGGCCCTTAGGGATAGATTTTATTTGATCGAATGACTATAATATTTTTTTATGATGGACATGATCGGGCATAAGCCGGCCTAATTTTGTAGGACATGATGGTCTGATTTTTGTATATTTTGAACACACTCTGATATATATATATATATATATATATATATATATATATATATATATATATAGTGATTTTATATGATGTGATTGTCCCAAATGTACAATGATGAATGATGTTTTTGATATTTTTAAAGTATTGAATGATTAATATGCCAATCAAGTGCTTGATTAGCTAATGAGTCTGCTAACCAATTATCTGAACGAGGAATGTGAATGAATGTAACATATTGAAATGAACATTGTAAAAAATGCACTCTCATAAATAATCGATGCAAAAATGGGTCTTTGACATGATAGGTGTTATTTAATTGCGAAACCACCAGTTGCGAATCCAGTTATACTACTTACAAATCAACACCAAGATATATTACCTCCGAGAGTAGGTTGACCACTGCAGTTTAATCTGCCACATTGCTGAAAGCAGGACCAATGCATACACCCCTTCAGACTAGCAACTGACCGGATGGATAGTGAAGTACCCAAGCCACGGAAGCAAGATTCCGGGTATGTCTATTAGCACCATCGGCAAAGTCAAAATGACTCATCTCATCCAAAAACACCTGCCTAAGCAGATCAAAATCATCAAAGTCACATCAAAAAATAGATAAACAGACATGTACAAAAATACAATATATACAACAAATAAAATGCTAGGTCGAAGCCTAGGCATTATACTTCTTCAGATATAGCCAATTTCTAGGCTCTGCAAGCTCGTTTCCATCGAAATCAGCCAAGGCATAAGCTCCCTTTTTCAGGACCTTTTTAACAATAAAAGGGCCATACCACATGGATTTGAACTTGCCTGCCCACAAAGCATCCTTGTATTGGGCATAAACCAAAACAAGGTCACCTTCATAGAAAACCCTAGGTTTGACCACCTTATCGTATTGAACCTTCACTCATTTCTTATGAGAATAATTCATTGTCGCTGCATCTTGGCGCTCCTCACAATATGTTCTATATGGATAAGGCGTTCTTCGAGACTAGAAGTGGCAGGAAGAAGTTCAAATGCCAGCTCAATGGAAGGAATTTCGCATTCAATAGGAAATATATATTCCAGCCCATAAACCAGTTGGAACAGAGTGAATTCAATTGCAGTCTTCACAGACATCTAGTATGCCCAAAGTGCAGGGTACAACATGACGTGCCAATTGGATCTGGATTTATCAATTCTCCGTTGAAGAATAGCCTTCAAGGAATTATTTATGACTTCAACCCTCCCACTGGCCTGAGGATAATACATAGATGAATGCTCCTGCCGAAAACCAAATTTGAGAGCCAATTCAGCCATCGTGATGTTCTGAAATGACTGCCATGGTCAGTGACAATCTCATTGGGGATACCAAAGCGAGAAATTACTTGGTTGAACAGAAACAGGGTTTTTCTCTCACCATCATTCGCAAAAGTAGGCATAGCCTCAGTCCACTTCGTAAAGTAGTCTACTGCTACGATAATGTGCTTATGACCCTTTGTTGAAGGTGGGTTACAAGTATTATAATCAATACGCCACTTTGTGAACGGACCGACATTGACAACAGGAAAGAGTGGAGCTGGATGAGCGCGCATCTTCTGAGTATAGACTTGACAAGGATGACATTTTTTTACCGCCTCAACATAATCTTTGAAAATCGAGGGCCAAAAATATCTTGCACGCGAGATATTTTGGGCTATAGCAAGCCCAGATAAATTAACACCACAAGATCCACTGTGGCAATCATTTAGTACAACCTCAGCTTCTTCAAGAGTCGAGAAGTGTCTATGGATCGAATCAACCTTACGACTATATAGAGTGTCACCGATAGTACCTATCTTTCAAAAAATTTAAGGGAAAATTCACAGTCTGGAGATAAACAATGAGATCTCCATACCAAGGATCCTGTGAAGAAATGAGGAAAAGATGTTCATCGGGGAACAACTCTTCATAAACAATATCTTCTCCACAAGGCAACTCAGAGATCAACTCCGCAAATACCAAAGATTTCTTGGATTTGGCAGACAGGAATTCGAGATAAAACTCTTGCAAAATGACAATCCATCGATTCTATTTTCCCCTAATCACTCACCTACTGAGAAAAAATTGAAATGGATTAACTATTGCCAAAACATAAGTTTTGGGAAGAAGGATATAATGCATGAGCCATTGGACAGCATGGAAAGCTGCCAAAGCTAATTTATCAATTGGAGAATATCGGAGTTCATGACCCACCAAGCCTTGACTAAGGTAGTAAACAACATGCTCACAAAGAGCATCATCTTCCTGAACCAGAACCATACCGATAGTAGATTCTGATGCAGCGAGATACAAAAGGAAATCTCTGTTATAATCAGGTGGACTCAATAATGGAGCAGAGGTCAATGCCTTTTTCAAAGCATCGAACGAGAGTTGAGCAAAGTCATCCCAAAAGAATGGAACTCCTTTCTTTAACAACCTCATAAATCCTTTCGTCACCTCGACATAATTAACGATAAATCTCCTTAAGAAATTGGCTTTACCTTGTAGACTTTGAAGTTGACGAATTGAAGACGGGGGAGGCAACTGAAGAATTGCCTCAACCTTGAAGGGATCCATCTGAATCCCTTTCATAGACACGATGAATCCCAACAATCGACCGAATGTGACGGCGATAACGCATTTATTAGGTTTCAACTAAATTTTATAATAATGACACCATTCAAAAACTTAACAAAGGTGTGAAGGATGATCAATTCTCTTTCGAGAACGAGCAGCTAAATCATCCAAATATGTTTGATGTCGTGGAAGGAATAGGACATAGCCCGCTAGAAAGTAGCTGCAACATTTTTACGTCCAAAAGACATATTTTTGTAAGAAAATGTACCCCAGGGGCAAACAAAAACAGTCTTATGCTGATCTTCAGGATGGATAGTGATCTGATTGTATCCCGAGAAACCATCCATGAAGGAGAAAATCTCATTTCCCGCACACTCATCAATAATCTGATCAATAAACAGTGTGGGGTAATTATCTTTTGGACATGCCTTATTTAAATCCCTAAAATCAATGCAAACTCGGATCATTCCCTATTTCTTTTCCACAAGCACTGGATTCGAAACCCACTCAGTTAAAGGAACGGGATATATGAAACCCGCCTTTAGCGGCTTCTCAACCTCTGCCTTGATAGCTATATCCTTCCTATGGTTGACCGGATGAAGCTTCTACCATATAGGCTTAGAATTTTCGTAAGTCTATATCTCATGTTGGACAATAGATGGATCTATACCAAGCATTTCCTCATAAGACCAAGTGAACACTTCTCAAAATTCTCGAAAGATATTGGTGTAAGTCTGAATCTATTCAGAGGAACATTCAGCTCCAGTGAATACATTCTCAATAACGTTGGGATCTTTGGAGATGTTCACTAGGGTAGTAGCAGAAATGACTGCCATGTTCCCTTCAGCAAAAACTTGTGTTGGTGCTAAGGGGTTCAAAATTGGGTGAACAAGACCAGAAGACTGAGGGCTAGGAAAACTTGTTTCAACTTCTCACAAGTTTGGTAGAAAATAGGATTGATGATGAAAATCATCCCATGGTATTTCTACATCATTCATTTCTTCAAGGATATCCTCTTCACATGGAAGAGTGGTATCAAGGCAATCTTGAGCAGAATATGAACTAAGAGTCCAAGCCAGAGCCACATCTCCGTCCAACTCCTTTGGTGAAAGAGAAACTAGAACAGAGTCTGAAAAGTCAGCAATATATTGATAGGAAATCTCAGTTGCAGACAAAGGAAATTTCATTCCACCCACTTTCCCTTCCTCTAATGTGGAGGTAGGAGAAGGCAAGGTCCAAGGGTCTTAAAAATAATGATTTTGAAAGAAATATTTTCGAGTAGGAACCCTCGAGGATGAGATAGTATGAATATGAACCAAAGGAGGTGGAAGATCAAAATTACCCATCAACGATGTATACATTCCAATCCCAAAATTCTCAATATGTTTCTTGGCATCATTCACCAAGGGTACAGTCGAGTCAGTAGATGCATTCAGATCTATAGGAGAACATTCCATCTGATCAACAGTGACAATCCTCCCTTCGTGGGGAAAACACAAGTTGCCAAATAATGAGGAAGAAATAGCATCCATCTCATAAATCCAATTTCGCCCCAACAGAAGGTTGTATTCTAAATTTGCATCTACTACCTCGACCTCAATATTTACATTTTTACCCCCAACACATATGGGTAAAGCCGGAAAAATGCCATGTGGCCTGTGAGAATGACCATCAAATGCAGTCAGAAGAGTAGTTGAAGGGACAGCTAAAGGAGATCCAATAGCCTTCCAAAATGATATAGACATAGCACATGTGGAAGCACCCTCATCGACTACTATTAGAAATATATTGATCTTCCGATATGTAGAATTAATCTGAAAATCCATATGATGAGGAAGTCTATTATTAAAATTCGACATGTAAAATGTGATCATAAGAGATTTTTTTGGATCAACATCCCCAATGGCAGTGAGAAATGCACTCCCTTTTTCTGGGCACGACTGGAGTACCTCTAACGCAGACATGGCACAAGGACTTTGAGCCAAATCTTACACAATCGAGTAGTTTTGGGAAGCCTTGGCATTAGGATTAATCATCGTACGCTTTGTAGACCCTTTTGACATCCGAGGTATAGGCTCAACTGCAGGCCTCTCTATATGGAGTGGCTCAGAATTACTAGGAGAACCTTTAGCTTTTGAAGACTCAACTTTGTCGTAGTCACGAGATCTCGTAGATATTTCAGCGTGAGCACTCATCATATCAACATTTGATGAATTTTCCCCTTCTTGGTTGCCCCCTGTGGTTGCTCCGATATTCGCATTCGTGCCAGCAAGCAGTTGCTTCCCTTGGGGAAAAGGGTTTGTCAGTACAGCCTGGGAACTAGAAGAATCCTGCTGAGCTAACAAGCGTTGAGCATCCTGAATTTTTGGGCAAAGGTGAGTAAGATGGTCTCCGGTGCATAACTTGCATGGAAACTTAGCCCTCTTCTTATTTTCCCTCTTACCCTCTCCAACACTATCATTGGATATGTTCACATTTCCCTTCCCATCCTTGTCTTTCTTATTTTTATTATGTCCCTTCTTCTTCCCATTAGATTGTTGATTCCCTTTGGGGTTAGAAGCCTAAACAGCATTAATAGTCAAGGGCTAAGAAGGAGTTGACACCGACGGTTGTTGAGAGTTTTAAGTGGTGAAATAAAGCTCCTAATATTTAATTGTCAATCTGGGCTTGTAAACACAAGCTGCACTGCACTTCTTGATTCAGTTTGTAGGTCAGAGCTTTAATGTTTCCTTTATAATGATCATTTCAGTAATAAAACACACGAATGCATATGGACAAACAATCTTTCGAAAAGAAATCAATCCATCTTGCCACTACATGTAGAAACAATAATAAAATTCAACTTGAGCACTTGAAATCTCTATAAATTTAACCTATTATGTTCCTGGGTTGAAATCTAGATTTAATGAAAACATAATTGCCATAAGTTCTACTTAAAAACAAATTCCTAGTTTTAGCAAATTGTATTCTTCAATCCAGCAACTCTACACTTCATTCTCTAGCTTCAAGTCACACTTGAAAGAAACTGAAGAATTCAATCTAAGTGTATCTGTAAGTTGATCTTATGTTCACACAATCAATTTCACACTTACTAATTGTTCCTTCACTCAAACCCTAGGATGAGAACACTTCATACCAATTCCATTATCTTAATGTCAAGCAAGAGATTGCGGTATCAAAACTGGTTTTAATGCTTGTCTCATACACTTACAAATCAAAGTGAACAACTGATCTTTCACACTCAACCAATATATATATGTATATTACCTACTCCATGGTAGTTTCAATCCTCAAACCCTAATTCTACTTTTAAAAACAAACTGAGACAAACCTGAATTTTTTAGGCACACAGAAATGTACTTGGAAAACTAGACTACAATTGCAGTTAACATCAATCAAATCTTTAAACTGAACTGTAGCAAATTCACCCAAAATATTCAGCAATCAATACTTTGTTTTCCTAAGCAAAAAGATAAGGTACTCTTCTTTGAAATCCAACAAGCGCACACACTGTACTAAGGTATTTTAATGGAAACTACTTCAACCAGGAAACTAAGGTTTCAATCACAATTGGCAATCATTCAATCATTTCAATCAATGTAGCTAATTCGTCTAATGCTCTGGAGTCTCAAATGAAAAGTCACTTCCAAACTGAATTGTAAAGACTGGAAATTGAAACAAGTAAAATCACTTAATCACACTTCACTCATGATCTAGAAATTCAAGATTGCATGCAAGACTAAAAATCCTAACTTGCTTTACAATTTATAAAGGAACTTAAAGACCTAATTTTCTCATGCACACACAATTCAACAAATCTTGTATTCAAAATGCAATCCTAAGGTGGTTTGCATACTAATTCAATGCTTTTAATGATAAGCAGAGATGAGTGTTGGAATTGAGGATTGACCTAAATGCCTTGACTCAATTAAACAAGTTGAGAATAAACTTCTGGAAATCCTCTTACTGTAGGTTTTAACCCTGTACAGAAATTATCTACAAACGAATCTTAAAATAGAAAATAAACAATAGTGAGAGCATAAAACATAAAACAGATAAACACGGAGATTTTCCCTTGGATCTCAAATAGAGACGACCATCTGTATTTTTAATTATATTCCTTTTAGTGTTACAACACATATATATACATGTCGAAGCATACATAAACCCCAATCCATTAACCCTGGATTAGAACATAACCATAGTTCCCTTGACCAGATCTACAAAATACTAGGGGCCAAAAACCATCGTCCCCCAAAACCATGTGCAAACTCATGCACAAAACCATGGGTGGGTCCGCATATGAGTGGGTCCGCACACCAAAAAAAAATATGTCGAGCCATTGCCCCGGACCCCGACAGGGGGGGCTGCCGCCCCCCCCCCCCCCCCCCTGCTATGCCTGACGCAACGTACAGTGCGTGGGGCTAGTCGTGGAAAGAATATAACACATACCCAACACTTACAGCTTCAAGATATCTCACTATTGAAATCAAATAAACTGATGGAATCCTAATGCTAGTTTAGATGATAAGAGACATAACCTATCAATTCCATTCTAGATCACACCAAGCAAACAATGGAAGACTACACTTCTACGTTGAATGACTTATAAACTTCTTTGATGTTGATCAATCCCTAAACTAACACTCTCTTTTTCAAAATAAAAACAAATTCACTACCAATACAATTCATAAAATCATCAAATTAATTATGAAATCTAGTTAGAACAATGGCTACAAGCTTTCGATCTAACTCACATTCATGCATATGATTTAAATTTTATCCCTCATACGCTCTCACTCTTGTGCCAATTCAGAAATAATATTGACAAAGTCAAAAATGTATTTCCCATAATCAACTCATCATGACAAAATCGCACTGTGCAGATGAAATTCGTGCCAAATATGTATGCCAGGAATACGAAACCCTTACTCTACTATTGAAATGATATGATCCTTTACAAACTGAGTAATAAAACTCTAAAACCACATGAATTCTACCATGCTCTATTTGATTTACACTTGTCAACGCAAAGGCTCGTTTTCAATTTAATTCATTCGCTTGGAAACACACGAGGGGATACTTATTCAGATTCAAAGTGATTTTAAATGATAAGATTGGAAATTTAAATATCTGCATTTATAAAATGAATATTGGAAAAGTTTAAATGTAAGGCAATCAAAGAAAAGCTTTTAAATACTGAACGCACACCTACAGCAAACAATTCTCAAATTCCTTCACTGCGTAATCCTTAGCATTGGTATTTAACTTGTTTAATTGGGAACCAGCACATGAAATTGTTTCTCCAATTGAAACCCAATCCAACATTAACACACATGAATAGCTAATTGAAATCACAAATAAAATCGATTTGTTAAGAGAAATTGTAAACTAAGATGCAAAATTAATCAAAACACACACACAAATTACCTACTCATATACTTACAGAAGCTTATCCGGATTGTGGTGGGCCCTTGCTACACCTAGATAAGCTTAAAACTTACAGGAACTAGCTACACTTCAACAAAACTGCTTCAGGAACTCATGAAATCGATAATACTCCAAAATTAAATCAATAACACACCATGACAGATTACAGACTCAATCTTAATTATTGGAGAAGAAAGTTAAAGACTTCAAGTTCAATGGAAAAATAAAATCACAATCCTCGCTCCTTGACATATTACATATTTGAGCCTTTATAGGCAGAGTGATATTCATTAAATAGTACAAATTTTGTTCATTGAAACCAATTGATGCGAGGATCCTACTAGTTATTCCTAATTAGCATTGCGCTCTACCTGAGATAAATGATCCTCAAACTACCCTATCTCTGGCACAACTGCATGTTGATCTAGAAGGGTGCTTCTAGAGGTCATCGAGCTGAGCCCAATTTCTGGAAAATGGCCAGCTGGTCATCTCATCAAATCCATGAAAATTTGTTGGAGCGTTCAGCTGGAACATGATTTGGGTAGCTGGTCATCTCATCGAGTTTAGGTGCTAAGGTTCATGCTTTTGTAGCTGAATTAGTCATGTAGGAATCATTTCACAACTATATCTCATAGTGATGAGTTAACAAACAAGTCATGTAACTTCAATTACCTAACTTAACCATAGAATAGTTAAAACAATCCTACATGTAATGTGTTTTACCTCAGGTTGATAACTGATGATATTAGGCCACATGGAGGTTAAAAAGGGAATAAAGGAGTTCAAAACTGACCATAACAGGGTTGTTTGGGAGATTTTGAGAAATCTGGAAATTCCGAATTTTACATAAATTAGCCTCCAAGCCCCTTTAATATCTCCCAAACCGTAGGGTATGTTTTAAACATATTATAGGGTTAGTAAATTGGCTATACTGGGATCAAAACCCATGTTCCCGAATTTCTTCCTTCGCCTTGATATGCACAGAAATCAAGGACGAATTTGGCAGTTTAGAATTTATTACAGATTTGGACAAATTGGCTAATTTCCTTCTAGAGACCCATATGAGTGATTTGGGTGGAATCCAATTTATGGAGAGGTATTATAATAACATTTTTTATAATAACCTCTCTCGGTTTCTCCGGAAGCATGCTGAAAGTGCCAAAGCCCTAAATTAGGCATTCCCATACTTAACTGGCTTGTGAGGGATTTCAACGATGGAACCCTGTGATAAATGTACTTCAAAAAAACCGTCATCATTAAAACCTGTAATAATCATATTTAATCATAGAGAAGTGAAGAAAACTAATGATAATCAACCATAGAGGGTATTTGGCGGCAAGTGGTGGAATTAGGGTACGGAATGGGCTAAAAACCTAGGGTTTTAGGGTATAAACAGTGATATTTCAAGACAAAAACATGGGAATATACAAGGCCCAACATCCCCCCATGCCTAAGGTTTTGCATGTCCTCATGCAAACAAAGACTTTTGTCATATCTAGGCTTTTATGGCATCATGGCTTTTAGGGAGGGTTAGGTCTTGTGGAGCAACACTGCATGAAGATTTGATTGTCATAGATTTGATTTTAAAGGCGATACAAATCGAGGAAAAACAATAGATTTGGTAGGAGGAAAATGATGAGTAGGATGATAGATGACAATGAAAATGGTAGATGAGATGAGGTGGTGATGGAGATGGGAAGACATGTGCTTGCATGCTCTATTTTTGCAAGGCCAATGCTTATGGATAGTTCCTTCATGAAAGGCAGCAATGAATTCATCCTCTATTGGATTCAACTAACAATATGTGTGAATGTAGGCGGGGAAGGCATTATAGTTATTGTTTTTTTTTACATGAACCATTATGATTATGACCTAGAGTAGCATGCAAATGGAGGGTATATGGAAAACCAGATATACGAAATATGTGGTGGTTAATCATCAAAACTTTCTTAAATATCTAATCAATTAAAGAATCTTAAGCCACCTCTACCTCAAGTTTTATGCTTGTTGTTGATTTCCTTGGTGCTGCAAGATGAAGTAAATGATGGAATGGATCGAGCTGATGTGACTGTTGATATAATCTGATGAAGAAAGAAAAAGGTCTCAATATCCACATTATCCGGAAAATGTTGATGCATGTATATTTTTCATACGGATTCCTGAAATAACACAAGCACCATCATCAATAATCCTCTTTATTGAAATAAAGGAAATAGGTTAAATTAGAGAACAATTACCTGATCATGCTCTAAGCTCAACAATTGTGAAAAATGATAGTGAGAACCATGAGTAAGAATACGGTGAAAATATGAATCAAACCTGACAATTCTCATCATTTTTTCCTAACATCTCTCCCCCCCATGCCTATCATCTTTCATGTCCTCATGCAAGAAAAACCTCTGATAGAGACTAAAGGGTTAGGGTCTCTATATTAAAGTCATGCTTCATTGACTTAAATCATAGGGCTAATTGTGAGAGCATGTAAGTAAGTTTCAGCGGATGTCATCTTCCTTTGCATCAATAAGATAAGAAAAGAAGTGACCAGGGACCCAGTGACGTTAAGATTGAATTTTATTATTCCAAAAGAGTAAATAATGCTAGGGCTACTAAAGGAATGCTTAACAATGTTGTTACTGCAGAGATAATTTCATCCTAAAATGATTAACCATAAGAATTTCCACAAAGAATCTCAAGAGTAATCCAAAGCAGCAGGTCTTCACTTTCAATAACCTCATTATTACAAATAAAAGTGACTTTATTTATAAAAAAAACCAAGGCCTTAAAATGGATCGAAAATAGGGAAAAATGATACCTTCTTAACATTACCCAAGCTTATAGTTGAAGCTCTTGTTATTCAATAAGAATGAATCACCTGTACTAAGGGTCCGACATCCATGAAAACCAAATTATTTCTGAAAGATAGAATTCCAAAGCACAATACTGAAGGATATTAAAGCCATTCTCGGAGATATATGATAATTAGTTCAGGGAAAAGGCAAAAACAACCAAGTAAACCATAGTGTAAAATTAACTTTGATACCACAGGCATGGCCCTGCTGCCAACAGACGTCTATAGCCTCGACAGGGATGCCTTTTAACCTAACGAAATGTCTGTGTCCCACTAACTAGATATAGATTCAGAGTTAGCTTATTTGACTTTTAGATAAAGGCCATTGTCCTGGCTTAGTAACCAGCTGATGGAAGTGCCACTCACAAGAAGTAACATGGATAAACAGGTCGGCTCGTGATGAGATCTCCTATATTCCATCTTTTTGGGCTGAAAGCCATTACTCTAGCTTGGCGACCAGGAGTAGTAATTTCATGCATGTTAAGTCTCATGATCGTGGTAGGTCGGCTCATTACGAGACCTCCTATCCTCCCCTAAATATTTTTGTAGACTCTGATTATGATTAACCTTAGAGGTTACTTAATAAGTGGGGATACAGATATACTCCTTAAGAGCACAAGATGGCAAGAAAAGTTTTTAATTACTAATCTTTACTGGTTGATCCTACTACCCTAAAGACTCAAGAAAATAAAATAACTCAGATAATGACTGAAATATTCCTCGAGTAGGTCATGCTAGGGTTCTTATGAGAGCTCATGATGGTTTTATAGGAGTGGTCCACCATAGGAGGCTTTTCATCAATACCTTCAAAGAGAAACTTGAAAATGTTTCTTGGATGATAGCATGTTAAGCTTATGAATGGAAAGTATAACAATAACAATTCCCCTAACTGACCCAATCAATAATCTCGGCCAATAATCAGAGTCACTTTATAAAATATGAGGCATTAAGAGTGAATTCCTCCTGACAAGTCTTACCACAAGAGTGCATAATGACAAAAAATTCAATGGTTATGCCTTAGGAATTGTAATTTCAAGAATGATGTTGTAATAACGATTTTATTCATTTTTACCCTACCCTAATCTAAAGAGAGGAAAGTCTCCTAGAAGAACCTTGTTGAGCTAATAAGTGTTGAGCATCTTGAATTTTTGCGCAGAGGTGAGTAAGATGGTCTTCGGTGCCTAACTTTCATGGAAACTTAACCTTCTTCTTATTGTCCCTCTTACCCTCTCCAACACTATCGTTGGATATGTTTGCATTTCCCTTCCCATCCTTGTCTTTCTTCTTTTTATTCAGTCTCTTATTCTTCCCATCGAATTGTTGATTCCCTTTAGGGTTAGAAGCCTAAACAGCATTAATAGTCAAGGGATGAGAAGGAGTCAACATCGACAGCCATTCAGAGTTTTAATTGGTGAATTAAATCTCTTAATATTTCATTGTCAATTTGGGCTCGTAAACACGAGTTGCACTGCACTTCTTGATTCAGGTTGTAGGTCAGAGCTTTAATGTTTCCTTTATAATGATCAGATAAGTAATAAAACACACGAATGCATATGGATAAACAATCTTTCGAAAAGAAATCAATCCATCTCGCCACTACATGCAGAAACAATAATCAAATTCAACTTGAGCACTTGAAATCTATATAAATTTAACCTATTCTGTTCCTGGGTTGAAATATGGATTTAATGAAAACCTAATTGCCATAAGTTACTTCAAAACAAATGCCTAGTTTCAGCAAATTGTATTCTTCAATCCAGCAACTCAACACTTCATTCAAAAATTCCAAAACCCTAATTCTAGCTTCAAGTCACACTTGAAAGAAACTGAAGAATTCAATCTAAGTGTATCTATAAGTTGATCTTATGTTCACCCAATCAATTTCACACTTACTAATTGTTCCTTCACTCAAACCCTAGGATGAGAACACTTCACACCAATTCCATTATCTTAATGTCAAGCAAGAGATTACGGTATCAAAACTGGTTTGAATGCTTGTCTCATACACTTACCAATCAGAGTGAGCAACTGATCTTTCACACTCAACCAATATATATGTATATTACATACTCCATGGTAGTTTCAATCATCAAACCCTAATTATACTTTTAAAAACAAACTGAGACAAACCTAAACTGTTTAGGCACACAGAACTGTACTTGGAAAACTATACTACAATTGCAGTTAACACCTACGAAAGCGAAAGGTACATTCCCTTGCTGACCAGAGAAAAACTAATTCCCAGCACCCAACCCTGTAAAATCAGGGTTCCAGCCTGTAAAATAATTAGAGCTTTGACCTCCGAGGAAAGGATTGAATCCTTGATTTTGAGAGGTAAAAGGAAAAGATCCTAACGAAGGGTTAGAATGAGGAATGTGACCACTTCTGAAGGGGAAACCCTGAAACGAAGGTGAACCACTAGCCATAGAAGGCATCAGCATGGAGACATCAGAAGCAGAAGTGAAGGAGATAGAAGGAATCACACTAGATGGCATTCCAAAAGAAAATGGACCCGAATGAGAAGGATATGCTTGGGTGCGCCCAATCGTAGATGGAATAGAGGCAGGGCCAAACATAGCAGCACTAGAAGTGATAGTTGAAATAGCAATAGTACCTCCTCCTTCAACTGAAAGAGGAGTATGAACACTTGCAGTGCTCATAGCCGAAGTTGTGTTCCCAGTCGTGGCCATGGAAAGAAAGGAATAAGGATGGGGGCTAGTTGGTCTCTTAGACGCAGGCCCAACATTCAAAAGAATGTCTGGAAAAATCACAGGAAGAGGAGAGGAAGGAGTACCTGTAGTTTGAGGAACCTCTTCAACTTCAACTTCTTCTGCCGAAAACAAGACTCTAGAGATGAGTGGAGTACTCCTCTCTATAATACCACTAGTACTAGGACCACCCACAGAAACAACAACCCCAGTCGAAGGATTAATCTCCGATGCATTCGAAATTACTGGATGAAACTCACCCACTGAATTTCTCAATACGCCTTCTTGAAGAAGGCTCGGCACTCGCAGGAGAAAGCCCACGAATCCTCCTCGTTCGACAAGGTGATCGGCCAGCCACTTTTAATAATTATGAGATTAATTAGACTCAAAAAATTAAGAAGCTATGAAAATATAGGAGAAAAAAGCACACTCTATAAAAAGTCCCTAAGATACAGCAATCAAGCAGCCTTCAGGTATTTCCGCTTTAGGTGATTAGGACCGAACAAAAAAATTCAAGAAAGCAAATAAAAGGACCTTTCGAAAATATTTTCGGGTAATTATGCCCCATTCCTACTAGCGAAAGTAACAGAAACAGTTACGCTGAACTCCTGACAAAAGCCTTTGACGGTGCAAGTACCCGAGCTTCGCAAGGGCACCCTCCAAAAGTACTAACAAAAGTGATACAACGTCTACCTCAAGTACCATGGGTATTCCCCCCCTGCAGTCACCTATGTGGTCCCTAGGATAGGAAACTAAGGGCACCAATCTATATTGGCAGCCGGGTAGAACGGTCTTAGGTCAAGATTTAGCAAATAGGAGAGGGGGTATCTCTCTTCTCTGCCTTCACTATCCCTCACGCTTAACTCTCTGGAGGTAGAGATTTTCCGGTCCACTTAACGGAGTTGGATTTCACTCATTAATCAAATTTCTATGTGTTATCACTCAGTAAAAGTGAAACATCATTTGACATAGTCTTAGAAGTCCATTTGTCAAAGGTATGGTCATAGAGTTCAAGTCATTTCATGTCCCATCAGTCATCATTTACTGACATATTTGATTTCCAAAGCTTTTAAATTTGAAAAGGTCACTTTAGCTAGTTTTTCTTGTTTTTGTAGCGAATTACACAGTAAAAAGGCAATTTTTGCTACCAAACTGCTAATACTTTTGTAGTTAAACTGCCTGGAAATTAAGTGACTGCGCTACGAAAAGAGGTTTTTCTTTTTTTCTTTTAAAATTTGGTGCAAAGTGTCAGTCAATGATTAGAAGTGTTAGGGTGGATGTCATTCGAGTCAGTTAGGGTTAAATCAAGGTACAAAGGTCATGGATGAGGTCATTATTACTGTTTTTAGCATATATGAGTCATGATTAAGCCATGAGATGTCATCAAAGCTTTAAAACATTACCTAATTGAGTCTTTTGTCATTCTCTGCTTCATCCTTGCATGCTATTGAGGTCTGGAGAGTTGTTTCACCAAGCCAAGCTGGTTGCTGGCATTTTCAAAAGTTGCAGGTGTCACTAATCAAGCGAGGCAGAGAAGGTATAAAATCACCATGGCTACAAAGAGAAAGACCAAAAAAGGTGGCCATTGTCTCAGATATGAGCCATCAGACATGAATTTGTTGAATGAAAACCAAACTGCCTTAAAAGTTTTCAGAAGAACATGGTGTTTGCAGTTTTGGAAAATATTGCAAGGGTGCCATGTGCAGGTTTCTAAGGAGTTTGTTATTAGTTTCAATTGGACAGCTTCAAAGGTGGGGATGTTAAACCTCACAGTAACACAAGAGACCATTGCAGCAGCAACAGGAATCCCTAAAGGAGGAGAAAAATGGTTCAAAGGCTTCAAGTTCACCATGCAGGAATGTAAGGAATTTATCAAGCCAGAGCATAGTGAGATTGATCTCACAAATGCCTTCCCAAGGAGATACATGAAAGACAAATTCTCAAAGCTGCTGCTAATCATTGAGAAGTACTTCACCTGTGAAGGGAGGTATCATATGGTTTATTCCTACCACCTCAGGCTTCGGCTATGTTTTATTGGTAAGATGTCTCTTGATTTTCC
The DNA here is from genome assembly GCA_034641835.2 of Pinus albicaulis. Classification (NCBI taxonomy): domain Eukaryota; kingdom Viridiplantae; phylum Streptophyta; class Pinopsida; order Pinales; family Pinaceae; genus Pinus; species Pinus albicaulis. Next base: position 1,636,979,603 of record CM076580.1, read on the forward strand.
CTTTTACTTATACAAAAGCTTAGCTAAAATGTCAGACAAATGTTCAGCTAAATTTGAAGGAAATGAAACCTCACTCTTTCATCGTGGTTTAATTAATTTGCTGGTATTAGAAGAGTTAAAGAGATTAGGCAGAGATAGGTCATCTTTTTTTTTCATCGGTGGTTTTGAAATAGATGCCATCACTCCTAAAATAACTCCTAACCCTAGAGATATCCCATCACCTTCAGTGGCAGAGCAAGTTGAGCCAGTGATCATGGAGACAGATCCATTGCAGAAAGCTGACACGCCCAAAGTTACACCTGCAAAACAAAATCCAACAGTGATCAATCAAGGTAGAAAAATGGTTACAAGAAGCCCAATAGTGGCTAAGGGTAACTTAGAGGACATTTTTCATGCCATTTATATTGAAGAAACTCCCATAGTTCAAGCTGAAGACATTTATGAGGGAGGGAGGAAGCTCAAGAAAGCCAAAACAGCAAAAAAGTTAGAATTTGTAGGTGAAGATGCAGGGTTCATGTTTCAAGCTAGAAAACCAATGAAAATACATGCCAGAAAGGTCTTGGAAAGTAGCAAAGAGGCTCAGAAGGTCACTGAAACTATCCAGCCACAACCAAGCATCATTGACCTCTCATCACCTGCAAAAGAAGATCTGGTCTTCAAGCAAAAGAAGGGCAAAGAGAAAATCAATGAGAAAACAGAGATTGAAATCCTTAAATAGAAGTTGAAGCTAGAAAATGATGAAATATCAGTCTTAAAGAAAGAGGCAAGGAAGCGCAAGGTTCAGGAGGTATAGTTTGAGAAAACAAAAGAAAATTGGGAGGATCAAGTCACAAGTGTCTCTAAGATCTTGGACAACACAGAAAAAACTGATCAAATAGACTAAGCCATTAAGAGGAGAGGTGAAACATATCATAAAAATGAACCTGCACTTACAGTCTAAGAACAGGACACTAAAGGATCAAGTCAAAGACCTTCAAGAGCAATTAGAATTGATTCATGAAGAGCTAGAGAAAAAAGGCTTAAAGATGACTGTGGTTGAGGAGCCCATAGCTCAACTGATCATTAATGAAGAGGAAACACCACAAGGGTCTTAAATTGAGATTGATTATAATTTAAAAGGCTCATGGCATACTGAAGACCAATTTTTTTTCAGTTGGAGGTCACTTTTTTGAGACAGTGTTGAAATCTGGAAATTCTGCAGTTTTTCACAGTTCCGTAGCGTTTTGTAGGCTAAAAGCCAGGAAAATGCTACGAAAATTTCTGTAGCGGCCTATTTGCATCCAAAATCATTTTTTGCAATGTTTAAGGAGGGATTTTAATGGTGGTGAGGTTTCATGTCTTAGTTGACACCATGGAACAGCAAAGGAGAAAAATTTTAGGGTGTAGAAGCTTCTTTTTCAATTCTAGGAAAGCTCGCTACGAAACTGTCCTATTTTCGTAGCGAGTTACTTTTGAAGCTTTTGGAGCATCCTAATGGTATTTTTGGACAGCTGGACTCCTCCAATGGGTCAAGGGACCTTAACATCAAACATTATGACTTGAAGGAAGTGTTGTGGATACAAATCATCAGATAAAGCTCTCGTTGAAGATAAGGTTCATGTATTCCTGAAAAATAGGGTTTTGTTCCACATGTTTAGGAGGGTTTTTAATATGTAAAGGTGGTAATGAACCTATCATGTATCATTCGAGCATGTGATTCTTATTTTTAACTAACATGTAACTGTTTCACAAAGATAAGGTGGAATATGTAATAAATAGGAGTTAGACTCCTATTAGGAAAGGTCTTCTTTAAGGTGTAGTTGTCAGTTTCTTGTTAAAAGACATGTTTTTCTATTATATGATGTGTCATAGGAAGAATTCGATGAATCTAGCCATCAAGCAGATCATCCTTGTTGTAAGAATGTCTATTTAAAGAAAAATCATCAAAGTAGTAAAGTGTTGGAGATTTTTTGCACCAAACTGCTGCTTTATGTATTTTGACTTATATCAGTAATACAGAGGACTTTCTTCTTGACATACCTAATATTCTCATGGGGTTTTTAATTTTTTTTCTGATCTATATCTTAATTTTTACCACTTGCAGTAGATTTCATCCCTATTACTCAGAATTCATATGTTTATGCTCTGAATTCATTTAGTGATGAAATGATTGTGTTGCTCTATTTTTTATGTGTGATTTGTCTTTGTTAAAGACCCTTATCTGCCTCATTTTCCATGTCAAAAAACCTTGCCACTGAAAATACTGATTGTTGACTCCATAAGCCCAATGGTAGAAATCCTGCATTCTTTTCAACCTACATACATAAAAAAACCAGTTATTTTTCAAATAGAGTAAGCCATCTAGTATTATCATAATCAAATATCATAAACCCCTTTGAGAGAGCCCTCTCAGTCTGAAGAGGTTAAGCTTCAGTCAAAAGCTGGTTTGAAACAGTTACATAAATTTGTCTAATCAGCAGCCAATCAAGTGCAATTTTGTGATAACACTATGTTTGACAGTTTTGAGTGGCCTTGGAGAGCTAACACTCCACTCACCTATTCCAAGGCCCGATGACCTAGACTAGTTGTGTGTAATTAATGACAACGCAAAAAACTTCTAATTCATTTTAGTTAATCGCTTGATTTTAAATGGTTGTTACTTAAGTCATGGGTAGATGAAGATGAAACTTATGATGTTTTTCAATGCAAAATAAATCAATAGAAAACCTACTACATGAAGATGCAATTTTTTCCTTTCAATGAAAAGAGATTTCTACTTGGGTTCTATGAAGCTATTAATAAACAAAAAGACTTCTTTTTTCTTTTCAATTATCGCTCATCACACACTTCAGCAAACTATCAAAAAGAATAGAATTCTTAACGGTGCAACTAATGCAAAAACTACCAAAGATAGATGCAAATCCTAGGACTACTCACAAAGGAAGCAAAAGAGAGTTTCTAAATAATATTAGTTCGATCACTTTGACAGACAAGCAGAGACAATTTCCAGCAAGAACTCATTTGCACACAACCATGCCAAAACAAACTTGATATAAAAGAGAGAAATCCAAATAAGGACTCCTATTGAAACCAAGCAAATGAACCAAAAATGAGAAACTAGGAAATTGCTCCAAAATGGATGAAAACCGTGAAAAGAAAACCAAAGCAAAACCAAGGGAAAACAAAGATGTTTTTTGGCTTTTCACTTTTAAGGAAACAAGAAAATTTCAATGAGACAAGCAAAACACTACCAAAGGTCCAAAATCAAGAAAATGAGCCAACAAGGAAACTTCCAAATGCACAAGCCAACTATGCCACTTTCGTAGCGGGACTCAAACGAACAAAGAGAAGTAACCGACTCAAGAAACTGATTCAAAACAGTAGTATAAACTTCCATCAAACAAAAACTTCAAGAAACCAAAGAAAGGAAACTTCAAGATTCACTAGAAAGTTGATCCCAAGAAACAAGAAAACCAAGAAATTCAAGAAGGAAAAAACTAAAAAGTGAAGCAATACATAAGGCAAAAATGAGAAAACTGACAAAGGTTGATTGTTCTGAATGGTCATAACAGCCAAGAACTTCAAAAAAAGTCCTAGTGCTATAGCCGCAATTGAGACTTCACCAAACAGGAAAAACCCTAGAATGACTAGGTCTTCACTTGAAAAAGAGAGGAACTAGCATACATCCAAAAGAATCACAATCCAGACACCTAAGAGGTTCCACAGGGATGACCAACCACAGATGGGAAAGACTTACAGGGCCTCAAAATTCAAATTTTCAAAATTTATTGGGCATGCATGGATCCACTGTGTGAAACACGTGTGCATACGTGACTGTGCCAAAAGAAACACGTGTATATGCAGGTCCTTTTGGAAAAAACAGCAGGCATACGTGACTGTGTACACATGAAGTAACGCATAGAAAATAAAATAAGGAAAAAAATGAAAAACCCAGGCCTAATCCAGAAAATCAAGACTTTTGTCTGGTTGGGAAAGGAACTTACTAGACTAAAAAAGTGACTAAACTGTCAGGGAACCCACAATATAGATACAAACAACCCAAACTAGGAATTACACGGTTGTAATCCCCAGCGGATTTTCCAGTTCTGTTACGGGCAAAGCTACCCTAAGGTCTGGGTTGAGGGACCTAACAGAGCGGATGGCATATCATCACAAGAAGCACTCTAATTATCAGTTTTTATGCCTGAACTAGAAAACTTAGGATAGACGACCTTACCCGTTTGTCCTACATTTGGGGTCGATACCGTAGGGTGCAAACCCTTTGCTACTCCTCGTGCTCCAAAACCTGCAAATTAATCAAGACAAAGCACACAAACTGGTTGCACAACATATATGTCCTAGATGTCAACATGTTAGCATATATAATCTCATAAAAATAACATGAAATAAACTATTCAATATCATTCAACACATATCGAAGACAGATAACACAAACATATCAGGAATGGGATAGAGCTTCTTTTATTGATAATATGTAAAGAGAAAGTGGATAAATCACCTGAGATCTGCCAGTGACTGCAAAAGCATCCTTTGGATCCATCCAGACCTATCCTCACAAAGCTTCTTCCATAAATGGTGCACAAAGGATGTCACATAAAGTGGCAGTGAACATCACAAGAAAACAAGGGTTTCCTAAACCTGGGAAGTGCAGGAGGCACAGGGAAATATCAGACTTGATCAGGGCTATAATAGGCTATAATATCAATATCATTCTCTCTCTCTCCCTTAGGCCTTTCCCTTGAGGTGTATTTATACTTCCTCGAATTATTTTTTTTAGTTGGGGAACAGTTAGGCCACGGGCTGGGGTAGTTAATTTACAGGAAAAACCCATAAACCCCACCTCCTTAATAGGAAATTTATATATATATTTAATATTTTAAATAGAATACGCGGGTCAACTATGGATGGACCCACGTCTGCACGCGGAAAAAACTTGGCAGAGTCGCGTATGTATTTTAAAATATTGTTTTTAAAGAAGTGTGACCAAGTCTGAATGGAAGGGTTGCCCAAGGCCAAAGCATAAGTCATCAATTATATAAAGGTGATAAATGATGTTATAACAATCCTCGTTCCCCCCCTCCCCAAGATCTAGGCTCCTTTATGCAAGGAAACAAATGGAAATTCTTCCACAACTTACACCTCCTTAACTCAAGCAACATCCTACTAGTTTTGGGTTCAGGTCCTGTCCTTCTCTCCCACTAGCACCTTGTTTTATTTTACTTCATATTTCCTTTATCTCCTGCATCTGTTACATACAGTTTCCACTCATGAAATTTATATATAGTCATGTTATATTTTTTTGCGTTCTCATCAAGCAACAGGACCCATGTGGCCAAAATGGGGGATTTTGTTTTCTCTTTGTTCTGTTTCTTTATTGTCCCTTCCTCAACCATAATTGATTCTAATTTTTTCTTGGAATTTAGAATTCTAACCTCCCACATGATGGCCTCTATTGTATTTCCAAAAAATATAATAAGTAAAATATTTTTCAATTTATTAATAGAAAAAAACATATTAATTCTCATCAAATATTTACTTTTTATTGTTAGGATTTTCAGCTACATGTCAAAATTATAAAATCATAAATCATTTTAAAACGGATTTACCAAGGGTATTAAAACTTTTTCATCCATCACTAATATTTCTCCCCAAAAACTTGGACATAGTTTCAATCTAAATTCCCCTCAGTAATACCACTTCTCCTCGAACCATCATGTAGGTGTCCTTTCCAAACGTTATTTTTTCATATGCATCACTCATCTTGCTTATAGAAATCAAATTTTTAGCCAACCATGTGATCTGTAGAACACCAGGGAGTGTTATAATCATTACACCCATCAGCTTCAACTTTAATTTTCTTCATCCTATGATTTTTGTTTTCAATTCATCTCCTAAGAAAACATTGCCACCAGCATATCTTTCATATTCACAAAACCACTCCCTGTGAGGATTCATATGAAAGGATATGCCTAAGTAAACTAGTTGTGCCTCATAATCTACATGTGTTATTGAATAAGAAAAATATGCATTCCCTCCTTCATCTTAGGAGGTTTTTTTCTTTTGTATAAGAAGCATCATCAGATCCCTTCCTTTTCTTAGCAAATTTTGGTTTATAGCCTTTTCTTGTAACGCCCTTCTTTTTTTCATCTCTAGCATAACATTACAAATTTTCCTACAAAATCAAACATTCTTCTAGATTTAGATATCCCACTTGAGGACTTATTTTTATTTCTATTTTTGGAGCATCATCTTACAAAAAAGGCATATGTGTTATGATTTTTTATGCTTTTCTATATCATCTCCTCATATAGCAAGAATGATACGATGTCATTGAAACTTAAATTAGTTGCATTACTACTAGTATGGAAACAACCAAACTTCCCACATGTTTGGTAAAGACAACATCAAATTGATACACTTACCTTTTTCTAATAATATCAACAGATAATAGGTGACCTGCCGCAATATTGAAGGCATTCAGATGTTATGTCACCAAGTCTCCATCCTTCATCCTTAGGTTATACAACATTAGGTATGAACAAATTGTCTTACCAAAGACGCATATTGATATAAAGTTCCTAACTTGTTCCAAAATTTCATTGTCATAGCTTCTCCTGAAACATTCAATAATATTGAATCTAAGAGACATAATTGTATGTGTTCTTTTCCTTTCGATCCAATTTGGTCAAATATTATGTCAGAAACCCTATTAGTGCAATAATTGCATCCATTGTTATCCACTTATCTTAATCCAACAACAAATCTTCCATTTTGAGATTCCACAGCTCAAAACTCTGCTCATTAAATTTCTTGATCTCTATCTTTGAACTGCTCACCATTTCCTTTCACCACAAGAATTGATTTTGTATATCTCCCATTGTAATAAGGTCTATGATAGGAAAAATAAAAACCACTTAGCCATAAAAGAATCCCCTTCAATCAAAAATTTCTCGAATACCAAATGTTGATTTTAACCCTACACAATTCATTGGTTCAAATAGATTCTTAATAAAATATAAAAGATGTAATGGAAACCATACTCATTAACATAGATATTTTATCTTAGAAATTATCCAAAAAAAATAAAAACATAAATATTTTTCAATGTGTGTTTGTATGTGTTTGTGTGTGTCATGTTCATCCATAAATCTCTAATCCATTTACCCTAAATTAGAATATGATCATAGTTCCTTAATAGAAACTACAAAAGCCTAGGTTAAACCACCATGTGCCACAAAAACGCTAAAGGTGAAAATCATGTGCTGAAAACTACCCAAAAAAAATTTGAGGTTGTTGCCCTTAAAACCTTGCATAGGGGGCTTCCACCCCCCCCCCCCCCAACACACTCAGCGCAACATATAGTGCTTGTATATAGTCGTTTATAGAATATAACATGTACCCAACACTAATGTGAAGAAATGCTTTGCTCTAGGAACTATTTCATGTTGTAATGATTTGTTTTAATCTAGAAACATTTCTTGAGTAGGTGTGGATGTCAAATATCCACATCATGTAATAGTCATCATCTCCTTTTCATAAGTTAATTTTCCCATGAACATCTCACATATTTGTTTGCTAGTAAATTCCAATCACCATCAAGTGTTGTATGAGTTTTACATTGATACCTTTTTCCAACGCATCACATTCCAAGATAAATGTCTTAGCAAAGTTTGGTAGAACAAGTACCAAGGTTCTACACATATCGTTCTTCCTAGAACTCTCACTATATGGATTGGATTAAGGTGTGATTTATATTACTTTGCGACTCGTAAAATCATCCTTATATCTTGCACTATGAAAATAATTTAGTTACTACAAATTCAAGACACATACATTATTGTAATAGCATATATGATGCACTACAGTTCACAAGTTCCAAAATGAACTTCGGGTTGAGAATTAAATGAATAGTTTTTGTTTTCTCTCTAAGAAATTAGAAATGATCTGAAATTGATTGCTGGTTAATGTTGTGCTAATATCAGTTTCAGAATTAACATGAAAATTATTTGGTTTGATTATCATACAAGTGTTTATACAAGTGTTTATGAGTGACAGTTCATTAAACTTGATGATATTAAGTGTATTTCATGAACTTAAAAGCATGGAAACTCAATGCTGAACAGCAACATAATAAAACACAGCAAGCATAAATAACAGAGACAAATACACAAGCTTTTGATGAAGTAGTTCACCCCTCCTGGGCTACATCTTCTTAGTCCAGCTTCATAGTGTGGGCCTTTGTATTAGCTTCAATTGTGAAAAATTTATGTTTAAAGTCTCTTTTTGCCTTTGCAACCTACTCCAATGGCTCCAAAACATCCAAAACTATCAAGAATGACTCTGGTCGAAAACTTCCTTAGTTATGGCAAAACCAATTTTTCCTAGTTTTTCTCCACTAAATTTGGATGTCCACCAGTTAACTCCACTAAATGTGGAAGTTTGCCAAATCTGGCAGTTCTACCAAAGGTGTCGCCAAGATAATTATGTGATTAAGTTAAGATAAGTGGGTGTTTATGTGGGGTTAAGCATGTTTAGCACTAACCTACACTTATCGTTAAACTTTGGATTATCATAATAAAACTAACGTATTATCATATTAAAACTTGGCTTAACTGCATTTAAACCTTCGTGTAACTTCCCTCCAGAATTGCTTAGCTCTCGGTCTCGGTGTGTGGCCATGTGGGAGGGGGCTAGCCCCCTCCGAACCCCCATACTCTGCAACAACAGACTTTAAATAAGTGTGCGATCCATAGTGGTTAAGGATCATCATGATAGGTGAGGTGGTAAGGTTTTAGACTGTGGTGCGGGCGGTCGTGGGTTCGACCCCGACCCCGACCACGTAATTTTGTTTAACATTGCAAAGGCTCGAACCATAATATAATACTTTGGTTAATATATATATTGACATGTAATGCGATATTTGATTGTGCCATGGCTATAGTTCTCACTTTGATATTTCATATAATATGCGCCCAACTCGACCTTATAATAAAAAAGCCATGCCATCCACCCTTTCCATGGGGGGGCACGTGGCAGCCTCCGAATGCGCCACGTGGCCCTTCCCCATTGGCCCAAAAAATTCCACCATATAAAAATAAGCCACCATAATAATAATTCCAAACTTAGGAAATAAGAGAAAAAATCAACTTCCCCAAGCAACATTGGCGAATCTAGAGATGGCACTTGTCACAGTGTCACTCGCTGAAAACTGGAGAATATTCCTTGAAGATTCCTGAGGTGCTGACTGGACTGCCAAGTCATCAGTCTGTCACTGTTCTGCACAATTTTTTTTATTTGGGAAAATAAACAGTAGACCATAAATCACTCATACGAACTCGTATTTTTATGAAACGAGTTGCATTGGAATCCTGGTGATGATCTCTATCCGGTCGTTCAGGTCTGAAGCATTTTTGAGCAATTTCATTTTTTAGCTAAATACAGAGCTCTTGATCATTGCTCCCCACTAGAAGCCTTTTTGACCCCAAAATATACTATTAATTGTTCAGCAGGTGAGGGTACACCTCCCTCACCCTTTCACTCTCCATCCATTTGTCCTTTGAAGTATTTTTTCCCTTGAGTCCCACTCTAAGGTATTCAACATTCCCTTTTCTTGAAGTTTTGATTCTTCTGTCAAGTATCAGATCTTGCTAAATTTCATCAAGATATTATGGTGAAAAATCATCTATTGATGGCGGTTGAACATTCTCTCCTTGATAATCAATCAAAGGAGGCTCAAACAATCTCAAATTCTCAACATTAACGACGGAATATATTTGCATATAAGGAGGCAAATCTAGCTTAAATGCATAAGTACCAATCTTTTCCAGAATTTTAAATGGACCATAACGGATTGGTTTGAGATTTTTACTTTCCCCTTGCAATATTTCTTTGCTGATATACAACCAAACTTCATATCCAACTTGGAATTTGTGATCAACGTGATGTTTTTCATGTCTTGCCTTGTAGCTGCTTTGACTCTTTTCAAGTTGCTCTTGCACTGTGTTATATATCAACTGGATTTTCTCAATGAACTTCCTTTCCTTATCTATGTCACTATGACCATCTATAGCGACATATTTCTCAAATATGAAGTCCAAAGGTGATCTTGTCAAGTAACCATAACATGCCTCAAATGGCGATGTGTTTGTGGAAGAATGCTTTGCCCTATTCTATGCATGTTGAATGTAATGCAACTGTTAATCCCAAAACTTGGGATGCTTGTTGCAATAACCTCTAAGAAGATGAATAATAGTCATGTTTACCACCTCATTTTGACCATCTGTTTTTGGATGAAATGATGTACTCTTCTTCAACTTTGTGTCCATCATGTCCCATAATTTTGACCAAAAATTCCCAACAAACCGGGAATCCCGATCACTTACAATAGAAGTAGGAAGACCAAAATGAACCCATACATTTTGAAAGAAAATATTAGTGGTTTTTTCAGTTGTAATTTTTTTCTTACAGGGAATCAAAAGACACATTTTATTGAACCTATCTACCACAACATACAAGTAATCATGACCTTTCCTTGACATAGGAATACCACCTACAAAATTCATTGAGATACTCTCCCAAGAATGTGAAGGAATCAGAAGTGGAGTGTACAATCTAAGTTTCCTATTTCAATGCTTACTTGTTGCACATAAAGAACATCCTCTAATAAAATGAGATACACTATTAATCATGTGTGGCCAATAAAAATACCTTTGGAGATTCACTACTGTCTTGCCTACATCGAAATGGACAGCAATCAATTATGTGTTTGCCTCCCTTATTATATTGTTTCTTTCTCCTTGTGGTATACATAACTTTCCCAAGTGATACAACAAACTGTTATGCACATGATAATCTAACTCTTCCTTTTGGTTTCCTTGACTCAAGCTTCTATACACATCTTGAAAATCACTGTCATATGCATATTGTTCAATGTAACTTTCATGCATAATTGAATTGTGCTTGAGTATAATAGATGAATTTACAATAGTCCTAGAGAGCATATCAGCTACCTTATTGTAGATTCCATTTTTTTACCTGATAAAAAAATGAAATTGTTGTAGAAATCCCATCCATCTAAAATGTCTTGATTGCTGCAACTTTGACTATGATTGTAAGTACTGCAATGGATGATGGTCGGTATGGATAATGGTATCTTTTTCCATCAAATAGTGCTTCCATTTCTTTACACTTTGTACCAATGCATATAAATCTTTATCATAGGTGGGATAATTAGTCACAGCTCCATTAAAAATTTCATAATGAAACAAAATAGGCTTACCATGTTGCATGAGCACTGCTCCCATAGCATAATCACTTGCATTTGTTTGGATCTCAAATGGTTGTCAACGATCCGGAAGTGCTAATATTGGTGTTGAACTTATATTTTTCTTTAAAGAATCGAATGCTTTTTGTTGTACATATCCCCAATGGAATACTTTCTTGACACTTGTTAATGCATGTAACGGAGTTGCAACAGAAGAAAAATTAGCAATGAATTTCCTCCAATACTATGCTACCCCAAGAAAGCTTCTTACCTAAGTAACTATATTTGGCTTGGGCCAATTCAGCATGACCTCTACCTTGGAAGGGTCGATCTTCAACTCACCTCCTCCAAAAATGTGTCCCAAATACACCAAAGAAGTCTTACCAAACTCTCACTTCAACATCTTTAAAAACAATTGCTCTTTTTTCAGGACATCAAGTACCTTGTTCACATGCATGACATGTTCTTCTCTTCATTTAATGAATATAAGTATGTCATCTAAGTAAACAATGACGAAGTCATCTAGAAATGGTCTAATTACATCATTCATGACTCTCATGAAAGTAGCTGGAGCATTTGTTAGAACAAACGGCATAACCAACCACCCAAACAATCCTTGTCTAGTTTTGAACCAGTTTTCCAAATGTCCTCTTTAGCTATTCTAACTTGATGATAACCACTTCGCAAGTATAACTTAGTGAAATATCTTTCATACTTTAACTGAGCTAGCAAATCATCAATGCATGTGAGTGCCTAGCGATTCTTTACCGTGATTTTATTCAGTGCACGGAAATCGATCCACATGCGCCAAGTCCCGTCCTTCTCTGGTACCAAAACAATTGGTGAACCACATGGCGAAGTGGATGGGCATATGATACCTTTGTTCAGCAATTCTTGAATTTTCTTTTTGATTTCCAAACTCTCCATAATTGACATGCGATACATACCAATATTTGGAAGTGGAACATCCTACTGCAACTGAATCTCATGTTCAATTCCCCTCTTGGGAGGTAACCCATTTGGTTCTTGAAACATCTCGCCATGCTGACTTACCATGATCAAACAAATCAGATTTTAATTTTTCATCACATCCTTCAAAATATTCATAGTCAACATCATCCTTTTTCTTGATCATGAGAAGCACAAAATTTTTACTTGCATTAACTAGCCTCTTCATTTTCCCTGCATTAACTAAAGAAATATTCAGTTTCTTATGATGAGCTCTCACAATATATTCCACCCCATCCTTAAGCAAAAGATATTTGTTCTCATGGCGATAAAACATCACTTTTCTGTCATACAAATATGGACTTCACAAGATAATCCCGGAAATGTCAAGTGGAACCACATCTAACTCGACTTCATCAACAAAGTTTGCAGTAATAGCAAATCTAAATATGAATTTCCTTGTAACCTGTAAATTGGCATTCTTAACTATCCAACCCAAAGGGTATGGTTTATGATTTGGTACAGTTTTAGGGTTAAGATTTTTGACTAAGTCTTCTAAAATCAAGTTTGCTTGTGACCCACTATCAAACAATGCATCAATCTTTGTATGATTTTAAATCACTCTAACATGGAACAATTATATCCTTGTGTCTTCATTAGGAGTGTTGTTGTGACTATTTGAGAAACTAGTACTTGCTATGGCTTCCTTTCCTTTGTTAACCATGGATATTATCTTGGTCTCATCTCCTCAATCGGATCCAAGATATTGTTGTGTGGTGGCAGTCATCTTTTGTTTCCCTTTGTTATTTGGTTTCTTTCACCTTAGTTTGGGATGTAGTTTCCAATAGTGAGCTTCATCATGCCCCTCTTTGGAACAATGTTTGCATGCATTTTTCTCCACTTCTTTCTTGATTCTTTCATTATTATTTCCCTTCCATTTTCCTCCCTTCTATTTTCCCTTACCCTTGAATGGCTTCTTCTTACTACCCTCTTCCTGAATTTTATTTCCCCTTGCTTCAAGATGTGTGGCTTGCACACATACTTAATCTAAGTTGTTTGTGTTAAACATAAGGATAGTATGTTTCAAGTAGGAATGTAAACCCCCAATATATTTCAAGAGTGTGTCTTTTGAATTCAATTTTACTCCTAACAATAAAGCCCTCTTTCTAAACTCATGTGTGTACTCTTGAACAGTTCGGCCTTTTGAGTTGCCTAAAGTTTTGCCAACTCATTATTACATTTTGCATATAGGCTAAAGGATATAATTTTATTTTAATGGAAGAAATGAATTCAACCCAAGAAATGGATATCTTACCATGAATTCACATTTCCTCTTGAGTCTTTGCCTCCCACAAAACTAGGGCTTCTCCTTCTAGCCTTAATGAAGCTAACTGGATATTTATGTCGTCCTCTTGTAGATTTTGAATTCTGCAGTATAATTCCAATTGACGGATCCAATTTTATAATTTCTCTGCATTTACCTCTCCATTGTACATGGGAAGTTCAAACTTGATGTCCAACTTGAGTAATGGAGTTTTTCCTTTTGGGATTTTTGAATGAGTGTGGGTGGTTTTTGTGGTGGGTGTGGAAGATGAAGATGTTGATGAAGATGATGAGGATGAGGGTGGTGGAGATGGAGGTGGCTTTCCTCCACTACCTTTCAAACTCTTACCTTCATCCTTCTTACCATTTGAAGATCCTTATCCATGTGGAGGCTTAGAACCTTCTCCTGCTCTTTCTGCAGTGAATGCATCAAACATAATTTTAACCATTCTTTTTATGTCTTTGAAGTCTCTCTTAACATCCTCTTCTTCTAAATTTCCATGAGTCTCTCCAAGTCCTGACATAATGTCTAAGGATTCAAGCTCAACTTCTAATGCTTCTACCTCTTCAATCATTTCAGCTTCTTGTGCAACTTGTACCTCTACAATATCAACTACTAGAGATGGAACTTGAGGTGCCTCAAGTGCAGATTTGAGTGGAAATTTGGGTGAATATGATGCTTTCTCATCTCTCTTTCTCCTTTTCCTAATCTCAGGACTAACAACCAATAGCTTCCCTTCTCCTCTCTACAACTTCAACCTTGTAAGCATCACAAAATTGCAACTATTAAAACCCTTCTTGCACAATCTCAAGCAACAAAACTTTAGCAACCTTGTGCTCTGATACAAACTTGATCTGAAATCGATTTTTAGTTAATGTTGTGCTAATACCAGTTTCAAAATTAACATGAAAATGCTTTGGTTTGCTTATCATAAAAGGGTTTATACAAGTGTTTATGAGTGAAAATTCATTAAACTTGATGAGATTAAGTGTATTTAATGAACTTAAAGGCATAGAAACTCAATTTTTAACAACAGCATAATAAAACACAATAAGAAAAAATAACAGAGACAAATACACAAGTTTTTTATGAAGGATTTCACCCCTCCTGGGCTACATCTCCTTGGTCCAGCTTCATAGTGTGGGCCTTTTTATTAGATTCAATTGTGCAAAAATGGTGTTTAGAGTCTCCTATTGCCTCTAAAACCTGCTCCAATGGCTCCAAAACATCAAAATCTATCAATAATGACTCTTCCTCACCCAAAATTGGTTGAAATTTTCCTCAATTATGGAAAAAACAATGTTTCCTAGTTTTTCTTCACTAAATATGGATGTCCGCCAGTTAACTCCACTAAATGTGGAAATCCGCCAAATCTGGCAGGTTGTCAAAGGCGCCGCCAAGATAAGTATGTGATTAAGTTAAGATAAGTGGGTGTTTAAGTGGGGTTAAGCGCGTTTAGCACTAACCCGCACTTATCGTTAAACTTTGGATTATCGTAATAAAACCCACGTATTATCGTATTAAAACTTGGCTTAACCGCATTTAAACCTCCACATAACTTCCCACCGGAATTTCTTGGCTCTCGGTCTCGGCGCATGGCCATGTGGGAGGGGGTTTTCCCGCAGGGTTGGCCCCTTCCGAACCCCCATACTCTGCAGCAACAGACTTTAAATAAGTGTGTGATCCATAGTGGTTAAGGATCATGGTGATAGGCAAGGTGGTAAGGTGTTAGATTGTGGTGCGGGAAATCATGGGTTCGACCCCGACCCTGACCACGTATTTTTTTTTAACATTGCAAAGGCTTGAACCATAATATAATACTTTGGTTAATATATATATTGACATGTAATGTGATATGTGATTGCGCCTTGGCTATAGTTCCGACTTTGATATTGCGAATAATATGCGCCCAACTCGACCTTATAATAAAAATGTCATACCATCCACCCTTGCCATGGGGGGGGGGGGGGGGACATGGCAGCCTCCGGCTGCGCCACGTGGCCCTTCCCCATTGGCCTAAAAAAATCCACCATATAAAAATAAGCCACCATAATAATAATTCCAAACTAAAAAAATAGGAGAAAAATTCAACTTCCCCAAGCAGCATTAGTGAATCTAGAGATGATACTTGTCACAGTGTCAGTGGCCGAAAACTGGAGAATATTCCTTGAAGATTCCTGAGGTGCTAACTGGACTGCCAAGTCAATAGTCTGTCACTGTTCTGCAAAATTTTTACATGTTTGGGAAAACAAACAGCAGACCATAACTCACTCATACGAACTCGGATTTTGATGACATTTCAAAATACATTTGGCGTGTACCGCTGATGATGGACTCACTTAGGAAGTCTGAAATGTTGGGTTATTAAAAAAACTCAGAAACGGGTTATTCCTCTCTTCTAAAATTTTATGAAACGAGTTGCATTGGAATCCTGGTGATGATCTCTATCCGATCGTTCAAATATGAAGCATTTATGAGCACTTTAATTTTTTAGCTAAATACTAAGCTCCTGATCAAGAAAGGTAATTAAAATTCATCGACACTTTTTGTGTCATTTCCTAAGGAATTGTCAATAGTACAGTCTTCGTTATATTAATTGTTTTCTTTCAGTGATTGTGTAATTTTACTTGCTATTTTACATTATTTTTTCTTATGGGATAGGTTTGATTTACTATTTTTTTCTTTTTTCTTCTTTCTCAGAAATTTCTTTTCAATGAAATAACTTTTTATATGGCTAGGAGTAGAGATCAACTTTGTATATTTGTCAAAAATATCCCTCAATCTAATAGTGCATAACATAGCAAAGTGGGGTGTGACATCCAACCATATTATTTGACTCCTATAACAATTTCTTTGGCCAAATAGAAACCTGAATCCAAAACAAATAAAATCTAAATTTGTTCAACCTTCATCCTCTTCACCTACGGTTACACGTTATTTTTTCACCATGACATTTGACTGTCAATATAGGTTAATCATTACCTGTATTACGCTCCCTTAGAAATCTAAAACCCAAATGTTCCTAAGCCAAGTCTTGGAATTGGATAAAATCTCATTAAAACCCTAAAAAGACTAACTCCGCATTTTTCCTAGCCTTTTCCTGCGGATCCGCAGATATTTGCTCTATAGCCTGCGGTACATCCCGCACGTTTTGCTTATAAAAACTACGGACCTTTGTAAACAGTCAAATAAGGTAAAATTAAGTTCTAGAAGCCTAGCTAGACGAATCTTCTCCCAACTGGAAGCTTCTAGAAGCGCGTTCAGTTCGAGCTTTATCCTAAGAGCTCTATCCCTTCACTTATGGAGCTTATCCTTTGGTTTATGGAGCTCAAATCCCTTCATGAATCCATTCCCCTCTTCGTGGAACTAAAACTACCTCCATTTCCCTATAAATTGAGCTCATGTTTCAGTCTCAAGGGTACCTAGTAGATGGTAGCTTGTAAATGGTAGAGACACATATGTGGTAATTGCTGAAGAATTCTTAAGAGAGCATACTCTCTATACTAGTCATTTTTTATATGAGAATGATCACACACTCATGTCCATAACTTTATGCTAGTTCAGAGAGAAGAAGGCTTGTCAATCTGAGAGAGAACTATTGTTCAGGACCCCGAAAGAACCTGTATAACATCAAGGCAAAAGGTTGTAAGGTTACTTCTAATTATACAAGTTAATACAGATGGATTCTATTTTCTCATTGAATTTTTCATGTATCTATTTGAGTATTTAAATTCTAGATTCCTTGATCACTGAGATAGATTATTGTTTTCTTAATTATTAAATCTTGCAGGAGCTTTTAATCCTTTTATCTGTCTTTGATCGCAGGTTTCACATGTTGAAGTGACCTCTTTTGGAGCGACTAGATAGAAGATTTCGGCAAGCGTTGGACTTCAGGTAGGGGCATGTCCTCATAATTTGTTATTTAATAATTTTGAATCACAAATGATCTAGAGAAAATGGTTTACATTTGGTTGTTTATTTCTAGATATCCTTAGGATACTAGGGAGATTTTTCTTGTTCGCAAGAAGGATTTATCCGCATAACAAAATGGCGACTCCACTGGGGAAAGAACTTAATTTCTCTTTTTATTTTTCAGTTTGATTTTTTATTTTTATTAGTCTTAAATCGGGTTGGGGAGATAACTTACCATAATCCCTAGAAAGTAAATCAGAATTTTTATTTTTTCTATATTTTTCCTGGCCTCCGCAGTTTTTGTTTAAAGACAGTGTGGTAGCCTCCGCAATTTTTAGTTCAGAATAGTGTGGTACAGCACTGTTCTCCATTAAAACCTGCAGACTTGTGGAAAATTTTTGAAAAATTAAGAATTCTCCTTTCAGGAGTCAGATTACTAGATTCTTACTATTTTCCCCAACTTGTCTTGACTATCAAACTCTTATTTCTGAATTTCTTTCAGCAATTCTTGCGTTTGAGTGGTTTTTCATCTGATTTGCATTTTACAAGCGAGTGTTTGCCCTACTTTCTTGCTGCTCTGTACTAGAAACCATCATATACCTTAGCTTATTTTTATTTTGTTGTTTTCTTGTTGAGCCATTGAACTTGTTGCAACCCTTGCTTTTATGAAAATTGAGTTTCATTTTCATTTGCAAATTTAGAAGCACCTTAAGCTTACTAACGCCTGAATTTCACTTTAAAACCATTGTTGAATGTTTTGATTTTTTCTGAGATAAGCATAAATTCTTCTTGGTTCGATCACAAACTAAGCAAAACATCCTCAAAACTTTCTAGATAGAGTTCAAACATTAGTGTTTTCTTTTGGTTTTGAATTTTATGTTTTTAGGAGTTTTCGATAAGGTTTTATTTTTGAGAAAGTTTGTTTAATGATTTGTATTTTCTGATCTGATTGATGAAGGATTTTATTTTGAACGATTAATTGATCATCATATGAAATTGATTTCCCAAAGAAATATTCTTCTTTTCAAAGATTTGTGTTTATAAGCGAAAGAATTGGTGCTTTGAAAGTTATCTAAATCTCTCAAATCTTTCCTTTAGGTGGATTTCATTGAAAAGAAAAGGGTTGCACTCTCATATAGATGCATTTAACGTATTTTGATTCGGGTCATTAAAACATCATTGAAGTTTCACTTCCATGCCTTCTGTCCTAAGAAACATCCAAAATAAAAACAACTCTTAATTAAAATCAATCTAGATATTTTTACATTTTCTAGGGCTCTTTTCCACCAACATAGCTTAGGCTAGTGTCTTGGAATAAGTTGTAATTAACATTCCAAGGCAGTTAAAACAAAAAAGTAGCAATCTTATGGTACGAAAAATCCAAATGTAGCATGTATGCTCTGGGAAGCTCTTCTTAAAAGAGTCAAGCACGAGATCATGTCCGAACCAGTGAGGTAATCATACCTATCTCATTGGGAAAGATAGCAGATGTGCACGTATTAAAAACGGTAAACCTCGGATAGACCATTGTCGTGGAGCCTGGGATCACTTGTTGATAAACCTTGGATTAAATCAAGGAGCTTTCAAGGGGATTGAGTTAGTTACTCTACCCTTGCGTGTATATCGGATCACAGACTGTTCCCCCAGATATATTTGTTCCCGTTGGTGACCTTAGTGGCTATAAACCTTAGGATTCTTTCCCAAGGTGACGGTGGAGGGAAGGTCTCACTGTACCTGGAGCAGACAGCGACTAGACTCACTTGGACTTTTTGGAGGGTTCTCTTCACTTCGAGATGGTTTAAGTGGAGAAACTTGCACCAGACTGTTTCATTAAGTAGGTTGTTGGGGTAACTGTTCCAACCGCCATTTCTGCATTAAAATTCTACGACGTTGGATTTCATCACCAACTAGTGTTTTTAGTGCGGGAATCTATTGTTTGCGAGCGGATTTCTCTCTTATATTTTGTAGGCGTGTGATCAATTCTATTGTTTCCTTAGAGACTTTAGGACATTTTGTTGAAATTTTCTTTGATTTCGTGTCTTAAAATTTTCAATCATGGCCAAATTACCTAGACAATCACGTAAAATGCAGGGGAAACCCCCTGAGTGCACACCAAGCCAGTTAGAAAAACTTAAATCTGAAAAAGGAAAAACATCAGGGACTGGATCAACTGAACATGAAGAAACATCAATAATTATTCATCCTGAATATGAAGTAGATCAACCTCGAACAGTAGAGATTACTCCAAGAAGAGTTTCAATTTCGGAACTAGCTGAACTTGTTTCTACAACTAGTGAATTATCATATTTGGATACTAAAATTTCTGAACCAGAAACTGCAACTGTTATATCTGAGATTACTTCTCCGTTAATTACTCCAACCCCTCGTCGTCCTGATTCACCTAGAGTGAAGTATCGTATCACTGAAAATATTCCTCCTGGTCTCATTAGTATTGAAGAAGTTACTGACACTAAAGAAGAAGTTTTTCTTCCTCCAAATCAAGACTCTTTAGATCTTAGGCCAAGTGAATCGATTTATTATAGCCCTTTCAAAAAATATCCTTAGTATTCTCAGTTGGTAGACTTTCTACACAATACTGGTCTAAATTATTCGCCACCCCGAATTCCTTTTTACGCCATACCAAGAGGTTATAGACCTCCATTAATCATGTCTGGTGAGTCATCAATGTATTCTGCATTACCGGAATCATATTTGTATGGTGATCCAACTATTCTAGTAGGATACCAGTCGCTTTTTGGTACTTTCTCAGGAGCAGCTTCTTCTCCCGACAGACATACACCATCATCTGGTCCAAATGAATCAAATACCGAAAATTTGAGTGCGAAACACATTTACATGATGTCTGGAAACATTCCTAACTTTGATCCTCCAGGTATTAATTTACTGCCTGGGGGGCAACCTCAAGGAAAGTACATACCTTAAGTACAATATCAACCTCAAGGTCAACACATCTCTCAGGGTCAATATCAACCTCAAGGGCAGTACCCAACTCAGGGTCCGCAACCTCTTCAAGGACAGTACCCTGCACTAGGGCAACCGTCTTTCCAAGGACAGCAGCCTCCTTTAGGGCAACAGTTCTACTCGAAACAACAATTGTTTCAAGGAGGTGTGAATTATCCAGCTAATTATCAAGCATATGTTCCAAATTATCAACCTGGTTATGGTCCTTCTTATGCAACACAACCTTCAATGGGACCTCCATATCCCGGAGTAAATACAATGTGGGATCCATCACAAGTTCAACAGAATTTACAACCTAATATGCAAGTACCCTATTATCAATCTGGTCAGCCAATGGGTTACAGTCAAATATAGCAACCTATCCAACCTGTTCAACCTTCAATTCAAGTACCTGCATCTGGTACAGTTCAGCAGCCTGGTCCGAGTACACCTAATACTCCAACTCAAACTGCTACACCAACTTTTGTTCAAGCTACCACACCGATTCCTGGAGTTTCTAAACCTCCTATTTCTACAGCCCCTCAAGTATCACAACAAATCTCTCTAGTTTCTACACCACAACTTGGACCCATAGTTCAGACTACTATACAGATGCCTATGGGACAACCTAGTGCAATTATAATCATAAAAATCCAACCTCAGTTTTTTTATCAACCGTACCAAGGGCAGTATCAATATGGGCCTGCGACACAAAATCTAGTATACCAACATCAACTGTACCCTGGTTACACGTATCAAATACCAGCTCAACCCCAATATGGTCCGGCTAATCCTGGCTACCCAGAAGGTATTCCAATCCCAAATTCCCAGGTTATTCCAGGATATCCTGGATATCCTCCTCCTGGTACTGGTATAGTTCCACAAGGTTATCAATTTTCTCAAGACCCTAACCGTCGGTTTCCATTCATAGAAACTTTGGATTTACTCGATTTTTCGCGCCTAACGAATGATCCCATTTATTATCTTCTGTATTGGCTGCCAATGCCAAATAAGTTTCCCAGTGATATACATAAATTGGAAGGGAAATTGGGGGAGGATCCCTCGAATCATGTCATGACTTACCACCTCTGGTGCGCATCCAACTCTTTGATTGATAATTCTATTCGATTACAACTGTTTCAGAGAATGCTGATAGGCTTAGCTGTCAAATGGTACATTGAATTACTGCGTGGCTCATTCAACAATTTCAATCACTACAAGAAAAAATCACATTGGTGAGGTTCATGCTTGTGACGGACCTTTAAGGTCCGTCACCAATGTCACATATGGTGACGGTCCTTAAAAACCGTCACTGTAAGTGTATATAGTGATGGTCCTTTATGGTATGTCACCAAAGACATTTTCAATGACACTTTTGGTGAGGGTCGTTAAAGGCCCATCACTAATTCTCTCTTTGGTGACACTTCTAGTGACGAACTTTTAATGACCCTCACCAATGCTCTTTTTGTTACTTTTGGTGACTGTCAAAAAATGTCCGTCATCATTGATCATTAAAAAACCATCACTGTAAGTGTATATAGTGATGGTCCTTTATGGTCCGTTACCAAAGACATTTTCAATGACACTTTTGGTGAGGGTCGTTAAAGGCCCATCACTAATTCTCTCTTTGGTGACACTTCTAGTGACGAACTTTTAATGACCCTCACCAAGGCTCTTTTTGTTACTTTTGGTGACGGTCAAAAAATGCACGTCATCATTGATCATTCCAATGAGTTTTTGATGACACTATGTGCCTGTTAATATATTTTTTGTCAAAATATAACGATTTAATACAATTATTGTGGAGTATTTTTTATATTATGTCAAAGGCCATAGAGGTTAGGGTCAGTCAATTTTTTTATAAGTAATTAGTGTGTATCATTTCCCTCAAGTAATGACTAGTCGAATAGAGATTTCCTATGAGTCAACACATGATTCATATCTATTAAGTTTATTATCTAGAAAATTCCCTTTAGATAAAGTTCCACTATTGTGTGTAGGAAATATATTATTTAATACATAATAAAGCTTTGACAATTCTATTAATGAGAAAGACCTAACAATCCTCAACAATCTGGGCACACCTTAAATTAATGCTTTGGCACACACTAACATTTCTTAGCACCCCACATGTCTTGGAACATCTTTGTACCTAGAACATATTGTGATGGCACTGACGCCCAAGCACATGGTGGCATGCGCTAGCACAACATGGAACTCTCCTAGCATGTGTTGGCATGCTGCATATAGTCCCTAGCATGCCCTGGAACACCTTGGCTGAATGCATTGACATACATTAGCACTTGGCACACAATGCCACTTGGCATGTATTAGGACCTATTATTATTGTGCCTAGCATGCCCCTTTTCAAAAAGATAAAGTCTTGACTTATTAACCCTCTTAATATTGGCTCTTCCTTTTGTTGCCTTAACACATATTGACATACCTTGGCACCCTGCGACACAATATCCTTAGCACCTAGCATGTATTGGCATATCTTGGCACTATTAATTGGCACATGATATAATTAGCACACCTTGGAAATCCCAAGCACACTTTGGGAATTCTTGACATGCCTTGATATTCCCTAGCATGCCTTACCAATGCTTAGCCTAACTTGTCACTCCCTCCTTGGCATGACAACTAACACTCATTAACACTAGTCTCTGGCACACGTTCCTCATATTCATTAACTACCATGAATTTTTACCTAGTGCTCCCTTAATGATTTTTCCTAGTAATCGTTAACACTCATCAACATGCATTATCACTCTCTAGCACACCTTAGCACTCTTCAACATTCCCTTCCACTTCATAACATGCATAACACTAGTCCCTGACACATATTGGTGCTTGGCATGTGTTGGCGCTTGGAAAGTCTTAGCATGATTGGAATACGTTGAGATGCCTTGGTATGATTTGGCATGGTTTAATATTAAATTTATTTGTGATGATCAATTGTTGGAAAGTAGATGAGAAGCAACAAAGGAATACTTGGCACTTAGAATGCACTAATACTTTGCACTTGGCACCTATTGCCACCCAATGTTGGTGTGCCTAGCATGCTCCTCTTGGAAAAGGTAAATTGATGACTTATTAACCCTCTTATGTGTTCATTTCCTTGTAGTTTAACATTTTTATCCCTTCTGTTGTCTTGACATTCCCTAACATGCATTGACACACCCTTGCACATCTTGGCATGCCTTATCACTTGGCACATCTTAGCATGTTTGACATGTATTCCCACTATCTAGCACATCAAGGGACTGAAGAGAGATGTAGTCCTAAAGTAGGTCAAGTAAGGGTTGCTAAAGGGAGGTCATGATCATCCTCCAAGAGCAAGATCATCATGTGAGGGTTCAGAAGAATGTTGCATACCTTAATGGTCGGTTTGTGCTAGGACGTAGGATGGCATATTGTTGGTTCTCTTCTGGAAGATCGAGCTTAAGAGAGGTTTCTCATGAGAATCTAGGCACGTGATTTCAATGGTGTCTTTGTGTGAAGGCCACATAAAATTCTGAAATGTTGAAATTTGCAACAAGAAATAGTGAGATTGGAAGCCAGAAAGGACAAAAAAAAAATGCACCCACACTGGTGAGGAATTTTGATGCACCAGGAGTGAGGAATGTGGGGCATCTAATTTATTTTTCCCTTAAATAAATTGTAATTTCATCTCATAACAACTTGTGTCAGTTAATTAAGTCATGATGACCGAGTTAGCTCAGGAAATTTGAGTTGAGGGTCTAAGATGAGGCATCTAGAGGGATTCTAATATTTTTTGGGTCCAGTTGAAGTTGATGCATTAGTGGGGTGAAAGTGTAATTAACTCAATTAAATGAGTTAAAATCAGTTTAACTATTTCTAACTGAGGGATGAGTTAGTGAGAGGTCTAGTGAATTAAATTAGATTTAATTCACAATGAGTGATCAATCATATAACTGATAATTCGCTATTAATAGTTGCATGCATGTTAGTTTCGAGGAATACCCAGGTGAGACAGAGGTTAAAGGGAACATAACTATCAGTTGTGTTCAGAGAAAATTTCCCATTGCAATTATAAAGTCATCGGGATGCCATGATGGATTGCGCAATCAAGGAAGACTGATTTTCCTAATTAATAAGGAGTTAATTCCCTAGGAATTGCATGAGCAAGGCAGACTGATGTAAGGATGATAATTGGCTAAGTACTAGACTGGGTTTGCCTAGATCAACGGGAGGCCATTGAAAGAGTGCTGGAGAATCTCATGAGAGATTAAGCATTAATGTATTATTTCATGATTCCTTGACTTAATACACAATAGAGATAGAGGGGTTTTGAGCAGTTTCTTTCCCCAAATACATCATGTTTTTGTGCAATTAATAATTTATTTATCTTCCTTATATGTGATTGTGCGATCGTGCTTTTTTTCCACAAATTGTAGGAAGGATTCAGTATCTTGTTTTAGTAGATTACAAGATCAGATTGAATCTCGTTGGTTAGATTTTCTACATGGTATCAGAGAAGGAATTTTTTGGGCGGCGAGTTTGCAGAGAATATCTAAAGATTTTGGTGTAAAATTTTCAAAAACAAATAGAATACTTGGATTCCTTGTGAAAATCTACCCAAATGGGAAAAAAAATCGGTCGAATCGGAGCTCGGATGAGGGAGATATCATCGATTTAAAATCAACTCTTTTTTAGAAACTTTTTGTGACGTCGGGACAATTACACTGTGTGCGAGTCAAGAACCTATATGTACTTGAGGTACTAGATGCATGCAAAGCTTTGAGGAGAAAGGCAGAAGTTAGAGACTTGGTGGTTTAGAGGGAGCATAAATTACCTCTCAACATGCATTCTCATGAGAAGCAGTCTCAGAAGGTTGTGGAGTAGCTGCCACAATTGGAGAAGTAGAGAGGAGACCGAGTGGAAGCGTCCACTCAAGAAGAGACCTCCATGAGGGGGAAATTTTGAGCCATATGGGAAGAGGGAGCAGCCATACCTTGAGGTGTAAGGTGGGATGATGTGTAGACATAATCCCAAGATAAGAAATTTGGGCAAGGTCCATTGAGATGGCGTGTCTCATGGATCGAACCTGGCTACAAGGAGCCCACAGTACAACAGTAGTAGGAAGGATCATTTAGATTGACGTAGTCAGATGTCAGTAAGAAAAAAATCAGAGTGATAGATGTCAAATACTAGAGCACAAATCAGAGTTAGCAACAGTTCAAAGGGCACGGATGCAGATGTCAGCAGCAGCGCAGAGAATCCAGTACTAGACAGGTGCAGTAGCTAGCAGCAATTAGAAGACTCTGATGACAGATGCATTATCCTGATTCAGTTGTTCGGAGGCTACTCAGTTTCAGGATTTGCAGTTGTAAACAACACTAGAGAAGTGTAGCATGTAGAACATTCCAAAGGTACCGGATGGGGATTGATTGAATTCCTTTCTTGTTGAGAGGGAGTGTTGAAATTTGCAACAAGGAACAGTGAAATTGGCAACTAGAAAAGACAAAAAAAAATGCACCCACACTGGTGAGGAATTTTTATGTACCAGGAGTAAGGAATGTGAGGTGTCTAATTTATTTTTCCCTTAAATAAATTGGACAATAAATTGTAATTTCGTCTCATAACAACTTGTGTCAGTTAACTAAGTCATGATGATTGAGTTAGCTCAAGAACTTCGATTTAAGGTGATCGAGGTGGATATTGGTGGCCACCCGCCTATTCCACTTGGGCCCTCGCCATTGTCTCTTTCAGTTTTTCAGTTTCCGGAGCCGTTTTGAGGCCCCAAACGATGTTTTTTGGGCATGAAAGGTTTAGCAATTTCATAGAAATCGCATTAGTAGTTGTAGTCCTCGGAGATATCTTTCTAACGAGGTATCATATGCGTCAAACGAAGATCATATGACCAAGTTACGACCCTAGGAAGTTGGTTGCCCAACTAACCCCAACGGGGCCCATAAACTCTTGGTGTTACATCTCCTCGGGTTAGGGTTTTGGTTGTTTAGGGTTTTATCTTATTTTTAAATAATAAAAAGACCCTTCATCCTTATTGTAACACAGTTCAGAGGAACATAACTATCAATTGTATTTATAGAAAATTTCCCATGTGCAATTATAAAGTCATTAGGATGCCATGATGGATTGCGCAATCAAGGAAGGTTGATTTTCCTAGTTAATATGGAGATAATTCCATAGGAATTGCGTGAGCAAGGCAAGCTAAAGGAAGGTTGAGAATTGGCTAAGTATTAGGCTGATTTTTCCTAGATCAGCATAAGACAATTGGCAGAATGCTGGAGAATCTCAAGAGAGATTAAGCATTGTATTGTTTCATGATTCCTTGACTTAATACAAAATAGAGATAGAGGGTTTTGAGCAGTTGTTTCCCTTCATACATATTGTGTTGTGCGATTGATAACTTGTTTCTTTTACTTATATGTGATTGTGCGATCATGTTTTGTTTCCACAAATTGTAGGAAGGATTCAGTATCTTGTTTTAGTACATTACAAGATCATATTGAATCCCGTTGGTTAGATTTTCTACATGAAATAGAAGATAGGGTTGATACCATATTGCCTTGTGGTGGTTAGTAGGTCGCAAGGTCTGTGATAAAGACCAACATAAATGGAGGGCTTACACTATAATTTAGAGCCATAACAGAAGTTGACGCAGGCGTAATATTGACTGAGTTAACCCTAGTTTGAGGGTCGACATTGAGATCTAAAGTTCATGTCAAGATTCGGTCAAAGAAATTCCCAGAATCTATGGATCCATATGGCTAGGTCGAGTCTCTTATGGAGACAAGAGTCATGTTTTTTCTATGTTTGGATAGGGTTTGTTCTACAGCAATTAGAAGTACATAAGTATAATGCCCTAGTTAGGACAGTTTCCTAGCATGTTCAATTCATAAGGTATGCCCTTAAGACTGTAACAAATTTGTGTAGAAGAAGATGGGTTGTGACCCTTAGAGCGAGGTTTATCTCTGCAATAAAGACCGCAGATCTGGAAGATGGTTTGTAGATTCAATATGTGTGGAGACAACAGACCCAAAGGAGGGTGGAACATGAGCAGGAGATTGAACATACAGAAGAAATGTGCCATATGAAGAATGGATTGACATGCAGAGGAGTTGATTTTGGTGGACTTTCCATAGAGTTTTAGACAAAGATCTGAAGAAACCTATAAAAAATTAGTAGATGGATTGTTAGTGGCTGATTTGTGACCCTATTTCAATCATCTACAGATTGTTAGAAGTATGATAAGTGTAGAAATTTGAATAACTGATATGTTATCCACCTAGATTCTCCTGATCACACACTATTTTAGCTTCATGCTCAATATAGAATCTCTTCTACCATTAATCATTACATGCGGAAATAAAATCAATTGCATGCACACATTAAAACCATAAAAAATCACACATATGAACACAGTATTTCATGGGAAAGCTTAAAGCTGAAAACCCCCAACTATCTGTATATTATATTTCATAGAGATCATGTAACAATAATTGTACAAAGCTCCTCACAAGCTCTCAGCACAACCTCAAATTGCTACACACTAATCAAGCTAGATCTAGCAAAACACATGCTCCAATCTCTGCCACCTGATAGCCAGCCTCTATTGCGTAATCAATGTTGTAGGATGGCTCATTAAATAACTTGAACCACCTGGCTTGTACTGCGCAATCCTCATGGGCTTCTCCAATCATTGGTTGTTGCAAATATGCAACTGTATAGTCACAACTAATAGTTAACCTGCTCTTTCATCTATCTCTGCACTGCTCTCCACTGAAACTGTCCATGCACTGAAGTTAACTGATGTATTCTTTAGTTGATTAATGAGTTTATAATTAGTGAATTAATTAATAATTAATTCACACCACTCTTCACTAGTGTATTAATCAGTTAGACTAAATACAACTAGCTCAACTATGTTTAGATTAGTTAAAATGAACACAACTCCATTAACTCCTCAATCAACTCCACCAAACTCTGTCACATGAGTTCTAACTGAAGTATCCATGCAATAGCTCCACTTAACCCTCAGGAATAGCGTAATTCATTCTGTCAGCTCCTGTGCCACATCTGTGCACTTAACTGAAGTGCTCCAAGAGAATAAGATAATGTTTAGAGTCCAAATATTATTAAGAGCTAATAATATTCGACATATCTATTTTTAGACTAACAATCTAAAAATAGATTCCGCCCAGTATTTCTAAAAATAGAATTCCATCTATTTTTTCCAACTTGACCAACCATTCACAAATAGCATCCTGCAACTCATAGAACATGATCCATATGTCTAAAAATAGACATAGTCTAAAAATAGACTTTGCGCCAAAAATAGCCTGCGGGCTCACTTAGTGAAGGCGACTTCTTTCCACTAAGCTCATCATCTTGTTGAAATCTCAACACTCACTCTCAACAAGATAAGGATTATCTGCCACCCCTATCCTGCCTCTGTGGTATTCGAATTTGCTCCTGGTGAGCGCCTTCGTCAAGATATCAGCATCCTGATCCTCCGTGGGAATATATGAAAGTAACATGATCTTCCGCTGCACACAATCTCTGATATGATGATACCGGATGTCAATGTGTTTAGATATTTCATGAAATATTGGATTAACCGAGATTTTAATGCAACTCTGATCATCACAATAAATCACAGTAGGATCTAAGTGTGAACTGAACAACCTGACCAGGATCTTCCTCATCCATATAGCCTTGCATGTAGCCAAACTCGCTGCCATATACTCGGCCTCTGCTGAACTGAGTGCCACGGATCTCTGCTTCCTGCTGTACCAAGAAACTGTTGTCGACCCGATACTGAAAATCCCTCCAAATGTGCTCTTTCTGTCCATTGGGCTCCCTGCCCAATCTGCATCCGTGAAGCCACATGGCCTCACCTCATCCGACTGTCTGTACCATAATCCACATCCCGATGTGCCTCTGAGATATCTCAATACATGCTTGCCTGCCTTCCAGTAGAGCTTGGTAGGATTATCGATAGCTTGTGAAAGTTGTTTCACAGCATAGCATATGTCGGGTCGTGTATTGACCAGATACATAAGCGACCCCACCAACTGTCGATAAATAGTGGCATCCACTACCTCCGCCGAAGTAGCATCCTCCTTCCTCCATCCACCAAGAAGAGGAGTATCAACAGACTTGCAGCCATGCATGTTGAACTTCTCCAGTATCTCCCAGGCATACTTGCCTTGAGAAACAAACAATCCATCACTGCGCTGCCAAATTTCCAATCCCAGAAAATAATGAAGGAGGCCCAAGTCCTTCATCTCAAACTCTTTTGCAAGATCAGCCTTGCATGAGTGTATCAACAGTTCATCACCCGTAAAAATCAAATCATCTACATAACGTACAATGATCAAAAACTTACCCTCCACCACTATCTGGTATAGGTTCGGATCCGCCTCATTCTTGGAGAATCCAAGTCCGGTGAAATAACTGTCTATCTGTGTGTACCAAGCACGAGGTGCTTGTTTCAACCCATACAGAGCTCTCTTGAGCCTGCACACATGCGACTCGCAGCTAAAGATCTCGAAACCTTCGGGCTGGTCTATGTACACCTCCTCCTCAATCACCTCGTTGAGGAACGCAGTCTTCACATCCATCTGATGAATGTGCCACCCCATCTGCGCTGAGAGAGCAAGAATCGTTCGTATGGAAGAATACCTTGCGACAGGTGCAAAGGTTTCCTCATAATCGATCCCCTCAATCTATGAGAAGCCTCGGGCAACAAATCTTGCCTTGTACTTCTCCACACTCCCATCAGTTGCCTGCTTCACTTTGTAGATCCATCTCGAACCCACCACTGATTTCCCTTCCGGCCTTGGGACAATATCCCATGCACTGTTTCTGACAATCGAATCATACTCTTCCACCATGGAATCTACCCATGCGGGATCCTCCACAGCTTCCTCGAAAGAGGATGGCTCTGTCACGATACACTTGTTCATAAGAGCCATGTATCCAGTATACCGGTCAGGTGATTGTCTCTATCTGCGCTATGATGTAGGTGCTCCTACAACCCTTTTTGCATCTTGAGCCAGTCGCTCAGCTTCTGTAGTGCGCTTCCGCCCTCTGATGGTTGGCACTGCATGAGTGGTCTCTTCCACTCCATAAACTTCCTCTTGTGGCTGATCCACATCCTGAAGCTCATCCTTAGGAACTAATAGCTCCTCATCTGCATGCAATTGTGGCTCCCTCTCAAGCAAACACTTCATGGCTTTCTCCTCATGAAATTTGATATCCCGTCGCACAACAGTCTTGTGACTGTCTGGAAAACACACACGATAGTTGTGGGGTGTAACAGTGTACCCCACAAATATCCCAACCTCTACAGTCGGCTCCAGCTTCTTCCTGGCATCCTTCGTCACATGAATGTAAACAGGTGAACCAAAAATCCTCAAATGGGAAATATCAGGCCTCTTACCAAAAAACGCCTCCTCGGGTGTACTCATGCCAAGTATCCTGTGAGGACAACGGTTCTGCACATATACTGCAGTATTGCATGCCTCCGCCCACAAGTGAATGGGTAGGCCCTGATCATGCAACATCACCCATGCAGCACCCACGATCGTTCTTTTCTTCCGCTCAGCAACCCCGTTCTACTGTGGGTTATGAGGTGCTATGAGCTCTCTTCGAATTCCTTCTGCGCTGCAAAATTCCTTGAATTCGCCAGAGATGAATTCACCACCATTGTCGCTCCTAAGAGCCTTCACTTGCTTCCCCGATTCTTTCTCAACCAGTGCCTTGAACTCACAGAGCTTTGAGTATGTCTCGCTCTTCTTCTGCATGAAGAAGATCCAGCACTTACGAGAAAAATCATCAACAAATATCACATAATACCTGTGCTTTGCTGTCGAAGCTGCTAAGAAAGGTCCACACACGTCTGTGTGAATTCTCTCAAGGATCGTCGTGGCGCGACTATCCTTCTCGTGAAAGGTGGCTTTCATAAATTTTCCCAAGGTACATCCCTTGCACTGATCTGACTACACAAGAGTACCCTTAGGAAGCCCAGTAGAAATCTGCTACAGTATCTTCAAAGCTCCATGGTGAAGGTGGCCCAATCTCTGGTGCCACAACTCGCCATCATCCCGGCTCACCACTCCTTCACCGCCGCTTCTCGCAGCCATCTACCTACAATTGATAAAGGTTCTTAACTCGAACCCCTATCCTCCGGGTCTCACCAGTTGCCTTACTGCGCAGGAAAGCCTTTTCCTCGCTAAAGACAACATCATATCCCTTGTCTTCTAACATCGCCACAGAGATAAGATTCTTCTTCAATCCTGGAACATGCATCACTTCCTTCAATACGAAGGGTTTACCAGACTCCCTCTCAAAGGAAATGGTACCGATATTGGTCGCACCGTATCTACCATCATCGCCCATCTCGATGTGCACTTCAAGATCTTTCTAACCGTACTCGCAAACAAAACCCCATCTCTCGCTGCGTAAAAAGATGCACGCACTGCTAAGAAACCACACCGAACCCATCACACTTCTGGAGACTCGTTGCTGCGATCATAAAAACTACCAAACCGTATAATATGCCTTCCTACCACATCTCACTTCATACTTATTTTTCTTCTTCTATGGAAAACTAGTGGCATAATGTCCGTGTTGCTAATAGTGAAAGCACTTCACCTTGGACATGTCCTGCTTCTTGCCTTTCGCACCGGATTGAGAAGCATGCTTCTTGCTCTTCCCCTTCTTTGCTTTGGTAGCCAAACCGCAATTTTCTTCATCTGAGTTCTTTGATGAAGATCCGTCCCTG
Organism: Pinus albicaulis; assembly: GCA_034641835.2. Lineage (NCBI taxonomy): Eukaryota > Viridiplantae > Streptophyta > Pinopsida > Pinales > Pinaceae > Pinus > Pinus albicaulis. The sequence goes on from CM076580.1 coordinate 1,637,011,790, forward strand.
GTACTTCGATGTATCTCCTCTTGCACAATATCCGACCAAATTCGCTCCCATCCTGGCAATTTCTCCCGACCATTGACAGAGTCCTGATAGGAATGCCAACTCTTCGGAAGCCCAAGGAGAGAAAAGCTCACCAAGTCCTTGTCATCACCAGTAACCCCCACACTTCCCAGCTCATCCCTGCATTGGATGAACTTCGTGAGGTACTTGGGCATATTGTCGCCTTTCTCCATTTTTATGTTTCTAAGTTTATCCTTGAGCGCCAACTTCCTCTGGTCGCTCTTGCTTTGAAATAACTCTGTCAAATCTTTCCACATAAATAATGGAGAAGCCTTACCATGAAGGCTGGACACTATGTGATCCTTCACACCTTCCAACAGAATCCTTCGAAACTTTGATGTCTTCTTTTGCCATGCGTCAAGTACGGTAGCATCACTAGAAGTAGGTTTTGGAATTTCTGCATCTATGAACTCCTTCAACCCATTTTCATCCAACACCACCTCCATCCTGTCCTTCCATGTAATATAATTCGAGCTTCCCTCAAGGGCATACTCCGATCGCAATCCGTTGAAAGACATCTCAACTTCGACACCAAGAAAACACTACTGCAAATTCGAATTCCACCAGCACAAAACTCAACCGCTTCAATGTTTTGCAATTGCTCCAATGATCAATATCGCTCTGTTACCATGTAGAAATTTGAATAACTGATATGTTATCCACTGATATTCTCCTGATCACACACTATTTTAGCTTCATGCACAATACAGAATCTCTTCTACCATTGTTCATTACATGCGGAAATAAAATCAATTGCATGCACACATTAAAACCATAAAAAATCACACATATGAACACAGTATTTCATGGGAAATATTAAAGCTGAAAACCCCCAACTATCTGTATATTATATTTCATAGAGATCATGTAACAATCATTGTACAAAGCTCCTCACAAGCTCTCAGCACAACCTCCAATTTCTACACACTAATCAAGCTAGATCTAGCAAACCACATGCTCCAATCATCCCCCACCCTCGATAGCAATTTGTGATATGAATTAATGTTGGGAGATGGATCATTATTAAATAACTTGAACCATCCCGTTTGCATCACAGAATTCCTATCATTTCCTCTGACCCACTGGTTGTTACAAATATGCAACAGTATAGTCACAACTGATAGTTAACCTGCTCTTTCACCTATCTCTGCACTGGTCTCCACTGAAACTGTCCATGCACTGAAGTTAACTGATGTATTCTTTAGTTGATTAATGAGTTTATAATTAGTGAATTAATTAATAATTAATTCACACCACTCTCACTAATTGTATCAATCAGTTAAACTAGATACAAATAGCTCAACCATGTTTAGATTAGTTAAACTGAACACAACTCCATTAACTTCCTCAATCAACTCCACCAAACTCTGTCACATGAGTTCTAACTGAAGTATCCATGCAATAGCTCCACATAACCCTCAGGAATAGCGTAATTCCTTCTATCAGCTCCTGTGCCACATCTGTGTACTTAACTGAAGTGCTCCAAGAGAATAAGATAATGTTTATAGTCCAAATATTATTAAGAGCTAATAATATTCGACATATCTATTTTTAGACTGGCAATCTAAAAATAGATTCCGCCCAGTATGTCTAAAAATAGAAGTCCATCTATTTTTTCCGACTCGACCAACCATCCACAAATAGCATCCTGCAACTCATAGAACATGATCCATATGTCTAAAAATAGACTTTGCGCCAAAAATAGCCTGCGAGCCCACTTAGTGAAGGCGACTTCTTTCCACTAAGCTCATCATCTTGTTGCAATCTCAACAATAAGAGGAGTAGTTCATATTTGTTCATAGATTGGACAACAAAGATCAAATTGTCGATACACAAGAACAGTGATCTTGAGAGGACTCAAACCATTGTTAGATGGCAGATTTGAAGAGCCCTAGATGAATACAATATTGTGGGCCCTAGATCAGTAAAAATAATTGACTGTGGTTGGGCAGATTGATGGTAGTCCAAGTACAGTTGGAGGATTGTTAGGTTACTGTCAAAGAATACTAGTCTTGACTCTTGTTCTAGTGAAGGACAACAAAATTGGTAGAAGTGCAGGTGTATATTGGTAGAAGGGCATGTGTATAGGCCCTAAGGATGTGTAGACTTTGAAGGACTAAAGTCACAGTCAAGTGGGCCAACCAACTAGCCCTAGTTCACTATATTGTATAGGATTGATTCAGTGAGAAGAAGGGCAGCCTCCATAGCCCTGGACTTCTCATCTTGGAGTTATTGTATGGCAAAAGTGGGCATACCAAAGAGTTGTTCACAAATGGAATTGTGAAAACCTTGTTACCACTCAAACTAGTAGTGGACCTAAAATGGGTTCCTAAGAGGGAAACTGTTAGGACAAGGGAAACGATGGAGGCTTAGCCCATTGTCACCACAGCTAAGGCTCCTTGCTCTTCACGGACTTTCACCGATGGGTGGTGTCCTGGTAGTTTAGGAAGTCACTTGTAGAGTATAGGTCAATTAATAAGTGGGAAGTGACCCTCGAAACCCTTTCCCTAAGATAAAATAAAGAGTAGGACTTGCTTTCCTTTTAAGCAAGGGAATTTATCTTCTAGGGAGAGAGGAGGGGGATTGAAGGGTTGAGGGAGAAGAAAAATACTTATGAAGGAAGTTCTCAATCCCTAAAATCCTTTGGGAACTTGGATTCCCAAATGGTCCTTGATGAAAGGCCTTTGACACCAAATGGGGCAAGAAACAATAGAGAGATAGACATCGAAAAAGTTAAAATGCTAGGGCAACAGGAAAGCAACTAGGTAGCATGGTAGAAAGCACAACAAAGAAAATTAAAAAAATGGAAAACCCTACAAATTAGCACCCATCCAAACATCACCACGATATTTTCTTTAACTCTAAATCTCCAAATTCATCAAATTATATCCTGTATTCAAACCTGATCCTCTATGTTAGCCATTATGAATATAAGGCTAAAAACTTACTACAGAACCATCACCTACATGTAGTGATCTTATTCTGTGACCAGACAACCTACTTTCGTGAAGACATGGAAAGGTAAACACTCTCTGCCAAGATTTTCCATACAGCCCAGGTTGAGCAACCACATATACATCACCAGTTTTTTCTCTTCAAAATTGTAACTTAGAAGAGCTTTGTCTGACCACCTCTGGGTTGCTCCCAAAGTCACCCAGGCAAGCCCTCTCAGCATCATCCTCTTTCTGTAGTACCTAATTAGTAATTTAATTAACCATAACAGTTTCTTGATCATGCAGGTATTTCAAATATATTTCCAATAAGCATAAAGCTTTCATGTTAAACAATCAGGTCAAAAGACTTTAGACTATGATGCAAAAAATGCAAAGAAACCTCACCAAAACTCAAAGGAAAAACAAATTCAAACCTCTACAAAGTATAAATAGATATCTGATAAACTTCATTCCACCACAAAAATTTGCTTAACTAAAGAAAATTCTAATTACTATGCTTTCAAGACAAAGCTTTCAAGAGCAGTGATGTTATAAACATACCCCTACACCTCGTGAATAATCAATGTGTATAAGTAGACCATCATAAGGCTCATTTTAAACATCATTATTATTATGGAAGTGGGCTATCCCATCTAAAATCATTTTATTTCGATGACTAGTGTGGAGAAACAAAATATTAACTTGGGATAATTTGACTAAGCGTGGCTTCCTGGGTCCTGGCCGATGCCCTTTTTGTTTGTTGGATTTCGAATTTGTTGCTCACATATTTCTATGCTCCCTTGAGGTACATACAATTTGGTCTTTTTTATCTCGTTATCTGCTTGATCCTGCATGGCTTCCCATGAATATTACTCAGGTTTTCGAATATTGGGAAGAAGCACCTCAGAAATACATAATTTTTCCTTTCTTTTTATTTTGGGAAGTATGGCTTGCCAGGAACCGTTGCATTTTCAATGGGAGGTCGTTGGTTCACTCTCAGTTTTACAGTGCTATCATGATGTGGATCAGTGGTCTCCCTTCCAAATCTCTCCCTCTTTTGGATATTTCTCATCGTCTTCGACCTTTCCCAATGGCCCTACCTATAGGATACTTTGATGGAGCAAAGCAGGAGGGCATCTGTGGATGTGGTTCCTCGATTAAACTCAATCATAAATATCGGTATCATAGCTTATGGAACGGTGGTCCAGGCACTAACACAGAGGTAGAATTGATGGCTCTCTGTAGTGTGTTGTGGATGGATTATAATCTTCAGGTGACCTCCCTCCATGTGTAGGGGGATGAAAAATCTGTTATTGACTGTGTTAATGGGGCGATACAATTTCAACCTCCCAACCTCATTAATTGGATCACCCGCATCAAATACTTGATTATGAGACTACATGTTTCTGGCATCCAACACATTTTCCAACAAGTTAATACTCGGGCAGACTCTCTCTCAAAGTTGGGTCTGGCCGAATCATTTGGTTGGATTCATATGCAACACTCCATGGACTGTTAGATAATTGAGGAGAGATCCATACAAATTCCATAACCACATTTGCTAAGTTTTCACATGGCTCTTTTTTCGCTTCGAGTTTTTGTCATTGTATATATTTTGAATTCGGCCATCGAGCTTTTTTAAGCATTAGGTTGCATTTTTTATGACCTATCTTGTATGAGGATTGGCTATATTGAACATAGTATCATAATGTCGGCACTATGTAATATCTGGATCAAATGGTGTGCAGTGACCTCACTTGTTGGATATATATTGAATGATGGAAAATTTTCAGATTATGTACTGTTTTTGTATATTATTAATACAAAAAGAGTGTTTTTTCTTCTCTGAAAAAATATATTATAAATTAAATTGTTCCATGGTATTTCACAATTTTACTCAAAGAAATGATGTCATCTTGATGGTTTAGGTATATATTTAGTGATTTAAGTAGATGCTCCCTATCCATGTTATTGTACCCTTATTTCCCACACAAAAATTTCCACTCTACCTTGCATTTTTGGCGGGAATGAAGGCTTATTTGCTGAGTTTGATGGAGTTAAAAAACGGCGGGAATGAAATAGTTTGACGAAGTTAAAATATACATGGTAAGGAAGTATTATGATAATTTATTTTAATATCTGGCTTATGACCAAAATACCAGTGGATCGAAAACACTGTGATGGTGATTTTAGATACAAAAACTGAAGTGTGCAAAAATGGCGATGAGGGTTTTTTTATTCGGCCCTCATCATTAACGAAACCTCTCTTCTAAATGGATCTACGCCTTATGCACAAATTCCATGGATTTTGACCAGTGTTTAATGAATTTTAAAACCAAACTAAACCCCATTTCAGGGCTTGGAACCATACATCCTGACAGCCTCATCATTGTTGTGCTCTTGCCTTTTGGCATTACCACAAACACGTAAGGTAGCATTGTATTGAAAAGCGGCTCCCCGGTCGTTTTTCTAAGGATTTTTGAGGGCCAGATCAATTCCTATCATTAAGGGCCGTAAGATCAACTTTTTTATGGAATTATTAAGACATTAGTTAGGGAAAGTATCCCTCCTAAGAGATTTTTGAGAGCCAGCATCAGCAGCAGGAGAAGAGCCATCATTAGTACCAGTAGTTGAAGTTTACCGAGTTGAATGAGAAGCGGTAGATCCAGAGCCATGATGAGGAATGATTGCTACCACTCGATGGATGATACGCCTTTATATTCCCCCATGAATGAGGACGGATCGATACCCTTCTTTTTGGGTTGGGGTAGGGTCTCGTTGTGCTTTATTTATTGCCTCGGGTTTTGCGCAGGCACAAAACCCCATCTGAATCAACAACATCAAAAACATACTTCTATTTCCACGAAGTGGGTAAACCTCGCACTCTGAGGGGCGTGTATGATTACATGAGGGAATAGGTAGAACCGCAATGGATCCAGCAAAGCAGAAGCTCCTAAGAGAGGATTGATGTGTTATTTCAAACCCCGTCGAACAAATGGATCGGATGCAACAATTAATGGGTGCACAGTGAGCAGGTTACTCAGAGGAGTCATTCGCTGCCTATGTAACAAGTATTTATGACTTTTCTTTTTCTCCATTATGTCAATTCCTTTTTTATTTATCTGCATCCCTTTCTTATGTCATGCGTATATGAAAAATGAAATTGGTTAAAGATCATGATTCAATTAATATATTCATCTAAGTTTGGATTAAATTAAGCCAAAAACCAGAGTGTAAACTTGATCACTCCAAGATTTCGATTGTGATAGAAATATTTATGTAGGGTATATTGAGTTTAAGGTATTGAGTTTAAGGCTTTCAGATATTGCAAGTTCCAGAGATCAAAATCTATCTTTAAATTAAGGTAAGCGTCGTAAGCGCAAACTCTGAAACCCCTAAATGTAATTTCTGCGGCAATGAGGTATTTGAGAAGGTGTAAGATACATATATTAAGAGTTAAATCAAGATCTATTACTCAAATCTCTGATCATGTGACCGTTAAATCCCCTCACGAAGCCGAGCTCCCTTCGGGGTTTCGATTTGCAACAAAACCAGTGTGGTGGGTTCGTTTCCCACAAGGGAAGAATCTTCAATAACCTCAAATAGTTTTATCTAAATTCAAAATTCAACAGCATGGTTTTCCTTGAACTTGAATGACATAGTACTGGTCTCTCTGACTACATTTTATTTCGAATAGTGTGTTTAGGGGGATTCCTCTCAAACAGGCATATAGAACGTGTTATTTTACTGTAGAAATATTCATTTCTTCTCAGTTCCTATGCGAGCGTTTTTGGATCTGTCCTAGCGTGCCTGTCAAAAACCACCATAAAATCGAGGCTGAGCTCCCTTTCCGATTCTAATAAGCGATAAAACCAAGGACACGGGTTTGATTCGCATGATAAAGCTAGCATCAATAATTTGAAGTATTTTTTTCCCATTATGGTTGTGTGATGATTTGTTTCGTGTTAAACTTGAGAATCGGTGAATGGAGGAATTAATGCTTTCATGGATATGAAACCAAAAATAATTCCGGAGGATATTTTGAGCGACAAATTAATGCTTTTGGTGGAGGATATGAATGCAAAGTTTGGGTTTCATTCTAGTAATTTGCTAACAGATAAAACCAATTAAACTGGCAGTTGCCCCAGAAGGTGCAAAGAGAGGTCGATAGGAGTATTGTCTTGAAGTATTAACTTGAAGTAATTGTAGTTTTTGACATGAAGCAAGTCAATGATAATTTAATTTGTTATTTATTCAATGAAAATAAATGCCCATTTAAAATTAAAGTTGAAAAAACTGGAAAAATAACCAATCTCTGGAGTTCGAGAAAACTTTATGATTGGCTTAATCATTAGTGCGGTGATCTGTTGCTAGAAATGATTAGTGCAATCCTACAGTGGTTTTGAACGTCAGAAAATGAGAGTTTCATAGCTTCCCTGGAGAGAGCCTATGCTTTTATGCTAAGCTCTATGAGCACATGGCTAAAATATAGTCAACCAAAGGAGAGCATTACCTCCTGTATTTCATGAAGAAGTCACTGTAAGAACGCATTTTCACATTATTTTTCTTGTTTTCCCAGTGGATACCATTAGTTGTAGTTTTTTGTATTTTTGAGGGAGGCTACTGCGAGATATGTTCTTAACGGCCAAGGCTGCAAATTCGGCATGATTATGTGAGATATGTTCCTTTGGCTACAAATTCCACATGATTATTTGACCTGTGTCCTGGAGAACATCGGATATGCATGTAATGGGAACAGTTCCGAAATAAGACCACACTAACCCTAACTGCCAGTTGAGATTAAAAATTAGCAGATGGCAAAGTCATAAATTTGAAGTCAAGTGAACAAAACCTAGAAACAACAAATATTGACAAAACCCAGGTACACCACCCACTTTCAACTATTAATTCACAACATTGTCAGCAAGGTTTACCTTAGTTACAGCCTTTCACTTTTAACACTTTTTGTCACTACACCTGATCAAGTTTTACCTTAGTTACGGCCTTTCACTTTTAACACTTTTTATCACTACACCTGAGTATTTCACATGGACCCAAATGTCACAAGCACAATGAACTCAACTGCTTTTGGGTAAATTGAAATCTTTATCTTAGTTACTAACTTTCACTTTGTAACAGTTATTTTTCACTACACGTTAGTATTTGACATGAACCCCAATGCCAGCAAGCACAATGAACCCAACTGCTTCTAGATTAATTGAAATCAACTTATCCCTTAGGTAAATCTTATGAAGTAATGCACCTAAAGGTGGCAAATGACTCGTTATATTTTTCATTTTTTTCAAATATGGAATTTCCAATGGAGAAGTCAAACATCCCTCGGGAATATACCTGGCATATCACATCACCTTGAAAACGATGAGAGATTCATGATTAAGAGTACAGGCCTATAGTTAATCGTTTTAGAGATTCACATTTCATTATCTGGACTAAAAGCTTAAGGATGGCTGATAAAAAAGGGAATGTTTTCGTCTTAATTAATATAAGGGAAAAAAATGCTACAAATGTAGTTGATTCCTACCATCATAGTTAGTTAATTCATTGAGTTAACGACATTCAGATATGGTTATTAGAAGTTTAAATAAATAAAAAAACCTACAAATGTAGTTGATTCCTGCCACCGTAGTTAGTTAATTTATTGAAATTAAGACATTCAGATATGGTTATTAGAAGTTTAAATCCTTCACCTATTTTGTTACAATTTGTTATGACAATAAATTTTAGAGCTCATATCGATGCAATTTTATATATACAGTTAAAACCCAGAGCTGTTATCAATGTAATAGTGAAGTCAGTTCCTGTTTTTCCATCTTATCTGATCCTTCACTACATGCAAACTTTGAAAGCATGCAATCTTCATATAATTTATTAACATAATCCTCCAAAGTTTACCATTGCAAGAGGCATATTCATTTGCATCGTTGCAGCCTTGTATTCCCATCATACTCAAATTCCAATGTAAATATTACATAAGCTGTAATGGCATCCTGACAAATTGATGTTTAGTTTCATGAACATTGACAAAAAAACACTTGGTGCAAATTTAAGATTTCTCAGAAAATATATTCATTTTCGTTATGGGTAATTTGCCAGTGGAATGGAAAAGGAGGTTGTTGAATCATTTTAAAATGGTATCAGTCTCCATGTAGCATCCATGGAAGAAAGAAACCAAGATATCAACAGCAACATTGCAAAATAAGGGCAAAATTTCAGAGATGAACACTTGCAGCTTTCCATTTCCATCAAATACAACGGTAGAGGCCTCTACAAGCTGTAATCTCTACTTCAAAATATGGTACACAAAAAATTGAAAAGAGACAAAAGAATCAACTCTTATGTGGGAGCACCTAACTCTCTAGTGCTCCGACATTATTTACACTTGTGATCTCCATATTCTTCCTTCCAAAGAAATGACCATCACAGAAACATCGTCATGATATTTGTGGCGATTTCCTTCAGGTATATCTAAAAGCTCATGGAAATCCATCCCTGCATCCATATGCCAGTTGAACACTTCAGAAAATCAAGTACACCATATAGCACTACTATTGAAATAACTTTATTTCAAGCTATTTCCGAGCATTTTAGTCTCCTTACCAGCTTTCTTTGCTACACGAAAGAGGACCTCTTCAACAAGTTGTTGGGCAAGATCTCCATCGGGATAAGATGACATAAACCATTCCACATGGTTAACCACCTCTTCATTGGTAAAATATTGATAAAGACCATCTGATGAGAGTATCAAATAATGGTCTTTAGGACCCAGACTATGGTGACGAAGAGCAGGTGTGCAGGTAATGTATGGCACAGTGCCAACAAAATCAATTCTAAAGACCTCGAGAAGAGAATCATTTCATTTCGGCTGCAATCACAAGCAAATAAGCATCCTTCAGACCCAGAGCATGATGTGATCAATCTACTTCACTGGCTAAAATTTAAACCGAACGGATGAATTTCTTAAATGCAGACCTATGAAACTGAAAGTCACATAATTTTACTTGTAATATTTGAAATTATGAACAAAATAAGCAGTTTATACAAATTATGTGTGTTTACATGAAGGTCTTTAAAATCTTAATGGATGATATTGTAGCTAATCTAACATCCCAGGTAGCTGATATAGATCGAAAAAAAGTTTAACCTAGATTGATCTAACACTGAGCATTGGGTAAATTCCTGAATGGATAATCTCTAACCTGCTTGAGGAAGCCTGCACCAAATGCACGTGTGACCTTTAGCGTCCCTTTGACACGGTCATTCATGATAGGCAGTACATCATCTGTATGCTCTGCCTTGATCCTCTGAACCTCCTGAAGAAACACCACTGAAACAAATCAATCCTAAAATGCATATAGTTTGACAGTAAGATGCCTCAAAATGCCAATTTGACAAGGTAAATGCTTGGAATGATGAAACAAAGTAGAAAACAAATAATATCAATTAACACTAGTTTATGATGTTGAGTCTAATAAAACTAACTATTATCTTACCTCTTCAACACCAGTACTGTGATCCAAGGATAACTGCACAGCACCTAAGGTTGGCTTCTTTCCTGGTAGATCCATATCATTCGAGCAATCATCGAAGGCCTCCAAATCGTGTGAGGTTTCCTCACTGATTCGTTCCAAGTCTCTGCAGGGTCGATATTCTCCCACTGCCTGAGATATAGAAACGATTTCACCCAGATCAGGCTTTAGTTTCTTCGCGAAGATTGCCCGACTGTCCCCAACATTCATCACATACACATATTCTCCCTTCATCAACATTACAAGCACACAAGATCCCATCAGAGCCAACTCTGGATTTTCCGCGACGGCCTTATCAGCCATTTCCAAGTAGGCTTCCTCTGTTTTACTTAAGGCTCAAGCCAATTCCTTCAGAACCTATAAATGATCCAAGCCCCCGTCTTGGTCCTCAACCTGACGATCTTTATTAAGATCCACTTTCAGAATCCTGTCAAGCTCCAGTCTTTCTTGATTCCATTCATGTTTCCATTTCCTTTGGTTCTCCTTCCATTTTCTCGACATTCCTTTTAGCCTGCTCTTAACCTGTTTTGTCTTGCTCTTGGTCGTGGTTTTATCATAGTCTTGCAAAGTCCTCTCTGTTGAATTATTTGAGCTTGCAATTGCCTCACATCTGCAGGGATCACCATGATCATTTTCTCTGCGGGATCCTTACATGTGTTGCCTCGGACAGGAATTGTTATTATCCACTAAATTGTCTATTGCATGGGAATAGGATGTGCATCATTGATCACCATTGTCAATCCCCTCTACCCTCATAGATCCTGTAGAATCCTGATCACAGTTCTGGGAGTGAAATTATTCTGATTCCCTCTCCTATTTACTCTCAGTTTCTGTATTGGGTTTGTCTAAACCGAGAAAATCCCAGATCAATGCTCTCAATTATCTATATATCGAAGTATAGAGATTGCTGAGAAGGTAATCATGTTACAGTCATGTTCCCAGAACATCTACCATAAAATATGTTATCACCCTAAGGAACCTATAACTCTTCTCAGCTAGTCTCTCAAACTCTCATGTAGATACCGACGCTGCTACTTCATCTAAATAGTACTTTTCATTTTTGATGGATGACTTACTCTTTGTTTGTGATAATCAGTATAAATTATTATTCTTGTAACTGGTTTACAGTTTCAGTGGACCTAATGGTTAATAACATGTGTTTCTTCCTAAGAGGTTACAAGTTCAAATCAAAAGTGGAGTAGAGTATGTATATATTTGTATACTTTAGTAGTCAAATCACTGCACAAAGGGCATCCCTTGTCCCATAAACAAGAGAGTCCCATGCACCAATTTAGTGTATGGCTTCGCTGTGAACCTAAAATATTATTATTATTGTTTTTTGGATTTTCCATAAGACGTTTCAGAGCCTTATGATAATCATTTTTGTTTGCATGTTAAAAAAACCTATATCTTTTACTGTCATTAGTATAGGAGTCTTGCTTCAGTTTGGTGTTTTACTGTACAGTGTATATGTTCCCAGAAAATGCAACTTTTTTTCTTCTCAAAATATAAAGTGAAGCTTTTTTCTTGGAGAAAATAGGATCTGATTTTTTTATCACAGTTCCTTTAAAGTCTGTATAGTTTTCCTAATAATCCGCCAAAATAAATGTTATTTCACTGAGAGAAGGCAGCTGCATTCTACAGTTCAAGTGGTGGTCGGGAGATCCATAACTTTGTGGATGTATATGTGTGTCTCTCTCTGTAACAGTACGTGAATCTAGATGGTGCATTGAAATTGGATGGTGCATCAAGAATTTCCACTGACTCTAACCCATCTAAATCGATCTAATAGACACCTATAAATTCCACATGTGAAGTTCATAAAAATGGCCAGCTTATCAAGATATTAGAACTCAAGTTGTTCAAATTCGAGGTACATACCAAACCCAGGTTTTAAATGGATTTCCGCTAGTTTTCCAAAATTCATCAAACCTGCCTTTTAAAAAAAACACCATAATTTAATAATGACTACTCGCATTTCAATTCACCGTTGTAATCCCTCTAGCCAATATAAAGGATTAACTATAAGTAGTCCAGCATGGAAGTTAACCTGCATGAGTACAAGGTGATAATAATGCCACATACAACTACTTCTAAATTCCCGTAATAATTTTTTACATATACTAATTCTCTGAGTAGTCCTAGTTCCAGGACAACCTACTAGTTACTTATGTAAGTGACTCAGCAATATCAATGGGGCACTTAGGCAGATAAGGACGCTGCTAACAACTCCATAACCCAAAATGATACTGCTTGAAAAAATCCCAAAACCTACGATCGGCCTCAGAGAATCCATTGAGAGCCTTTCTAGGCATGGGGCGGCCATTGTAAGGACCCGGAGCATAAGGTAGCGACTGCCACAACTTATCGTCTTCTCGTCTATAAGGAAATTTATTTATCTCAAATTCCCTCTGCAGGTCTTGTTCTGCGACTTCATTTGATTTCGCCACAAACTTCATGAATTCGCTCTTCTCTATTTTCTCCCAAAGCTTCTGATTTTCTTCGAGCTCCTCATGGGTGGGGCTGTCCTTGTTCTCGAAAATGGGGTGCTCTTGGAGGTGTCGCTCGACCTTCTTGGAGTACTTGTTATCCGGGAGGACCTTGTTTTCGAGCTTGTACAATTTGAATCTTTTCTGTAATATCTCTCATTCGGCTTTTGTAAGGGGAATGGTACGAGGGCGCTCATCTTTCTTCCATAACCAGCCTAGCAAACCCCGACCCATTTTATTTGCTAAGGTTTTGGGTTATTCTGCCTTAGGGATTTTGAAGTTTAAAACAAAAATTTGTATAGATATGAAATATAACAGTGCTTGTACAGTTTGAATCTTTTCCGCAATGTCTCTCGTTCAGCTTCTGTAAGGGGAATGGTACGAGGGCGCTCATCTTTCTTCCATAACCAGCCTAGCAAACCCAAACCCATTGTATTTGCTAAGGTTTTGGGTTATTCTGCCTTAGGTATTTTGAAGTTTAGAACATAAATTTGTATAGATATGAAATATAACAGTGCCTAAACATTAAGCATCGTGATTGTAAAGAATTTTAGTGGCTCTATAACTCTATAGCAGCAAATAAATGTTAGAGAAGCTTCAAGGTACCTATTGTTTCATGGGCGAAGAAAATGTTGTTGAGCAGAAGCCTATGTATCCTTGTAGTCTCCAGCTGCAGGTGCCAGGAAAATTGGAATGGTTGGGTCACGGTGCACAGCACAGATAATAATTCAGGGTCCCTGCATGTAAATGTTATCCTAGGCGTCAACATGGGAGTGAGCCATCATCATGGGAGTGGAGCGAAGAGTGGAATAGCGTAAGAAGACTTAAATTCGTAACAGATTCCATTACTGACCATAAACAGTATAATCACACTTGTCATCTATTGAATTAGTAGCAGGTGTCATCTGCACAAATGTTTTGTTGACAAAAAAAAAAAGTGATCTCATTCAAAAGAGAAGGCCTATCAGCCTAATTAATGTAACAATTACAAGAGATGAATGGAGTAGGCTAAGAAATAAAATGGATTAATGTTTTCTCTTCATCCCATTGAAAAAAAAAACAATTTTAATTTTAATTGTTCATAGCTTATTTGATAACTATATATTTTACATTTGCAAACACATTCTATGAAGGATTTGATTACCTTATTTTTTAACATATTTTTTTATTTTTCTTTTTATTTTATAATGCTCAGTGGTATAATTTTTTTTCTATGCCATAGTTTATATAGCAATTTTTTTTTAACATATTTTTGTTTTTTTCTTTTTATTTTATAATGCTCAGTGGTATAATTTTTTTCTATGCCATAGTTTATATAGCAATTAAAGTTCAACGTTGTTTTGTTTGTACTAGTAAAATTATAAACTTATACTTTACAATATTTGTTATTTTTTTTTTTTCTTTCATTTTCTTTGGTGCTTTGCATGAGAGACCAATTCAAGAACCGGTGAACAAACACATGATATACTTGTTGGGAAAATAGGCATTCTAATTTTTCAACTAGGCTTCTGAAACATAGGATCCCCATTTGGATCATGGATCTTCTTGGCTATCATTGAGGACTTGGATGGCATGGATACTTAGCAAGCCTTTCATTAAGAAATTATTCTTGAACACAAGAAAATCTAGATTAGAAAATCAAATTGCCTACATGTCATTTTGACATCTTTTTCCAGCAACTGGATATTTTTTGTGATAAAAAATTGATAAGTGAGACTCTAAATTGTCTGTGTCCTCCAAAAGATGAACCTTATTCTTAGATTTATTTAAGGGTTTGACATGATTACATAAATCATTTTTGACCGAAATAATTTTTCTGGGAATCTGGAGATATAATTTCAAATCTTATAAGTTCTTTTACTGACTTCAATGTTTTATCATTTCCTAACTAAGATTTTGACATCACTTTTTGGTTTTTTGTTGTTAATTTTAGATTGGCCCTATGAAGTACAAGAGCATCTCCACTGGTTTTGTTGTTTTTCTTAAAGAATAAGGAGCAAAGGGTTTATTCAAAGGCTGGGTGCCAACTCTTCTTGGATATAGTGTTGAAGGTGTGTGTAAGTTTGGGTTTCATGAGTTCTTTAAGAAATACTACTCAGACATTACAAGGCCTGACTATACTGCCAAATACAAGAAATTGATCTACTTAGCATAATGTGCATCTGCAGAATTTATTGGTGATATTTCCCTTTTTCCTTTTGAGGTTGTAAACATTATAGTACAACCATGACCTGGATTTGATAGAGGATTATCTGATGGGATTCCAAATTTTGTTAGATCACAAGGAGTTCTAGGGTGAGTTTTCCCCCCTTTCTTACATTTTTTTTTTATCAATTTTGAATAAACTTTCATGTAGTACTCATGAAATTTGATTGTGTTTCCTTAATGAATGCAGTTTATACAAAGGTATTAGTCCACTTTGGGGATGCCAAATTCCTTGCAAGTATCAAATATTCCCATTTCCTATCATAATTATATATATTTGTAGAAGATAGATGCTTATATTGAAGATTTCTACAGAGTATTATAATAACCTATGCTCTCTAGGGGTGAAAGCTATTTTTTTCTATGTTTTTAAATCTATTAATATATTGGCATATAGGGGATAAGTGCATATATTGTGTTTTTCTGTAGACAGTATTATGATAATCTATGCTCCTTTGGAGAGAAACTTTTCACTTTAACATGTCTTTTAATCTATTTCAGTGAACTGCATAAAATTTTAAGAACAATAAATGAGAGTCCAAACCGCATCTTACTAGTGGAGGGATGGGGCCACCTATGTCACATGTTACTAGTAAAACTATTCCTGATGGAACCAATCTTGTTCAAACGGAAATTGTTTTTAAGAAATCTTCCATAG
Source organism: Pinus albicaulis (assembly GCA_034641835.2). Taxonomy (NCBI): domain Eukaryota; kingdom Viridiplantae; phylum Streptophyta; class Pinopsida; order Pinales; family Pinaceae; genus Pinus; species Pinus albicaulis. Next base: position 1,637,027,679 of record CM076580.1, read on the forward strand.
GAGATACATGTGCTCAAGTTACAGGGGTACAGTGGGATACATATCCATCTGAACAGAGACCTTTGCTGCCAACTACTCCTTCATTTGATTTATCTATATTTCCAACTTCAATAAAGGCATATTCAAATAAAATTATATCTCTTGTGGGTCCAGGTTCATATGGGGCAGTCACATCATATTTGGAACTTCAAGATAAGGAATCAAAAGATTCAGATCTGGCAAATGGTTTCATTGTTTCTATTTCATCCAAGGTTAATCTTAATTATCAAATAAAAATATAGGATACATTTGGGAAGGTGGCATGGGAGAATCAAGGAGTAGTAGAAAAGGAAATTAAGTCCAAGGTTTTATGGATGAGCAACTTTTAGGGTACAGAAACCAAGAACAGGTTTTCTCTAAAGAAGACTTTCCACGTTCTCCTTTTGATCATCAAAGTATATTGGTTTTATTATCGAGCCACTATGTGTTGAATGGGACAGTCTGTGGGAGTTCACAACTCTTTCGGATCAATTATTATGGCAGTTTTGACAAGCCACTAGAAAGGTACGTCCATGATTATTTGTTTGAACAGGTAGATTTTTTTTTCATTTTTTTTTCTTCTTCCGTAGTTTTCAAGAAGTTTTTTTCTTCATGTCTATTTCGTCTTACGTAGTTTTCCCTTGCTATTTTGTAAAATTTTCATTTACATAATAATAATTGGAAAATTTTGATGTAACAAATACCAAAAACATGCAAAATTCCTGTTGTTGTTTCTGTAATCATACCCTCAGAATCACATGTTCTTTGCTACACACACCGTGAGGGAAGATTCATGATATTGGAAGATAATTACCTTTATTGTTGGCATTACCTGGTGAACCTGAAGGAAAAACATAGATGTGGCATATGTTCTTAAGATTTGTACGTAAAGATGGAGTTCCAGAAGCAACTCGATAAGCCCCACTTTGCTTGTCTGATGCTGCATGGGGTTTATCCTTTGGAAAATTCCTAGAGCTTATTTTTTCTAATGATATTGTAGCAAGTAGAGTTTTTAGTCGTGGTCATTCATTACATCGAGGTCGTAGGCTACCATAGCAACCAAGGTGCCAACCCAACAACTGTGATGCTCCAAGGCTCTAGACACCCTCTAGGCCATAACCAATTCGGTTAGTCGGTAAGTCCAAAACCAAAGTGGCACACCCTTCTCCGAGATGACTAATTCCTCTACAATGCCCACCTTCCAAGGTTCACCAACCGGTTGCTAGAATTGTTGTCGCTTCCAAAGTCCGATCATGAGACTCACCAACAATAATCCTCAGTCAATCTAGAACCCAATTACATGGTTCACCCGCTGGTTTCCATAACCATGAATCATAGAATAATCCAATTTCCTCCCTTACTAGGTATCCAAATCCCCCCTTTTATAAACATATCTCTCCTTTATTTAATATTATAACATTACTTTTTCATCAAGACACCTTTAATAGTCGTGGAGTCATCAACCCCACATACTCTTTTGTCTAGGTCCGCTTATAGCCATTATGTATTTATTAATATGCATAAAGTAAACTTATTTACCATATCATGATATCTAGTCTCATAACATAAAAAACACATACGCACATTGGCCCTAACACTTAAATACACATACACATGGGCATATTGCCCTAGAAGCAAGCCCCGACTCACCAGCCTAATTAATTATGTCCCAGCTCACCAACCTAATAATCTCGCATATACATGGTGAATACAACATAGGGGTTGAATAGGGGATGTTACATCCTCCCCCTTGTTTTATGAATTGTCCTCAGTGCATTTATTATATACATAATCTAGAACTGTTGCTGAATAGTGAAATTCTCATCCATGCCTTCATCCTCATGGTTAGTATGTTGCAGGTCCGTTGTTCATATTATACAGATCTTTATTTAAGGACATCCTCAATTTCCTGTGCACGAACAGGGTCCAGAGATCTTTGTCACACCCCACATTGATGGGTGTGAAACCCAACACAAATTCCATCATCCTTCAAATCTGAGATAGCTACTGAGTGCACATTTTTGGAAATGGCCATCATAAAGACTTCCAGCCCATGAATATCTCTCCAAAACTGAAATGCTTCCCTTTCAACTATCTGGGGGCATACATTATTGGTTCTATTGCCTCAAATTTAATTCAAGTGTTACAGGATAAGGTCGAGCCTTTGTCATAGGAATAAACTCATCCTCATAACTTTTGTCTCTGCATGAAAACATAATGTTGGAATCGTCAATTCAAGGAAATCCTAAATTCCCTGTTCACGAACAGGGTCCATAGGTATTTGCCACACCCCACATTGATGTGTGTGCAACCCAGCACAAATTCCATCATACTTAGAAACTTAGATAACTTATGAGTGCACATTTTTTCAAATGGCCATCATAAAGACTTCTAGCCCATGAATATCTCTCCAAAACTGAAATGCTTTCCTTGCAATTATTTGGGAGCATACAATACTGGTTCTGTTGCCTCAAATTTAATTCAGGTGTTGTAGGATAAGGTTGAGCCTTTGTCATAGGAAGAAACTCATCCTCATAACTTTTGTCTCTACTTGAAAACATAGTGCTGGAATCCTGAATTCAAGGACATCCTTAATTTCTTGTGCACGAACAGGGTCCAGAGATATTTTTCACACCCCACATTGATGGGTGTGCAACCCAACACAAATTCCATCATACTTAAAAACTGATATAACTTATGAGTGCACATTTTTTCTAGAATCCTCAATTCCCTGTGCACGAACAGGGACCAGAGATCTTTTTCACACCCCACATTGATGGGTGTGCAACCCAGCACAAATTCCATCATACTTCAAAACTGAGATAACGTCTAAGCGTACATAGTGCTGGAATCCTCAATTCAAGGACATCTTCAATTCCCTGTGCACGAACAGGGTCCAGAGATCTTTGTCACAACCCACATTCATGGGTGTGCAACCCAACACAAACTCCATCATCCTTCAAATCTGAGATAGCTTCTGAGTGCACATTTTTGGAAATGGCCATCATAAAGACTTCCAGCCCATGAATATCTCTCCAAAACTGAAATTCTTCCCTTGCAACTATCTGGGATCATACATTATTGGTTTTATTGCCCCAAATTTAATTCAAGTGTTGCAGGATAAGGTCGAGCCTTTATCATAGGAATAAACTCATCCTCATAACTTTTGTCTCTGCATGAAAACATAATGTTGGAATCGTCAATTCAAGGACATCCTAAATTCCCTGTTCATGAACAGGGTCCATAGATCTTTGCCACACCCCACATTGATGGGTGTGCAACCCAGCACAAATTCCATCATACTTAGAAACTTAGATAACTTATGAGTGCACATTTTTGCAAATGGCCATCATAAAGACTTCTAGCCCATGAATATCTCTCCAAAACTGAAATGATTTCCTTGCAATTATTTGGGAGCATACAATACTGGTTCTGTTGCCTCAAATTTAATTCAAGTGTTGTAGGATAAGGTTGAGCCTTTGTCATAGGAAGAAACTCATCCTCATAACTTTTGTCTCTACTTGAAAACATAGTGCTGGAATCCTGAATTCAAGGACATCCTTAATTCCTTTTGCATGAACAGGGTCCAGATATATTTGTCACCATATGTGCTATATGTTCTGGCATATAAAATTCTGAAGGCACCATAGCCTGATTTGTCATGTTGTGAAATTTGGCAGTTTCATAATATTTTTGCACAGTAGTGGCTTCCTGGATTGGAAGTGAAACTATAACGATGTAAAAATATCAATAATGTTCTAATAACAGCACAGAAATTTGAAAATCACAATTTTGATCTTTAGTGAGCCCTAGACATGCATGCTATTAAAGACTACTTGCACTTAGCAAGAGACAGGTAAATCATTGAAACTGTTTTGTAGACTTAGTACTCTCACTTGAATTTGTACATTAGAATTATGGAAGTGTAGGAAGATGCACAGGAAGAAGTATCGTAGCACTGCATTTTATGACTTTTCCATAGGTACATCTGCAGGAGGTTGTGTGCAATCAGGTCAGGCTGTAAGTTGTAACACAGATTTTAACCTGAGAAATGCAAATTTTCCACTTGGCATGCAATTTTGACACCTTAGGGTGCATTCTAAGTATGGAATATGATGTTCCATGGCATATAAGATAGCCCTTTTTTCTTATCATCCATCAGGTTTCTATTTATGTACATGGCATGCAGTTTTTAATGCAAGTGGATATTTTGGCACTATGGAAATAATAGGTAGAAAGCACAGTAGTAATCAGGAGACACATGACCTTGGAGATGCATTGGAGCTTAGGACCTTTGGAGGACTGTTCAACCTTGGGGAGCAGTGTTCATGCCATGGAGGGATTGCTTGTTAATCACTGTCACCTTTGATGCTGACACATGTCACGTAGAGTAGAGTTCTTCACATGGGTGGACCTACTTGTGTCTTGCAAGTTTTCTTCTAGTGGACTAGGTCCACTAAATCCCCTTTACCTCTCATATAAAAAGAGGAAGGAGTGAGTTGTTATTATAGTCGATCATGCACTTGTGCATATTCCTTTCAAGCTTGGGTTAGGGATGTAAGAGTAGTGCTACTCTCTCTCTCTCTCTTGGTGACAATATATCTGAGTTGATGTGTATGTTGATGACAATATATCTGAGTTGTGCTTTGCTCTATCTTCCTTACAAGAATTTCTTGAAAGATAAACAGATTAGTGAACATAAGTAACTAATCTGAACTGTAGCGAAAAATCTGATATGAATCTGCTATTAATTGAGGTTCTAATACCAATGATGTGAGCCAACCAAGAATTCTTCTATTATAACTTAAATTTGAAATCCAAAAATTCTGGAATTAGATTTGAAATATAAAAAATAAAGCAGAACAAAAAACCAAAAAGTTACAAGTCGAGCGGTAGTCATGAAACTACATAAGTCCTCCACTCGAATCTTGTATCTTTATCTGCATATGTTTTAGAGAGAAACCATCACTGTTTTTCGCTAGGGACTTTATTGGCTCAAAAACCTATCAGTGTTTACAATGAAGCTCAACGATAGTGAAACAAGCCATTCTCCACGAACATTTTCTGTTGTTTGGGACTAGGTGCTCTTTTATGAAACAAATCTAACAGTGTTTTCAATAACATTGTCAGATTATAGCTATTGAAACTATGTGGCTATAGTCATGTTTCATGATGGTTTCCTACTTTCTTTAAGCAATAGGCACTTGTTTAGGAAACAACTGGATGGACGACAGTTAATGGAATTCTTTCTAGTTGCTCCAATTTGCTTGATGACAGGAAAGAGAAATGAAACTTGGAAAGAACTTTAGAAGAGTTCCTTGACTAAATGGAGTTGTTGACCAATGCACATAGTGGATCAACATGTTGAAGCAGAAAAATCCAGAAGATTCCCTACAAATAGTGCACATAGTGGGTCATCATGTTGGATAAAATATAAATATTCTTGAAATAATAATAGCATTAATTTTACATTGATGGACTTGGACATTGGAGGTGGTTTACCGTTTGCTGCTAGACCTTGTTTGGATGTTTGAAAGACATTCTTCCTCGAAGTTTTGGATTAGTATGGAGCTTGGTGACTTCATGTTGCTGATGCATGAAGGGATTTTGTGTGCTTGGAGTAGAGTTGGGTATTTCACCATGAAAAAAACATCCCAAAATCAACATGAGCACACAAAATCCCTTGATATGTGAACTCTTGCATTGAGGGAGTGGATATGTAGGTTTGGGAGTCCTTAAGGTGACACATTACCTTGGATATGCATTTTCCTTAAGGAGACACATGACCTAGGAGATGCATTGGAGCTTAGGACCTTTGGAGGATTGTTGGACCTTGGGGAGTAGTGATCATGCCATGGAGGGCTTGCTTGTTAATCATTGTCACCTTTGATGTTGACACATGTAACGTAAAGTATAGTGCTTCACATGGGTGGACCTACTTGTGTCTTGCAAGTTTGCTTCTAGTGGACTAGGTCCACTAAAGCCCCTTTACCTCTCATATAAAAAGAGGAAGGAGTGAGTTGTTTTTATAGTCGATCATGCACTTGTGCATATTCCTTTCAAGCTTGGGTTAGGGATGTAAGAGCAGTGATACTCTCTCTCTCTCTCAGTGACAATATATCTGAGTTGATGTATATGTTGGTGACAATATATCTGAGTTGTGCTTTGCTCTATCTTCCTTACAAGGATTCCTTGAAAGATAAACAGATTGGTGAACATAAGTACCTAATCTAAACTGTAGCAAAAAATATGATATGAATCTGCTATTAATTGAGGTTCTAATACTAATGATGTGAGCCAACCCAGAATTCTGCTATTATAACTGAATTTTGAAATCCAAAAATTCTGGAACTAGATCTGAAATATAAAAAGTAAAGCAGACCAAAAAACCAAACAGTTACAAGTCGAGCAGTAGTCATGAAACTACTTAAGTCCTCCACTCGAATCTTGTATCTTTATCTGCATATGTTTTAGAGAGAAACCATCATTTTTTTTCTCCAGGAACTTTATTGGCTCAAAAACTTGTTAGTGTTTATAGTCAAGCTCAACGATAGTGAAACAAGCCATTCTCCACGAACATTTTCTGTTGTTTGGGACTAGGTGCTTTTTTATGAAACAAATCTAACAGTTTTTTCAATAACATTTTCAGATTATAGCTACTGAAACTATGTTTAAGAAATAGGCACTTGTTTAGGAAACAACTGGATGGACGACAGTTAATGGAATTCTTTCTAGTTGCTCCAATTTTCTTTATGATAGGAAAGAGAAGTGAAACTTGGAAAGAAATTTAGAAGAGTTCCTTGACTAAATGGAGTTGTTGACCAATGCACATAGTGGATCAACACGTTGAAGCAGAAAAATCCAGAAGATTCCCTAAAAATAGTGCACATAGTGGGTCATCATGTTGGATAAAATATAAATATTCTTGAAATAATAATAGCATGAATTTTACATTAATGGACATAGACATTAGAGGTGGTTTACCGTTTGCTGCTAGACCTTGTTTGGATGTTTGAAAGACATTTTTCCTCGAAGTGTTGGATTAGTATGGAGCTTGGTGACTTCATGTTGTTGATGCATGAAGGGAGTTTGTGTGCTTGGAGTAGAGTTGGGTATTTCACCATGACAAAAACATCCCAAAATCAACATGAGCACACAAAATCCCTTGACATGTGAACTCTTGGGTTGAGGGAGTGGATATGTAGGTGTGGGAGTCCTTAAAGTGACACATTACGTTGGATATGCATTGTCCTTAAGGAGACACATGACCTAGGAGATGCATTGGAGCTTAGGACCTTTGGAGGATTGTTGGACCTTGGGGAGTAGTGCTCATGCCATGGAGGGCTTGCTTGTTAATCACTGTCACCTTTGATGCTGACACATGTCATGTAGAGTAGAGTTCTTCACATGGGTGGACCTAAATGTGTCTTTCAATTTTGCTTGTAGTGGACTAGGTCCACTTGTTATTGTAAAGCCCCTTTACCTCTCATATAAATAGAGGAAGGAGTGAGTTTTTATTATAGTCGATCATGCACTTGTCCATATTCCTTTTCATACTTGTCCATACTTTTTGTGTGATACTTGAATTTCATAAATCTTGATTTCTATTTCTTTATCTATATCAATATATAAGAACAGGTTCATGGATTGTTCATATTTCTAAAACTGTGGAGTTGTTCCTTTCCTGTTGCATGTTATTTTATGTTGTTATGCTGTGATTCAAATTTCTAGTTGTGCTTTCCAGTTATTCTCCTACATAGTACATGCTTTGATAGATTATATCAAAAGTCTTACCAATACGATAACATTGATTGTTGTATGTGGACATTTTTGTTCAGGATGGTCTATTACAGAATCAATATGAGGAGCTGGATCATGCAATTGCACTTTTTCTTTCTGAAGAACTAACCAAACTAGATGCTATATGATGGCAATTTGATTTTTTTATAGTTACTTTTAGTTTAATTATATCATTTAGCTCGATGCTTTTCATATATTCAACCAAACTTTTGTTGCTTAACAAGACTTTGTCATTTCCATGTTTTAGTGAAACTGTTTATGGTTTGATACTCTCATACAACCTTTATCAAGTTACATGCACCCTCATTAGAAAAAACAAGAGAATTTTGCTCGCCATGACTATCTTTCTTTGTCATTGTTGACTTAAGAAAGTCTTTTAGCTAAGAAACTAGTTTCAAGGTTATGGCATAACTTGTCATATCAATTGAACATAAATTATATCCAAAATGTTAACTTGTAAACTACTTAGCTGATTTTAGGCTTTCCATTTAAAATCTACTTCAGTTTGAACTTTGAACAAGTTGTTCCATGACTTAAATATTAAGATATTTTGGTGTAAGGATTAAAAATTAGCCCATAAGGCCTCTCAGTTATTCATTTATTTTATCTGAATATAACATTTACTATTAAATTAGAACCACTTGGCACAAATACATCATAGATAAAGATCATAATTTGTAGAGTGTTGTAGAATAAAAATAGGAGCAAGGACACTGAATTCTTTCAGTTTTCCTAGTTCTTATTCCTTTGGTGTATCTTTGCACCTTTAGGGGCAATTGCTAGTTTAAAGTATAATTCTTTAAATGGTGCTAGCTCAATGGAAGAGCACCTGCTTTACAAGCAGGAGGTTGGTGGTTCGATTCCATCGTGCCCTGATATTCATAGGGAATGACGAAGATCAATTTTTGGTGACGGATGCTTTTTTGACCATCACCAATGAGCTTATGGTGACATTTTTCGACCCTCGCCAAAATATGAAATGGTGATGGTCAACGAACGCCACCATATATACGCATCAATAGTGACAACCATTAAAGGTCCGTCACCATAAATCGTTGTTGTTGATATGAAATGGTGAGGGTCATCGTTTGTCATTATAGTCATTATTCGTGACGGACCTTGATGTCACCAATGAGTTTATGGTGACGGTCAATAAACATCGCCATATATATGCACCAATAGTGACGGCCATGAAAGGTCCATCACAAAAAATTGTTTTTTTTCATATGAAATGGTGACGGTCACTATCCGTCATTATAATCAATATTCGTGAGGGACCTTGAATGTCACCACAACACATACTTTCAGCGACGCCACCTTTGGTGACGTTCAGTTTTTTGGTGACGGAGGCTATTGTCTGTCACCATTGCTCATATGAAATGGTGACGGTCACTATCCATCACTATAAATCATTATTTGTGACGGACCTTGAATTTCACCACAACACCTATACTTTCGGCAACGCCACCTTTGGTGACGTTCAGTTTTTGGTGACGAAGGCTCTTTTGACCCTCACCAATGAGCTTATGGTGACCATTTTCGCCCCTCACCAATGTGCTTTTTTCTTGTAGTGAATGCTTTAGCAACTGCTTTCTTAACACATTTTTAGTTTCCAGTCAGATACGACAATGGCACGAAATTATTGACTTCATTAAAACAATCTACGTCTACTTACATTTTTGATCACATACATGAATGGAGACGAAGAAGACGTTTGGTGAAAGTTTTTATTCCGGATCAGATCTTGGCGGAATGGTTCGTTAAATCATTACTTCCAAAGATCACTGAAGATTTGGCTAAGGGAAGAGTTTTTACTGAAGAACAGGTCATTACTCAAGCTCAGTACTTAGACCTCGTATATACACAGTCTGGTACTTTCTACGAAAAAAATTCCTGACTTACCACATCCTGGTCAAATAACTACAACTCCTTCAGGGTCTCATGCTGCAGATGGTGTAATTGGTTTATTTAACACAAATAAAAGTAAGAATCAGTCCTCAAAAACTACTTCTCCTATAATAACTTTACCTGATTCACCAAAAGGAGATTCTTCCCTAGAAACTTCTGTCAATATTCACATTGTAGATTCATCTACAGCTAAATCCAAAACTGGTAATAAGAAGAAAGGGAAGAATAAAAGCAAACAGACTTCATCTCCCAAGGAAAAAACCAAAAAAACTGAACCATCTGACGATAAACAAAAACCTCATTATCCTTGTCTTATCTGTGACGAGGATCACTTTACTAAAGAGTGTCTGCATCGGTCTGAGGTCTCTAAACTCGTCAAAGGTTCACCCACACCTGTTGTCTTGAAGGATCCTTTTCCTATTCAAGATAGAAAAATGATAGGATCTTCTTCACACTCATCAGCGGATATTTTAATGATGTCTGAGGTTATGGTTGCGACGTGATCGAAAGACTATGGAAATAAAAATCTTGTTACTAGTAAAGAAGTAGAAAATTCTAATTCAACACCAGCTACATCTCCTTCAGTTTCTGATCCACTTCATATCGAGAAACCTAATCCTGATCTAGTAATTAAACCGCCTGCTAAAGGTGTACTTCGAAATTCAGCTTTCAATCCACATGCAAGAGCTGCTCAAAATTACAACATTGTTGAAGACTTAGCAATTTTCCCTTCAGCAATGTCAGCCTTAAAAGTGCTGCAATCATTTCCAGCACAGAGTAAGTTACTCTTATCAGCTATTGGAGCTATAGATCCTCAGGATTCTAACCTTATGGTCTTCGATTTATAAAATTTTACACCGAGACTCCCGCATCAAATGGATTTTCAGATTCCGATATTAGTCAAAAATAAACGATTTTTCCATATTGTAATTGATGAGGGGGCATCCACGTGCATTATGTCGTTAAATTGTTGGAAAAGTCTTGGTTTTCCAATGATCGAACAATCTCCGGCAATCCTTAAAGCTTTTTATGGAAGAGGATTCCATCCATATGAAATTTACAGGATCTACCTATAGAGGTCGAAGGTAAAACTGTTAATCTAGATGTGGAAGTAGTTGATGCCCCTCTGGATTACAACCTTCTTCTAGGTCGAATTTGGTCTTATGCTATGACTATTGGCATGTCTTCCGTCTTTCGGTTAATCATGTTTACGCATAAAGGAAATATCGTGAAAATCGATCAGCTGTGGTATTATTCGTCTGACCCAGCCTCTACGAATAGTATTCAACATGTTGGAAAATCGACTATTCCTTATGAAGATGTTGGAGTAGGTTTAGTAAAAGATTATGTTTTGATGGGAACTTTTTCTATGCCTCCACCCAACGTACCGCGTACTATTTCTAATATCAATATGATTACATCAAGCACTATTCCATTTGATGATCCTTGGATAGTGCCTTCAGAGTCAGAAATGGATTCTTTCAATGGCGAGATGCCTTTGAGTCCTTTTGAGATAGCGTATACGGCAGTACAATCATTTTCTTATTCACCTTCAACTAATCCTGATCCAATTAATGTGGTCACCGAAGAATATTCTTCACTATTAAGCTCAGCCTTGACATCTATTTCCGATCCTTTTCAACAAGTTTTCATACTAATGAAAGTATTCGCGAATTTTTTTCTATGGATGAATTACCATGGGATGATCTACACCATAGATCTTTGTTTCTACTTGAACTTGATAGATTTGAAAATTATTTTTCGTATATTTTTACAATTGATCATGTCAAGGAACCACAGAATCCAATCAAGATTACAAATTCAAATTTTGAGATAAATTTGGGAAACATTTCTACAATTGTTCCTATTAACATATCAGTTAAACCAGTAGCTGTTGAAAACATTCATATAGGAGATTCTTGTACGATTGATGGAATTAATACATATAAAGCCCTATTTCAAGAATTCCACGACATATTTTCCTGGTCATATGAAGAAATGCCAATAATTGATCCAAAAATTACCGTTCATGAAATAAAGACATACCCGGATGCAAAGCCTATTAGACAGTGTTTACGTCTGATACATCCACGAAAATTTGTTGTTATTAAAGTTGAAGTTGAAAAACTACTAAGAATAGGATTTATTTATCCAATCCCATTAACAAATTGGGTATCTAATATGGTTCCTGTAAAAAACAAGGGACTATACGAGTATGTGTCGATTATAGGGATATTAATAAAACCTGTCCAAAAGACAATTATCCCACCCCCTATATCGACCAAATCATCGATGATTGTGCCAGAAATGAAATGCTTTCATTTATGGATGGATTTTATGGATATAATCAAATAAACATACTCCCTGCTGATCAGCCAAAAACAACGTTCATTTTTCCTTGGGGAACATCTGCTTATTGTAAATTACCTTTTGGATTAAAGAATGTTGGTGCAAATTTTCAAAGGGAAATGTCTTATGCTTTTCATGACATTAAACACATTGTGCAGCCTTATCTGGACGATTTACCTGCTCACTCATTACACAGGAAAGATCATCCTACTCATTTACGAGCAATTTTTATGAGTTGTAGGCGTTACAAGATTCGTTTGAATCCACATAAGTTTTTTTTGTGTGTAATCTAGATGATTACTGGGATTCATTGTTTCCAAAGCCAGCATTTGTGTCGATCCCTCGAAGGTTGAGGCCATCATAAACTTGCCTTCTCCTTCTACACTCTGCCAACTCCAAAGTTTGCAAGGGAAAGCAAACTTTCTACGTAGATTTATCCCGAACTATGCTGAGTTGACAAAGGGTTTTACCAGGTTTTTGAAACAGAATGTTCCTTTTATTTGGGATGATATTGTTGATTTATCTTTTGATGCTCTAAAACACATGTTAACCCATGCACCGTTATTGCATCCACCCAATTACAACCAGGACTACTTTTTATACCTAGCAGCCTCTGATTCCACCATTGGAATGGTTTTGGTTCAAGAGGATGAATTTCACAATGAGCATGTGATTTACTATCTGAGTAGGAATTTGAATCTGACTAAAATTAAATATTCACGTGTGGAGAAATTGGCCTTGGCAGCAGTTCAAGTTGTCCAAATATTTTGTCATTACATACTGTTACGCAAAACAACTGTCATTTCTAATTACAACCCGATGGTGTGCATTTTGAAAAAACAATTACTTGGGAGCAAATACTCTAAATGGATTGTTATCCTACAAGAGTTTGATTTGGAATTGGAAAAGTATAAATCGAAGAAATCCCTGGTATTTGCAGAACTTATGTGTGATTTTCCCAATACTGAGACGGAAATTGTAGTAGAGAATCCCATTGCAGATGAATATTTGTTTCTTATCAGTACATTAGATCCATGGTATGGAGATATCATAATTTATCTTCAAACCCAAACCTTTCACCATGAGATTTCATGTTCAAATCAACGAAAGATCCATTACCAATCTCAGCAATACAACATTGTTTGGGACACACTTTATCGTCGGGGTGCAGATTCTGTTTTTTGACATTGTATAACTCATGAAGAGGCTAAAAATATTTTAAATGACTACCACTTTGGAGCGTGTGGTGTTCATATGTCTGGGTATGCCACAACCCAAAAGATATTGCATGTTGGCTATTTTTTGTCGTCATTGTTCAAAGATTGCATTCTTGTCGTCTGAAAATGCCACAACTGTCAAATATTTGATCGAAAGATGTGTGCACCACCAGCTCCTCTTCACACCATAATTGTTTTCAGTTCTTTTGTAAAATGGAGAATTGATTTCATTACATGTAACCCTCACTCGGTCCATTTAGATTACTTTACCAAATGGTCTGAGGCGATGCCTACATTCGCGGCAGATGGAAAAACTGCAGCTACGTTTGTATTCAATCATGTGATTTCTCGTTTCGGTGTACCCCAAGCTATTATTACTGACCATGGGAGTCATTTTCGAAATATAATGATGACTAAACTTTCTGATCAACTTGGAATGTGCCATGATAACTCTACTCCATATTACCCGTAGGCTAATGGTTAGGTTGAAGCCGTTAATAAAGTTTTAACCACCATGATCAAACGGATTATCGGAACTCACAAATAAAATTGGCATACCATGCTTTTTTCGGCATTATGGACATACCGAACCTTAGTAAAAACTGCAACAGGGTTCACTCCTTTTCAACTGGTTTACGGTTTAGAAGCTGTGTTACCCATTGAATGCAAAATTACGTCACTCCAATTAGCCATAGAGTTACTACCAACTACTTCTGAAGAGGAAAAACATTTTTTTGTACTTAGCACAATTAGATGAGACTCGGCGCACTACTGCATTAGCAGCCGAAGCTCATAAAAACACTATTAAAGCTCAGTATGATCGAAGTGTTACACCTCGTGTTTTTTCAGAAGGTGACCTATTCCTAGTATATGATCAAGCTAACAATAAGCTAGGAGCTGAGAAATTCGAACCAATGTGGCATGGTCCTTACATTGTCAAGCGAGTGATTGCCAAAGGGGCCTATGAATTGACTGATTATGACGGGGTCTCTTTAGATAAGCCCATAAATGGTCTTTAACTGAAGAGATATTATGCTTGATTCCTGTGTGAAGATCTCACTTGTATATTAGTTATTTTTCTAGTTAGAATGCCTTAGATTAGATGAGTGAGTCTAGTTTAAGTTTGTTTTTACTACTATCATTGCTTATCTTGATTACCCTTGATATTGCAGATGTTGACATCCCTTCAAACGTACATTGTTTTGCTGATGGTGCCTGTCGTAGTACACGGAATATTTCTTCTGCAGCCTGGGTTATCTATTCACCCATTGATGAGTTAGTTTCTATGCATGGGGTAAGCCTTGGTCAAACAACGAATAATATTGCAGAATATAGCGCAGTGATTGAGTTATTATCTAATGCCATTTCATCTAGTATTCTTCGTTTGATTATTAGGTTAGATTCGGAACTCATTGTATTAAATTTAAACAGAGTATATGCAATTAAAAATCCAGTGTTATTGAGATTATTTTTGAAGATTCGTCTCTTGGAAAGACAATTTGAATTCATCGAATATCAACACATTTCAAGAAATTTAAACACATTGTTTGATGCATTAGCTAATCGTGTTTTAAATAGACATTTGCAACATTAAACCAGTAAACCAAAACAAACATTCGATACATGTTGAATAAGATAGTCAGAGAAAGTAGTAATATCATAGATAGGAGTTTTTTGTTTTCAAAAAATATTACATCGTCTGTGATCATAGGTTTAAAAAACCTTATGATCTGAAAGATACTAATACAAAAAACAAAATATGTCAATCCATGATGATCATCCACTATCTGTGGTGATGATCATGGTAGTAGACTATCGCATGCGCCACCTTGCGCAGGAATCTCCTAAACTGGCCTGGAACACCAGTAACATGTCTCTGGAGACGGAGAGGAATATTGTTTGTCGATGTCTCAGGGATATCTATAGTCAACCTCTCCAGGTTGTGTTCTATGTCAGTGAGGATCTCTGCTGCCTGATCTTGTGGCTGTGCTATGGGTTTTGTTTTCCGCCTTTCAAAGCAGCGAACTATAGTTGTCCGTCGTGGACCAACATCTTCATTTAAAAAATTTTGTTATCAGTATTGGACATTATAAAAAACAAATAAAATTAGAGTTAAAACACATCAAAATTATTTTCTTACCTGATTCGTCCCATTGTGCCCCTGGAGGTAAGGACATCTCGGGATCACCTATAAAATCGATATCCGCGTATGGGAAATCTTCAATTGTGAAGATTTGGTTCTGCAGCAACATAAAATATGTAGGAGTAAACTGAACCACTATACTGTCATCGCCACCATGGTGAGCCATCAATGCAACCCAATGTACCATTAGAGGCTCTCTAAGTTCACCATGATCGACAAGAATAAGCTGAGGGGCGAGGAATGGAATCCTCTCGAAAGCAAAAGAGATTAGGATGGCACCATACCCAAAGTTTTTCAACTTTGCATTTTTGCTCTAGTCAGTTGGCCTTTCATATTGGCCAATACCCCTTCGCACCAGTTGAAAATGGTGCCTTTGAAACATTCAACTGCAGTCTGCATCTGAGAATTGGTGGCCAAATGTGGAGCCGCGCTTCCACACAACCTGGTTACTGTGAACGCAATAACTTTAAGATCAAGTCACAAAATAGTTTTTATATATATGCGTTTATCTTTGGGATCTACTTCAACACTGCAAAATTCTTGTTTGTAACTAGCAACGGGTACACCATCCTGCCTAGCTCCAAAAAAAGAAATGTTTTCTCCCCTTTTGGATAATCCAGTGAGAAAATAAATATCTCCGAGCTCAATTTCAAGCCGATGATCGCCAATGATGAAGCACTGATTTTGAACGTCCCATTTGTTCACTAGCCATGTGTTACACTAAAAATTTTCATCCTGACATTCTGCTATGTGTATGAGCTCATTATTACTCATACTTCTCCCTTTGCAAGTCTAACATATCAGTTCCTCATGTCAAGCCTTGAAAATCAGAGAAAAGTTTCTAAAAATCTCCTAAACTTTGGTATCGCACTTTCTCTTTATATTTCCTGCGATCCCGCACCTAATGTTCATCTCTCTTGCGTACCTTAACGCACTTTATCTGTGTTACAGGTGCAGACCCCTATAAGATCAAAAAACGCGAGAAAGTAAAATTAAAAAGTTGGTTTGAGGTCAATTCTAGAAGGTTCTAGAGGAGAATTTTTGGGGATGAGTACGCTTTGATAAGATGCATGTATCCCTTACCTTATGGAGCTAAACCCTTGATGTGAGGAGCTTATCCCTTCGAAGAAGGATTCTATCCCTTCATAGTTGGAACAAGAAACCTCTTCTTTTCCACTATAAAAAGAGGCATTGGGTAGCGTCAAGGGGTTTGGAAGCTTTAGAATATTTGAAGTTAAGTGTTGTTGAGATTCAGACTCAGTTGACTAAGAATTTTGTGAGGAGAGATTACATACCTCTATTTGTCTTGGTTGGAGGAGTGCAGATCTTATCAAAGTAGAGGAGACTACTGCTTCGGACCCCGGAAAGTCATGTGCAACATCAAGGCTTAGGTTGTAAGGATTTTCTTCTTTTGAAATTAATACAAATATACTCATTTTTCTCAATAAGCTTTCAATCAATGGTTTATTTCGTAGATTCCTTGATCACTATGATAAGCATGGTTTATGACGATTTCTATACAGGTGCTATGTAATATTTTTCTTGTTTGTGACTGCAGGTTTACGAGGAAAACTCCTTCAAGCGCGCGAGGGACAACAACGACTTCAAACAAGCACTGGACATACGGTAAGTATTTTACACCTCTATAGAGCTTTTCATAAATCGTATATGCTTAGAGAAAGATTAGTTTATTTGGTTGTTTTTTGCTAGATACTTTTAGTACTAGAGAGATCGGTCTTGTCCACAAGAACGATTTATCCGGCCAACAAATTAGCGACTCCGCTGGGGAAAGAATTTGTTGTTTTTGGTTCTCTTTTATTTTGATTTGAGGAAACGTTTTTCCTAGTTTTTGATTGATAGACATCTGCCTGGGTAGCTTAGGTTTTCTCTGTTTTTGAAAATTTTGAGATCTTTTATGTTTTTCTCTAATTTTTCCTGGGACCGCACTTTGCCTTCTTTGCACAGTGCGGGCAGTTTCACATTTTTGCTTTAGTAAACAGTGTGGTACCGCACCTGTTACTTATGCAAGCCTGCGGACCCTGTTAAAATTTTGAAAAACTTTGGATTTCTTTCTTTAGTTTATCTTTATTGTGATTTAGATTTTTTGGTTTCTACCCAGATTGATGATTGTTTCTGTCAAAAGCTTTCTGTGAATGAATCTTAGCAGTATTGGTGTTTTGATGATTTTCTAGAAGTTTTGCGTTTTGGATTGTCTTTCACTTGGTCTTTGTAGCGATTCGAAGCATTGACTGTTTGAAATACATGAGATTACATTGGTCTTTTGTCTTTTCTTGAATCCGACCTAATTGTGAAATCATCCTTTATTGAGAAATAGAGTTGCATGTTTCTTTGCAAATCTTCGAAAAGAAACTTTGTTATTGGTTTTTGAATTTCATTTTTTATAAAAACATAATTGAGTGTTTTTGATCTGTTTGTTATTCTGAACAAATAGATCCTTAGTTTGCTGAATAACTAAGTAAAACATTCTTCAAAAATTTTAAGGTTTTTATTCAAATAGGTTATTAAAATTTGTAGATCTCAGAATTAGTTTTATAGTTTTGACTATTTTTTATAAAAGTTTGTAGATCTCTTTTGAATAAAATTTGTTTTATAGCTTCAAGTTTTTGAAAGTGAAAGGATTTTCTTATGAGCTTTGATAGTTTGTTTCATTTGGAGTTATTGCTGAAAAGACAAAAATATTTTCTTTCAATTGTTCTTTATGTTTAAAGAAGGAATTGTTCATTAAAAGAATTGCATTCTCTAACTCTTCCTTAATTAGAATTTCATTGAAAGGAAACGATCTGATTATCATTTTTAGGTGCATTTTTAGTGTTTTTTGGAAGTCGAGTCTTCACACCATCAGAGTTTCATTTCCGCACCCATTGACTTAAGAAACAGCTCTTAAAAGTAACGCTTAATTAAAATTTATCTAGCAATCTTTTTATTTTCTAGGGCTCTTATCACCAACATAGCTTAGGCTAGTATCTTGGAGTAGGGAGTAATTAACTCTCCAAGGTAGTAAAAACAAACAAGTAGACAAATCTTGCGGTAGGAGATAAATCCAATTGTAATTTGTATAATCTGGGAAGCTTCTCTTAAAGAAGTCAATCACGAGATCATATCTGAACCTTTGAGACAATCAATTATGTTTCATTGGGGAAGATAGAAGATTTTGCGCGTATTACAAACGGTAACCCTCGGATTAACCATTGTCGAGGAGGCTGGGGTCACTTGTCGGTAAACCTCGGATTAACCATGTCGAGGAGCCTTCAAGGGGATTGAGCTTGCTACTCTGCCCTTGCGCGTGAAATCGGATCGTAGACCGTTCCCCCAGTTATATTTGTTACTATTGGTAACCTTAGTGTCCATTATCTTAAGATTATTTCCTAAAGTGACGGTGAAGGAAAGATCTCACTGTACCTGGAGCAGACGTCGACTAGACTCACTTGGACTCTCTGGGGGGTTCTCTTCACACGAGATGGTTTTGTGAGGAAACTTGTGCCAGTCTGTTTCATTAAGCAGGTTGTCGGGGTAACTGTTCCAACCGCCCTTTCTGTGTTAAAATTCTACTAAGTTGGATTTCATCACCAACTAGTGTTTTTAGTACGGGAAATTACTGTTTGTGTGTGGTTTGAAATCTTAGATTTTTTAAGCGTGTGATTCAGCTGTTTGTTTCTTTAGAGACTTTAGGTGTTTTCATTGAATTTTATTTGTTTGTGTGTGATTAGTTAATATTTAATTGTGGCGGAAGTGCCGAGACAATCCCGAAGACTACAAGGGAAACCCCCTGAATATACACCAAGTCATCTTGAAGGGCTTCGTGCTCTGGTATCGTCTAGCAGCGGTAGGATTAAATCAACAGAAGTTGGAACTTCATCTATAGTTGTTCATCCTGATTATCAAACACCCACAACAGAATACATTCAAGAGCCGATTTCAGTTTCTGAAGTTACTGGTAATATTTCTCCTTCCAGTGAACTAGCTGACGAACCTGAAATCTCTGAACCTGAAACTGAACCTTATGTTTTGGAAACATCCTTAGGATTTATTTCACCAACTTCTAGCAATCCTGGTTCACCTAGGGTAAGAAGTATTGTCACTGACGATCTTCCATCTGGACTAATTTCTATTGAAGAACTTACTAATCAAGACGAAGAGTTATCTCTTCCCGAATCCCCTCAGTCTTTAAATCTTAGGGAACGTGAATCTATTTTCTACAGCCCTATTCAAACTAGTACTTGGTATCTATCCTTAAAAAAAAATTTAGAGAATCCAAGTCTTGCTTTTGCTCCACCTCAAGTTCCATTTCATCCAACACCCAAAGGTTACTATCCGTCATCCATCATGGCAGGAGAGTCATCCATATTTTCCCAGACACCGAAAGAATTTTTACACGGTGGTCCTTATGTTCCTTTGGGATATCAAGCTTTGTCTGGTACATTCTCGGGGACAGCTCCTCAACCCTTTGAAAATGTGTTATCATCTGGTTTAAGTGGAATTAAAACTGAAAAGTCGAGCGCAGAGCAAATCTTTATGATGTCTGGTAATATTCTGAATCCTCAACCTCAAGGCAGTCAGTTACCGCCTGGAGGGCAATCTCAGGGAAATCAGTTACCGCATAGGGGGCAACCTCAAGGTAGTCAGTTACCACCTGGGGGGCAACCTTCAGGAAGTCAGTTACCACCTGGGGGGCAACCTCAAGGTAGATTTTTCCCAGGACAAATTGTGGAATCATATTATTTTGGGGGACAACCCCAAGGACAGTACATACCTCAAGGGTATCAACCTTTAGGACAGTACATACCCCAAGGTCAACCCCAAGCTCAATATGCTCCTCAGGGTCCTTATCAACCCCAGCTTCAGTACGCGCCTCAGGGTTATCAACCTCAAGGTCAGTACCCAATTCAAGGTTACCAACAGCCTTCTGGTTAGTCATCTGTTCAAGGAACCGGAAATTTACCTCTTACTTATCAACCCTACGTTCAACCAGGTTATGGTCCTTACGTTCAACCTTCTGCGGGACAATACCCCGGAATGAATATGGTGTGGGATCCGTCCCAATATCAACAGCCTTTGCAGCCTAATTTGCAGTTGCCTTATCAACCTGGACAGCCTTTGGTTTCTGGTCCAACCCAGCAACCTGTCCAGCCAACTATTCAAACTCCTGCACCTATTTCTGTTCAGCAGGCTGGGACTAGTTCACCTCAGACTCCGTCTCAAACAGCTGCAGCTGCTGTAACATCTATTCAACCTGTAACACCTGTTTCTGGAGTATCTGTAACCCCGAGTTCGGCCATCCCTGCATCCGTCCAAATCCCTCAAGTCTCTATACCCTAGTCAGGACCTTCAGTTCAGACTTTGGTTCAAATACCTGCAGGACAAGCTGGTACAAGTACAGTTGTCACAAGTCAACCGCAATTCACGTATCAACCGTACCAGGGATATCCTCAATTTTTTCCTGGTTCACAAAATCCAAATTATCAGTATCAACCGTACCCTGGCTATACTTATCAGCAACCTCAACAACCCCATTTTGGTCCGGTTAATCCTGGTTTTCCGGGAGGTCATACAATTCCTAATGCAAATTCGATTCCCAGTTATCCTGGGTATCCATCTCCTGGAACTGCTTTGGCTACTCAAGGTTTTCGTGACCCTAACCGTCAGTTACTATTTATTGCAACTTTGGATTTACCTGATTTGACGCGCCTTACGAATGATCCAATTTTCTATTATCTGAACTGGCCGCCAATGCCACATAAGTTGCCCAGTGATATACCAAAATTCGAAGGTAAGTCAGGAGAAGATCCATCAAATCATGTCATGACTTATCACCTATGGTGTGCGTCTAATTCAATCATTGATGATTCGATTCGCTTACGTCTTTTCCAAAGAACTCTTATTGGTCTTGCAGCCAAATGGTACATCGAGTTACCACAAGGCTCGTTTCATAATTTCAGTTAGTTCGCAACTGCCTTCTTGACTCATTTTCAGTTTCCTGTCCGATATGACAATGGCACGGAATTATTAACTTCACTAAAACAATCTACGTCTACGTATATTTCTGATCATATTCATGAATGGCGATGTAGAAGGCGTTTGGTGAAATTTTACATTCCAGATCAAATTTTGGCAGAATGGTTTGTTAAATCATTATTGCCAAAGATCACTGAAGATGTAGCTAAGGCTGGTGTTGTTACTGAAGAGCAAGTAATTTCTCAAGATCAGTACCTTGACCTCGTTTATACGCAATCAGGGACTTTACATGAAAAAATCCCCGACCTTCCAAAACAAGGTCAAATAGCTGCTGCTCCTCAGGGTCTCATGCCGCTGATGGTATGATTGGTACAGTCACTACTAAAAGTAAGAAGAAATCTTCAAATAATTCTTCTCCTATTATAACTTTACCAGATTCCCTGAAAGGAGAAACTTCCCCTAAAATTTCTGCCGACATTCATGTCGTAGAGAAATCTACGGCCAAATCTAAATCCAGTGGTAAAAAGAAAGGGAAGAATAAAAACAAAAAGAATTCAAAAGAGAAAACTGATAAAAATGAATCTAGCGACGAAAAACGCAAACCTCGCTATCCTTGTTACATTTGTGATTAGGATCATTCTACTAAATAATGCCCACATCGAGCAGAGGTTGCGAAATTTGTTAAAGGTTCACAACAACCTATTGTCTTGAAGGATCCTTTTCCGACTCAAGATAGTAAGATGGTTTGTTCCACCTCGACTGCCTCAGAAGAGCCGATTTTAATGATGTCTCATGTAAGGATTGCGACGCGATCGCAAGATTATGGTACTAAGAATCCCGTTGATGGTAAAGAAGCAGAATCTTCTAGTGCAAATACATCAACTTCACCTCCTCCTGTTCCTGGTCCGCTACAGATCGAGAAACAAAATCCAGACTTAATAATAAAACCGCCTACTAAAGGTGTTCTTCGTAAATCAGCTTTCAATCCACATGCGAGGGCTACTCAGAATTACAACATTGTTGAAGATTTAGCTATTTCTCCTTCAGCAATGTCGGCTTTGGAAGTGCTGCAATCATGCCCAGCACAGCATAAATTTCTTTTGTCTGTTATAGGAGCTGTAGATGTTCAGGATTCTAATCTTATAATCTTCGATTTAGAAAATAGTACACCTCGTCTACCTCATCAAATGGCTTTCCAGATACCAATGTTAGTCAAAAATAGACCAATCTATCGAACTGTGATTGATGAGGGAGCTTCAACGTGTATTATGTCGATTCAATGTTGGAAATCGCTTGGTTCTCCTATAGTTAATTAGTCTCCGACAATTCTAAGGGCTTTTGATGGCCGAGGTTTCCACCTTTTTGGTATTTTGCAGGATTTACCCATAGGGGTCGAAGGTGCACCACCTAGATGTAAGAAGTGTCGATGTCTCTTCAGATGGCGGGACCTTCTTGTCACAGCTTATGCTATGACTGCTGTTGTTTCTTCGTTCTTTTGACTCATAAAATTTCCATATCAAGGAAGGATCATTACAATAGATCAGTTAACTTATTTTTCTTCCGACCCAACCTCTACATAAACAATCCAGCACATTGGTAAAGTGGCTATCCCTTATAAGGATGTTGGAGTAGGTTTGATTAAAGATTCTGGTTTACTAGGAACTTTTTCCTTTCCTCCTCCTAACGTGTCGCCTCCTACCGCAACTATTCACATGATTTCGTCAAACACTGTTATGTTTGATGATCCTTGGATCGTACCTTCCGACTCCGAGTTAGATTCAATTGATGGCATGATGCCTTTGAGTCCATTTGAAATTTCGTATCAGGCTGTACAGTCACTTTCTGACCCCTTTTCGACGGAAATCGATCCAATGAATGGGATCCATGAGGAATCACTTTCTATATCCAATTCAGCCACAACAACATTTCCTGATCTTGTTCATACTAATGAGCAGATTTGTGAATTTTTTTCCGTTGATGATTTACCATGGGAAGATCTACATCACCGATCTTCGTTTCTACCTGAACTATATCATTTTGAAGATGATTTCGCTTCAATTTTTACTGCTAAATATGTCAAAGAACCCCAGAATCCATTGCAAAACCCTGATTCTGAGCTAAATTTGGAAAATATTTCTCGAACGGTTCCAGTTGACATTTTGGTAAAACCAGGAATAATTGAAAACATTCATATAGGTGCTTCTTGTACTAAAGATGAAATTCAAACTTATAAAGCCCTATTTCAAGAATTCCATGATATGTTTGCCTGGTCCTATGAAGAAATGCCAGGAATTGATCCGTCAATTGTCGTACATGAAATCAAGACTTACCCGGATGCCAAACCTGTCTGTCAACGTTTACGTCAGATACATCCTAGAAAAGCTGCTGCTATCAAAGCAGAAGTTGAAAAATTACTTCGTGCAGGTTTCATTTATCCAATTCCCTTAACGGATTGGGTATCGAATATTGTTCCTGTGACTAAAAAACAAGGAACGATACGAGTATGTATTGATTATAGGGATATTAATCGAGCTTGTCCCAAAGACAATTATCCAACTCCCTATATCGATCAAATAATCGATGATTGTGCCGGCAGTGAAATGTTTTCCTTTATGGACGGCTTTTTCGGGTACAATCAAATAAACATACTCCCTGCAGATCAGCCAAAAATAGCTTTTATTTGTCCGTGGGGGACGTTTGCTTATTGCAAGCTACCTTTTGGATTGAAGAACGCTGGAGCAACTTTTCAAAGGGCAATCTCTTATGCGTTTCATGACATTAAGCACATTCTGCAGCCATATCTCGATGATTTACCTGCTCATTCGTCACGCAGGGCCGATCATCTCACACATTTACGAGCTATCTTTATGATATGTCGGCATTATCGAATTCGGCTGAATCCACACAAATGTGTTTTTTGTGTAGATTCGGGTCGTTTACTGAGATTTGTTGTCTCAAAAGCGGGTATTCGCGTCGATCCGTCGAAGGTCGAAGCTATTGTTAAATTACCTCCTCCTTCGACTTTATGCCAACTCCAAAGTTTGCAGGGGAAAGCAAACTTTTTGCATCGGTTCATTCCTAACTATGCCGAGCTTACAAAGGGATTTACCCGGTTGCTGAAACAGAACATTCCATTCTTTTGGGACGAGATCGCTAATCGATCTTTTGATGCACTTAAACACGAGTTGAACCATGCACCGTTATTGCATCCTCCCAACTACAACCAAGATTACATTTTGTACCTCGCTGCTTCTCATTCCACCATTGGGATGTTGTTAGTTCAGGAAGACGAACCTCACACTGAACATGTGATTTACTATCTTAGCCAGAATCTGCATCCGACCGAGATCAAATACACACATGTGGAGAAATTGGCCTTGGCAACTGTTCAGGATGTCCAAAGATTTATACACTACATCTTGTTACGCAAAACCACTGTAATTTCTGATTGCAACTCTATGATGTATATTTTGACCAAACAATTGCTAGGGGGCAAGTATTCCAAATGGATAGTCATCCTACAGGAATTCGACTTGGAATTTGAGAAATCCAAGGCTAAGAAATCTTTGGTATTTGTGGAACTAATGTGTGATTTCCCCTCTACTGATACTGAAACTGTGGCAGAAGAGCACATTGCGGACGAATCTCTGTTTCTTATCAGTACTCTCGATCCATGGTATGGAGATATTATTGTTTATCTCCAAACCCAATCTTTTTCGGCCTGAAATCTCACACTCTCAGCGACGGAAAATATGCTTCCAATCCCAATAGTATAATATTATTGGTGATACACTCTATCGTCATGGAGCGGATTCGGTTTTTCGACGCTGTCTTATTCATGAAGAAGCTGAAAAGGTTTTAAATGACTGCCATTCTGGAGCATGTGGTGGTCATATGTCTGGGTATGCCACAGCCCAAAAGATATTGCGCGCTGGTTATTTCTGGCCATCGTTATTCAAAGATTGTATTTATGTCGTCCGGAAATGCCATAATTGTCAACTTTTTTATCGTAAAATGCGCGCGCCACCCACTCCTCTTCATCCCATAATTGTTGTTGGTCCTTTCGCGAAATGGGGTATCGACTTTATTACATGTAACCCTCACTCGGCTGGGGGGCATGCGTATATTATCTTAGCAGTATATTATTTTACTAAGTGGGCCGAGGCGATGCCTACATTTTCGGCTGACGGCAAGACTACTACAACTTTCATATTTAATCACATAATTGCTAGGTTCGGTGTTCCTCAAGCCATTATTACAGATCATGGAAGTCATTTTAGGAATGTTATGATGACTGAACTGACAGATCAACTTGGCTTGCGCCACGATAGTTCCACTCTGTATTATCCGCAAGCCAATGGTCTGGTTGAAGCCATAAATAAAGTTTTAGTCACCATGATTAGACGAATTATTGGTATTCACAAAACGAATTGGCATTCCATGTTATTTTTAGCACTTTGGGAATATCGAACCTCAGTAAAAACATCAACTGGTTTCACTCCCTTTCAACTCGTTTACGGTTTGGAAGTTGTGTTGTCGATTGAATGCGAAATTTCGTCACTAAAATTAGCCGTAGAATTACTCCCAGCTACGTCTGAAGAGGAAAAATGTTTCTTGTATTTGGCTCAGCTGGATGAGAATTGACGAAATGCTGCAATAGCAAACGAGGCTCATGTTAAACGAATAAAATCCTAGTATGATAGAAGTGTTACCCCTCGAAATTTTTCAGAAGGAAACCTAGTCTTAGTTTATGATCAAGCCAACGATAAGCTAGGAGCTGGGAAATTCGTGCCCATGTGGCATGGTCCTTTCATTGTCAAGCGAAAGCTGGCAAAAGGGGCCTATGAGCTCATAGATTTTGACGGTGTCCCTTTAGATAAACCCAGAAATGGACTTTATCTGAAGCGATACTATGCTTAAACTTGGTATGGAGATTTTTTATTAGAATTAGATTTCTTTACTGTTGGTGTGTCTTAAATTAGAAAAGCGTGCCTAGTTTAGAAGTGTGTTTTTTATTACTATTCCTGCTTATCTTCAAACCTACATTGGCTTTGTTGATGGTGCTTGTCGTAGTACACGGAACATTTCTTCCGCAGCTTGGGTTATTTATTCACTCGCTGACGAGTTAGTATCCATGCATGGGGTAAGCCTTGGTCAAACAACTAATAACATTGCCGAGTATAGTGCAGTGATTGAGTTATTATCTGAATCCATATCATTTGGAATTTAGAGTTTGATTGTTAGGTTGGATTCTGAACTTGTTTTATTACATCTTAACAGGGTTTATGCCATTAGAAATCCAGTGTTATTACGGTTATTTTTAAGAGTTCGTCTTTTGGAACGTGAATTTGATTACATTGAATATCAACATATTCCAAGACATTTAAATACATTAGCAGACGCAGTTTCTTCTATTATGATAAATCGAAATTTGCAATGATCAAAATAGTAAAACAAACAACATCCATAATATGTACACAGATAGTCGGTAAATAGTAATATATCATAGTATAGAAGTGTTTTCAAAAAATATACATTGTCTTCGATCATAGGTTGGAAACACCTTATGATCGGCAAAATGATAACACAAAAAGTCAAAAATATGAGTCTACAACTCGATCATCCCATCACTGATGATGATCACGATAAGAAACCATTGCCTGGGCCACCCTACATAGGAACCTCCTAAAAGGTCCTGGAACACCAATCACGTATCTCTACAATCTGAGTGGGATCTCACTATGTCCGTCTCTGGAATATCTAGAGTCAGACGCTCTAGATGATGCTCTAAATCAGACAAAATTTCCGCTGATTGGCCTACTGGGCCTGGTGCGGCTACAACTGGTTGTCTTCTGTCATAGGGCTGGAGATGGGCTGGTCGCCGTGGACCCACATCTGCATTCATAAAAACTTTTTGGTTATTAATTGACAAGATGATCAAAATTAAAACATTAGAACTTAGAATTCGTTGAAAATGATTTTACCTGATTCATCCCACTGTTCCCCTGCTGGGAGAGTCATCTCCCGGTCACCGCGGAAATCTATCCCAGCATATGGAAAGTCCTCAATGACAAAAAGTTGGCAGTCCAGCCAACGAAAATATGAAGGAGGAAATCGAACAATCTCAGCGCCCTCAATACCGTGACGGGCCATCAATGAAACACAACGAACCATCCTAGGTTCTCGGGGTCGACCAGCATCAACAGGAATACTCTACGGAGCCAACATGGGGATCCTCTCTAGAGAAAAATTGGCCACGATGGATCCATATCCAAAGTTATTTAGTTTGCCATTTTTCGCTCTAATCAGTTGGCATTTCACATTAGTCAACACAGCTTCGCACCAGTTGAAAATGGTGCCTCGAAAACAGTCCATAGCAGAGCGCATCTGGGAACCGGTAGCTACATGGAGTGCTGCACTCCCACACAATCTGGTAACAGTAAACGCAATAACTTTCAGCTCGGGACGGATCATAGTTTTTATATCAATCTGTTTGTCTCTGGGGTCTGCCTCATCATTACACAACTCTTGTCGAAGACTAGCGACAGTTTGGCCACCTGGCCTAGTCCCAAACAAGGAAAGTTGTTCGCCCCTCTTGGACAAACCAGTCAGAAAATAAATATCCTCCAGCTCAATTTCGAGCCAGTGGCCGCCAATAATGAAACAATGGTCCTGCACATTCCACTTGTTTACCAGCCATGTCAAGAGATCTACATGTGCCCTCATGCCCTGAATGACCCAGAATTTATACAAACCACATGCTCTTAATGCCTCCATCGTGGGAAAATGGAGCATCGCGGCGTCATCCACTTCCTCGTGCTCACGTTCTCTCTAAATCAACATCTTGTTAATCCTACAATGCATAAAAATATAAGTTAGAACAATCTAATTTGAAAATTTTTGGGCAGCAAATAAGAAATTTGATTTTGAAATTTAAATGCGCGGGGAGCGCACTTTGCCTTCATACACAGTGCGTAGGAACGCATGCGCTCTGTAGAAAAAGTGCAGACCCACGACCTTTTTCTCCATAGAAAAAGGTCGGGGTCCGCAGGTCCCGTGTATCGTGCATGCGGACCCCCGCGGGCGATTTCTTAAACATATTTCTCCCTTAAAAATAAAATCTAAAGCCTAAAAAAGAATTGTAAACGGATAAAAAGAAAGATTAAAAGGTCGTGGATTACCTGGGACTGATGGTTCTCGATTTCGTCGGACAGATCTTCTGGAATCTTCACAGGAACTTTTTTACCCAAAAGCTTCTACTTTTCACTCTGAACTTGAACGGTAAAAATGAAGTTGAAAAAGTCCTTTTTATAAGTTTTTTCGAATAGATGAATTTTTAATTTATTTATTTTTCACTTTAAAAATGGTATTTTGAAAGCATTTTTACTTATTTTAAACAGGTATGTGTAATGTTTCAAGTTTTTTTGCAGAAATTGGATTTTTCAGGAGAATTGATCATTTTTCAACAAAGAGCATACTTTTATCACTTTTTCGGACTCTTTCAAAATTTTACGAAAAAGCGAAACATTGGAGTTCTCTTTTAAGCCCTTTTCAGACTCTCTAAATATGAAAATATTGCCGAGTACTAGATTGTTCGAACTCGTTAAAGTAAATGAATAATCGTCCCTTCAGTATAAGTTTACCCCTTTTACGGACTGAAATGGACTATTTACGAAAAAAGTATATGTTGACTAATTACGGTCAATAGAGTTCTCTCCCGCATTATTTTATCCTTTTTCGGGCTCGAGAGACTAAATTTACGAAAAAGTACACCCATGGAGTTTTCTTAAGTTTTTCTTCTGACTCCCTAAAAATGAAAAACACCGAGTTTCTCCTATATTGGACTCGTTAAAATTTAACAGTAAAGGACCTGTTTAATTTTCAACAGGAACGAACCACTCCTTCTTAGGGTTCGAATCTTAAACTAAGTTGGACTCATCCGAAGGATGAGCTTATAAACAAGCAAATGTTATCCTCCTCAAGCTTGTCAAAAATAAAAAGGTACTTGCCAGAAATGGTGGGGGAAAAGAGAGAAAAATGGACTTGTTTGTTGTATTTTTATTTTTCAAAAATCCAGTTAACCACTCTTGAACACGACACTTTCATTCACCTGGGTTGGGAATCCTTTGCCTAACAGTTAATCAAACCTCATTGAAAATCTTCATCCGGTTTCTGGTTATTAGCTTTGGGTCAATTGTCACCAAGCCATTTGCAGTGTCGTTATGTGTTCAAGAGGACAGTTCAAATAAACCATTCATCTGCAAAATATCTGTCATCCATTTTGACTATCCCTGAGTCAGTCCTTGCCAATATACATTTTCAAAACTTGATCTATGATTTCGCGTTATGGGCTTGCCTATGACAGATCACTTTCTATCGACGACAGCTCATTATCTAGGAATTTGATCCATAAATCGTCAGTACCTTGGAATCTGCATGCCTTAATGGCAGGTTTCTCGCCTTCGACGATAGGTTGTATCATTGACCTTCAATCGAATGATTCCGTGACATGTTCGACTTCAGTTCATTCATTCACATTTCATGGATTGTACTAAGTACTTTGAGAGCCATTGACATTATTGGTGGTTACTCTCACGCTTGTTAACAGTTTACATCATTGACTGGTAATCAAGTGGTTTCTACCATGTTCGACTTCGACACATTCATTCACATGGATAGAATCGTACTAGTTCGAGATGCGGAAATCAACACCCTGGATCTAGTTTCTACCATCTAGGTTGCGTAGAATTTTGTTATCATTTATACAGTGGACTATTTATGAACAGATGGTTGCGTCCATACTGTGTCTACACATGTCTATACTGTGATGTACTCAAAATCATTCCTGTATCAGAATAATTTGAATCAGTGTCTAGTTAGTTTTGATCTGAGTATGGGAATGCCTACCTCAATGATGATATGATTACATATATATATATATATATATATATATATGTTGCATTGAATGTTTTTACAGGTTCCGACTGGGGTGTCCACAGGATGATCCTCGAAATGATAAAGTATTGCACTCTTCATATATGACAGACTTCAGTTTCATCTATTCCAGACTTTTCACTTTAGGGGGCAATATGTTACACTAAAAATTGTCATCCTGGCATTCTGCTATGTGTATGAGCTCATTATTACTCATACTTCTCCCTTTGCAAGTCTAACATGTCAGTTTCTCATGTCAAGCCTTGAAAATCAGAGAAAAGTTCCTAAAAATCTCCTAAACTTTGGTATCGCACTTTCTCTTTATATTTCCTGCGGTCCCGCACCTAATGTTCATCTCTCTTGCGTACCTGAATGCACTTTATCTGTGTTACAGGTGCAGACCCCTGTAAGATCAAAAAACGCGAGAAAGTAAAATTAAAAATTGGGTTTGAGGTCAATTCTAGAAGGTTCTAGATGAGAATTTTTGGGGATGAGTACGCTTTGATAAGATGCATGTATCCCTTACCTTATGGAGCTAAACCCTTGATGTGAGGAGCTTATCCCTTTGAAGAAGGATTCTATCCCTTCATAGTTGGAACAAGAAACCTCCTCTTTTCCACTATAAAAAGAGGCATTGGGTAGCCTCAAGGGGATTGGAAGCTTTAGAATATTTGAAGTTAAGTACTGTTGAGATTCAGACTCAGTTGACTAAGACTTTTGTGAGGAGAGATTACATACCTCTATTTGTCTTGGTTGGAGGAGTGCAGAGCTTATCAAAGTAGAGGAGACTACTGCTTCGGACCCCGGAAAGTCCTGTGCAACATCAAGGCTCAGGTTGTAAGGATTTTCTTCTTTTGAAATTAATACAAATATACTCATTTTTCTCAATAAGCTTTCAATCAATGGTTTATTTCGTAGATTCCTTGATCACTATGATAAGCATGGTTTATGACGATTTCTATACAAGTGCTATGTAATATTTTTCTTGTTTGTGACTGCAAGTTTACGAGGAAAACTCCTTCAAGCGCGCGAGGGACAAAAACGACTTCAAACAAGCACTGGACATACGGTAAGTCTTTTACACCTCTATAGAGATTTTCATAAATCGTATATGCTTAGAGAAAGATTAGCTTATTTGGTTGTTTGTTGCTAGATACTTTTAGTACTAGGGAGATCGGTCTTGTCCACAAGAACGATTTATCCGGCCAACACCATGTCATCAGTTCCACTTGTGCCCTCATACCTTGAATTTCCAATAATTTATACAAACCACAATTTCTAAGTGCACGCATTGTGGCCGGATTATTCATAGCCACATCGTCTGTACCTTCATGCTCGTGTTCTCTACACTCTAGCATGCTGAAATGATCTGCAAATAGATGCATCTGAATATTATAAGCTTTTAGAGTGAAAAAAATTTAACCATTTTTGTGAGAAAATATAAATTTTCATTTGGTTACGGTGCCTCCACAGTTTTCGTGCAGATGCAGTGTGGACCTCTGCACGCACTCTTCATGAAAACCGCGGTAGCCCGATAATTTTCCTTTAAGAAAATTATCGGGGTCCGCAGGTAACGCATATGTGACCTGCGGACCCCCGAGGGCGGAATTTTTAACATATTTTCTCCTCAAAAAACGATTTTAAAACCTAAAAAGAGAATTCAATGATATAGAAATGAAGAGAATAGAGTTTTGGATTACCTAGTTCTAACGAATCTCGATTTGAGCAGCCGGTTCTCCTGTTATCAACTTCGGAACTTTTTCTGCCAAAAGCTCTCAATTTACAACTCTGAAGACAAAAGGTGAAACTAACTTTGTTAAAATCCTTTTTATAAGATTTTTTGAATGAATAAAATATTATATTTTATTTATTTTCCACTTTAAAAAATGATTTTTCAATTTTTTTATTTATTGGAAACAGGTATGTTTAATCTTTCGAGTTTTTTGTGCAAAATACAGATTTTCCTGGTGAAATGAATTATTTTGATGATGAGTATACTTTTATCACTTTTTCGGGCTCTTGAAATTACGAAAAAGCGAAACCCTGGAGTTCTCTTTTAAGCCCTATTCAAACTCTCTAAACATGAAAATATCGTCGAGTACTTGACTATTCGAACTCGTTAAAGGAAATGAACAGTCGTCCTTTCAGTATAAGTTTACCCCTTTTTCGGACTGAAATGGAATATTTACAAAAAATGTATACGTTGACTAATCATGGTCAATAGAGTTCTCTCCTGTATTATTTTATCCTTTTTCGGGCTTGAGAGACTAAATTTACGAAAAATTACAACCACAAAGTTTTCTTAAGTTTTTCTTCTGACTCCCTAAAATTGAAAAACACCGAGTTTCACCTATACTGGACTCGTTAAAATTTAACAGTAAAGGACCTGTCAATTACAAACAGGAACGAACCACTCCTTCTTAGGGTTCGATTTTAATATTAAGTTGGACTCATCCGAAGGATGAGCTTACACAACAAGCAAATGTTATCCTCCTCAAGCTTGTCAAAAATAAAGAGGTACTTGCCAAAAATGGTGGGGGGAAAGGAGAAAATAAATCCAGTTGTCACACATTGTTTTTAAAAATAGTATACCACTCTTGAACACGACACTTTTTGTCACACTTGTACCTGGGTTGGGAAATTCCTTTGAATAACAGTTAAACAAGCCACATTGAAAGTCTTCAGCTGGTTTCTGGGTATTAGCTTTAGGTCAATTGTTACCAAACCATCTACAGTGTCGTTATCTGTTCAAGAGACAATTCAAATAAACAATTCATTGCAAACATTTGCCTCCGTTTGCATTGACCATCCCTGAGTCAGTCCTTGCAAATATTTCTTCAAACCTTGATCTAATGGTTTCGTGTCGTAGGCTTTCCTGTGACGGATCACTTTCTATCAATGACAACTCATCATCTAGAAAGTTGATCTAGAATCCTATCAATACCTTGAGATCTGTATGCCTTAATGGCAGGTTTCTCACCTTCGACGAAAAGTTGCATCATTGACCTTCGATCGAATGATTCCATGAAGTGTTCGACTGCAAATCATTCATTCACACTTCTTTGATTTTCTCTCACACTTGTTAACAGTTCACATCATTGACTAGTAATCAAGTGGTTTCTACCATGTTCGACTTCAATACAATCAATCGCATGGATAGAATCGTACTAGTTTGGGAAGCGGAAATCAAGACCCTGGATCTAGTTTTCACCATCCAGGCTGCGAGGAGTTTTATTATTCATGATCCAGTAGATTACTTATGACAGATGGTTGCGTCCATGTTGTATCTATTATTGATGTAATTTTAAAAATCGTTTCTGTATCAGAACATTTAGTTAGTTTTGATCTGAGTATGGGAATTTCTACCTCGACGATGATATACATATATATGTTTGCATTGAATGTTTTTTCAGGCTTTCGACCGGTATGTCCGCAATCCAATCCTCGAAAAGATAAAGCACTTCACTCTTTAGAACTACCTTAGACTTCACACTTTAGGGGGCAATTTGTTACACATTATTTTTCCACCATGACATTTGACTATCAATAGAGGTTCATCATTACCTGTATTATGCTCCCTTAGAAGCCTAAAACCCTAATGTTCCTAAACCAAGTCTTGGAATTGGAGAAAAGCTCATTAAAAACCTAAAAAGACTAACTCCTCATTTTTCCTAGCCTTTGCCTGCGGATCCGTAGATATTTTCTCTATAGCCTGCGGTACATCCCACACGTTTTTCTTATGAAAACTGCGGACCTCCATAAACAGTCAAATAAAGGTAAAAGTAAGTTCTAGAAGCCCAGCTGGACGA
This sequence comes from Pinus albicaulis, assembly GCA_034641835.2. NCBI lineage: Eukaryota > Viridiplantae > Streptophyta > Pinopsida > Pinales > Pinaceae > Pinus > Pinus albicaulis. Next base: position 1,637,061,830 of record CM076580.1, read on the forward strand.
ATATTCCCCCAACTGGAAGCTTCTAGAAGCGCATTCAGTTCAAGATTTATCCTATGAGCTCTATCCCTTCACTTATGGAGCTTATCCCTTGGTCTATGGAGCTCCTTCATGAAAGGAATCCATCCCCCTCTTCATGGAACTAAAACTACCTCCATTTCCCTATAAATTGAGCTCATGTTTCAGTCTCAAGGGCACCTAGTAGATGGTAGCTTGTAAATGGTAGAGACACATATGTGGTAATTGCTGAAGAATTATTAAGAGAGCATACTCTCTATACTAGCCATTTTTTATATGAGAATGATCACACACTCATGTCCATAACTTTATGCTAGTTCAGAGAGAGAAAGGCTTGTCAATTTGAGAGAGAACGATTTTTCAGGACCCCGGAAGAACCTGTATAACATCAAGGCGAGAGGTTGTAAGGTTACTTCTTATTATACAAGTCAATACAAATGGATTCTATTTTCTCATTGAATTGTTCATGTATCTATTTGAGTATTTCAATTCTTAGATTCCTTGATCATTGAGATAGATTAGTGTTTTCTTAATTATTAAATCTTGCAGGTGCTTTTAATCCTTTTATCTGTCTTTGATCGCATGTTTCACATGTTGAAGTGACCTCTTTTGGAGCGACTGGATAGAATATTTTGGCAAGCATTGGACTTCAAGTAGGGGCATGTCCTCATACTTTGTTATTTAATAATTTTGAATCACAAATGATCTAGAGAAAATTGTTTGCGTTTGGTTGTTTGTTTCTAGATATCCTTAGGATACTAGGGAGATCATTCTTGTCCGCAAGAAGGATTTGTCCGCATAACACCTACAAAAGTTTTTTTCGCAAAATATTTTACCTACGAATAATTCCACATAGAGCTTATTTTTTTCTGAAACTCTGTTGAGGCCTTGAAATTCGTTGCAAAAATATGGGGGATGACCACCCGGTTCGTACTTTAAAGAAATTCCTTTTCCGTTTGGAATGGTGACTTCGACTGGTTTAACTAGATCCAGTTACCTTCTCTCAATCTCCATTGGCTTAAAATATGAATTTTATTTATCAAGAGGAAAGAGACATCAGATCATTTCTCTTGCCGATCGGACAAGAAAATGATCCTTAAGCTAATTTGGGCTTGGCCAAGCCACAATTAAAGTTTTGCCTCTTCGGAAAGATTAATTTTTAAGGATGTAGAATTTAATCTAAATGCAATATTATTCTAAGATGCAAACAAAAGAAACTATTTTAATCCTATCTCAATTAGGCAGATATATATCTATCCCAACTGAGAGCAATATGTTTTAAATAATTGAGATTTAAATATGTTTGTTTTAAATGAATATCAAGCTAACGAAGTATTTCAGTTAACTGATATTGTGAATACCAAACACATTCTATCTAGAGAACTCTTAACTGAAATAATTAATCAATAACACTCAGGAAGTAGTTCTCAAAATGATATTGATCATTTAATCATCAACTTGAATAATTAAACAATAACATGCTGAAATAGTTCACAACATATTACTATTCAATAAATCAGTTTTATAAGACATATTTCTGAGTAAATAGTTACTCAAAAATCAGAATTCAACCCATAAGATTAGAGACAAATAATAACATAAATTGAAGGAAATTACTCATACCGACAGAAATGCACAAGTATGCGAATAAATTGACACATTCATGTTATCATAAAATGAAACCAGCATTTAAAATAATAGTATTATAAATACCAATTTATTAATTCCATTTCTCCAGCTCCGGTCTCTAACAGTCTTTTACAGTGCATGAAATTATGCTTTCAAAATCAGAGCTACAGTAGTGCAAGACTCTGTTCACTATACATAACTCAGAATGTAAAAGAAAAACCTCAATAATCTCCAAATCTTAGATTCCTCTCCTCTCACCCTAAAAATCTAAATTCCTATTACAGAAGTGTTTTTAGAATTCCAGAATTGCAGAGGAGAGAAGCCCCTATTACATTTTGCAATCTACTATTTATAATATTTACCAAAGAATTCTCAATAAGAAAGTTTGTTGAAGAGTGGTTCTGCTTAATCAATTTCCATTGGCTCAAAATCATATTCTTAAATTTTTGGAGCCTTCTCATTGATTGAGATATTCTTCTTCTCATCTCTTCAACTGTTTTCCTGCAAAAATAAATCAAAACAAAATTAAAATGCAAAAAATAAAATCAAAATGTCAAATATAGAAATTAAAATAAATCCAATCAAAACTTAATTAAATAAATAATTAAAAAGGAAATATAAGCTTTCTTTTGTTGTCTGTGCTGATATGATTGGCCAAGGAGAACATAGACGAATGGATTTGCACTCATAAGAAGTTGTGGCAAATGAAAATGCAAACAATAAAACTCAAAAAATTAGTTTTGTTTAAAAATTCGGAGCTTGACCTTTTGCTGAATTTTAGACCCAATAAATGATCAAATCTAGAAATGAAACAACTTTAGAAATGTTCTCCATCATTTTATCTATCTAATGAGCCATCATGGGCTTCATTTGGCCAAGTAAAACTCCATTTATGAACTTCCAAAGTTGGTATATTAAAATTTCCAAAATTCTGGAATCTCTGTTACTTGGGCTAAAAATCAAATTTTTTTAATTAATTTCTAATCCTAAATTAGATTATGATTATTAATTTATCAATGCTAATTAATTACAATTATTCTATTAATATGAATTTACTATAAACATAAATGAATTAATAAAAATAAATTATTTAAAATTTATTTAAAATATAAATAAATTATATTAATATTATAATTTATTTATATTAAAATTATAATAAAATATTATAATTAAAACATAAAAATTATAATAAAAATATAATATTTATTATATATTAAATAATTAAAAACCAAACATCCACATGAGAGAGGGAGAGGAGGACTTGGAGAGAGAGAAGTGATAAGGGAGGAGGAGAGGTGAGTGACATGAGGGTGATGTGAGGAAATTGAGTCGGGAGGCATAAGGAAGTCAACAAACTTTGGATAAAATTTTAAAACCCATCGCAAAAACCCAAAATCGCACATCGCGACTTTTTTAAATGACAAGTTTTGAGATTTTAATAAACTTGCGATATGCAATATCGCAATATCGCAATCGCAAAGATTTTTGGAAGGATGTAAAGGGGTGCGAAGTGGGGCCCACATGGGATTAATCATCCTACAATTTAGACTATAGCCACTTTGAAATTTTGGAGCTTTGGGTTTGGCAATTTGTTTTAAAATAACAAGTTGGAGTAAATTACCAAAATCCTGAAATGTATTTTCGTCTATTGTATAATTTAGCCAGGTCATTTTGTAGGAACGTTAGTAAAAAAATGAAAGATTAATAAAAATGAACTAAAAGTTAATATTTGTAATGAATGACTATTTTAACTACGAAAATTAAAACATTGGTACACTTTATACATTTTTTAACCCAAGCGAGAAAAATGATCAAAACTTCAAAAGAGTGTCATTTACAAACCGGTTGACGAAATGGAACGAAACAAGTATTGTTGGAAAGCTTGTGAAAAAACGGATTCAATAAATCAATCAAAACAAAATTTCGAAGAAGATGAAAAAATGCAAGATAATTAACTTAATGAAAATCCTAAAAAGTGTTTTTCCAAAAATTTTGTAGAAAGGGTCCCCATTATTTGAAGTACATAAGTAAAAAATGGGGGGGTTGTGTTTTACCACAACAATGTCGACATGCAGGAGAAGAACCAGTTATCTCTGATTAAAGATAATGAACTTAAATTTACCCAAAGGTTAAAAATAATGGAAATCACGAAATCGTCTAACCGTAAAATATTTCAATAAGTCCCACATAAATAGATTAAGAAAAATGAGTTTGTAAAGATAAGTACTTAAAACAGACTTGAGTAAAAGTGATGAATCCAAGTTTGGGGCAATTTTCTTTTTAAATTTTCCTCATGTGAAAAATAGAAGAAGGTAGAGATAGGAGTTTTTTGATAAAGCATATATCCATTTTGTGATTGTCTCTGACATCGCTTCGCTGCTAGCGAGCCTGAATAGTACCCCGGCGAAGTTGTCTTTTATGCGAGTGACCATAGCCCCGACGGGTTTACTTGTATTTCTCAAGCTTCCTCTTTTTATTACTCTTTTGATAAGCGCATTTGCGAGCTTTTTATTTATGATGTATTTGAGTGAAAGAGGTGGGACGGTAATAGAGATTTTATGTTTAATGGACATATTACTTTCATAATGTTTGCTCCAAATTCTTTCCTTGCAACTATCAATCAAAGGATTTTTATGTGGAGGGGTGGAATGAATTCATTGAATTAAACTCAAATCAGTTCTCTCCTTGAAAAAGTAAACTCAATCACTTAGAAAGGATGTGTGTTCCTCCATGGAAAATATTTAAAGCAAGATGGCTTTATGGTTCCATAAAGATATGTCTTTAATGATAAATGAAATTCACTTAAATGGATAAAGTAAAATATTTCCATGTATATCAACAACTGTAATGTAAGAAAAATTCCTTTCACATAAATCATGACAAAGTCACCAAAATCAAATCAAAACTGAAAACAAAAGGAAAATAATTCATAAACTAAAGTAAGAAAAGAAATCAACAAATAAAAAATTGAAAAAAAAAAATAATAATAATTTAAAAGCTAAACTCTAACAAGATCACTTATATGAATTTCTCAATAAAGGATTATAAAATAAATAAACATATGTACGTTCATTCCTATGTTGAGATTTTAAATTTTTTATCTTGTAGAGTTATATAAAATGAGACTCTCAAAATGTAGAAGGTGAATAGAAGTTATGATAGATAATATGTTGAATGAGAAGTTTCTGTTTGTTGCAAATTTTCTTTTTCAAGGTAAAACCTACATAAAAGCATCTTAACTATTTTCTAATAAAAACAATGCTTAAAGAAACAGATTAAAGGTTTAGAAACTCCCTAGTCTAGCTGATTTAATGAGGGTCATTATTGCTTCTCTCAAGAATCTCAAAGAGAAAAAAGAAATTTTGAAAACTAATCTGGTAGATGTGTGAATGGTTTATGAAGACCTGAAAACAGAGTTCAAAATCAGCAAAAACTAAAACAAAAAATATGAAGAAATGAAAATAAATGAAAGTGGGCACATGAAACTTACCATGGGAGAACTGCATTTAAACTTACCTGAGAAAGATGATTTTCTCCAATGCAAGTGAACTTATTTCTTTAATTAGAATTAAAAGTATGAAGAAGCTTTATTGATCCAAAATCATTATTTATTAAATCTAAAGTAAAACAAGCAGTTAACTAAGAAAAAACAATGTTTCATGTTTAAGGAATCAGAAATAAATTGAATCTATCATAAATGAGGATGAAGATGTGCTTCTTTATGAATTGAAATGATGAATGTTCTTTTTTATTCTTCCATTCTGAATTTATATCAGCCCCAAAGTATTAAAATCGATTCAAAATCCCTATAATGTAACAATATATAAAAAGGATTTGAATCTTTATATGATAATTATGGAGGTAAATTCAAAATAAAAGAAAATTAAAAATATAAATTAATCATCAATACATTGTCTTTGTTGAATTTTTTTCATCGCGAGATTCTTTACCATGCATAACTTAAAATTTGTGACTTCCACTTTTTGTCGATATGCGATTGAGCTTTTTCCATAATAATTTAAAATAAAATTGTGGAAAGTCAAATATCAAAGTTTATCGCATCAAAAATCTTGAAGACAAAGTTTCATTTGAGTTTAGCAATGCGATATAATTATTCTGATGGCAATGTCACGAGATGAGCATGTGTGATGGGAAACTGCGATGGGATGAATGTGATACCGGAGAATAGTCATATCGGAAGATTAAAGCTTGTGAATGAAATGAAACACTGATATAATTCTTGCAATAATTAAAATGCGGTAAAAGACTGATGGAATGTGAATGCAAATATCAAAATATATGCGTGAAACCTTGTTTTTGCAGCCCATACAAACAGTGACCAATTACACACGATTGCACCTCGCATCTTTTATAACTTACCTTCTCGCATAGTATACAACTTAACACTTTCGCAATTTTGCGATTTTTCGTTTTCACAATTCGCAGCGAACTTCACACCGCTCGTTGCAATTTTTATCGTTTAACATATTACTTATCTCATGCGATATGCGATATGCGATATGTGTATCATCGTATCTGAATATACTTACCTTGTCTTTTATCGCGTCACAAATAATATAATTTACTGGGTGAGTTCTTAACAATAACCATTAAAATTGCTGATATGTGAAATCTAATTTCGTTGATGCGCCGATGTGCGATGAAGAGCAGACCCGATATTTTTATTAAATGAATTGTAATTTCATATCGGATCCGGGACATCGAAACTTTTAAATATATGCCCTTACCAAATTTTTTATTTATAAACAGACGCGATATCTGTATCTAAAGAGAATTTAAATGTCATATCAAGTTCGGGTTATGTGAACATCGCAATTTTGGCGAAGTAATTTTATCAGAAAATGAGCGAGAGTATTGAAATTGATTCAGAAGATATGTATAGAAATTTTCCTATCAGGAATTTTTAAGAGTCGCCTCTGATCAAATGTTGTGATACATATAATATTTGTGATATGGATGATGTGATATCAGACAGAAGAATCATCGGAAATCAGAGGGAATGAAAATATCATAAGATCAGAGATATTTGGTGTATGTTCATTTCAAAGCCTCCAATATGAAAATTGCGATATATTATAAGCCATATGTGGGGTCGATGATTTCTTAAAGTATTCAATTCGAAAATAAAGTGAGTGATTTAATTTTGCTTTAAAATAAATAACCCTTTAATATTTTAATTAATTGTCAGAATAACTATTTGGAAAGTAATTTTACCAGATTTTCCTTATGAAGAGAGTTTGTGAAATATAATGATCTGATATGTTTTCCTCCGACAATTCATTAATTCTTATCATGATTTCAATAAATATAAGCAAAATTTAGATATCCTTCAAATTCAAATGAAATAATAAATAGTTCCCTGAACATGTTGCAGATTTTGGAAACAAGGATTGGCTACTTGCTTATCTCAGATCTACATAACCAAGTTAATGAATATCTGCACACAAAACAAAATAGAAATAAGAAACAACATTTTGAAAGAAAAATAAACAATAGATGATGATGAACCTGTAAACACATACCTGGAAGAATTTTGATTATAAGTTTACCTCATGAAGCTTCGAGTTCTCCCAAATTTTCTCAAAATTTTCATAAGTTCAACATCACCTTCTTATTTTGATATAAAATGCTAATTAATGAATTTTTTCAAATTGCATCATTTCCAAAGTTTCATCAGAAGTCAAGAGTGGTAAAAATGAGTTCTTAGAATTACTTGTAAATCAAAAATTGTCAAGTGGTAGAAAATTCTTGGAATTTCTTCATGTATGATCGATGTTATGAATTTTGAAAAACAAGAAAATTGAAGGCTTTGACAAATAAGTATGATCAGATAATTCAAGAGCTTCTAAAATTCTCTAGGTTGCTTTTCTATAATTAAAATGGAATGCCCAAAATAAATTGGATTCATTACTTGTTTTATTGAAAATCTGAAATAATGAAATAAATGCAAATAGAAAAGAAAATTAATATATTCCTATTTCTAACTTAATGAAGGAAACATGACTAGGTATAGTCATACTTCCAATGTAACCATGTAAGAATTTTAATTCCTGCATGTATGTATATGTCAAACATTAGTAAAAATGAAAATATAATTAAACTACAAAAACTAAATCTAAAATCAGGATATATCTTTATTGTTAGTAACTTATTCACCATTACCTTCTCTTGAAATGTCCTTTCCAACTGAATTTCAATTGGATCATAGAAATTTGGATGGATTTCCATTATTGAGTTGGAGAGGTTTAAAAGAGAAGGTGACAAGCCAGATTGTAGAAATAGTATTTCAGAAACAATGGCTTGTGTGATTTTGTTAGTGTTATGTTTAAGTGCTAAATTATTAACAATCTTTCGTGAAGGAGAACTTTCCAAATGTCTTTCAAATTGATCAATGAAAAATGGATGGAAGTCCGAAATCTAACAGAAGATTATTAATTGAATCAGATTGTTGGTCATAAAGTGAAAATACATTCTCTTTTTGGCACTGCTCTTGAGAAATAAGAAGTAATTGATAAGGAATGAACATCAATTGAAATTGGAAGTTTAATAACTTTTGATGTTCACAATTATAATTTGAATCGTTATTTTTCCCTTTAGGTAATGCTTCAATTGGGTGTTCAATGTTGAGCTTCTCAATATGCCAGCACAAAGTATCTATAAATCTAAGACTAATAACAGAAAATAAATCTGAAGTTAAAATTAAATGTTAAAAAAATAACAAAATTGAGTCATAGTTTACACTAGTGTTACAATACAATTGGAAGTGACTTAAAGCAATTTCCTCTTCACAAGAATTGGGTAGAATAATGCAATTAGAATGATTGTTGATACCCAATTGTGAATTAGAGAGAGGGCTATGACTCTGAATTGGAATGCGAGCTTGATCATCATATAAATCATAGACTGGAATGCTGAAATCATAAGTATGATTAATTGTTTGAAAATGAGAACTCTTTGAAATAATTTCTAAATTAGATTGTTCTTCACTTTCCCATGTGATTAGACTTTAATCACGAGGATTCCATCGTAAAGAAGACAAATCAATATCCCCAATGTCAAAGTAGCTATCAAAAATGACTTCAAGACATTCATTTGAATTCCCTTCGATCTTATTCAATGTGTCAAAACAAGAAGGAATAAAGCTCATGTTCATTAATACCAAAAGAATGATAATTAATTAATTCTCTATCTTGATAAAAACTAATTGGTAATTAATTTAGATCAACTTCTCTTTTTCTGAAATATATTTAATGTGAAGAGAGGATAAAATGTTATTAGAAAAATTATCAGGATAAAAGGAAAAATATGAATCTGAAACAATGCATTTTAAAATATCTCTATTTGAAAAAATTTGTACATTTTCTTCATTACAAATTTCAGATTTAAAATCATTTACTTGGCTACTTATGCTTTCCTGAAGAATTTTGCTTTGTGGATCTGAATTTGAAATTTTCTCATCATAAAAGAATTCAGAAATTTGTACAAAAGATTGTGTTTTATTGGAAACTTTAATCATTGTTGGTACTTGACAAACTATGATCTGATTTTCTGATTCTAACTCATACTTATTTCCATATTTTAAAGTGGTATTTTCTTCAAGATTGTTGATAATATCTTCTTGCGGTTGATTAGTGAAGTTTTCCAAGATTTGTGATTGAAATTTATTAACATATGAAGGTGCACCTCAATCTTTCTCAATACTGTAGGAAGTTTGCAGTAATTAAAGGAATTGATTATACATAATAGAGGCCTCTTCATCATCATTTTTTTGTACCTCCATATTGGAATTTTCATTTATGTTAATGAATTTAGAAGGAGATTGATTAAAGCTTGAAATAATTTCACATGAATTATGAATGGAAGGAAGAGAACAAATATGTTCAAACCAGCCTAGTAATTCTTTTTTCGAAGGCTTATCTTCAGTTTTGAATTTTAAACAATTTAAACGAAACCTGATGGTAAAATCAATTAATGGCTCACCTTCATACCTTCATAGATATTCAAAATCATCACATACCTGCTTGTAGATATATCCATCAAATTTATAAAGGAAAATTGTAATAAATTGTTCCCAAGTGTGGATTGAAGCAATTGGAAGTGATTTACACTAGTTTCTGGCTTTTTCCAAAAATGTAAGAGTAAAAATCCTGCATAAAATATCTTCATCAATTTCATGAAAAGTAGAATTTGAAAAATTTTGAATAAATTGTAAAGTATGATTAAATGTAGAATTATTCCTCTTACCTTTAAACTTTACCTGAGACAAGAGTCTTACTAATTCTGGTGGAGCATTAGAAGATGTTCATCCAGAAATACAACTCCAAATTGGAATTTTTAAAGGAGCCATTATAATAAAAATAAAATATTAGAATACAAAGACTCCAAAGGAAAACAAGTCTCAGGCCCTCCTTCTAGCGCCAAAATGTTGAGACCTCGAAATTCGCTGCAACAATATGGGGGATGACCACGTGGTCTGGACCTTAAAGCAATTCATTTTCCGTTTGGAAACGTGGCTCCGACTGGTTTAACTAGGTCCAGTTACCTTATCTCAATATCCATTGGCTTAAAATATGAATTTTATTTATCAATAGGAAAGAGACATCAGATCATTTCTCTTGCTGATCAAACAAGAAAATGACCCTTAAGCTAATTTGGGCTTAGCCAAGCCACAATTAAATTTCTGCCTCTTCGGAAAGAGGAATTTTTAAGGACGTAGAATTTAATCTAAATGCAATATTATTCTAAGATGCAAACAAAATAAACTATTTTAATCCTATCTCAATTAGGCAGATGTAGATCTATCCCAACTGAGAGCAAGATGTTTTAAATAATTGAGATTTAAATATGTTTGTTTTAAATGAATATCAAGCTAACGAAGTAGTTCAATTAACTGATATTGTGAATACCAAACACATTCTATCTAGAGACCTCTTAACTGAAATAATCAATCAACAACACTCAGGAAGTAGTTCTCAAAATGATATTGATCATTTAATCAACAACTTGAATAATTAAAAAATAACATGCGGAAATAGTTCACAACATATTAATATTCAATAAATCAGTTTTATAAGACAGATTTCTGAGTAAATAGTTACTCATAAATTAGAATTCAACCCATAAGAGTAGAGACAAATAATAACATAAATTGAAGCAAATTACTCATACCGATAGAAGTGCACAAGTATGCGAGTAAATTGACATATTCATGTTATCATAAAATGAAACCAGCATTTAAAATAATAGTATTATAAATACCAATTTATTAAGTCCATTTCTCCAGCTCCGGTCTCTAATAGTCTTTTACAATGCCTGAAATTTTGCTTTCAAAATCAGAGCTACAGTAGTGCAAGACTCTGTTCATTATACATAACTCGGAATGTAAAAGAAAAACCTCAATAATCTCCAGATCTGAGATTCCTCTCCTCTCACCCTATAACTCTAAATGCCTATTACAGAAGTGTTTTTAGAATTCCAAAATTACAGATGAGAGAAGCCCCTATTACATTTTGCAATCTACTATTTATAATATTTACTAAAGAATTCTCAATAAGAAATTTTTTTGAAGAGTGGTTCTGCTTAATCAATTTCCATTGGCTCAAAATCATATTCTTCAATTGTTGGAGCCTTCTCATTGATTGAGATATTCTTCTTCTCATCTCTTCAATTGTTTTCCTGCAAAAATAAATCAAAACAAAATTAAAATGCAAAAAATAAAATCAAAATGCCAAATCTAGAAATTAAAATAAATCCAATCAAAACTTAATTAAATAAATAATTAAAAAGGAAATATAAGCTTTCTTTTGTTGTCTGTGCTAATATGATTGGCCAAGGAGAACATAGATGAATGGATCTACACTCATAAGAAGTTGTGGCAAATGAAAATGCAAAAAATAAAACTCAAAAAATTAGTTTGGTTTAAAAATTCGGAGCTTGATCTTTTGTTGAATTTTAGACCCAATAAATGATGCAAATCTAGAAATGAAACAACTTCATAAATGTTCTCCATCATTTTATCTATCTAATGAGTAGTCCTGGGCCTCATTTGGCCAAATAAAACTCCATTTATGAGCTTCCAAAGTTGGTATATTAAAATTTCCAGAATTCTGGAATTTTTGTTACTTGGGCTAAAAATCAGAATTTTTTAATTAATTTCTAATCCTAAATTAGATTATAATTATCAATTTATTAATGCTAATTAATTACAATTATGTTATTAATTTGAATTTACTATAAACAGAAATGAATTAATAAAAATAAATGATTTAAATTTATTTAAAATATAAATATATTATATTAATATTATAATTTATTTATATTAAAATTATAATAAAATATTATAATTAAAATATAAAATATAATATTTATTATATATTAAATAATTAAAAACCAAACATCCACGTGAGAGAGGGAGAGGAGGACTTGGAGAGAGAGAAGTGATAAGGGAGGAGGAGAGGTGAGTGACGTGAAGGTGATGTGAGGAAATTGAGTCGGGAGGCATAAGGAGGTCAACAAACCTTGGATAAAATTTTAAAACCCATCACATAAACCCCAAATCGCATATCGTGACTTTTTTAAATGACGAGTTTTGAGATTTTAATAAATTTGCGATATCGCAATCGCAAAGTTTTTTGGAAGGATGTGAAGGGGTGCGAAGTGGGGCCCACGTGGGATTAATCATCCTACAATTTAGACTATAGCCACTTTGCAATTTTGGAGTTTTGGGTTTGGCAATTTGTTTTAAAATAACAAGTTGGAGTAAATTACCAAAATCCTGAAATGTATTTTCGTCTGTTGTACAATTTAGCCAGGTCATTTTGTAGGACCGTCAGTAAAAAATAAAAGATTAATAAAAATGAACTAAAAGTTCATATTTGTAATGAATGACTATTTTAACTACGAGAATTAAAACATTGGTACACTTTCTACATTTTTTAACCCAAGCAAGAAAAATGATCAAAACTTCAAAAGAGTGTCATTTACAAACCGGTTAACCAAATGGAGCGAAACAAGTATCGTTGGAAAGCTTGTGAAAAAAAGGATTCAATAAAGCAATTAAAACAAAATTTTGAGGAAGATAAAAAAATGACAAAAAATGCAGGATAATTAACTTAATGAAAATCCTAAAAGGTTTTTAGCCAAAAATTTTGTAAAAAGGGTCCCCATTATTTGAAGTACATAAGTCAAAAATGGGGGGGTTGTGTTTTACCACAACAAACTCCCAAGGCGCCCCTAAAAAAGGAAAATAGAAATGGTCCACAAAGTTAAGAATAAGTAGTGCTCTTATTTTGGATCCCCATCAAATAATTAGAGAAAACCAAGATGAAAAATATTCCACATTCAGCCTTGCCAAATTTCCATGGCCTCTTAAAAGAAAAACTTAACACTTTTCTTTTTGTGTTCGTTGTGCTTTACAGAAGTTATGACTATGTCTTTGACATAGAGACGTTGAAACGCGTTCTTGCTTCCCTTAAAGGTGTTGCAATAGATTGGTTTATGGGCTTGGGGCGAGATAGAATCGGGACATATCAATAGTATTTTAAGGATATGGAGTGAAGGGAAGAAGTCTTCTGAATGACCCACCATGAAGAAAAACGGCTTTAGGACTATGTTGAGAGGATTTAATACAATATGAAAAGAGAAAGGTAAGAAAACCTGCCTGAAGAGACACTTGGTGACTTATTATTGCAAGGGATCAAAGATGAATGTATACTATTAACATGGAAAAATCGTACACACATTTGTACAATCTAGATGGCACGCAAAGTTATCCATCAGAGCATATAAAATTCCAAAGGTCTCAAGTATAAAATTCACCCACACAGCCTATCCAAAGGCAGGAATTAGTGACCGTGTGGATTTTTCTTCGATAGCCATGGAGTCAAGCAAAAGTCTGAATTAGAATTTCGGGACCACTTCACACACTTGGAAGATGGGATTCCCTAACATGTTCTAGTCAAGGACAGTTTATTTTGATTTTCCCTAGAGATATGCAGCACTTAAGGGATCCTATTTTCCTAATAAAAAGTCATTTTCTCATTAATGGACCAAGAGAGGGAAGAGGTATTCAAAATTATATATAAACAGGACTTTGGAAGACCAAATGAAGGAAATGTTATGCTAGCAAAATTGCTCTCAAACAATCTTGCATTCCATTGTTGGAGAAGAAGTAGAGCATTGTTATGTTGGCAACATTATTTCTCAAAAATCTAGCATTATAGTGTGAAGAGGATTTCACCATTGAGAGAGCCTTGATACTTCGTTGAGGGAGGAGAAGCTTGGAAAAAGAGTGAGGAAAGGGACCTCCTTGTTGAAGATTTTGAGCATCATTTCTCAAATAATTATCTCCAAGTGTTTAGTATTCATCTATTGTATTCATCTTCTACTTTCAACAGTCAATAAAGGGAGACTTTTTCCATTACTTTGTTGGACTTGTTTGCTTCATCAAGCATTGTTTATCTATTTGTTCCTTAGTTTTTAGTTTCTTTTTATGTATGTATTGTCTTAACCAATTAGCAGTGCTTTTTTTACTCATGTTTGTCCACTAACAACAACCAATTCTATCAGTGATTTCTTTGCAGGGTACAACCAACTTCTAAGGTGTCTTTGGGTACCCCTTGACAACAAAAACACCAACACATATACAACTTATCAACCTAATGAGTGGAAGAGATGTCTCACAACAAGATTATAATGACATTTTGGAACTTTGTCAACGATATTCACGGGTAACTTACAAGATTGGAAGAGCACCTCGAGACATGTTGGCTACGATTGACAGGATTGTTGGTGAAGGGATCACTAGAGAATAAATTTGCAATAGGTTGGAAAACTTCAAAATTGATATATTAAGCACATTAGGCTCACAACTAGACACTTTGTAAGCGAAAGAAAAAGGAGGTGGAATTAACACTAGAAATATTCTACTGAAAATGTAGAAGAAAGCATCCACTAAAAGAGTGCTCATTGGATCAAACTAAAAAAATTTCCATACGTAGAAAAGAGAATCCTATGAGTAGCTTCCCATATAGAGCCAGACTTAAGATTTCCTATTAAGAAGCAAAAGAGATGGAAAATATTTTTTTGTTGCACAAAAATTACCATGGTCACAAAATACACAAGGTATGATCCAAGATCCATCTCAAAGTTTCAATTCTTATTGGGTTAACCCTTCCATGAATTTTCCCTATTAGTAGCAGTGCTTACTTTCACAACCTTGGATGGCTCCTCCTCCCCCTCAATAGCTTTTGTAATATAGGTGGAGAAACCTATGCATGGAAGCCCTTAGTGGGTCCCTATGTAACCAACCATGCAACTACTTCCTTTTCCTCAAATGCAAGCATCTACATCCACCCCTCCATGACCATAATTGTTTGCACAACCCATAGCTAATCCTAATAATGGTAGGTTGGATCAACCAGCATAGGCTAATATGCATGCAACCTAGCCAACATACTCCATATATTCTTTGTACTGCATTGATATCCATCTTAGATCGGGGAAGGCACTAACTAAAGAGAATCCTCGCATTCATATTGAAGATATCAATGAGGAATTTAAAAATGAATAAACGAAGCAAAATTTATCTCTTCAACCTTTAAGAACCAAACACGTAAGCTTTGAACTTCAAGAACCACCTTAACTGAAAGGATAAGTCAATCAAAACCTATAACTCAACCAAATTTTGATTTCATGGGAAAGCTCAATAATGTTTGTGTCAAGATCCTGCTTTTTAAATCTATTAAATACGTGTTAGTTTACAAAAAAACAGTGCGAGAAATTTTTTTAAGGAGGTCGTCCTAATGAAGGAAAGATCCCCAAACTATCCATACAAAATATTTTTATCCTGGTATCCTAGTTGTTAGTTTACATATGAATAATTTTGTTATTCCAAACATATTAATCAAATTGGATGCCTCCATTAATATTATGACACAAAAAACCATAGAAGCGTTCGTGCTTTCTAGCCTCGGACAAACCCCCATTGTGCTTCAACTGTGATAGGTCAACAATTAAACCAGAAGGAATTCTAGAGGACAAGGTAATATTTGTAGGTAATATCCCACTGACTTCATGGTTATCCAACCTAAATATTATATAGGGGGATAGCCTCAAATCCTTGGGTGTCCACGGCTAGCTACTTCATATGCATATATTAGTTTCATATCTAAGAGTATTACAATCTCCCATGGAACCTCCACTAAACAACTAACATCATATCCTCTCACCAAACCTAGTGTAGACCTTGAAATATATTTATGATCTAATGGGAAGGATAGTGATGAGGAAGAGGTAGCTCATCATTTCCTCAATATTTACCAATACCTTACCATTAAGGAGAAATTTTAGGATGAATAAATTAGTGATTTTATCACCTCCTCCTCCTTGTCCTATAACACACATGCTCTTGACCACATAATGCAACCTAATGTTCAATCCTCTATAGCCTTAAAAATTTCTTCACCTCTCAAACATGAATCCTCGGTTGAATAAGACCAAGGGTCAACTTCAGAGGCAATTGAAATCATCCCTAATAAAACCTAAAAGATTAATCAAGGGCTAACGGAAGAGAAAAAAGAGTGATTTAGTTAAAATATTGCAACAACATGGTGATAATTTTTCTTGGACTTATTCGGACATGAATGGATCCATCATGAGTTGTGTACATGTCACATTTACATAAAGGAAGGATCGCAAATTGTTTGATAACCTCAACATAGGATAAACCCCACATTAAAGGAAACAGTAAAAGAGGAGCTACAAAAGTTTCTCACACTTGACTTTATTTGCCAAATTTTTGATATCAAATGTGTCTCCCTTCTTGTCATGGTCCCAAAAAATAATGGTAAGTGGAGGATCTATGTGGACTATAGAGAAATAAATAAGGCAACAGAAAAACATCATTTCCCTCTTCCATTCATCGACCAAGTCCTGTATACACTCACAAGAAATAAGTATTTTTCTTTCCTCGATGGATTCAATGGTTACAATAAACTATAAGTAACTCCTTAGAACCAAAACAAAACAATATTCACCTGGCCATGGGGGACATTGTCTTATCATGTCTTTCCATTTTTATTATGCAACACTCTAGCCACCTTTGAAAGAGAGGTGATAGGTATATTTTCTTACCTTTGCCATGATTCTGTGGAAATATACATGGATGATTTTACCATTAATGGTAATGAGTTTGACGAATCCCTTGATAATCTTGAGAAAATGTAATAAGGTGTAATTAAATAGTGTTTCCCTCGATAATGAGAAGTGTGATATAATGTTAACTAATGACATTGTATTAGGGAATCATGTATCGACTAAAGGAATTTAGTTGGATCCAGAAAATATTAAAGTAATACTCAGCCTACATATTCCATGGTCACAAATAGAAGTATGAAGTTTCCTAGGTCATGTTGGTTACTATCATTGCTTTATCAAAGATTTTTCATAGATTTCTCACCCATTATTTGCTTAACAAAATTGTTGAGTTTTTGTGGAGAAGAAATTTTCAACATACCTTAGAGGAAATAAAGTCTAAATTGTCACAAGATCCTATTTTGAGAGGGCCTAATTGGTCTCTCCCTTCCATATCTCTACGAATGTGTCACAAACTACCGTGAGAGTTGTCCTCGGGAAATAGGAAGAGAAAAATGTTTATGCAATATACTTCATCAGTATAAACATCTCGATGGTAGAACTAAACTATATAGTAATTGAAAATAATTTATTGTCATTATTCACGCCATAAACAAATTTAGACATTTTATCACAGGATATTTGATAATATTAGATACTAATCACGTTGTTATCAATTGCTTAATGAAACCAATAACTAATGGCAGAATTACTAGATGGTTTCTTTTATTGAAAGAATTTGATATTACCATCCTAAATCAACATGGAAAGGATATTGTAGTCATTTATTTTCTTTCTAGATTAATGCCTAACAAAAATGAGCACCTAGTAGAATTCTCCTTTCCTAACAAACATCTCTTCGCAATATCTAATAACTCTTCATCATTAACAAATATTTCTAACTACTTGGTTGCAGGAAAGTCTTAGGTCCCTATATTACTAGTATAGTCCCTTATTGTTGTTAGTGTAACCCCCTTATTGTTATTATTGTACCTCTGCAACCCCAATATTGTTATTAGTGTGCCCTTACATTATTATTGTTAGGTCGGCTAGTATTATATTGTGACCCCATGGACTCTTATATTTAGAAGGAGGTTTTGGTCACTTGTATCATCCAAGAATTGTTCATTTATGTAATGTATTGGAGGTTTCCCCCTTGAAGTGGCTGATTTCTAAGGTGTTGATCTCTCTTTTCTTCTATTTTTGGAGCTAGTTTCATAACATTCGGTATCAGAGCTTTCGGTTCTAGGGTTTCACTGCTCCAAACAGGTCATCGTGGAATTTTCGCTATAAATTTTTTTATACGAAGGTTCAGAAGCTAAAATTTATATAGAGCTAAGCCGAAATCCTGAGGAACGTCGTGTAAAAATTTCAGATCTTGGTTCACAATATTTTCGGAGATATGATCAGTGGAAGTTAGGGATTTTTCAGGCTCCCAAATTTCACCTAAAACAGGTCATCATGGAATTTGCGCTATAACTTTCTTTCTACGAAGGTTCAGAAGCCAAAATATTTACAGAGCGAAGCCTCAATCTTGAGGAACCTCCTATAAAAATTCCAGATCTTGGTTCGCAATATTTTCGGAGATATGATATATGGATGTTAGGGTTTTTTCAAACTCCCAAATTTCATCTCAAAGAGATGACCGTGGGAAAATCATCATAAATCTCTCTCTGAGCATCATATTGGAATTCTGTAAAAAGTGGCCGCAAGTACACAGAATTTAGTTTCCTGTGTATCAATTTCACAACTGAAGGATGAAACAGTGACACGTGGCACGTCGTACAAGTTTTCTCTACTAAACTAGTCCATAATTAAGTCATTGTGGGAGATTGGGCATAACTTTTCCTTAAAGAATCCAAATTAGGTCAGACATGTGGCATTCGAAAGAAGATTCATAGGGCTACTACAGGACCAAATTTCAGATATTTATTATCTGAAATCACAGAGATAATTCAGTTTCAATATCAAGCTCCTCAAAAGCAAGAAAAAGGTGTGTAATTTTTTTTCGAATTGCATAAGTCTTGTTTGAAAAATTAGTTTGAATTGATTCCAAGGGCATATTGTAGAATAGATATCAGTATTGGCTTCTAAAATTCCCCCTAAAAAGAATTCAACACCAATTGAGCCTTCAGAAGGCTCTAATATGACCCATGAAGATGAAGAAATGCAACATGACATGTCAAAATTACAAGAGCAAGTGCACCAAATTTCACTCTCGCAAAGATCAACAAAAAATGAAATGGAAGTTTTGAAGCAAAGCGTGGAAGCTAAGATGGACGGTTTGAAGAAAGGCATGGAAGCTAAGATGGATGGCATGGAAGCTAAGATGGATGACATGGAAGCTAAGATCGATTAAAAAATGAAAGACAACATGCAAAACATGAAGAATGATCTAAAGCGGACATGGAAGGTTTGACATAGTTGATACAAGAAATGTTTCCTAATGGCGAAAAGATAGTAGAGGAAACTCATGATGAGAAAAAAATAAATGTTAATCGTGATTTCATAAACTCTAATGTTTGATGGAAGAACCACCATATTCCAAATATGGATATGAGGAAGTTTGATGGCAAGGATCCCGTAACATGGATACTACAGATGGAGCAATATTTTGATCTCAATAATGTGCAAAACACGCAAAAGGTACGCATTGCAACTTTACATTTAGAAAAAAATACATTTGTATGGTATCGATGGCTTTGCTCCCATAAAAAAATTGTCACTTGGTCAATTTTTACGAAGGAAATGACAGTGCATTATGAAGATACAAAGAGCAACACCTTCTTTAGCCAATTGATAAATCTCAAACAAAAGGGTTCAGTGGTGGAGCACATTGATGACTTCCAAAAATTGAATATAAGGGTAACTAATATTCCAGAGGAACACATGATTGATGTCTTCATAGGGACTTTAAAGGATAACATGCAACATGAGGTTCGCGTTTGGGAACCTGATTCGTTGGAGAAGGCATTCAGGTTGGAAAGAAAAATTGAATGTAAAATTATGGCGACCAGGAAGCCTAACACTCACATATATAAGGATGAATTCCTACTCCTAGACTTCCACAACCTACAAGGTTGACACCACAACAATTAGAGGAAAAAAGAGAAAAAGGGCTTTGCTATAATTGTGATAGAAAATACACTAAAGGTCATAAGTGTGTTGAGAAGAAATTATTTTACATAGATTGTGAAGAGGAGGAAGAAAATGAACAAGAAGCTTCAAAAGAAGAGAATACACACCACGAACCAACCCTAGAAGAAGAAGAAATGAGTTCAACCATATCGTGTAATGCATTGGTAGGAATTACCACTCCTCAAACTCTCAAGGTAGAAGGACATATCAAGAAGAAAAAGGTAATAGCGTTGATTGATTCGAGTAGTACCCATAATTTTATTCATTGTAAGGTGGCTAAGGAATTGAATTGTTTCCTATACCCAGCACCAGAGTGTCAAGTGATGGTTGCAAAAGGAGGAACTATAAATTTTTCTGGAAAATGCCATAATATCAAGGTAACCATGGGGGAATATGTATTGAATAGTCCAATTCTTTCTATTCCAATGGGGGGTGTTGATGTTGTACAAGGAGTACAATGGTTACAATCTTTGGGGACGGTAGCTTTTAATTTTTAAGAACTTTCCTTGAAAAAAAAATTCGGAAGGAAAGGAAGTCAAATTACGGGGTATATCAGGGAAGCCAAGAAAGATAATAAGCTCTAATGTCATGACAAAGCTTCTGAAGAAAGAACAACAAGGTGTAATTGCACAATTATGCTCACTACAAGTTCCAACATCAAAATCAACTATTTCTCCAGATCTCCAAAAAGTCTTGGACAATAATTCCAAGGTGTTTGAAACTCCCAAAGGACTCCCACCTATTCGTGATCATGATCATGTTATTCATTTGATCCCGGGAATTTTCCCTCCAAACATCAGGCCTTATAGATATCCTTATGTCCAAAAGAGTGAAATTGAACGTATGATTGCAGAAATGTTAGAGGCTAGTATAATTCAACCTAGTCAAAGTTCTTTCTCTGCTCCAATAGTATTGGTGCACATGAAGGATGGATCATGGTGCATGTGTTTGGATTATAGGGAGCTCAATAAGCTCACTATTAAAGATAAATTTCCCATTCCTGTGATTGATGAATTATTGGATGAATTACATGGAGCAATTTATTTACCAAGTTGTATCTTCGTTCAGGGTATCATCAAATTAGAATGAAGACTGAAGATATTCCGAAAAAAACATTTCAAACTCATGAGGGTCATTATGAATTTTTGGTCATGCCTTTTGGCCTTACCAATGCACCTTCTACATTTCAAGGGTTGATGAATTCCATTTTCAAACCCTTCCTTAGAAAAATTTTTCTAGTACTTTTTGATGACATACTAATCTACAGCAGGTCTTGGAAGGATCATGTTCAACATCTTGACATGGTGCTCAAACTATTGGAGGAGAAACAATTATATGCAAAAACATCCAAATGCTTCTTTGGAATACACGAGGTGGAATATCTGGGTCATATTGTATCTCACGAGGGTGTTAAGGTAGACCCTAACAAAATTAAAGCCATTAAGAAATGGAAAGTCCCCACAACCATAAAGCAGTTGCGAGGATTTCTCGGGTTAACAGGGTATTATCGCAAGTTTGTTAAGAATTATGGGAGAATAGCAGCACCTCTAACAACATTATTGAAGAAAGATGCATTTTCATGGACTCCTGAAGCAACTAAGACCTTTGAACATCTTAAAGAGGCAATGTGCCTAGCACCAGTCTTAACTATGCCAGACTTCCCAAAAACCTTTATTGTGGAATGTGATGCCTCAGGAAATGGAATTGGTGTTGTTTTAATGCAAGAAGGAAGACCCATTGCCTTTGAAAGTCACCCAATCAAAGGAAAGTATTTACAGAAAACTATTTATGAGAAGGAAATGTTGGAAATACTACATGCACTAAAGAAATGGCGACCTTACCTAATGGGAAGGCACTTCAAGATAAAAACTGATCATGATAGTCTTAAACACTTTTTGGAACAAAGACTATCTTCAAGACAGCAGCAAAAAAGGGTCAGAAAGACGTTGGGTTATTATTTTGAAATCATCTACAAAAAAGGGAAGCTAAATGTTGTTGCAGATGCACTCTCAAGAAAGGATGAAGAGGTGGAAGCATTGCTTTGTGCCATTTCTATTATCCAACCAGATTAGATAACCAAAGCAAGGGATGAATGGAAGAAGGACGAAGAAGTGTGGACACTCATTCAAAAGTTGCAGCAAGATCCTATTACGTCTGATACATTTAGTTGGAAAATGATTCCTTATGGTACATAGATCACTTATATATTTGGAAGAATTCCCAACTAAAACAAAAGATTCTTTTGGAATTTCACACTTCTCCTTTAGGAGGACACTCAAGATTTTTAAAAACTTACCACATGGTGAAGAAAGAATTTTTTTGGGATGGCCTTAAATCTGATATTCAAAAGTTGGTGGCAGAATGTTTGGTTTGCCAGCAAAATAAAGTTGAGACAATTAAGACCCCGGGTCTTCTATAACCTTTATCCATTCCAAGTCAATGTTGGGAGGAGATTTCAATGGATTTTATCATAGGTTTACCTAAGTCTGAAGGAAAGAGTGGCATCATAGTGGTAGTTGATAGACTTAACAAGTATGCACACTTTTGTGC
This sequence comes from Pinus albicaulis, assembly GCA_034641835.2. Classification (NCBI taxonomy): domain Eukaryota; kingdom Viridiplantae; phylum Streptophyta; class Pinopsida; order Pinales; family Pinaceae; genus Pinus; species Pinus albicaulis. The sequence continues at coordinate 1,637,084,315 of CM076580.1, forward strand.
ATTATCTCATCCATTTAAAGCAAGTACAGTTGCTACTGCATTTACGGATACAATTCAAAAGCTACGTGGAAACCCAAAGATTATTGTAAGTGACAAAGATCCCATTTTTAGAGGAAATTTTTGCACGGAATTATTTTCATGTTTGGGTACTCAACTAGCTCATAGCTCATCTTATCATCCTCAATCCGATGGTCAAACTGAGATAGTGAATAAATGTTTGGAAGGATATCTTCATTTTTTTGTATCTAATAATAAAACACAATGGGTCAAGTGGTTACCTCTCGTTGAATGGTGGTATAACACTTTCTTCCATACTGCAGCAAAAATGACCCCATTTATGGCACTTTATGGATATCATACATCGCCCATCACATCTTATTTAAGAGAAAATTCTAAGGTTCAAGCAGTGGAAGATCACATCGACCATCAACAAGAATTTCTCCAACTCTTAAAGGATAACCTAAATTTGGCACAAAATCAAATGAAACAACAGGCAGATCAACATCGCAGTTAGAGAAGCTTTGATGTAGGAGACTAGGTATTTTTATGGCTACAGCCATACAAACAAATTTCCCTCAAGCAAGCTAAGAAGGATAATAAACTATCGCCAAAGTACTATGGTCCTTACAAGGTGTTGCAAAAGATTGGTATTATTGAATACAAATTGGAGCTTCCTGCTTCTTCGCGAGTGAATCCAATTTTCCATGTTTCATGCTTAAAGAAGGTTATAGGGGAAAAACTTCCAGTTCAAACAATATTTCCCGAACTTGATGAGGAAGGAAAAATCATATTGGAACCTAAAGCAGTCACGGAAACAAGAACTCGACAGCTACGAAATCGATCAATTTCAGAGTATCTCATCAAATGGAAGAACTTACCCACTGAAGATTCTACATGAGAGGATGAGAATTTTATACATAATCATCCGGATCTACTCAAGCGTTGAGGACAACAATTTTTTGAAGGAGAGGGGCATGTTAGGTCCCTATATTACTAGTATAGTCCCTTATTGTTGTTAGTGTAACCCCCTTATTTTTATTGTTGTACCCCTGTAACCCCAATATCGTTATTATTGCGCCCTTACATTATTATTGTTAGGTCGGCTAGGATTATATTGTGACCCCATGGACTCCTATATTTAGAAGGAAGTTTTGGTCATTTGTATCATCCAATAATTGTTCATTTATGTAATGTATTGGAGGTTTCCCCCTCGAAGTGGCTGATTTCTAAGGCGTTGATCTCTCTTTTCTTCTATTTTTAGAGTTGGTTTCATAGCAGAAAGCTTCTATGTCACCTAACTCCGAAGAATGATAGAGGATCATTAAATAGAGTGGAAATTTCTCGTGGATCGATGGTTATATTTTATGCACAGGACCTGGCTTGATTATCAGAAGATATGTACAGGGAGACAAGGTCTACAACATACTAAAATATTTCCATGATGGCCATGCGGGGGAAACTTTGTTGACAAAATATTAGGGTATAAGGTACTCCATCAGGGATATTATTGGCACTTTATTTTCAAGGATTCCAAGGAATACATGAAGATATGTGAAAGCTTCTAGCACATGGGTATACCTATATAGACACTTGATATTGCACTAAAACCTAACTTGGTGTTGGAACACTTTGATAGTTGGTTCATCGATTTTATTGTTGAAATGAATCCCCCTTCTCATCAGAACTCCTACATCCTAGTTTGCATAGATTATGTCACAAAATGTATGTAAACTAAATCACTCTCGGTGGTAATTGAATAGGAAGTAGTGGAATTTCTCCATGAAGAAATTTTCACAAAGTTAAAAATGCCCTGATAGATAGTGACTGATGGAGGAACTCAGTTTACTTCAAGGCTCGTTAAGGAACTGAAGGGAAATTACAATATAAACATAGGTTAACAACACTATATCATCAAAAATCCAATGGAAAAGTGGAGGGGACTAACAAGATCCTTGAATCGATCGTCACCAAGACTATCAATCTACACCTCAAGGACTAGGCTAATTGAATCCATGAAGCACTCTAAGACTGTATAAAAACCTGGAGAACTACTACCAGATGTACTCCATATGAATAAGTATATGGAAGAGAGTGATTTTTTCTATTGAAATAGAGATCCATACATTAAGGACAATAATACAACTTGGAACAGACTTATACAAAGCTTAAAAAGAAAGGCTACTCTATATCAATGAACTAGAAGAATTACGTTAGGCTTCCCTGCATCAAACCATAGTGATACAACACCAGAGAGCCAAGTGGCATGACAAGTTCATCCAAAAGAAGAAATTTAGAGTTAGAGACTGAGAACTATGATTTAACTCCAAGTTCAAATAATTCAAAGGGAAGTTTCGCATTATATGTCTTGGACTGTATGAGATTGATACAGTTGTTGATGGTGCTAGAAATCACCAACATACAGGGGCCCTGTAATATTCCTAAATAGCTCATAGTTAATTAGAAATATTAATTTTTGCCAAAAAAAATTTCCTTAAGTTCAGTAGGTAAATAAAAGGGTGAAGGGACCCATAAACCCAGCAGTTAGAATAAAACCACTTTCCTAGAGCTAACGTGAACAACGCAGCTCTTGTGGGGCCAAGAGGCTAAGAGGGCAGCATAGCATGTGTGGAGGCCAAGGGGCCAAGTGGCAACGCAGTTAATGAGTGTACCCAAGGTTGTTAGGGTTTCACAAGAATAAGAAGGGGTTGAGGGCAGCCGTGGAAATCATACTTTCATATTCTTATTATTCTAGTCTTTACAACTCAAGCACACTTGAACTGTTTAGCTAAGGTTGCAGTGCTGCTTAGCACACGAGTGTCTCCGAGTGAATATACCAACCTCATCCTTGGGGGACTTCAAGTGCCCTCTCAAGAGAGGAGTTTTATTGTTCTGCGAGAGAAGATTCAGTATCTTGGCATCAGGCCACATGAAATCCCTCCTATAGCAGCGCAGTCACCCAATGATTTACACAGTCCAACAGCAGAGGGGTTCTGGAGAGGGAGAAATTCCTTGGAATTTCTGCTTGGAATCCAATGAGGGGGTAGGCCCTTCAATATTTGAGTTTTGGGGAGCAGTTGGAGCCAATTTATCTATCAGTTCAGCCCATAGCTCTGAAAACCCAGTAGTGGTGCATTTTTAAACCCTAGGAGGGTTATTTTCCGGGTTTAGCCTTTCCAGAAATCCTTTATGGGTTATTCTGGGTTTTTGGAGTATATTCTGGTGTCCAAATCCCAAAAAAAAAAATTAGCATTATATTAGCCTCATCTACGCAACCCTATTCAGCTAGCAGCGGCATTTCCAGCAAGGCAGTGCAGAGGAAGAGTCCAGCGGAGCAACAATAGAGTAGTGTTTTGGGTGGGATAATTTGAGGGCCATTCCAGCCAGCTTAACCAACTAGAGTGCTATCTTTTTTAGCACTGTTGTACTTATTTCTCATCTCCAGTATTTTAATAAAATTTCTCAACAGTTATGTCTCTTTTCATGGTGTTTTTAATGTGTTTTCCATACTACTTTAGATTTAGTCTTTGTATGATTTATATTGCTGTCGTTTTCCTATTTGGAATATTACAGTGGTATTAGAGCTCATAGACTTGGCTCAGCCTATGGAGCAACTGGTCTATGACACCCAGAGATAGAGAATACATTTCAGACTGGACAAGGCGGTACAGAGACATATAACGTAGGCTTGAAATCACATCTAGTAAAGGAGAATGTGTTCCAGTGGAGGAGGATAAATGGAAGGCGCCAATGGTAGAAGTGGATGACGGGAAGGAGTTTGGCAACCTCCTCCTCAAATTTGTGTAGGAGCTCACCAAGAAAATATAAGAGATGGGGCAAAGAGTTGTCATAGAAAGTAGATAGAAGGAATTCCCGAGGGGGTTTCAGAATGGAGAAGGATCGGGCACCTCTCACCATTGGCTTGAGAAAATGGTAGTGCCACATACCTCACAACGCTCTACCATGCCCACTTTCTTAGCTGCAGAGACAGGAGCAGGAGGACCTCAAAGGCCTGAGGAGGATCATTACGAAGAGTCTTTTGTGGAGTACATATCTCATGGGAAAGAGTTTAGAGATCACTTGACCTTCAATGAATTTTGTCATCTGAGGGACAATTGTAGACCCTGCAGCTATAACAGAGGAGGTGGGTACACGCAGGGCAATGACCTATAACGTACCGTGGGTAGAATTTTTCTGCCTACTTTTTATGGGTCATCAAAGAGTACGGCAAAGTCTTGGGTGGAGAAGCTAGACATCTATTTTCAGCTAAACCAAATGGCGGAGTTAGAGGCCATCAAGGTGGGAGCATTGCACCTTGAAGGCGAAGCTCATGATTGGCGGTTCCATGGGATGACCACATTGGGTCACACAGGGGTGAATGTGTATGAAAATTTAACCCAGAGACTAGTGGAGAGGTTTGACCGGAAGAACCCAAAATAACATTTTTTCAAGCTAGCCAAGCTCAAATAGACAGGGCACCCAGAGACTTCTATCTTCCAGTTCCTAAAGCTCTCAGTGATGGTTCCAGATTCTGTCTGTGGCCAAGAGGGTGTATATGTTTATTGACGGATTGGCAGAGCCTCTGCGTGGGCTAGTCAGATCCACTAGACCGGCTACACTTTAGGACGCAGTTGGGAGGACCAGGGATCTATAGGATGCCTTGCCAAGGACGAGAGCTCATTTCCCCAATAACCAACATTTCAGCCGAGGGGGAAAGACATGAGGATTCCACCCCCCAAGGGGAACCAGGGCCGAGGGCCTTTGGATGATGATACTCGAAGAGATTTTAGACGTAGGAAGCTATGCTTCACTTGCCATGATCCATGGGTGTCAGGTCATCGTTGTGTCGTGGGGAAGGCACACTACATTGAGGTCTTCTCCGACAGTGAGGGACAAGAAGAGGCATGTGAGGAGTTGGAAGGAGATGCAAATGTTGATGCACCAAGAGTAAATCCACCACCACCATCTCCAGCAGCGGGAGGAGGAGCATTTGCACCAACTAGTGGATTCCTTTCTTCCTTGCGAGGAGTTCCCAAGTATTTGACACTGAGAGTCCGAGGCACGGTCCAAGGAAAGTGTGTTATGGTATTGGTGGACAGTGGGACCACACATAATTTCATTGATACTCAACTAGTGTAGAGGAGGGGCATACCAACCGAGAGTTTTGATGGATTATTTGTATTGGTTCCAAGTGCCAAGACCATGCAGTGCTTGAGATATGTTCCAACATTAGATGTAACCATGGGAATATATACGGTGATGGATCATTTTTTGTGGTTGACATCCCAGACACCAATGTGATATTGGGTGTGTAGTGGTTGATTACGCAGGGAAAAGTCACTACAGTTTGAGAGACAATGGAGATGGAGTGGAAGGACAAGAAGAGCGGGAAGCACCAGATGATCAGAGGCATGCACACATATCCACCCTAGACAGTCTTGGCACACTGGATGGAGGCAGATTTCCAGAAGGGGAACATAGAGTGGGTAGTGGAGCTGCGTGTTTCAGAGGGAGTCATAAGGCAGTCTATATTGGACCGCTACCTCATAGTCTTTGGGAACATACCACTGGGCGGCCACCAGACCAAGGGTTCGAGCACACTATTGAGTTGGAGCAGGGGATATAGGCAGTGATCACCACTTGCTATAGGCACCCTAAGGCCTACAAGGATGAGATTGAGAGAGTGATCCATGAGCTCTTAGCATTAGGACACATCCGGCCTAGCACTAGCCCATTTTATTCTTTCGTAGTGTTGGTGAAGAAGAAAGACGGCACCGTATGGATGTGCATCGACTACAGGGCTCTAAATAAGAAAACCATGAAGAACTGATACCCCATCTCCAATATTGATGAGCTAATGGATGAGGTGAGGGGATCAAAGTTCTTTTCCAAGATCGATCTGAGGTCGAGGTACCATCAGATCAAGGTGAGGGACTAGGATGTCCCCAAGAATGTGTTCAGACGCCACTATGGCCACTTCAAGTTCTTGGTGATGCCCTTTTGGCTAACCAATGCTCCGATCACTTTCCACTCTTGTATGAACCACATTTTCCGTGGTCAGTTGAGGAAGTTTGTGCTGGTATTCTTCGACGACCTTCTCATCTATATTCGCACATGGGAGGAACACTTGCAGCATATTGAGGTTGTATTGCGTATCTTGGAGGAGCAACATTTCTATGCCAAGCTATCCAAGTGCGAATTTTGACTTACAAATATGCTCTACCTAAGGCATATCATTGGAGTGGCTGGAGTAAGGGTCTATGAGGAGAAGATCTGGGCCATTCAGGATTGGCCAGAACCAAAGAATGTGATAGAACTTCGAGAGTTTGTAGGAATTTGCACCTACTATATGAATTTTGTCAAGGGGTTTTCACAGCTTGCAACACCCCTCACGAACCTCGCCAAGAAAGGGGCCTTTTGTTGGACGAACATTGCACAAAGGGCCTTTGACAGTCTCAAGGAGGTAATGAGAAGTTATCCGGTGTTGGCATTACCAAATTTGACGCAACCCTTTGTGTTGGAGTGTGATGCTTCAGGAGAGGGAGTTGGCGCAATTCTGATGCAGGGGGGCCATGATATAGCTTTTGAGAGTCACAAGCTATTTCCGCATGAGAGGTTGTATTCGATATACGACAAAGAGATTTTGGCCATCATGCATGCCTTGGTTAAGTTATAGCAGTATTTGGTGGGTAACAGATTTCGAGTAAGGACGGACCACAACAGTCTCAGGTTCTTCCTTGAGCAGAAACAGTTGTAGGAGAGATAGCAGAAGTGGGTCAGAAAAATCCAGGCCTACGATTTTGACATCGAGTATGTCAAAGGGAAGAACAATGTGGTGGCGGATGCCTTGTCTCAGAGGCCAACAGTGTTGTCTTTGATGAGCCTTGATGAAAATTGTAGGGCTCAGTTATTGGTGGATTATTCCAAGGACCACTTCGCTTGTGAGGTGTTGGATGGACAGGTGACAGATGAACAATATCGAGTGATGGACGAGGTCATCTATTACTGGGACAGGATTTTCTTGACAGGGGCCTCTCAGCTTAAGGATAAGATCTTACATGCAGCACATGACTCATCGCTTTCGGGGCATCAAGGGTTCACCAAAACATACCAAGCCATCAGGGAGAGGTTCTCATGTCAGGGAGTGCGAATTTTTTCAAAAGAACAAAAGGGATTTGAGCAATCCCATGGGGTTGTTACAGCTGCTTCCCATTCCTGAGGGGAAGTGGGAGATCATTTCCATGGATTTCATCACGGTTTTTCCTATGGTGCAGGGTAAGGATTTTATCTATGTGGTTGATGATCGGCTGACGAAGTATGCACACTTATTCACCATATCCGCATGGTACACTACTTCACAGGTGGCTGAATTATTTTTCCTGGATGTCTTTAGGCTTCATGGTATTCCCAAGACCATAATCAGTGATAGGGACAGTTGTTTCATGGGCGGATTTTGGCAATATCTTTTCCGTTTGGTGGGTACCAAGTTGACGCCCAATACCAGTTATCACCCACAAACAGATGCACAGACAGAGATAATAAACAAGTGGCTAGAAGGCTACTTGCGGAACTATGCCTCAGGGCAGTAGAAGGCATGGCTGTGTTGGCTTCACTTGGGATAATACTACTACAACATGAAATTTCACATGTCAATCAATATGTCTTCATTTTATGCTTTATACAGTTATGATGCTTTAACCTATGCTGATGTGATGTTTGGAGCAAGCAAGGCCCCCAGGGCCAAGGACTGGCTCCAAGTAGAAGTTGTATGTAGATCAAGGCCACGTGAAGAGGTACTTTGAGGTAGATAATTTGGTCTACCTTCGTCTTGAACTGTACAAGCAATCTACATTGAAGGAGAAGGGAGATGAGAAGCTCAAGCCCCGCTTGTATGGGCCATACTGAGTGATCCGACATGTTGGGGAGGTAGCATATGAGTTGGAGCTTCCAAATGGGAGCAGGATCCACAACATTTTTCACGTCTCATGCCTGAAAAAGGCTCTTAGGCGACAGGTGGTTGCCACTGGGGAACTCCTGCCTATTGATGATGAGGGGCATCTGGTTTTACAGCCGGAGGCCATTTTAGACACTTAGGAGAGGCAACTAAGGAGCAGGGTAGTCAAATAATATCTGATCAGATGGAGGAACCTTCCAAATGAGGATCCGGGGGAGAAAATTCTGCAGCTTCCATCTTTGTAGTTGCTTGAGGACAAGCAACGTTTTGGCAAGGAGGACTATCATAATCCTAATTAGCTGATAGATAATTATAAATATTATTTTTTTCCAATTTTGTTTGTCTTAAGTTTAGTAGGTAAATAAAAGGGGGAAGGGACCCATAAACCCAGTAGTTATAATAAAACCACTTTCCTAGAGCTAATGTGGATAGCACCGCTCTTGTGAGGCCAGGAGGCCAAGAGGGCAGCGCAGCATGTGTGGAGGCCAAGAGGAAAAGTGGCAGCGTAGTTAATGAGTGGACCCAAGGTTGTTAGGATTTCACAAGAATAAGAAGGGGCTGAGGGCAGCCATGGAAATCATTCTTGCATGTTCTAATTATTCTATTCTTTACGGCTTGAGAACTCTTGAGTTGTTTAGTTGAGTTTGCAGTGCTGCTTAGCACATGTGTGTCTCTGAGTGAAGATCCAAACCTCATCCTCGGGGGACTTCGAGTGCTCACTCAGGAGAGGAATTTTGTTGTTTGACGAGAGCAGATTCATTATCTTGGCATCAGGCCACATGCAATATGTTGGAAATACTGAGAGGGGGGGTGAATCAGTATTCCTTTCAATTAGAGCATTAGTTAATCTTCAATTATTATCAGTGTTTGTACAATGATAGCAGTAAACAAAAGGAACACAAATGCACACAGTTTTTAAGGTGGAAACCCACTTCGGAACAAAAACCACCTAATGCTTTTCTAATAATTCTTTAATATTCAACTCCAATTGAAAATAAAGCTCGAACTTCCTAGAATCTAGAAAAGAATTCTTCTCCAGCTCCCACTAGATGGATGCTCTAACGCCCGAGATTCTTCAGTAGTCAACTGAATGGATGCCCCAACACCTAATGAGCTACAACACACCCTAGCACCATACCACCCTATAGAAGAATAAATGAAGAATGGACTCCCGTACCAGGGAAAATTGTCCACTTTACAATGATATAGAATGATGTAGAAGAAGAAGATACACTAGACCATAACCCTAACTTTGACACAACCACCTAAAGAGGATCCTAGACCACCTGACACTGCCTCTTCAATTCTTGGCAGATAGACACTAGTACAATTTGTACAATAATGTATTTACAATGACTAAGTACAATGATACCTTTACAATGATTGTATGCAGTGCTGCCCACTTGAAGAGTTTATGTGATGAACTTCTTACTGATGTTCCACACCTTGGTTGTTGCTCTTGTCATGCTACCCTCTGTTGCACCTTGCTTTGCTTTTTTGCCCTAGAAATTCTAATCCTTTGCATCCCTTGACAACACATGATCTATCTTTTTCTTGCCTTCTAAGAGCTAGATATTGAATCTGGTGTATCTCTGTTATTTCAGATCCCCAATATCTGATTTTTGGTCCTGTATTATTCCTTTGAGTCTTCTTTCCAATGCCACAGGTTTGACCCAATTTCGATTATTCAAGAGAGAATTATACCCAATCTCTCACAATGCCCTAATTATGGACTGTTTCAGCAGAGCTAACTTGTACGGCACGCCACGTGTCACTTTTTATTCATTCGGATCTGAAATTGATAGAGTGAAAAACTAAATTCTGTGCACTATCTTCAAATTTTTACATAATTCCAATTCGATACTCAGAGAGAGAGTTATAATGATTTTCCCAAGGTCACTTCTTTGAGATAAATTTCAGGAGCCTGCAAAAACACTGACTTCCACATATCATATCTCCGAAAATATTGCGCACCTTGATCTGAAATTTTCACAGCAGCTTCCTCACGATTTATTCTTCACCACATAAAAATTTCAGCTTTTGAACCTTCGTAGAAAAAAAGTTAGAGCGCAAATGCCACGATGACTTGTTTCAGATGGTGAAATCCCTTGCATAAGGAGGAAATGAGGATCACAATTTATATAAATGATTAGGTTGAGAGGGGCTTGAACAAGTGAACGTCGGAGGGATTTTAGGAGCTTAAAAAATATTAATTATGAATTTTCAATGACCCATGCCACAACCCCATGGAGTTTTAGCCCACTAACTGGGGGTACAAACTTCAAACATGAATATCTCTCAAACCGTGAAGAATTACGTGGTGTGCCATATATCAACGGAACCATCTCGACAAGTAGAAACCATCAAAATCATTATTGAACCATAATATAGTAATTTTATAGGTCAAAATTCTCATGCAATATTTAGTTAGCCCCTGGTGTTGCTTGGGTTGACATCAATGACAACCGTTGATCAACAATCTTCCCCTTTGGCATTCATGGCAACACAAGTACTCCCCCTTTGATCATGACACCTCTTCCTACAACATTCTCTCCCCCTTTGACATCAATGGAAAAGGGTAACTCCCCTTGAAACACAACCATCCTGTGGACCTATACACACTTCCACTCCCCCTGACACATAACCGTCCTGCAGACCTGTAATCTAATGAGAACTTGGGAGAATCCCAAGCTTCTGACGAAGATATTCAAATGCTTCACGAGGTAAAGGTTTAGTGAAGATATCAGCAATTTGTTCTTTTGTACAAACATACTCAAGTTTGATATTCTTTTCAGCGACTTGTTCTCTAAAAAAATGATATTTGATTGGAATGTGTTTTGTTTTTTAATGCATGACAGGATTCTTGGAGATGCTAATGGCACTAGTGTTGTCACAGTATATAAGAATAGGCTCATTGAATTGTACTTGAAGATCTTGCAAAGTTTGTTTCATCCAAAGGAATTGAGTACAACATGATGCTGCTACAATGTATTATGCTTCCGCTGTAGATAAGGAGTTTGAGGTTTGCTTTTTGCTCAACCATGATATGAGACAACCACCTAGATATAATGTTGCTCCACTAGTACTCTTACGATCATCAACGCTTTCTACCCAATCTGCATATGTAAAAGCTTGAATAATGAGATTGTTACCCTTGGGATGCCACAAGCCATATTCTTCTGTGCCCTTTAGATATCGAAGAATTCTTTTGACGGCAATAATATGTGATTCTTTTGGTGCTGCTTGGAATCTTGCTACTTGTCCAACTGCTTGCATAACATCTAGCCAAGAGGCTGTTATATATAGAATACTACCAATCATAGATCTGTACAACCTCTGATCCACATCCTTAGATGAGTCGTCTATGCTCAATTTGCAACTTGTTACCATCGGAGTAAGGATGGGTTTGCAATCTTCCATTTTGAATTTCTTGAGCATTTCCTTGATGTACTTGGCTTGACATATAAATATTCCTTTCTCTTGCTGAGATATTTGAAGCCCTAAGAAGTATGTCAACTCACCAAGTAAAGAAATTTCAAACTCACTTTGCATCTTTGTAGAAAAGTTCTTACTTAGTCGATCATCATTTCTACCAAATATTATATCATCCACGTATTCCTCAACAATTGTTAAATTATCTTTATCTATTTGTACATAAAGATTGCTATCAAAAGTACCTTTCTTGAACCCTTGTTGACGTAGATATCCATCAAGACAAGCATACCATGCTCTGGGAGCCTACTTGAGACCATATAGAGCCTTCTTTAACCTGCAGACATAGTCTTCTTTTTGTGATAGTAGAAAACCTTCAGGTTGTCCGATGTAAACTTCTTCTTCTAATTCTCCATTCAGAAATGCTGACTTAACATCCATTTGGTAGACTTTGATTTTTCTTGAACATGCATAGGCGAGAAACATTTGGATGGCTTCCATTCTGGCAACTGGTGCAAATGTTTCGTCAAAATCAATTCCTTCCACTTGTGCATAGCCTTTGCAAACCAATCTTGCTTTGTTTCTGGTAACCTGCCCATCTTCATTCAATTTGTTCCTGAACACCCATTTAGTCCCAATGACATTTTTATCTTTTGGTCGTGGAACTAATTCCTAGGTGTTATTCTTCTCGATTTGATCCAATTCTTCATTCATAGCTGCTACCCAATGTTCATTCTGGTTGGCTTCCTCAAAACTACTAGGCTCAAAGGTTGCTAGAAAAGCATTGTGAGCTTTTTGTGATGAACGAAGCTATCGACCTTCATTTGTGTCACCAATGATTTGATTTGATGGATGGTTCTTTTGAATCCATTCTTTTGTTCTCCTTGGAGGAGCTTCTTGTTGTTGTTCTGGTACATCTTGATGATCATTATTTACTTCTTCCTCGTTGATATTTGCTTCTTGTTCTACAATTTTATCTGTGTCTTTTTCAGCCTCTGTCTCAAGTTTCAAAGATTTTATATCCTCATCATTATTCTCTAGAACACCATCTTTGTCAAATGTAACATTAATGCTCTCCACTATCTGTTTTCTTCTTAGAGTATAACATTTATAGGCCTTTCTTTTGCGTGAGTAACCAACAAAGATACCTTCATCAACACGTGATTCAAACTTACCCAAATTTTGATCTTCTCTTTTGATATAAAATTTGCTTCCGAAGATTCTGAAATATTTTACATTAGTTGGTTTTCCTTTCCATAATTCATATGGATTCTTGTTGCAATTATTTCTGAGAAGACTTCGGTTGATAATGAAGACTTTCGTATCAATTGCTTGAACCCAGAATTTTTCATCCAATTTTGAGTCCTTCAACATTTTTCTACCCATTTCCTGTACGGTTTTGTTCTTTCTTTCAGCAACTCCATTTTGCTAAGGTGTTCATGCTTTTGAAAATTGTCTTTTTATTCCATTTTCGTCACAGTATTTCTGAAATAATTTGGAATTGAATTCTCCACCATTATCTGATCTTAGACACTTTATTTTCAAATTAGTTTCATTTTCAACCAACTCCTTGTAGATCTTAAAGCACTCAAATGCTTCAGATTTTTTCTTTAGGAAACTGACGGCTGTCATCCTGGTATAGTCATCTATCTTAAACATGAAATATAATTCTCCATATAAGCATTTTGTTCTCACAGGACCACATAGATCAGTATGTATCAATTCCAATGGATGTGATGCAAAGTGCTCTTTTGTTTTAAATTGGACTTTTGTCTGCTTGCCATGCCGACAGGCCTCACATGGTGTGTTGGAAGGTTTTGAGATTTTCGGCATTTCTCGTACTGCTTCCTTTTTGCTTATCCTGACAAGATTTTCAAAGTTTATGTGACCCATTCGTTTATTCCATAACCATCTTTCATCTTCTTTAGCTAGTAGACCTGCTTTAGTTGCTTCATCCAGAACATATATGACGTTTGGAGCTCTACTTGTTGTAGCCACAATTTTACCATACCTGCCTTTCCTGATTTCACATTTTCTGGAGTTGAATAGCATTGTGTGTCCTTGATCACACATTTGTCCAACACTGAGCATATTGTGATTCATGTTTTCAACCAATAGAACATTCTTGGCTCTAACATCTTTGCTTCTGAGAGTGACGGTACCTGATCCTATAACATTTGAAGATCTATCATTTCCAAAGGATACGGTTCCATCCTTCTTCTCTTTCAGAGATACAAATTTCCTTCTATCTACAGTCATATGCATTGAGAAACCATTGTCAACATACCACACATCTTTGTTGTTTTGAGCCTTGAGAGCGAGAGCACAATTATCAGTCTTCTTCTTCTTCCATGTTCGTTCATTATATGGCTTCGAAGATTCTTCTGGAGGATTTTCAAGTCTGCAGTCTCTGGCTATGTGTCCAAAGTTCTGAAATTTGTAACATTCCATATTATTTCTTAAATTTTCAAATCTATTGATGTTTCGTTGAGCCCTGGGAGGTTCATATTCGAAGAATCTCCTAGAATTGTATTGGTTCCTAGGGTACGTGCGACATTCTACAGCTTTATGACCAAATTTTCCACATGAATAAAAATAGCCATGAAAAATATGTAGGTACCTGGATGGAAATCTTCGTCGAGGAATCGTCTTCCAAGGATGTGCTTGCGAATCTTGTCCAATGAAGTCTACATGTATGTCAGATCTCATAGGTTCATTGTATTTTGTTGTAGAAGGTCTTGCTTCTTCTTCTTTGTAACCGAGGCCAGTTCTGTCGTTGTAAGATCGTTGATTGTTGATGAATTCTTCCAATACCCTTGAGTTGTTGACATAGTTTTGGAAAAAATTTCCCTTCTTCACTTCCTTACGCAGCGAGACTACTTCGGCTTCTAATGCTTCCCTTTCTTGGTTGCTTTCTTCCAACTTCTTTTGAAGTGACTCTTCAATACATTCGTGTTCTTCAACTTCAATTTTGAGACCTTGAACTTGTTCTTCAAGAGTATTGGAACGGATCTTCTCAGCATTGAGCTCTTTTATAAGCTTGATTGCCTCCTCATAAAATTCTTCTATGGTCAACCCTTCTTCTTTATTGTTTGATACTTCTTGTTTATTGTGCTTGGCCATAAACAATACTTTCTCATTGGCTTCTTCTTTGTTGTCACTTTCTTCATCGGATGATGAGCTATCTTCTTTAGAGAGAAAGTTCCTTTTGGATCCTTTCTTTTTGCCTTGCTTGTTGAATTTCTTAAAGCCTTTCTTTCCTTTTGAGTTGCCATCACTTTCGTTCGAACATTTTGCTGCGAAATGCCCAACCTCACCACAGCCGAAACATATCAATGGAAGTTTACCTTTGAATTTTCCCTTACCAGTTTTTAGTTTTCTCGTAAAGTAAGCATATTCTTCATCTGAAAGACCTTCTCCATCATATCCCTTTTCTTCACACTTGCAGGTGCATGTCATTTCAATTGAAGGTTGTTTGTCCTTATTGGCTTTCTTAGATGCAACAAATGCAGTTTCTAGATTTGAAGTACCCTCTTCTTCATCAAGTCTCATTTCATATGCTATGAGAACTCCATGTAATTCCTCTTTGCTGAGTTTGTCCAGATTTGCAATGTATTCTAAAACTGATACCTTTGGGTTGAATCTCCCTGGTAACGTTCTAAGAATATTCCGTATAACAGTCTTCTAGTCAACTGGCTCTCCCAATCCTTCAAGAGTATTGGTTATTTCATCAACATATTGGAAGTATGCAGCAATGTTGCAATCTTATTTCATTCTGAGTTTCTCATATTTTGCTCTATAGATTTGAAGCTTTACTTCTTTGACATTTGAGTCACCTGCATATATATTCTCAAGCTTGTCCCATACATTTTTGGCAGTTTTACAACCCAACACCTTATGATAAGCAGATTCAATAAGTCCACTGATAATAATATTCTTTGCTTTTGCATCATTTACCAAATTCTTCTTACCTTGTTCATCCGCGGTTGATGTAAATCCATTTTGAACAGTGTTTCATACTTCGTAACCTTGCACCAAAAGATAGACCTCCATTCTTCCTTTCTAGAGTGCATAATTAATTTCATTGAACAGAGGTACACCATTCTTGGTATGCTCCATGACATCCTTCCAGTTGTTAAACTTCTATTGAAGGAACCAAGCTCTGATACCAATTGTTGGAAATACTGAGAGGGGGGGTGAATCAGTATTCCTTTCAATTAGAGCATTAGTTAATCTTCAATTATTATCAGTGTTTGTACAATGATAGCAGTAAACAAAAGGAACACAAATGCATACAGTTTTTAAGGTGGAAACCCACTCTGGGACAAAAACCACCTAATGCTTTTCTAATAATTCTTTAATATTCAACTCCAATTGAGAATAAAGCTCGAACTTCCTAGAATCTAGAAAAGCATTCTTCTCCAGCTCCCACTAGATGGATGCTCCAACACCCGAGATTCTTCAGTAATCAACTGAACGGATGCCCCAACACCCAATGAGCTACAACTCACCCTAGCACCACCCTACCACGCTGTAGAAGAATAAAAGAAAAATGGACTCCCATACCAGGGAAAATGGTCCACTTTACAATGATATAGAATGATGTAGAAGAAGAAGATACACTAGACCATAACCCCAACTTTGACACAACCACCTAATGATGATCCTAGACCACCCGACACTGCCTCTTCAACTCTTGGCAGATAGACACTAGTACAATTTGTACAATAATGTATTTACAATGACTAAGTACAATGATATCTTTACAATGATTGTATGCAGTGTTGCCCACTTGAAGACTTCATGTGATGAACTTATTGTTGATGTTCCACACCTTGGTTGCTGCTCTTGTCATGCTACCCTCTGCTACACCTTGCTTTGCTTTTCTGCCCTAGAAATTTTGTTCCTTTGCAACCCTTGACAACACATGATCTAGCTTTTTCTTGCCTTCTAGGAGCTCGATATTGAATCTGGTGTATCTCTGTTATTTCAGATCCCCAATATCTAATTTTTGGTCCTATAGTAGTCCTCTGAATCTTCTTTCCAATGCCACAGGTCTGACCCAATTTTGATTCTTCAAGAGAGAGTTATACTCAATCTCTCACAATTCCCTAATTATGGACTGTTTCAGTAGAGCTAACTTGTACGGCGTGCCATGTGTCACTGTTTCTTCATTCAGCTCTGAAATTGATAGAGCGAAAACTAAATTTTGTGCACTATCTACTACTTTTTACAGAATTCCAATCTGATACTCAGAGAGAGTTATAACGATTTTCCCAAGGTCACTTCTTTTAGATGAATTTTAGGAGCCTGCAAAAACTTTGACTTTCACAGATCATATCTCCGAAAATATTGCGTACCTTGATCTGAAATTTTCACAACAGCTTCCTCATGATTTTAGCTTCGCCTCAATAAAATTTCAGCTTCTGAACCTTCGTAGAAAAAACGTTAGAGCACAAATTCCACGATGACCTGTTTCAGATGGCGAAATCCCTTGCATAAGGAGGAAATGAGGATCACAATTTATATAAATGCTTAGGTTGAGAGGGGCTTCAACAAGTGAACGTGGGAGGGATTTTAGGAGCTTAAAAACTATTAATTATGACTTTTCAATGAACCATGCCACAACCCCATGGGGTTTTAGCCCACTAACTGTGGGTACAAACTTCAAACATGAATATCTCTCAAACCATGAAGAATTACGTGGCGTGCCATATATCAACGGAAACATCTCGACAAGTAGAAACCATAAAAATCATTCTTGAACCAGAATATAGTAATTTTATAGGTCAAAACTATCATGCAATATTGGGTTAGCCCCTGATGTTGCTTGGGTTGACATCAATGACAACCGCTGATCAACACAATCCCTCCTATAGCAGCATAGTCACCCAGTGATTTATGTAGTCCAACAACAGAGGTGTTCTAGAGAGGGAGAAATTCCAAGGCATTTCTGCTTGGAATCCAATGAGGGGTCAACCCTTCAATATTTGAGCTTTGGGGAGCATTTTTAACCAATTTATCTATCAGTTAAATTAGCCCATAGCTATGCATACCCAGAAATAGTGTGTTTTCAAACCCTAGGAGGGTGATTTTCCGGGGTCAACCTTTTCCAGAAATCCTTTCTGGGTTATTCTGGGTTTTTGGAGTAGAGTCTGATGTCCAAATCCTGGAATATTTTTTTAGTGCTAGATCAGCTTCATCTACGCAACCCTATTCAGCCAACAGGGCAGTGCAGAGGAAGAGTCCAGCAGAGCAGCAGTAGAGCGGTGTTTTGGGTGGGAGAATCTGAGGGCCATTCCAGCCAGCTTATCCAGCTAGATTGTTATCCTTTTTCGCACTATTGTACTTATTTCTCATCTCCATTATTTTAATAAAATGGCTCAGCAGTTTTGGCTCTTTTCATGGTGTTTTTAATGTGTTTTCCATATTGCTATAGATTTATTCTGTGTATGCTTTGTATTGCTATCATTTTCCTATTTAGAATATTACAGGTTCTCCCCAATATAAATTTCCCAACTAGACCTCACATTGTTTGGAATAGGAGCCCCATCTGAGAAACAGGCTTGAATGTCATAATATTAATGATTTTCCTTGGCTGCAATAAACAACATAAGAAAGTACGCATATAATTTTGAAATAAGAAAGTAAGTTAGCCTTGTGAAGTACTCAATTTCAATGTGTATAAAGGTTATTTCACAGACCGTAAAGAGAAATTGACTCTTTAATATAAAATTAATGATATTATCCTAATAAATACACACATATATATCTAAAAGAATTGTTAATTATCTTGTGAAATAGTTCAAAAATAAACAATGATCAAGAAATCAAGAGACACATAATTCAAAGACGTATATTAAAGCCAATGAAATATTTCATTTTCCTTAGCATATATAAACACAAACATACACCGCAAGCAATGAAATAATAGTCTTACAACATTCATGATATGTGCATGAAATTTTGTCGACTCTGAGAGTTTCAAATCATCAAGTGAAAGTTCCAAGATACACAATCACAATGATACACCACTAGATCCAATAGTGGAGCGTTAAGCCACCACTTGCTCCTAAAAAGGATGATATTCTCTCTTATACCTAGCTTGAGAAGCCAAGGTCAAAAATATTTTGCTTGAGTTAAAAGGGTATATTTATAAAAAATGAGGTGACTCTTCACCTCCCATGTGACTCTTGATCTCCCTCGTGACTCTAGAGCTCCCACATAACTTTTGATCTTCTATGTGACCTTTGAGCTCCTACATGACTCTAGGACTTTCTAGTGACTTTTAACACATTTTACATTTTACTTTATTTTAAATACAAAATTGCATTCCAAGAACTGTGTAAAAATACATGTACAACATAAGAATTTTTGGTGACACTTTGAGAAGCCATAATTTTGTGATTGTGACATAATAATTCATTGTATCAATGCCAAGCTCTTCTCTTTGTTTCTCTGCCTTTAACTCTTCATGATATATCTTGTTGTACTTCATCCTCACCCTCCAAAGGGTCTAGTTATAGTATCAGAGTCTTCCAATTCTTCTTGAGTTGTCATTTATCTAGTGTAGTTTAAAGTTCCTTTATCTCTTTGTATGATGATGTCTTTGTTCTTTGTCTCCACAAGAGTCTTCGTGCACCTTCTACTTGATCATCCCTTTAAAAATTATCTACCATGTTAGGATAATAGTACCTACAAGAAAATATCATTCATAGAAAGTCAAGGATTGCGCATTGAGCAAGTTTAGAGGAAAACGAGGCATTCTTGGGCACTGTGACTACACAATGCGCAGTACCTAAGGAGGAGGCTCTATGAATTCGCATTTGGCTTCTATAAGGGTCCATAAATGACCCCACTATCCACAAGAAGTGCACAGTGTGCAAGGCAAGGAAGCCTTAATCGTAATTTCTAATCCAGGTGGATATTGGTGGCCACCCATATATTCCATTTGGACCCCCGCCATCAGTTCTTTCACTTTTTCAGTTTTAGCACAACCTACTATTTTTAGCAGTTTTTCGGTTCCTGGACTTCCGGAGTCGTTTTGAGGCCCTAAAAGATGTTTTTTGGGAAAACCAGGAGCAACATGGTAGTTCCTTTGATGTTGCTCACATCAAAAGTTGTAGTCCTCTGATAGATCTTTATAACGAGGTATTGAGCATGTCAAACGGGGATCATATGCCAAATTTACATCCCCGGGAAGTTGATGTACCAATTTACCCAAACGGGGCCCATAGTTTTGGGCGCTTCATCTCATAGGGTTAGGTTTTTAGATGTTTAGGGTTTTCCATTGCTTCTCAACAATAAATAGGCCTTACAGCCTCATTATAACACAGTTCAAAGTCCTGTAGCCACCACATCTCTTCTCAAAGATAAGCTACCAACGCCCTAGCTAGTTTATTTCCATTATGTCTGTAAGGATATTACAGTTATTTGTTATTAATGAAATGAAGTATTATTTCTACTACATCTCTGTGTTTATGTCTATTTCTATATTTTATTGCAGTCCTGCATAAATCTGGATCGTTGGTATCAAAGCGGTCTGTTATTTTTATGTTTTTTCTTTGCATGTCCCCAAAGAGGTCAAGGTATAAGGAGTCAGGACTCGATCTAGTTGAACCCTTGCAATATCAGCCTCGCAAACCCCGATGACCTCCCATGGCGGAAGAAAATAAAGACAAAGGAGCAGGAGATCCTATCAAACTATTGCTCAAGGAGGCTCTCGAGAAATAGGGGAATGCGATGATGGATAAACTTTCCCAGATCCTTCAACGGCTACCCACCGACGGTGCATCTACATCCAACAACCACTCTAGAGGCACCTCTCCTTTCAAAGTATAGGTCAACTTCGACATTCCTATATTTTAAGGCAAGATATATGTTGACGCCATTGATAGATGGTTGAATTTTCTGGATTGGTATTTCTCGGTCCATTATTTATCCGACCGAGAAAAGATTACTTTTGCAGTCCTCAAACCTTCCCCCCATGTCAAAGACTAGTGAGAAACCTATCGTGAGCAAAAGAACGAGAGGGAACCCTCTCTGCTCTCAGTCGCACCCACTTGGAATTTGTTCCGAGATGAAATCAAGGAAAAATATTACCCCGTGGGGAGCTATGAGGACAAATACATCCAATGGACCACGCTGCGGTGGCAAAGGGATCAAGATGTGCACGAACTAACGAATTTGTTCCATACCCTACGCACAAAGTTGGGTATTAAAGATTTAGAGAGACATTTGGTGCTAAAGTACCGCAGTTGTTTGCACAGATACATTCAGGAGGAAATGGAGTTCCTCGACATTACCTCGCTTGGCACGGCATATCACTATGCCACCAAGATCGAACATAAATTTAAGCAAAAGAAGCGAGACTTTGGATTCGTGAATCTGAAGCCAGGGAAAGGTGCCCCCGAACCACAGAACAAGGGGGGAATCCAAAGCGAGCTGAATCAGAACAACACCACAAATACAAAGAAGGACGCAGGGGAGTGGTATGAATTTCATAATAGCCCCACTCAAAACACAAACGAGTGTCGGGCCAAACAGTCGTTGGTGGTCGAACTAAAGGCACCTGAATCAGATGCATGTTTTGATCCTGAGTCAGAACCAGGCAAGGGAAATGAAAAGGGAAGTAGATCATTGATGCAAATCCCTGTGCCATTTTTTCCACCACCAAGCTCTAGAGGGAGGATCCCGAGGACCCAGAGGAGGGGGAGTGCCTCTTCCATTCGCAAATTTGGGTGAAGGGTTCTCCACAGCAATTCCTTGTCAATAGAGGAAGCCAAAAGAACCTCATTTCAGCAGAGGTCGTGAATTGGCTTGTCCTAATGACCATAGCACACCCACAGTCATATACCATTGGGTGGCTTCACCAAGGAAAATATCTTTGCGTCAGTCCGCAGTGCCGCCTTCCGTACAACATCAAGCCATTCACGGATGAGGTATTATGTGATGTTGTGTAATATTCCAAAGTTAGCATGCAGCTACTTGGAATATTGATTTTTGTTTTTATCACCTGGCAGTTGAATAAATGGGTAAGGAGGCCCATGCATATTAAAAACATGAATAAAATCCCTCACAATGTGAAAAGGGATCATCATAGGAGCTGGATTTCACACCCTCATGTGTGAAAAGGGACTTTTGCATGTGGACAAGGTCAAGTTTGACCAAGTCAACAACGCTGGGATAAGAGGTGGAGATAATCTTTGGAGACAACGCAGAGATAGTGGGAGGAAGATTCCTTGGTGAAGGAAACCCTAATGAGTGGGACCCAAGGTGAGAGGGCTTACATTTGTATAAAAGGACGGCAAGGCAGCCATAGCAAGACATGTTATGGATTATTGAATTTGTGGTCTGTTAGACTATTGTGCTTTCTTCAATTGTTTAGTTGAGATTGTTGTGTTGCTTAGCACAAGGCATTCCTGTTTAGGAATTCCTTCTCCTTTCTTGAGAGGCCTCTTGAAGGAGTTTGCATTTCATTTCTCCACTTCCAGGCTTCAAGCCAAGCCACCTCCTTCAGCTACAGCATTATTTCTGCAGCAGTATAACGTTGTGTTGTAGGGTGTTGCAGTGGAGGGTTGAGAAACCCACTTTCTGAGCTAGTTTTCCATAAGAGGAAGGATTCCTTCTTTTGGGAGATCGGCAAGGAGGGTTCCTAGGCATATTTCAGATCTTGGCACTTGGCCAACACATTTTATTTCACCTATAGCGCAGTATCCCTCAGTGACTACGTTATTTTCATTGAGCATTTGCAGTGAGGGTTTGCAGGTTGTTTGGAGGGTGAGATCTTCAGTTTTAGGATCAGTATTTCACTTGGAAGATCCATTGGAGGAGGTTTATTTATTCAGCTTATGCATCATCTTCAGCCATCTCCATCCAGTTCTTGATTTGCAACTATTATTTAGTCCTAGGACTACAACTCCAGCATTTTGTACTTTTTGCATATTTCAAGAAATCATTTCTGGATTGTCTTGAAATTGAGTTTGGGAGTCTAGATATTCACTCCCAACATTGTGTGGGGCCTATATTTGTATATTTGTGTATTGGCACTTCTCAGCAGCAGTTATCTCTAACAAAATTGATTTTTCATAGCCTTGGGAATTTTTTGTGTAGCAGTGTATTTCATTTTCCATAGACATGTTCTCTTGAGGCTTGTTTTGCCTAGCTTGAGTGATTATTTCCTCAAGGATTTGTATACATTTGCTGCTATGATCTTAATTTTTTGTGTAGCAGGGTATTTCATTTTCCATAGACATGTTCTCTTGAGGCTTGTTTTGCCCAGCTTGAGTGATTATTTCCTCAAGGATTTGTATACATTTGCTGCTATGATCTTAATATGATGGCTATTTGGATCTTCTTACATTTTATGTGTTGATGTATCACTACTACTCCATTTTTGTGTTCATGTATTGCTGCATCCCCATTTTGGGATATTACAGTGGTATCAGAGCATAATCTTGGCTTAGCCTGTGGAATCTCAACCAATATGCTATCAAGAAGACAAGAAGAAGAAAAAATGAACAGAAAAGATAGAAATAAGACTCCATTCTTTGGAGGGAGGAAGGAGGAGAAACTTCCAAAGTTTCTTTCTCAAACTTTGCAGAGCATTCATGAAGATCTCAAGAAGATGAGGAGGGAGATGAATAGAGAATCTCCAAGAGAGTTTGAATCTGAAGCAAACTCTAGATTTTCATATGATGAGTGTGAGCATGTATCCACACACTATGATGCATAGCGCAGTCATATGCCCAGATTTTCCAGGAGAGAAAGGGAAGAAGAAGGAATGACTAGGAGGGAAACTCTTAGTGATTTTCTGCAAGAGTATGAATCTCAAACTCAGAAGTTTAGAGATCACATCACTTTTCCATAGTTTTGCAAGATCAAGGTGAAGAGAAGCAAGTAGCATGATATGGATAGATTTCTTCTATCTACTTTTGATGGCTCACCTACATGTTCAGCTAGAGCTTGGATGGAGGAGCTAGACACCTATTTGCAGCAGCACCAAATTTCTGAAGATGAAGCCATCAAAGTTGTAGCGCTGCATTTTGGAGGTAAGGCCTATGCATGGTGGATATTTGAGTCTTTTTCTTTGAAAAATGCAAATACTTCTTCTTATGCAAGGTTCACTAAGACATTAGTGGAAATATTTGATGAGAAACATGCTGAAACACATGTGGTGGAGCTAAACAAACTTAAACAAACAAAAACCTTGCATGTGTTGGAGGAACCTATGAGCTCAATTCCACTTCAGAAAACCATTGAGGAGGCTGACATATTACATCATACCTTGTTAGAGGCAAGACCTCTATCTCACATTTTTTAACAAGAGGGCATGGAGATCCCTTTTCCAAAAGAGGATCCAATTCTTGGGAGGTTGTCTATTCATATTGAGGAGGAATAAAAGGTTGAGGGTAACAGCGCTATCATGTCTAGAGTATATCTAGCACCTCATGCAGAGGTAAAGGGAGCACATGCTCCAACTATAGGGATTCTTGTATCATTGCAAGGAATTCCCTAGGATCTCATATGTGGAGATAAAGGCACAACTCATGATCTACATGTGCCATTGATGATAGGGTGTGAAACTATGGAGATAAAAGGAGGAGATAGGGAGGATGACCAGCATCATACGATGAGGAGCACACACCCCTATCTATTTTAGGAGGTTTATGCACCTAAGATGGAGACTGGATTGCACAGTGAAGGCAGGGGCAAGTCTGTCCATTCATATATACAGTCTACTCTTGATGTTGATGTCTCATTACATGGAGACATTTCACCAAGGAGACCACCAGATCAGCAGATGATGAGGGATGCTTTACATTTGGAGGCACCACTCATTGATTCTAGAGGGGTGAGGACCTTGGGAGAGCTGGGTAAGCATTGAGAGTCTTCAGTAGACTCAAGGAGAGGAGAAACATTCTCTCAAAATCGTCATTACCCACTCTCATTTCAGATTATGTGCTATGGCAGGAGCAGCATGGGAAGGACATCAGCCTTCCAACTTGCATCTTTGGCATGGGAGATGTCAAAGAGGAGGAAAACCATATGACAGGTTCTCTTTATGATAGATCATCAGCATTGTCACTATGGGGGATAGATCCATATTGGAAATCCCAGCTGTTGGTGGATTATTCCAAGGATCTTTCTACTTGTATGATATTGGATGGCCAATTGCATGAAGAGGGATATTCAGTTAGAGATGGGGTCATCTACTATCATGGTAGGATCTTCTTGTCTAGAGCTTCTAAGCTCAAGGAGAAGTTGCTACAAACAGCTCATGAAGATTTCCTTTTCAGCCACACTTTTCTATGAGAGCATACCACACCATCATGGAGGGGTACATTTGGGAAGGCTTTGAGGAGGAGATATATCATCATTTGAGGAGATGCATGGATCATGTGGAGATGGAGGAGATACATAACTCTTTGGGGGAGTTATCACAACCACCTCTTTTCTCTTTGAGGATGAGAGGGGATCCATCTATGAGTCACTCCATTTGCATGAGCAAAACATATGGTAAGGATATTGTTTGGTTGCATAATGATTTGTATAATGAATATATGCATTCCTTAACCATATATGTGCAGGACTTTGCTCAAGGGAGGAGCATTCTTCCTTCTAGATCTCATGGTCTACTTGAGGCCATGAGCAGTATTGATGGCCACTCCCTAGGAGGACTTGGGGAGGAGATATCTTATGGAGAACATGCTTACTTTGCACCATACACCATACACTTTCTCCAAACTTGTGAGGATATTGGGGCAGCAAGCAAGTGGTTGAGAAGCCACACATTATGTCATTCTCTATTGCAGTTGAGCATCAAACTGCGTTGGTTTCATTTGAGGGACCATTGTCCTTCTCCCTTACTACATATGGCAGCAAGTATGGTTCTCATTATGGTTCCCTATGTTGTTGTTGTTCTTATTTTTATTGGGAGCATGATTGGGGGAGAGACACATTGGTTGGATGTGTCCTTTGGGGAAGAGGATTCCCACACTTTTTGCATTACATGTTCTAATGGGAGCATGGGAGGTGATATGGCCACCATAGCAACACACTTGTTTCTTTATGAGGTGGGCCATGAGATTGATTGGAGCACTTGGGCTATGACTCTCATAAATCATTTGGAGAAACTTTTCTATGAGTTTCCATGTCATGTTGTGCA
The DNA here is from genome assembly GCA_034641835.2 of Pinus albicaulis. Lineage (NCBI taxonomy): Eukaryota > Viridiplantae > Streptophyta > Pinopsida > Pinales > Pinaceae > Pinus > Pinus albicaulis. The sequence continues at coordinate 1,637,109,865 of CM076580.1, forward strand.
ACAGCAATTAGGAAAACTGCGTTGTGACCACTTGGGAAACTGTTGGTGCCTTTCAGCTCTACATGAAACCTTCAGTATTCCCCTCACATGGATACCATATGATGGTGATTTCCTATTCATCATATATGGGATGGTTTGGGCCAGCATGATTCACAACGTTGGAGGGAAGATCTTTGGAGATCCAATTTTCTTCTTGCCACTTGGAGGCAACATTTTTGCAACCCAAGAGCAGCCGACACTCTATACTTATCATAAGTGGAGAGGAGGACAGCGTGGGGTAGGCTATTTTGTCTACCATAATCAGATTTTCAGCCCACCTACATTGCAGGAGCTCAAGGTGGAAGAGGATTTTCAGGAGTTGCCATGTTGGGAGGTAACTCATTTTGTATGGATGATAGCTTGGGGATGGAGGATCCACATGGGAATAATGATTCCCATTACATTTCAGATCCCGTTCCTCAAAGGGACCTCTAGATAGCAGCCTATTGCCTCCTTGAGTAATCTACTTGTTCATGATGATAGCTATTTAGCTAGCTTGCATGCTTGGGAGAGGCAATATGGAGATTTATTGATGAGACAGCATCTCACTCCTTGGAAGAGTTTATCATATGTGGATGCTACAATAGGAGGAGGGAAAACTTCTTAGTTCTATCCTTGCAGTTGCTTGAGGACAAGCAACATTTGGGAGGGGAGGACTGTAATATTCCAAAGTTAGCATGCAACCACTTGGAATATTGATTTTTGTTGTTATCACCTAGCAGTTGAATAAATGGGTAAGGAGGCCCATGCATATTAAAAACACGAATAAAATCCCTCATAATGTGAAAAGGGATCATCATAGGAGCTGGATTTCACACCCCCATGTGTGAAAAGGGACTTTTGGATCTGGACAAGGTCAAGTTTGACCAAGTCAACAGCGCTGGGATAAGAGGTGGAGATCATCTTTGGAGACAGCGCAGAGATAGTGGGAGTAATATTCCTTGGTGGAGGAAACCCTAATGAGTGGGACCCAAGGTGAGAGGGCTTCCATTTGTATAAAAATAGGGCAAGGCAGCCATAGCAAGACATGTTATGGATTATTGAATTTGTGGTCTATTAGACTATTGTGCTTTCTTCAACTGTTTAGTTGAGATTGATGTGCTACTTAGCACAAGGCATTCTTGTTTAGGAATTCCTTCTCCTTTCTTGAGAGGCCTCTTGAAGGAGTTTGCACTTCATTTCTCCACATCCAGGCTTTAGGCCAAGCCACCTCCTTCAGCTACAGCGTTATTTCTGCAGCAATATAACGTTGTGTTGCAGGGTGTTGCAGTGGAGGTTCACAACACCACTTCCAGAGCTTATTTTTCAGAGGAGGAAGCTTTCTCTCCTTTGGGAGATCAGTGAGGAAGCCCTTTGAGCATATTTCAGATCTTGGCTCTTGGCCAACAAATTTTCTTTCACCTACAACGCAGTATCCCTCAGTGAATGTGTTATTTTCATGGAGCATTTGCAGTGAGGGTTTGTAGGTTGTTTGGAGGGTGAGATATCCAGTGTTAGGATCAGCCTTTCACTTGGAAGATCCATTGGAGGAGGTTTATTTATTCAGCTTATGCATCATCTTCAGCCATCTCCATCCAGTTCTTGAGTTGCAGCTGTTATTCAGTCCTAGGACTGCAACTCCGGTATTTTGTACTTTTTGCATATTGCAGGAAATCCTTTCCAGATTGCCTTGAAATTGAGTTTAGGAGTCTAGATATTCACTCCCAACATTGTGTGGGCCCTATATTTGTATATTTTTGTATTGACACTTCTCAGCAGCAGTTATCTCTAATAAAACTGCGTTGTCATAGCCTTGGGCATTTTCTGTTTAGTAGTGTATTTCATTTTCCATAGACGTGTTCTCTTGAGGCTTGTTTTTCCCAGCTTGAGTGATTATTTCCTCAAGGATTTGTATACATTTGTTGCTATGATATTAATATGATGGCTATTTGGATCTTCTTACATTTTATATGTTGATGTATCACTGCTACTCCATTTTTGTGTTCATGTATTGCTGCATCCCCATTTTGGGATATTACATGTTGCTCCTCTTGATGTGTCTGATGTATTATTGGGCCAACCATACTTGTGGAAGCGACATGCTATGTATGAGTCTAGGCCTTGTTCTATTTTATTACTTTGGGAAATAAATTGTACAGGATACTGGAGGTAGTACCACCTCCTGCCATATCTTTGACTACAACAAAACAACGCAATAAGATTGTTTCCCAAACCAGGAAATTTTTTTTCATTACAATTCGCCCACAGGGAAAGAAGAAGATTGTGGCCAGAGCCTAGAAAGAGGGCTCCCCTGTATGGCAGCAGCAGATAGACAAAGTCATGGAGGAATACGAGGACATTTTCTCCTCACCCACAGAGGTTCCTCTACATTGTCAAGTCAAGCACTCCATTAATCTAACCCCATGCGCGCCACCACCTGATGTTGCCATACCTCATGCAACCACACAAATGAATCCACACATGTACTTTCTAAGGCTGATAAAGAAACCAAATTTATTGAACGCATCTAGCAAGTCCGTGACATCTTCGACAAATTCAATACCAAGTTCAGCAGAATTTGCATCATCCCATGGAGGAACTCAACGCAATGGGGACCATTTCTTCCTTGGGGGGGGGGGGAATGATCCAGGTGGATATTGGTTGCCACCCACCTATTCCATTTGGACCCCCACCATCGGTTCTTTCAGTTTTTCAGTTTCCGCACAACTTACTATTTTTAGTAGTTTTTTGGGTCCTGAACTTTCGGAGCCGTTTTGAGGCCCTAAACGACATTTTTTGGGAAAACCGGGAGAAACATGGAAGTTCCTTTAATGTTTATCATGTCAAAAGTTGAATTCCTCGGATAGATCTTTATAAATAGGTATTGAGCACATAGAACGAAGATCATGTGCTAAAGTTACGTCCCCAGGAAATTGATGTACCAATTTACCCAAACGGGGCCCATAGTTTTGGGCGCTTCATCTCCTAGGGTTAGGTTTTTGGATGTTTATGGTTTTCCATTGTTTCTCAACAATAAATAAACCTTCGAGCCTCATTGTAACATGGTTCATAGGCCTATAGCCGCCACATATCTTCTCAAATATAAGCTACCAATGCCCTAGCTAGTTTATTTCCATTATGTCTGTAGGCATATTTCAGTTATTTGTTATTAATGAAACGAAGTATTATTTTTGTTGCATCTTTGTGTTTAAGTCTGTTTCTATATTTTATTGCATTCCTGCATAAATTCGGATCAGTGGGATCAGAGCGGTTTTCTCTTTCTCTATTTTTCCTTTGCATATCCCCAACGAGGTCAGGGTATAATGAGTTAGGGATTGATCTGGTTGAACCCTTGCAAGATCAGCCTCGCAAACCTCGACGACCTCCCATGGCAGAAGAAAAGAAAGACGAGGAAGAAGAAGATCCTATCAAATTATTACTTGAGGAGGCCCTCGAGAAACAAAGGAACACGATGATGGATAAATTTTCCCAGATCCTTCAACGACTGCCCACCAAGGGCGAATCTACATCCAGCGGCCACTCTGGAGGCGCCTCTCCTTTCAAGGTAGAGTTCAACTTCATCATTCCTATATTTTAAGGCCAGATAGATCTAGACATTGTAGATAGATGGTGGAATTTGTTGGAAGGGTATCTATCGGTTCATGATTTCTCTGACCGAGAAAATATTACTTTTTCACTCCTCAAAGCTACCCCCCATGTCAAACACTGGTGGGAAACCTATTGTGAGCAAAAGGGCGAGAGGGAACCCTCTCTATTCTCGGTCGCACCCACTTGGAATTTGTTCCGAGATGGCATCAAGGAACAATATTACCCTATGAGAGTTATGAGGACAAATAAATCCAATGGACCATGCTGCGGCAACAAAGGGATCAAGATGTGCACGAATTGACGAATTTGTTCCATACCCTGCGCACAAAGTTGGGGATTAAAGATTCAGAGAGACATTTGGTGCACAGGTACTGCAATTGTTTGCATAGATACATTTAGGAGGAAATGGAGTTCCTCGACATTACCTCGCTTGGCACGGCATATCGCTATGCCGCCAAGATCGAACAAAAATTTAAGTAGAAGAAGTGAGACTTTGGATCCGCGAATCCGAAGCCAGGGAAAGGCGCCCCCAAACCACAGAACAAGGGGCAAAGCCAAAGTGGGGTGAATCAAAACAACACCACAAATTCAAAGAAGGACACAGGGAAGTGGTGTTAATTTCACAACATCCCCACTCATAGCACAAATGAGTGTCGGGCCAAATAGTCGTTGGTGGCCGAACTGAAGGCACCCGAATCAGATGCATGTTCTGATCCTGAGTCAGAACTAGATAAGGGAAATGACAAAGGGAATAATATCATTGATGTGGATCCCAGTGCCATTGTTGCCACCACCAAGCTCTAGAGGGAGGAACTCGAGGATCCAGAGGAGGGGGAGTGCCTCTTCCATTCGTAGATGTGGGTGAAGGGTTCTCCACTGCAATTCCTTATCGATAGTGAAAGCCAAAAGAACCTCATTTCAGCAGAGGTCGTGAAGTGGCTCGACCTACCGACCATAGTACACCCGCAGCCATATACCATAGGGTGGCTTCACCAACGAAGAGATCTCTGCGTCCGCCAGCAGTGGCGCCTTTCGTACAGCATCAAGCCATTCACAGATGAGGCATTGTGTGATGTTGCTCCTCTTGATGTGTCTGATGTATTATTGGGCCAACCATACTTGTGGAAGCAACATGCTATGTATGAGTCTAGGAATCGTTCTGTTATTACTTTGGGAAATAAATTGTACAGGATACCGGAGGTAGTACCGCCTATTGCCATCTCTTTGACTACTGCAAAACAACGTAGTAAGATTGTTTCCTAAACCAGGAAAATTATTTTCATTACAATTTGCCCACAGGGCAAGAGGAAGATTGTGGCCACAGCATCTAAACAAGGCTCCCCTCCATGGCAGTAGAAGATGGAAAAATTCGTGGAGGAATACGAGTACATTTTCTCTTCACCCACAAAGGTTCCTCTACATTGTCAGGTCAAGCACTCCGTTAATCTGACCCCAAGTGCGTCGCCGCCTGATGTTGCCATACCTCATGCAACCACACAGACAGAATCTACACATGCATTGTCTGAGGCTGATAAAGAAACCAAATTTATATAACGCATCCAACACATCCCCCAGCAGATCTGTGACATCTTCGACAAATCCAATACCAAGTTCAGCAAAATTTGCCTCATCCCATGGAGGAACTCAACGCAATGGGTACTGTTGCATCCTAAGGGAGGAATAATGATCCATGTGGATATTGGTGGCTACCCACCTTTGATGTTGCTCACATCAAAAGTTGTAGTCCTCAGATAGATCTTTCTAACGAGGTATTGAGCACGTCAAACAGAGATCAGATGCCAAAGTTACATCCCCGGGAAGTTGATGTACCAATTTACCCAAACGAGGCCCATAGTTTTGGGCGCTTCATATCCTAGGGTTAGGTTTTTGGATGTTTAGGGTTTCCATTATTTCTCAATAATAAATAGGCCTTTGAGCCTCATTGTAACACAGTTAAGAGGCCTGTAGCCTCCACATCTCTTCTCAGATATAAGCTACCAACGACCTAGCTAGTTTATTTCCATTATGTCTGTAAGCATATTTAAATTATTTGTTATTAATGAAATGAAGTATTATTTCCACTGCATCTCTATGTTTATGTCTATCTCTATATTTTATTGTGTTCCAGCATAAATCTGGATCAATTTCGCATTGGTCAAGGGTAACCAGCAAGGCTAAGTGACTAAGCTCTAAAGTTGCTCAATGTGCAGTTGAATGAGGTTGTTCTCTAGGATTGTACAATGTGTAGTTATAAGAGATAAAGACTTCATCACTATAGTTTAGGACTGTAGAGTGTGTAGTAGTTGGAGGTTGAAAGTTGAAGATTGATTTTGCAGGTTGTGAGGACAAAGAAAACTCCAAAATTGACTAAATGTGAGATCAATGAGACAAGAGGGTAAGAGAAAAAGCATATAATAAGCCTTGAACATGATCACACACACATATACAATCAACCACATGAAAATAAGATATGCAGTACCCAAAATCAACATGCATACTAATGGACTCGATGGTCAAGTTGAAATATAAAAGTAGTTGCTTTTTCATTAAAGGTAAAAGGTAGCACACTACATCTTCATGTCAGACATAGAGTACTATAGCAATTTTCATCTTAACATGATCTCAAGAATGATTGTTACTATTCCACAAACCTAAAATAGTAACAAGAGTGATTGTTATTATTTGTGTGTGTGTATTTGTGTGTGTTCCTATTTGTGTTTCTATGTTTGTGCCTATATATGTGTCCATGTTTATGTCTATAATAGGTAGCATACTACATTTCAAACATTGAGTACTTTAACAGTTGTTTTCTGGATAAATCCCTCTTGTGGACAAGAGAGATCTCCCTAGTATCCCAACAGATAACTAGAAACAAACAATCATTTGAATATCTCTTTCCCTAAACTATTAACATTCATATTATCAAAACTTAGAAACGAGGAGGTAATGCTCCTACCTTTTAACGAGATGTTTGATGTAGACCTTGCCTTTCGTCTCGAAGAATTCCTTCAATGCTGAGAAGAACCTACCATCACAAAGATGCAAAGAATCAAAAGCACCTATAGTATATAATAATCCAAACACCAGTTTAACTTAATGATCAAGGACATTAAGAATTTTCATTGTTTTAATGAATCTAAAAATAACACAATGAGAAAAAGGTATCCATATGTATTATCAAGAATATAAAGAGCAATCTTACAACCTGAGCCTTGATGTCATACAGATCTCTCTCGTATGCCTTCACAATCGTGCTCCTTGGTTTGACAAGATTTCCTCTCTAGAATGACCAGCATAGGTTTATCTTCAATGAACTCTTATATGCAGAGTACAATCTCCAATGTACATTCTACAATCTACCAAGTATTATTTCCAATGTACTAAGTACCCTAACCCTGAAGTTTTAGCTCAATTTATAGGATAAATTGAGGAGGTTCCAGATCCATCAATAGAAGGATGAGATCCTCTAATGAAGGGTTTAGAGTTCCTTCATCCAAGGGGATAAGCTCCATGATTGGAGGGATATAGCTCGAACTGGCGCGACTCAAGAGGCTTTTAGTTGGAAGAATATGTGCCCAACTATGTTTCTAGAAGTTACTTTTCGATTTTACTTTCTTTTAAATGGGGTGCGCAGGTTTTATGGGCAAATGGAGCGCAGATGTTCACAGATAAAGGTAGGAATATCAGCGCATGCGCAAGAAGTGACCCCAAAAAACGCGCAGGCAACTTTTTAGTAGTTTTTAAGAGTTTTTTCCCATTTCCCAAGGCTTAATTAAAGAATACAAATGTTTTGACTTCTAAGGAAGCATGAGTATGGATGGTGATGGATCCATATTGACAGTCAAATGTCATGGTGACAAAATGACGTGTAACAACAACTGGCATAAACTTCTTAATGTGATCTCAAGAATGATTGTTACTATTTCATAAACCTGAAATAATAACAATAATGATTGTTACAATTTCATAAACTTGAAATAGTAACAAGAATGATTATTACTATTTATGTGTGTGTGTGCATGTGTTTGTGTGGTTATAATTATAGTTGTCTAGCGTTATAATTATAGTTATGTGTGTAATATCTCATGTCCATTGAGATAGCAATAACAAGAAGAAAAAGTGCATCAGGTTATCACTTGATTATGTTGGTTGAGTGTTGGGATTGAAATTTTGTATAAAAAAAAATTGTTGTTTAGTTGGTATAGCACAAAAAAGAATGGTATTTCAACGAGATTGAGTATAGGATTTTTCATAGCAATTAAACAACACTTCAAAACTAAAAATGAACATAGTCATTCATCCTAATTGATAAATACATGTTGAGAAGCTTGATCTTAGATTGATAATGAATTGCGTAGACATGAAATTTTAATTCCATGAAGAGGGGATTGTATTGGTGAGATGGACATGACATAGGCTTATTGTTCAATACAAAACATTTCTTTTGAAAATAAACTATATCATTTGACATATTTTAAATCACTCATTGCAAATCTTCTATATCTAGGCTTGAATCTTTAGCTTTAGAATCACCATTGAGATTTGTTATTGCTTAAGTTTTCTTTTGGACTAAGTCAAGTGAATTCCTCATTTCTCCCAAATATGGATTTCCACTCATACTTTCCATCTCTTTTTCAATTTTGTGGGCTTCTTCAAAAGCACCAACTAACATATCTTTACTTGCTCTCATGGGGAGTAAGGCAATAAGCTTTCTAATGTTTATGGAACATAATTTTACTAGTATATCTTGTGTTGTTGTAGAAGTTGTTAGGATTTGTTGATATGAATTGGATCACTATATTGTTTTTCATCCATCTTGATGCTTTCATTGTGGAAAAAGTGAAGGAATCAACTCAAAGGACCATTTATACCGGCGGGACCTAGTTTGGCAAATTGGGGTCTGAAACCTTTAGGGAGCATTTTGAGGCATCAAATGAAATTTTTTGGGGTTAAAAATTTATCACTTTGGCTCAACAATTTTAATCCATATTCTAAACACAAATATCTTTCCAATGTAGCAAGAATAACCTCAAACAAAGTTTGTATGTAAAATTTATGCCACTCGAAAGTTGACCTTCCTATTTTGGCCATCATAATTCGAGCAGATGCCACGTCAACCCCCACTATTCATGGAAAATGGACTAGCCACATGTTCATGATGAATAAGACTCTAGTCCATATTGTAACTCTGGTTAAGAGTTGAAGGAGTCAAACCCAACCATTAATAGGCTATCGGGTTGTGTTATAACCAAGCCACTAGGAGCAAAAGGGGTTCCATTTTCTTTTCAAGTCCATTTGTTCCATAGACAAATAGAGTAGTTTAGAGGGATTGGGAGTGAGCACATGGATATGATTTCTACACTGTAGTATCCCACGATCCATAGGCCTTACTTATTTGTACTTGTAGCTATTTTATATTCAAGGAAAGAGAGCAGAGCACCCTCACCTTCTAGCTGGGTTTTTTCTCATATGGGTTTCCCTGGTTATGTCTTGTTTCAATCATGGCTTATGAGTTCTTATTTCATTGTTCTATATTTTCTACATAATTATAATTTGCATGCATATATAATAAATAGTCATTTACAGATCCAAAAATTTAAAGAGAACTAAACCCTCATAGTGTAGATTTTGGATTTTTAAGTATAATTTTATCAAATCTGTTGTGACGAATTATTCAGTGGAATATCCACGACAATTTATGGATCATTTGTTGACCAAAGTAATGAATATTTGGTTGAAATCCTTTATCTCCTCGTTTGGTTCCATTTCTATTGTTGACAGTTGCATTTAAATGGGATTGTGGGGATATTCCCGTCATTGAAGTTTGTTAAAGGTGGTTTCAAACTCTACCCAACAAGTAATGGATTTGATGGTAATATTGAAATATTGGGTATTTGCTTTATCATTTAAAGTAAAAGGTAATAAGCATCATGCTACATATTCATGTCAGACATTGAGTACTCTAATATATTGCATACACTTCTTAATGTGACCTCAAGAATGATTGTTACTATTTCATAAACCTCAAAGTAGTAAAAAGAATGGTTGTTACTATTTCATGAACTTGAAATACTTATAAGAATGATTGTTACTATTTTGATGTGATCTATGTACATTTGTGTGCATCTATATCTGTGTGTGTGAGAGAGAGAGAGAGCATACTACATCTTCATGTTGGACCTTGAGTACTCTAACAACTTTCATAGACTTCTTAACATGATCTCAAGAAAAATTGTTACTATTTCATAAACCTAAAATAGTAAAAATAATGGTTGTTATTGTTTAATAAACTGAAATAATAACAAGAATTATTTTTACTAGGTAGTTGCTTTGTCATTGAAAGTTAAAGGTAATAGGTATCATACTATATATTCATGTCATACATTGAGTACTCTAACAACTTGCATAGACTTCTTAATGTGATCTTGAGAATTATTGTTACTATTTCATATACTTGAAATACTAACCAGAATTATCATTATTATTTTTGTCTGTGTGTTTGTGTGTGTATATGTGCATTTATATCTCTAAATGTGTGTTTATATCTTTGTGTGTGTGTGTAATAGGTAGCACAATGCATTTTTTGTATATGTTTTTAGAAAGCAGTTCTTGGCTACGAAATTGCACTGAGAAACCAACTCGACTAAACTTTAGGTTCAAGCTAGCCCTCGAACCAGAGGGGGCTCCCTCAAGTGTTATGAGGCTTTTTTTAATGTTGTTCACTGTCACTGGACAACAACCTATGAAGCACAACGGCCAGATCTATGATTTGTATAAGTGGTTGCTAATGAGTATCCAATTTCTACCCAAAATAAAGTCCTCTCTTGCTGAGGTTGTATCAAAGTGCCAACATCCAACTCCGACAGAATAACATAGCTTAAAAGAGTTTGGTAGATGTATAGAAGAGAAATCAGATAATTAATTATTCATACTTAATACTTAATCAATCTGATTTAGTAGATACATGTAGAAGACTTCTACAGCCAAACACATATACATTAAAGATGTGACAAAAGGCAACAATTAAATTAAGTGATGCAGAGGATTTGTTTTAAACAGGTTGTTCAATTGTCTCCATTATGATGATAACTTTGCACTGGACCATCAGGGATGTTGATACTCAAACCTAACCTTGCCCTAGCTCCTATGTTACCTTGAAGATATGCAGAAACATGTTATGAAATCACAGGAAAAAACAAACATAAGAAACAAATTCTGTCATAAAGCTAAAGCCAGAATACTTCAATTAAAAATTATGCAATAGAAGTCTTTACAAAAATGGCAGAGTTTTGGCATCAAAAACCAACCCCTGTTTTTTAAATTAAATATTTCTTTAATCTCTTCAAATCAGGAAAAGGCATCTTTAATTTCCACTTGTATCCATAATATTTCTTATTCTCGAAATAATCCTCGAAAAGATGTGTAGGCCACTGATTGTTAAACCTCTGCCTTAAAATCTGGGGTTGTTGAAATTAATTACTCAAATTCTGTCAATTCTGTCAAGTCCCCTTTAAATGAGGTTGACTCTGCCTGTTGGTCCTCTCCTTCAAATCTGAAATTAATTGGCTTGATGATATCCTTCCTATGCCTTTAAATGTTGATTTAGATGCCTGAATGTTGCTTTTAATTATGATAGTGATCCCTGAACTTGCAAACAAACTCTAACTGTAGATTTTTTGCCTCTAAATGTTGAAAGAAATCTCCACCAAATGTTGGAGTTGTTACTTAAATCAATATATATCTAGCTCATATTTTACGTGGAAATTCGAATCTGCTCTCCCGAATCTTGATTTAAAAATGTAGCCATTTGCCTCTAATATGGAATTAGAGACTTAAACTGCCACTTGTTGATTTGGATGCCCAAATTTTCTCTTCGAATCTGGGCAGTAAAACCTTGTCACTAAGCCATGATTGATTACAAAATTATCTTGAAAACATGATCCCTGAACAGTTGTAGATATCAGTGTAGTTCCATGACCAGTCACAATTCTGGTATATTCTGGGTTTTTTGACACAATATTTGTTGAAGTTCAGGCTGTCTCAAATTGAGAATGAATTCATAAATGCAAAATTTGTCTTCCCAGTTTGACTAGTAAGTCCAGCAGTGTAGTTCCATGACCAGTCACAATTCTGGTATATTCTGAGTTTTTTGACACCATATTTGTTAAAGTTCAAACTGTCTCAAATTGAGAATGAATTCATAAATGCAAAATTTGTCTTCCCAGTTTGACTAATAAGTCCAGTTAATAACATGCTCGATCTAAACTTTTCTCAAAATATGACAACTGCTCTTTTGCCAGAGAGTTCATGGACATTTCCCTTTGACAAAATTCCACACATTGATTTTTGCAATTGAGCCAAAACTGCATATATATATATATATATATATACTTATCCCTTTATCGATTAGAAGCATTTGATATATTTCATAGAAACTTGGACCCTTTGGAGTATCCTTTGAATATTCCATTTATCACTGTGAGCTTGGACCATATAATTTGTAGCAAAAATCATTGTAGTACAGACCATTGACTTCCATTTCCCAAACTTTTCAAATCTGGAATTTCTCTACCATTTTCTTGTGGTTGCCAGAGTAAAACTAAAAAGGTTGTATTCCTCTAAATAATCAAACCATTATGACTGTGATGGACTTTTGGATGATTGTTGTGAATGCTTTTTGGTATTCCTTTCCAACATAGTTTTTTTTCTTTTGTTGTTTATTTGTCTTGCCAGCGTTTTGAAACCCTTGTCTTTTATTTCAGTTAAATATCACTGAATATGAGATAGAGTTGAATACTGCTCTAAGAAACTTCAAAAACCTGCACAAATTGATCGACAGGAATGAAATCAACAAAAATTAAGATCACTATATCCCAATTCTGGATATATACACTTCTGAAAACATGCGAAATCTCTTAAACCATTTACAAATTTGAAATTTTTACTGACAGCTAATTGACCTTATTTTGCACAACACCCACGTCTCAGATTTTTGAATTTCGCTTTTATAAATTTACACCAGCAATTTTCTAAAGCAGTTTGTGGGAGGTCTCTTGGCAGTATGTGGTTTTGGACTAGAGGTGTGCCGCAATTTATACGGAACTGCCACTTGTGAGAAATGGTTTTACTTGTGAGAAATGGTTTTTGTAAAGGACTTATTTTTAGTGTGATTTTTTAAAGTTTATGAGGTTAGAATTTAGCTAAAAATTTTGAGGTTGTCCATCAAACAATTTTGGTTTTCAATAAGTTTCCGTAAGATTTTAGAGAATTAGACCAGAAAAATCCAATAAAAAAATCTTCAAACAATGGCACTGAAAACAATTAATTTTATAAAACAACCATTGCAAAACCCACATAAGGTTAAACTTCGAACACAACTGGGGTCCGCAATTTCCCTGGAGATGTCGATTTTTAAAACACCAACCTCCACCATTGAGAATTGCAAGCCTTTTCACATTTGCCCTTTTCAAAGCTATCTCTGCCCTACGACAAATCATTGGAGGATGGAGAGAATTTGTAATTCTTTCATTGTTAGAATATTTGGAGCCACTAATGCTCATTTCAGAAAAGAAAAAGGAACGTAATTGGGTGGGAAACCATTAACTTTCTTCATTTTTTTAAATTTCTCCTCTGTTCATCGTTAATAAGTCTTTGCTACTATTATCATGACCATTTCTATTTGGCAATTTCGGGCTGGAACACTTCAATAACCTGCCTCGACACATGGAAAATCAATGGATCTGTAAATATGTCAAGAATTGTAATGACATTTAGCTTCTCTTTTATTGTTTTGGGCAGATAGGGAAAGAAAGAAAGTATTTTTAATGTTCATGAGGTTAAAATAGTTTATGGGACAGATTGCTTTTCTATATGGCTCTTGTATTTGGCTCTTTTCCTATGAAGTTTTACAATAACCGCTCCCAGCTTCTCGAAAAACTCTTTGCTGAATAGATTATCCCAAGAATTAGCTGTCAGAATACCTGCATAATTTTCCCTATTGTCTTTGAAGGCCTCGCATTCTAAAATGAAATGTTTTTCCGTTTCCACTTTTCCGGAAGAGCAAAAAATACATACTCTTTCCTCTCACATTTCTTTTGGCCTTTTCCAGCGACCTATTTCACAATGGAGTTGATGAGAATTAGTCCTTAATTGAGCAATAAGAATTTTAGATCTCTAATAAATATTGGCCCCTATGTACGCCTTTTGTTGATGGTTATGAGTGGGGTTAAACTCTTCAATGTAGTACTTCTTCTTTCTCCCTAGCTACGTTTGTGGAACTTATCCATAACAAAAGTTTTTATCTCTTTACTGTTTATAGGACACATGCTCAAGCAAATACCCCATTTACTAAACCATTTGTTATTTTGCCGCATCCAAGTCTTTTTTCTTTTGCACAATCTGTCACTAAACACAACCTTAGGCCATCTACCCTCTTCCATTTGCTCATTGTTTTTAGATACCTTATGACTCGCACCATAGCAATTGCTTCAATAGGAGCAGCGCTTGTTTCACTTAACATGATAGCATAAGGAACGACACTTTTAATTTTGAGTTTGTTTGTAATCAAATGCTTCTGAATTTTCTCATTTTGTTTCCACTGCATCTCGATTGTGTTACCGGCCCACAGTTCACAACTGTAGAGAATCACCAGAATCACCAGAAGCCCAAAAAGTGTTAGAGTGGTTTTCCAGTCCCACAACTCTACCTCTCTACACCTGTTTTGAAGAGCATAAAATGCTTTCCACCCCCCTAAATTTCTTTTCTTTCTACAACCATCCCAACTTAAATTTCTGTTGAAGTCAATTCCGAGGTATTTGTAGTCTGCAACTTCTTCCAGAATGTTGCCTTCAAAGTAGAACTTACGTTGGTTATGCTTTCTTTTGTTAGAGAAAACCACTTCTTTCGTTTTGCTAATATTGACTTGCATCTCCACCCTTCTACAAAAATGCTCAAGGGAATGTAAGTGCTCTTGCAAACCAAGAGCCGATTTAGCAATCAATATAAGGTCATCTACGTACAAAAGAAGCCTTATAACGAACTTGCCCAAATGGATACCGTCACCCCCTTGCGAATTTAGCCACTCTTCAAGCTTGTCAATATATAACCCAAAAAGGGTAGGAGACAAAGGGCAACCTTGCTTGACCCCGATATCTCTTCTAAAACTTTTCAGAAATGTCTACTGGAGTTCTAATTTTGACTTTCACCTCTTCATACAACCTATGAACAGTTGCTCTCAAATGTTTGGGAACCCTGAGTTCCTCCATTATGCCCCAAAGCTTATCCCTAGGAATCGTGTCAAAGGCTTTTATGAAATCAACAAAGCAACAAATAACTTCTTCCTTTTTTTTCCCAAACTTTTTCAATGATGTGCCTTAAAGTTATACAACGATCAATTATGGAATGTTTAGGTCTAAAACCTGCTTGCCCTTTAGTACGTTTATCTCTTTCTTCTGCCCACTTGTTGATTTTCTTTTCTAACATGCTTCCAAATAACTTTGCAAACAAGGGGTTTATCGTTATGGCTCTATAATTGGAGGGATTATTGACGTCACCACTCTTGAAAAGAGGTATTTCCATACTAGTTGTCTAATTTGTGGGGAACCCCTGCTGTATGATGCTGTTGAAATTTTTTGTGATGTGAGGTGAAAGAATTTTTAAGCCACACTTTAGATACTCTGTTTGGAGTTCATCTAAGTCTTTTGCTTTTCCAGCGCCCAACTTCTTGATACCCATCTCTACCTCTTGCACCGTGAAGAGTTTTGTGTATGTGTTGACCAAGGGAGGAGGGTCAACCTTGGGATCCTACTCATAAATTTGTCTTGCATATTCGAACCATTTAGAAGTTGTAATGTTGTTTTAGTTTGCACCTTTTTCAGTTGGAGCTCCTTCTAGAATAATTTGGGGTTATTTTTCCCAAGGAAGATTAGTTCTTCTCTCCTCGGAACCATGAAATCATCCTTTTTCGGTTGGAGCTCCTTCTAGAATAATTTGGGGTCATTTTTTCCCAAGGAAGATTAGATCTTCTCTCCTCGAAACCATGAAATCAACCTTTTTCTTTCTTACTATCTGTTTGTAAGCTTTGAGCTTTATGTTATCCACGTCTAATTCCTTCCACTTTCTCCTTGCCTTTTTGCATTCCTCGTCAAACCAAGCATTAACCGGAAAGTCATTTCTTGCATACTTCTTAATTTTTGCTCTTTTGCACTTAGCAAGTGCGCTTTGAATTAAGTGTGTTAATTCGTGACTATGAAGACCATGAAATGAGATTTCCTCCTTCTCGAAGAGCCTCTCTAGCGTTATTTTGAAGGTATTACAATTCTTTGGAGTCAAAAGAATTATGCCCTTTGGGGGATTTTGTTGAACACACTGAGTTTTTGGCCCTAATTGCTTCTTTCTGATCCATGAGAAACTTAAATAAATTGGCTTGTGATCTGATTTTAAGTCCCAAATTTGATCTCCAATCAACACTTCCTCCATTTTCTCACACAAACTATGCGAGCAAATTACATAATCTACTACACTTGCTCCATTGTAAGTATTGCAAGTGAAATTACCAAACTTTTCCCATCTAGTCAAACCATTACAAATGACTAAATCGAAAGCCCCACATAGCGTAAGCAATTTTTCTCCAAAGAGACGACAGCGTTTATCCTCTGAAATTCGTTCCCACTGATGATTACTCTCTTTTGTAAGCCAGATAGGGTCACAGTCTGCTTTACAACAAAGAATGCTAGCTTGTTCACCTGCAGTTCTAGCATTGAAATCCCCCACTATAAGGACTTCACCTAGCTGAGAATATATTGCAATATTTGTTTTTACGAGAAACAGAAAGTTGGAGAAAGTTTTTTGTTTGCCTCACATTGGTTGGAGAAAGTTTTTTCTTCGCCTCTATATACGCTAAAGCTTACAATGTTAACCAACTTCTTGTGCAATATATGTACGCTCCTTGTGTGCTTGTCCTTAATTGACTTGGTATTTTTTATTATTTTGATGACTAGGAGATCGGCCATTGGTCCAAACATTAATTCAGCCCAAACACTCATATATGTACGAGATCCATTCCACTTGTTATTATTTTGATGACTAGGAGATCGGCCATTCGTCCAAACATTAATTCAGCCCAAACACTCATATATGTATGAGAATCCATTATGGGAGAAAGAAGAAGTATTATATTGAAGTGTTTATTCTCAGTCATAATCATCAACAAAAAGCGTACATAAGGGCTCGATTAAGGACTAAGAAATGTGGGAGGAAAGAGTATGTAATTTGTTTTCTTCCAAAAAAGTGGAAACAGAAAAACATTTCATTTTAGAATGTGAGGTCTTCAAAGACAATAGGTAAAATTATGCAAATATTCTGGCAGCTAGCTCGTGGGATAATCTATTTAGCAAGGGGTTTTTCGAGAAGCTGGAGCGTTTATTGTAAGACTCCACAAGAAAAGGGTCGAATACAAGAACTGGATGGAGAAGCAATCTGTCCCATGGGCTATTTTTAGGCTCGTGGACATTAAAATAATTTATTTTTTTCTTTCTATATGTCCAAGAGTGTTTGATCGAGCCATAGGTCCAAACATTAATTCATCCCAAAAACTGATATATGTCTGAGAGTCCATTCTGGGAGGCAGATTGGCTGGAAACTCATTTGGAAAAAAAAAAAAACAAACAAAACAAAATGAACAAACAGACTAGCCAGAAACTCATTGGCAAATTCAAATATATATATATATATATATATATATATATTAGCATTTCCTTTGACACAAAAAAGCTACAAAAACATCTTCATCCAAAGATTGAGTACTCTAATGGCTTGCATAAATTTCTTAACATGATCACATCTTCATGCCGACATTGAGTACTCTAATAGCTTGCACAAATTTCTTAACATGATCTCAAGAATGATGGTTATTATTTTATAACCCTGAAATAGTAACAATAATTATTGTTACTATTGTGTGTGTGTGTGTGTGTCCATGTTTATAATAGGTAACATACTACATCTTTTGTCTTACAATGAGTGAATTAACAACTTGCATAGAATTTTTTATAAGATCTCAAAAATAATTATTTCTATTTCATAAACTTGAAATAGTAAGAGGAATGATTGTTACTTATTTTTGTGTGTGTTTGGGGGGCGGGGGGGCACTACATAGCACTGATATTATACTCGAGTATGTGGGCTCATTCTACTTCATAGTTTGTGGGGGTAAAAATTCCAGTAAATCATCATCTAAATCAAGACAAAGAAATGGTTAACCATAAGGCACAATAATTTTCTATATTGAGGTGAAGTACTCACAAGTTGTTTGAGATAGAGCGAAAGAAATAGAGGACTCGTAGAGTAATTCTAAATCAATAAAAAGAAAAAGGTATGTCGAAGGCAATGACACCTAAGATGATAAAGCCAGGTTGAATTTCTTATTATTACTTAACACCATAGTCTCACCCCGTAGTAGAGTTGGAATGGTTTGATACATGTTAATAGTATGAATCACTGAGGGTATTGGCTTGAAGTATGTTCCAAGAAACTAGTAAATGTAAGAAAAAAATTATAGTTAAGTTTGCTTTGGATCATGAGATACTTAAAGAAGTTTTAGTAACTACTTCCCTATTCATGAATAACCTGAAACAAAATCAATGTTGTGTTGGATGGTTCTAATAGTAGGCAAAAAAAAAATTATAGTTGAGTTTGCCTTGAATCTTAAAGAAGTTTTGGTAATTACTTCTCTATGCATAAAGAACTTGGAACCAAATCAATGTTGTGTTGGATGGTTCTAATAGGAAGCAATCCCCAAGATTCTTTGAAATCATGTGCAAACTATTAGGTAGGCTTGGGTCCTTAATATGGTGTTGTTCTCCTTCACTAAAACCAAGCCTAAGAAGAAAATATGAAAACCATTGGAGAAAACAAAGGAGTAGATTATGATTTTTAATATTGTGATATGACATTTAATCCTATCTTTAAAGCACGAGAAGGTCTCGCCATCATGATATGGCATGGGTTACATGTTGACACAAGTTATATTCCTATATCTAAGTGCTTTGTAAATACATTATACATTTACACAAGTTCTACTCTTATCTCTAAGTGCTTCGTAAATACAAAATAATGTATACAAGTCGTGGAAATAAAACCTTATACTACATGTGAAAAGTTTTCATTCTCCTAATGATATGATTAATCCGAAAGACATTTATGTACATTATAGATCACAAAAATCTTAGATCTAACATCTCTTATTATTTCTTTATCATTCCAACCTTATTAAAAAATGATATTATCTTCTTTGTCATTGAAATTTTGTTCAAATTTTACCTATCACATGTTACCATGTTGTTTAGTTAGTAGAAAATACTTAGCTAAGTCAAAACCCTTTTGTTGTAAATTGTATAATCTATATAAAATGAAAAAATAAGTGTTTTATATTGATAAATTGAAAAACCATATATTTTTTATATTGCAATAAAAGTATTGACCAAAAATACATAGTGCCAAGAATACACATTAATGTATGCACATGAAAGTAGAAAATAATATATATATATATATATATAAGTACACAATAATACATGGACTTTCTAATCAACTCAATTAATGGACACTAGGAAATGAGGAGTTATGTACTCAATCATAAGCATGGAGTACATGAAATTTGAGTTGGGATTGCGGACAAGTGGATGTATATCTTTAGTACGAGGTTAAAACGTGACATACTCAATTACATCAACTTTGAGGACAAGTGGATGTATATCTCTGGTTGGAATCTTGGTACAAGATAATAAAAAAATGTGGAGTAAATCAACTTTGAGTTAGGATTGTGAACAAGTGTATGTGTATATCTCTGGTTGGAATCTTGGTACAAGATAATAAAAAAATGTGGGGTAAATCAACTTTGAGTTAGGATTGTGAACAAGTGTATGTGTATATCTCTGGTTGGAATCTTGGTACAAGATAATAATAAAAAAGTGGAGTAAATCAACTTTGAGTTAGGATTGTGAACAAGTGTATGTGTATTTGTAGTTGGTATCTTAGTACAAGTTTAAAACTCGTTGAATGTATATTTTGTATGTTTAAGGTACATAGTTAAGGTTATCCTTTTGTATTTTTTAGTTTTATTTTCCCAAAAAATAATTTAGAAAATCTTGTCTTTGAACCTAATTTTCATTTGCATTTGAATTAAGAAGTAAGAATTGATGTAGGTTTTCCTTTTGTATTTTTAAGTTTTATTTTCTCAAAAAATAATTTAGAAAATCTTGTCTTTGTACCCAATTTTCAATTTTCATTTGCATTTGAATTAAGAAATAACAATTGATGTAAGTTTTCAAAATTTTATAGAAAATATTCTTAAAAACTTAAATATCATTTGTATTTGATTTGGGAAGAAATTGTTTAGGTAAGTATTCAAAGAAAATGTGCAATAGTTAAAAATGGAATATGGGATGGGATTAACTTTTAACATGGATTTTTTTATCTATTAAGATAACTCAATGTTATATTATTTTTATTGTGCACATTAACATTGTTATAAGTTTTATTGTTAATTTTTAGTGTTTTTGGGTTGTGTCAAAGTAATGAAAAGTTCCCAAGATAAAAAAATTTGGTTAATAATACAAAATTCCTTGGTTGTCATTGTTATTCTTAAGCTTATCGAATAAAAAATTCCACACCTTGAAGGGTATATAGAAAGTTAAATTCTTAAGTTGCTAACAACATATCACCTTTAACAAGAACATGGCATGCATTGCAATAAGTTTGGCTCCTACTTCTAGTTGTCCAATGACTACATCAAGGCAATGAAAGATACATGGAAATGAAACCTAGGCATATGAGGTGAACAACCTTGCTTTACATTGTTAATTATAAATCAGTTGGATAATGGTGAGACATCTTTATCATTAAAACTATGGTATTTTGTCGTACAATACAAATGACAATGATGTCGAGGCTATTGATACATAATGAGTTGATTCCTATATAAGTGAGGTTCATGTTTTTCACGGTAATCATAAAAGAATTAATGGATCTTTACCACTCCTTGCCCAAGTGTTTTATAGATTATTTTAAAAATAATTGAAGTAGAAATTCCAAGCTATAATGGGAATGTGAATATTTAGTGAATATGAAGTTCTATGAGTCTTCAACTTTGCTAACTTGAGATCAAATTAAAATATCCTAAATAGGAAATACCTTTGAGAGGGTGGATTTAGATATAAAGGAAGCATGGGTAGAAGCCAAGTGGAAATAGTATAAACATGGTAGAGCTTATATGCAGAAAAGAAATTTGGTGTAATTCGCAATCTAGGGAGACTAGACTTAGCCTACAATTTTGGTTAGAGAAAGAAAGTGAATAAGCACAAAGAATGTAGTGCATGGAGGCTAGCATGTAGAAGTCATGCATTGAAGATCAACGAGTGTTGGAGTGTACAAAATTGATGTGAGAAATGTTACATGTTAAACAATTACACAAATGAGTGCATAGATTGTTGTGAAAACAAACCATGTGGATGGACATTAAAGTGATGCATATAAAATAATGGATGCTAGATATTTACGTGCATTAGATAAAGAAACCATTGTATGGAAAGAGAGATAAAAAGTGAAAAGCATTGAAAACAAATAAATAGAATAAACACTAAGAAAGTGTTGTGCATATGGAGCCAAGTCTAGAGCTAAGTAGAGTAGGGAGTTGATCGAGAACCATGTCAAGTGAGTAAGAGAGTTGAGAGCTCCAAACTAATTTGACAATGGTGTTTGAATTTGGTAACAACTTAATTAGAATGGAATGTGTTATCACTCCGTAATTTCTCAAGGCTAAAGACAGAAATCACCGAGGTAACTTATCAATCGCTTTTGGAGATTAGGATCTAGCCTTTCCTAATGCTGAGAGAGGGCTCTCTCTTAATTATTTAACTTTGTTTTTTTAATTTATTTTTGGCTAGTTATGTAAAATTGATTTGGTTTGATTTTGATTTTGTAATATTCCCAATTAGCAGCAGCTAATTGGAAATATTAATTTTGATCAATTTTTCCTTCTATAGTTAAAATATAAATAAAAGTGAGTAAGAGGGGGATATAACTCACTTTAGAATAAAGTGCACTCCCTAAAGGTTACCTAGTAGCATCACGTTGTAACTTAAGTGGGCCAAGGGGGGCCAAGTGACCACGTGAAAGGGGACCCACGTGGACTGCGTGAGCATGGCCAGCGCAGTTGAGTTGGCAACGTGGGAACGTGGGCCAAATGGAGGCAACGTAGGAGATGGTGGGGCCTAGGGTTGAGAGAGGCCATCGTTATAAAAAGGAGGAGAGCCTCCTCATTTTGTCATTGGAGTTTATGCATATTGAGTTGGTCGCTACGACTTTGAGCATGCTGGTTGTTTAGCCTGTCTGCAGCATTGTTTAGTGCGCCGAGTGTATTCATTCGGAGATCTCACCCTCAGCCCCGGGGGACTTCGAGTGCCTACTCGGGTGAGGTTGTCCCATTAGTATTTCACAGGAGGATCGAGTTGCGGCATTCGTGGAGGAGTATTGCGCCTATTGACTGCGCAGTCCTGAGAGGGAGGACGCAGTCCATATTGGGGAAACTCCAGTGTGGTATTCTGTTGGAGGATTTTGGTTAGGAGATTGAGCAGGGGGACAGCCCGCGCCTCTGGGAGTCTTTGGTTTAGCGGGCGGTCATATTCTCGAAGATTCCAGTCAGTCTCAGCGTGACCCTTGGGAGGATAGCGTAGATCCTCGAGGGTGGTATTTTAGGGCAACTACACGGCAATTTCCAACAGCTTAAATGCAGAACAACCATTTCAGCAGCATTCTGAGAGTGCTACTTAACTTGCCTTGTGCAGGTTTCGGTGCCATAACTCTGATCACCGATTGTACTCACTGATACTTCCCAATATAATAAAATGGCTTAGCATTCTCTCTATTTTATGTGTATCTATTTCGTGTACTGTTTCTAGAATTTCATGTACTGTTGTATGCTCCGTATCATTGCTTATTTTTCCTTGGAGACATTCCAGCTGTTATCCCATTTGTTGTGTTTTTCCCATACTCTATAGACGGAGTCTGGTGAGGGCCAGGTAGCCTCCAGATCTCACCCTCTTTTTTAGAGGTGAAATATCTGGTAAACACCCCTCCAGTCCATCTTTGGTTTAGAGTTAGTTGTGTTTGAGAGATATCCCTGAAAAGGGATATTACAGTGGTATCAGAGCATCATTCTGGCTCAGCCATGGGGATATTTTTCTATGAAAAAAGAGGGTAGGCAGAATCTTACCCACCAAACGCAGTAGAGGTGGAAAATATGGGGGTCTCACAATAGTGTGACCAGCATTTACCAGCCTTCAGTAGGCCAACCATGATCACGATGCCTACATTCTTACCTCCAGCACCGAGTGATCAAGATAAGCGGCATGATCATATACCCTTTGGATATTATTTCTGCCAATTTCAGTCCATGGGGGAAAACTTCAGAGCGGCTTTGCCCTTAAGAGATTATTGTCAGCTCAGGCAGGATGAAGGAGGAAGGAACAGTGGGGGGTCTAGCACGCAGAGTTCAGAGTTGCAGCGTACCACTGGGAGGACACCTTTTCCCACGTATGAGGGATCCACTGATTTCATGGATCGAGATCGGGTGGAAAAGTTGGATACCTCTTACCAGCTTGACCGAATAACAGAAGGGGAAGCCATCAAAATGGATACCTCACACTTGGAGGATGAGGGCACATAGGATCATGGGGAGCATGTGGATACACCCAGTATGATGCAGGAGTCACCTATGTCGGAGACTTCTTTGACCGTATCTGTTGACATCTTAGTAGAGCTGTATACTACTTGGGGAGATTATCTATATCTTCCATCAGGCTTTAACGAGTCACTGATGAAGTGGGGGACTTCATTAGCATGGCAAGATGGTGGGTGGAGCAGGTGGAGCTTCATGTTGGACAGGATGGCTTGGGATCCCGGCATTGATAGATCCCTCCATATCAGGGTGATACAAAGGACAGGGAAGATTAAGTGGCACATCTGGGACCCCGACACATTTTACAGTGATGGTGGGGAGCATCAGCTAGAGAGGAGGCTTGTTCAGGCATTGCTTGAGAACAAGCAATTTTTGGCGGGGAGGACTGTAATATTCCCAATTAGCAGCAGCTAATTTGAAATATTAATTTTGATCAATTTTTCCTTATATAGTTAAAATATAAATAAAAGTGAGTAAGAGGGGGATATAACTCACTTTAGAATAAAGTGCACTCCCTAAAGGTTACCTAGTAGCATCACATTGTAACTTAAGTGGGCCAAGGGGGGCCAAGTGACCACGTGAAAGGGGACCCACATGGACTGCGTGAGCATGGGCAACGCAGTTGAGTTGGCAACATGGGCCAAATGGAGGCAACGTAGGAGATGGTGGGGCCTAGGGTTGAGAGAGGTCATCGTTATAAAAAGGAGGAGAGCCTCCTCATTTCGTCATTGGAGTTTAT
The DNA here is from genome assembly GCA_034641835.2 of Pinus albicaulis. Taxonomy (NCBI): domain Eukaryota; kingdom Viridiplantae; phylum Streptophyta; class Pinopsida; order Pinales; family Pinaceae; genus Pinus; species Pinus albicaulis. The sequence goes on from CM076580.1 coordinate 1,637,133,966, forward strand.
GCATATTAAGTTGGTCGCTACGACTTTTAGCACGCTGGCTGTTTAGCCTGTTTGCAGCACTGTTTAGTGCGCCGAGTGTCTCCGTTCAAAGATCTCACCCTCAGCCCCGGGGGACTTCGAGTGCCTACTCGGGTGAGGTTGTCCCATCAGTATTTCACAGGAGGATCGAGTTGCGGCATTCGTGGAGGAGTATTGTGCCTATTGATTGTGTAGTCCTGAGAGGGAGGACGCAATCCATATTGGGGAAACTCCGGTGTGGTATTCTGTTGGAGGATTTTGGTCAGGAGATTGAGCAGGGGGACAACCCGCGCCTCTGGGAGTCTTTGGTTGAGCAGGCGGTCATATTCTCGAAGATTCCAGTCAGTCTCAGCGTGACCCTTGGGACAATAGCGTAGATCCTCGAGGGTGGTATTTTAGGGCAGCTACACGGCAGTTTCCAGCAGCTTAAACGCAGAACATCTATTTCAGCAGTATTCTGAGAGTGCTACTTAACTTGCCTTGTGCAGGTTTCGGTGCCATCACTCTGATCACCAATTGTACTCACTGATATTTCCCAATATAATAAAATGGCTTAGCATTCTCTCTATTTTATGTGTATCTGTTTCGTGTACTATTTCTAGCATTTCATGTACTGTTGTATGCACCATATCACTGCCTATTTTTCCTTGGAGACATTCCAGTTGTTATCCCATCTGTTGTGTTTTTCCCATACTCTATAGACAGAGTCTAGTGAGGGCCAGGTAGCCTCCAGATCTCACCCTCTTTTTTAGAGGTGAAATATCTGGTAAACTCCCCTCCATTCCATCTCTGATTTAGAGTTGGTTGTGTTTGAGAGATATCCCTGAAAAGGGATATTACAGATTTGTTGGTGGTGTTAGGGTCCTATAATAATAGGGACCATAATTTTCAATTGACTATGTTAAAATCTTGTAATATTGTACATACTTTGCTTTCTGCAAATATTTTCCCATATTAAAAAATGAAAAGAGGGTAAGTCCTAAACGAAAAATCAAAGGACTAAAAGAAAAAGATCAAAAAAGAAGATAAAGTATGAACCCCACAAAAAAGGAACAAAAACAGATCATAAAAGTGTTGCATATTCAAATGCCACTACTATTAGTTTAGTTACTTTTGCAAATAAAATTGTGTGCATCTTGTCAAAATTGCCACAATTCATGATGATCAAACAGTTTAATCTTGAGCCATTCATGCTTTTAAAATTCAAGTAATTATAGTTAGTGAATAAACACCTAGCCAAACCATTTAATCTTGGCAGATCAGTAGTTAGATAGAGAATAAAAATGAACTCATCAGTTTAATCTGAGCCATTGGAAGTTATAAGGTTAGAATTAGATTAGTTTGTTTATCAAAAGAAAAATAAAAGGGTCAGCAAGCTCAAATGCACCCAATAAATGAAGAAAAAATGTTAGGGTAAATAAAGGGTAGGTAGATTAATTGGTTCATCTCATATCACTAATATCCCCCTAAATCCCCTTCCCCTTGCTTAAAACCCTATTGCCATTCTGAGAAGACATTTTCCCTTGTAAAAAGTCCCTTTCCTTTTGAAAATACCTCTTTCCCCTTATTCTAACCCTTTCCCCTTATTTCACCCCTTTTCCCTTATTAAAAAACCCCTTTCCCTAGTTAAAAACCACATTTTCCTTTGAAAAGTAACTCCCCCTTTTACTAATTCCCTTTTTTCCATTTAAAACATGAAAACCCACTTATCTAAAGTTTTTAAATATTCAAAATGCATCGGGCCCCACTACAACAATTACTCCCCGATATCCTTTTAAATCCATTCCTAATGTATTATTAACCCCTCCCGCTATCATTTTAACTTATCCCCATGTTATATTAACCCACATATTATATAGTTTACAACCCCCATTTTATTTCATAACCTATAGTTTATGAATTATATATTAATTCCCGCATATATATATATATATATATATATATATATATATATATATATATATATATATATATTCTGACCCCATGTAATGTATTTTTATATGTCGAGGCACTGGAATTGGGCAATAATGGAGCTCTTCGGAGATAAGAAAATGGCAGCTAGGGTTTTGGATAACGGACATCAGGGCGTAGAGGCGGGGAACCTTCTTGGCCATGAATCGACTATTGGATGGCTCGGGGAGATCCCCCTCGACATTTCTTGGTCTCTGGATAGATGCCACGGCTCCTCGGCCCCCATCGAGGCTGTGTGTTGCCTCTTTTCGGATTACATGGGCCTCCACATTGGGTCACTTGCCCCTGCACTTTCCAGTTTTCCGAATACCAGGGTCTGCATCAGTTGGATTACTCTTTGTTCCGGGTACACGGATTTGACTCTTTTCATCAGCGGCCACCACATGATGACCTGCAATACGATGTGTATTGTTGCTGCTGGTTTGGGCTGGGCTCTACGGAGCCATTTGTGGATTCGGAGATCTCGGGGACTCAATGAGGTCGGCGCCTCTCAGACCACATTGCATGCTGGCATAGTCCTGTCTCCCGCTTTCACCTTCCCCATTGCTATGGAATATGACCCCCTTTGGACCCGTTCGTTGCTACCATTGACGATGCCCATGGATGTGCACACAACCTGCATTGATAATGTGGTAAGCAATGTATCTTACCAGCTATTTATTAAACCCCCTATGGGTCATAGTTTATTGATTTGGGTTCAGGAAAATGATTGGGTCGTAGACCTAAAACTAAAACTTCGTCATCATTCTGGTTATCCTTGCCATCTTCAATCTCTGATCCACAGGGGGAGATCCCTTCAGGACCAATGCAGACTAAAAGAATACACCATCTATGTTGGTTCTACTATTTTTCTCAATCTGAGACAGAGGGGGGGTGTCGCAGAACAACCCAGAACTTCTGGAAATGCAAGGGGAACCAGTTCCTCAAAACCTAACCAATAGAAAGGACCCTCTTATAGAAATATTCTTCAGGGGAAAAATAAAGTTGTGACTCCACCGAAAGCAGTGGAATATGGCCCCAAACCTTATATCGTTGAGCAAATGAATTCCACTCCAGAAGTGAACCTAGAGATTCCATAAATTGACGAACACCGAACTTCATTTGAATCTCAAGTAATCATTTGCAGATTTAATAGTTTCTGGCCAAAACCAATGGAGCTATTCCATTGGATTTTCACAAACTGGACTATGGACTGTGAAATCCACCTATGCTCAAAGGGGTTTTTCATCGTCAAGTTCTCTACCTCGGAAGCCAGAGATATCATCCTTAGGGAGGAACCATGGTTCTGGGGATCCACTAGGCTCTTCATCACACCTTGGTTCCCGGAATTCGATGCAAACACCATGGAAGTGACCAGAATGCCGGTCTGGGTTCGGCTTTACAACCTGCCCCTTCATTTTTGGCATGGCGGTGTATTTGTTTGCATAGGGAACATACTTGGGAGATATATCAAAACAAACACACAGCGTCTGGAGGAGAGAGTCTACACATTTTCCTGCATATGTGTGGAAATTGACCTCAGTAAAGGGTTGCATGAATGCATAAAAATGAAACACAAACAGTAGACATGGACATAGCATCTTGATTTTGAAAATATTGCATTCAGGTGCCGAATATGCAAAAATAATGGTCATTTGCAAAACTCATGCCCAGAAGCCAAAAAAGATAACATGAAAAAGAAGAAGTCAGGGAAAGCTCCCAAAGGGTGTTAATTTCCCTCAGAAGAACCAGAACATGAGGCAAAAGAGGAAGAGGATGTCCCCATACCATACCAAATGTACACCATCAGTCAACCACCGAAACAGAGTCAAAAGAACAGGAGATGCAAGATCCATTTGACATCACCCCCACCGTACAGTTGGCAGAGGACCTTGAGGCACCAGACTTGGCAGGGAACAAAAGACATCATATCTCAGACAATTCAAATTCAGATAAGGACAATGGAGTAAACACAAAAGAAAATCATCTTGCCCTTATCTCGACCATGCCAACACAAGGTGCTTGGCGGAAGGTCGAAAAGAAGAAAGGGAGGAAAACATAATTTATTTTTCTCCCCATGTATTTTTTTACTTGTATCCTCATAGTTTGCCTTGAATGACATTTACTAGCACATGTAACATGTAATTTTGTTTTAATATAAAATTACGAATTTTTCCTTGGAAAAAAAAATGTATTTTTATATGTTATTTCATATTACTCCCCACTTTATACATTTTATTAAACCCCCATTATATGCTAACCCTTTCTTTAATATGATTTCCCAACCCATCACATATATAAAACCTGGGTCCCACTTTACATAACCCCGCATAACTCATCCCCGGTCCCACCTATCAAAACACCCCAATTCGTCCATCCACCCAATTGTGATTCATCAAATCCAATGGCCAATAATTGCTTTCGCACCCCCGTAGTCCTGAGTTTAAAGCCAATGGGGGAGGTATGAAATGAGTGGTTTTTCACCCCCACCCATTGGCTACGTGGCGCTCCCACATTTTATGGCATCCTCCATCCCAAAACCACCAACTCGCCTTTCATCGTGCGATAACTGCCATACCACCATTTCGTTATGCGATCAAACCAGGCACTATTTGAACATTCAATCCCGCGCCAATGTGAATAACCAACTCCGGTTAAAAGCAATAAAACCAGCCTGAAACAATTTTTTCCCTTATTGCTGTTTATATGCAAAAACTATTTGTTTGCACAAAAGAACCATTTCCGACCTATTTTGAAGCCAATCTAGACCAGAAATCAATCTTATTATTACCAGAATATTGTCGACTGAGGAGTTAAAGCTTTGCAGTCCAAGGAAATCCCATGTTGTTTCCAGAACCCCTTCTGCATACCAAAACTCCATTTTCCAGGCAATCCTAAGCCGCCCAAGACCATTACTTAAGCAAGAAAATAATAAATTAATAATTGAATAAGTTAAAAATGGCCTCCCAGAGTATTATAAGTGTAAAGCCTCTGCAACCTCCTGTAGTAGATGTTGAACACACTCCTCTAGCAGACAAAGACTTAAAAATCAATGATACAATCATGGATTTCAACCTCCTAGAGCTCCATTGTTGGAGCCATGATAAATTCATAGACCCGGTTGATAATATCCACCTTTGGGACTCAAACCTACCCAGATACATCTTCCCACAAACCTTCCAGTTTCAGTAAATCATCAGACTCTATCAAATTAATTACTTGCCCAATGAAAGAGCTCTGGTAACCCCAAGCCAAGATATTTTGTTCACAATCACTGCAGAATCCATAAATCAGATAATACAGATTCAACCCAAGCCTGATGAAGCCCCATTATCAATTGAAATCCTCACTGAACTATATCTAAAGCTGGACTTTCCTAAGAGGTTTCAAATATTCCAAACCTTCCTCCCTCCATCAGTAGAAACCTCAAAGAGTAATCCTCCATACCCATCTTCTATATTTTTAGAGAGAACCTGACAGATTGTCACAATGTTGTCATGCATTCTAAGGTATTTTACTCATGAATATGTAAATGCCTCTATCCTAGTTTTTTTTTCCATAATCTGCCCAGGACAACCTCCTACTTCAACATTTAACTTTGCTCAATATCTATCAGATGCCATCCATGAGCAACTAGTTAAATTACGAGAGGAAGGAGTCTTTAAATATTCATCATTTTTGTTTCATTTATTCCTGTATTTCCAATCACAAAAGTTTGAAGTTAGACTTCAAAAACTAGACACAGAGGGTAACCCCCAATCTGTAGTCTTCTAGACATCCTTGATCAGAAAGGATTCCACATAATTTAGCTACAAAGACTTCATTGATGCATTTTTTATCCAGTTGTCAAGATCTTAAGCAGTGGCATTCAACCTAGGGTCAATGAAGAGATCAAGAAAGTATTGCAACTGTCAAAACAAAGTAGGACAGGAGACTGGTATTTATACCAGAACCGTAGTGAAATAAGGGTGTATGGATGCTAGCTTATTCCATACAAGCTGCCCAAATACCTCCCAATGAGGTTATTTTCATTATAATACATTAGGCAGATCCTAAACTCGGATGAAGTTAATTTCCTGTCAGCAAAGAAGAAAACTCAGTTTAAGATTAAGAGTGAGCTTGGTCCTTTCATTTGCAATAGTAGGAATGTTGGTCAACAAGCATATAAGTGTTTACAAGATTTCAAGTTCAACACCAATTTCAAATGGCAGTATGATCCTTTGGGAGTCATCGGTAAACTAAGAGTCATCTTTTCACCTTAAGGTTGTATTTAGGGTTGTTAAACATTTTCATTAAAGGTTAAAATTTTGGCTTCCAAAAGAACGTACTATACCAGGTCTCATCCTCATCCATTACCTGCTATAATTGTTGATGATCCTGACAGAATTTTGAGAAAAAATAAAAAAGTAGAAAGTCTAGGAAGTAGTAGCCAATTAGTCAAAGAAAATTCACTCCCTAAAGAATTATCAAGTTTACAAGATATTGAATTCGATTTATCATTTGAACATTCTTTATTTATAACAAAATCTGAAAGTTCCATCTTTGATATTGTAATAGACCCTGATTTCATTCAATTTATTGAAACAAAGAAGGAAACTAGCCCACTTGATTCAGATTTACAGGTTCTAAAGACTTTTGATGAACTTGATATTTTGAATTCAAATTTGATTAAAGATCTAGATGAAGCATATTTCCAACAATCAGTTGAACTTGATGCTCTAGTTGCTGCTACCCCTAAGCGTTCTACCATTCCTTCAGATACTGTAAATCCAGCTATATTTAGTACCACATCATCTATTATATCCACCACAGTTCATTCCACATAACCATTCATCCCCAAGCTTCCTCTTCAACCTAAAGTTTCATTCCCATCTTCTAGTGCTCCAAGTATATCTTCTAGTGTTCCAAGCTCATCTTCTAGCACTTCAAGCTCATCTCCAAGCACTACAAATTTACCTCCCAGCCAAGCTATAATATTAGCCATGTCAGCCAGATATTGCCCTTTGGTCTTAGTAGCTCAATTACATGTCATGCCACAGGATTACCAGAGCAAAATCTTTCAGTTTGATGGTACTAGTCAATATACTGCACAACAACATGTAAATAAAATGACTGATTACTTTGAATTACATGAAATTGATGAAGTCGATGTTCGAATGAGATTGTTTGCACAAACATTAGTAGGAGATGTTAAGAAATGGTTTAAAGGTTTACCTACTGGTCATATTGCTGATATAGATGCTTTCCATAGATTGTTTATCAATAGATGGGAAAGAAAGAAAAACCCTTTACAAATATTATCCGAATATGAAAACATCAAAATAGCTCCTAATGAATCTGTTCAGGATTATTGTACTAGGTTTAATGATTTTTACAATGCAATTCCTGCCAATATCAAACCTCCACTAGACTTGGCCTTAATCAAATTTCTAGATGGTTTTGACACTGATATGTCATATCAATTGAGAGAAAGAAACCCTGCAACATTAGAACAAATGCAAAGTGATGCAGTTAGTGTAGAAGCAAACTTGTTAGCTAGAAGAGCTAGAATGAGAAATGAAAGAAGAGTAACCATTAAGGATGACCCATCCACATCAGATAATAAAATAGATAGTTTAGCTAAAAGCATGGAAATAATAATGGATAGATTATAAAACATGGAAAGAAAATGACAATGGGATAATCAACAAGGTCCTCAAATCAGAAATCCCAATTTTAGGAAAAATCCTAATACTGGTAAATCAAGAGAAACAACACCTCATCAACAGATTATATAATCTTTCCAAGAGAACTATGCTGAGAGTTCTCAACAAAATGATGAAGACCAGGACACCCAGATAAACTTAATGGGAATAAATGATGAAAATATTATTTTTCTTACCCAAGAAGAACATGAATTATACATGTTACAACAATTAAAGTTAGAATTTGGAGAGTCCTTTGACTATAAACAAGGCTATGAGTCTGCAATATATGAAGTTTATAAATAATATAGCCTTAGAAGTAAGAAAAACACAGAAGCCCCCACTAAGAAAAATGTCCAAACTCAAACCAAGAAAAGAGTAGAAGCTCCTGTGAGCAAAGTTTTACAAATCCTCCCTAGAGAAACTCATAAAACTTCAAGCCCAAAGATTGTAGACATCACAAATACTGCTACTCAAACTTCAACTGCTGCTAAAACTACCACTTCCATTCAAATTGTCCCAGATAAGAAAATTGAAAGTAAGACCGTAGAAACACAAACTGAAATACCAACTATGGTTAAAAAAGACAAAAATACTCAAACTACAATTGGTAAAGAGGAAATCATCCATTTAGGTAAAACTCAAGTACCATTCAATATTAAAGTTGAGTTAGCCAAATTGAAAATACCAGTTTCTTTAACAGAACTAATAAAAAATGATTCATGCAAAGCCCAAATCACTAAAACACTGAATATAGATGAAGGAGAAGATGTTGTTAACCTAAATGATGATCAATTAGAGTTTTTGTTTGGTCCTGAAGTTAATGGTAAACATCAACAAGGAGGTGTTCCTCTCTTCTACATTAGTTTGAACATTCATGATAAAATCTTACACAATGCAATGTTAAATTCAAGAGCATCTCACAGCTTAATGCCAAAAGCTGTCATGGAAAAACTGAACTTAGACATCACTAGACCATACAAAGATATGTTTTCCTTTGATTCTAGCCAAGTTAAATGCCTTGGCCTAATAAAAGATTTGTGTGTAACTCTAGTCCAATACCTAGATAAGAGTATTATCATGGATATTGTAGTTGTTGATATCCCTCCAAAGTATGGAATATTATTATCTCTCTCATGGGGAGCAAAGTTACAGGGACCACTACAGTTAGACATGTCATATTCTACAATTTCTGTTTTCGATCAACCAACAAAGCTTTATAGAGAGACTTTGATGAAATTCATGGTCAGTGGTGCAGAAAAACCCCAAAATTATCTGATTTATTCTCTGCATTCTGATATGGATTCTTTCATCTTATGTAATTCAGACACTGGAAAAGATAAAATTATAGTAGTAGAACAAAAACATAAAGAAATTGACAGTGAGAATATAACTCATGAGTCTATATGGCACTTAGATTTCGATGGTTCTATCAAAATATTAGGAGCAGGAGCTGGAGTATGGATTTATAACTTAGAGAATGATCATTCAGAAGGTCATGCCTTTAGGTTAAACTTTAAATGCACAAATAATATGGTAGAGTATGAAGTGTTAATCTTAGGACTGCAAATTGTAAGAAAACTTGGAGCCAAGGGTTCTATCTTGGGAGATTCAGAATTAATCATAAAACAAATCAAAGGAGAGTATCTAGTGAATAATCCTAGACTGAGCCAATACAGAGAAACCATTCTAGATTTGATTAATTGTTTTCTTGAAAGTGACTTTGCTATTATTCCAAGAAGCAGAACATGCAGGCACATATTTTGGCTACTTTTGCTAGCACATGCAAATTACCTTTTCAGCCAAATCATCAGTACATTGCAGAGGTAAGACATAGGCCAACTATACCATATAATTTGAAATATTGGCAGATCTTTTCACAATAATCTCAAATCTACAATTTTATGAATGCTGAGGGAGAGTTTCAAAACTATAATATAGATACTGATTGTACATTAGACTACACTATAAATAGCGAGATAGATATAAGTGGTGTAGATAAAATAGAACCCACTAAATTGAATAAAGTAGAAATAGATAAATTAGAAACTAAATCAGAGATTTTCAACCTTAAAAAAAAAACAAAACAAAACAAAAAAAAAACAAAAACAAAACAAAACAAACAAACAAACATTTTTCCTAAGGGATTAGCCCCATTAGAAGACCTTTTGACTCAAACGATGTAGCCAGAAAACCCAAAATGGAGCCCCTAAGGTCAGACATAGAAGAATGTAACATAGGAACAGAAGAAAAACCCAAGCTTATCAAATTATCCAAAGCATTACCTCCAACTGAAAAGTTGAAGTACATAACTCTGTTTAAAGAATTTCAAGATGTCTTTGCTTGGAGTTATGAAGGCCTCAAGTCTTATGATACCAGTATTATCCAACATAAAGTACCCATCAAAGAAAATCAGAGACCCTTTAAACAAAAGCTTAGGAGAATTAATCCAGTTCTTATGCCATTGATTGAAAAAGAAGTAAAAAGGATGTATGAGGCACAAATCATAGCACCCATCAGATATTCTGATTGGGTCTCTAATTTAGTTCCTACTAGAAAGAAAACAAGGGAAATCAGACTCTGTGTTGATTTCCGAAACTTAAACAAAGTGCCACTAAAAGATAACTATCCTCTCCCCAAAATGGACCATATTTTACAGAGGGCAGTAGGATCATCCAAAATTTCATTACTTGATGGATTTTCTGGATACAACCAAATCCTAGTTCAACCAGAAGATCAAGCAAAGACAACATTTACTACTCCTTGGGGAACTTTCATGTATTTGAAAATTCCCTTTGGATTGATGAATGCAGGAGCTACATTCCAAAGAGCTATGGATATAGCTTTTTCCAAGGAGATTCATGAATTTTTAGTCATTTATCTAGATGATATAACAGTATTTTCCAAAATAGATAATGAACATCTAGATCATTTGAGAAGAGTTTTTATTAACTGTAGAAAATTTGGCATTTCCTTGAATCCCAAAAAGACACTCTTTCGACTAGAAGAAGGTAAACTCTTGGGACACATAATTTCAAAAGAGGGAATTAGAATTGGTCCAGCTAGAATAGAAGCAATTTTAAACATAAGTCATCCTAGAAACATCAAAGAATTATAGGCATTCTTAGGTAAAAGAAGATTCATTTCTAATTTAGCAGAACTAATCAGAGAATTGAATAACATGTTAAAAAATGATTCAACACTTAAGTAGAAAGTGGAGGCTAAACAGTCTTTTGAAGCAATCAAAGAAGCTCTCACTAAAACACCTATCCTCATAAGTCCTAATTTCAAAAAAAAAATTATAATTTTTTCTTTTGCTTCAGAACACAACATTGCAGCAGTCTTGTTGCAAAAGAATGATCGGGGTTATGAACAACCCATTGTTTTTTTCAGTAAATCCTTAAGAGATGCAACACTAAAGTACAATATAATGGAAAAACAAGCACTTGCTTTAGTGAAAGCTATTAAAGATTTCATAGTGTACATTTTATACTCCCACATAATTGCATGTGTTCCAAATTCAGTAGTAAAGGACATTCTAACTCAGAATGAGCCTGATGGAAAAAGAGGCAAATGGATTGCCACTATATTGGAATATGATATTGAAATAAAGCCTACAAAATTGATTAAAGGCCAAGGTTTAGCCAAACTCATGGCTGAATTGAACTTTCAGGACTTAGATATCAATTTCATTGCTCAACTAGATGATCATGAAGAGATGGCGACTCCACAGATCAGTGAAGCTTTCATAGATTCATCATGGTATGCAGATATTATATTTGTTTTATTTAATCTACAAGCTCCTCCTGGTTTATCTAGAACAAAAGGTAGATTCTTGAAAATGCAAGCAATGAAATATTGTGTCATATACAATGCTTTATTTTGGAAATATCATGTTTGCATATTACCCAATTGTTTATTAAAAGATGAAGTTGATAAGGTAATGCAGGAATTTCATGCAGGAGACTGTGGAGGACACCTTTACTGGAAAACAATTGCTAATAAAATCTTGAGGGTAGGTTTTTACTGGCCCACTCTTTTTGCAGATGTCAGAAAGTATGTGACCTCCTGTCACAAATGTCAGATATTTAAAGGGAAAAAGAAACTCTTACCATTACCCCTCAAACCAATCTCTGTAGAAATGTCATTTCAACAATGGGATTTAGACTTCATTGGTGAAATTCACCCACCCTCCTCAGCCCAGCACAAATGGATATTGACAACTACTGATTACTTTACCAAGTGGATAGAAGCCATCCCTTCTAGAAAAGCCACTGATTTTGTCATTATCTCATTCCTTGAAAACAATATCCTTTCTAGATTTGGATGCCCTCAAAATCTCATTACTGATAATGCAGATGCCTTCAAATCCAAGAAAATGATATACTTTTGTAACAAATACCATATCAACCTTGGCCATTACATTGCCTATTACCCTCAAGGTAATGGACTTGCAGAATCATCAAACAAAAGCCTAGTTAATATCATTAAAAATTTGTTAAAAGATAACAAGAAGACTTAGAATAAAAGGTTGGTTAATGCCTTATGGGCAGACAGACTAACTACCAAAAAATCTATTGGTACATCTCCTTATCAATTGGTATATGTGATGGATGTTGTTTTTCCATCCTCATTAGGAGTGCCAGTGATGAAAATGATTCAAGAGTTGCAAGTAGAACCAAATGATATCCAAAGGAGGATAAATCAGACAATTCATTTGCAGCAAACCAGGGAAGAAGTTTACATCAAATCACAAGTGATCCAAGACAAAATCAAAAAGATATTTGATAAGAAAACCAAAGAAGATGATTTTTACATAGGTGACAAAGTACTCAAATGGGATTCCAGAAGAGAAGAAAAAGGAAAACATGGTACATTTTATTTTCTATGGAAAGGCCCATACATCATTTATGGTTACAGAGGTAACAATGCATTTTTATTAACGGAGTTAGATGGAACAGATCTACCAGGTGGACCAGTCAATGGTAGAATGTTGAAGCATTACTTTTCTCCAGATTAACATTAGTTCATTTGTTTTAATTTTCTCATTGTAAATAACCTTGCAAAGTTTAGATTGGATTGGATGATTATCTTCTAGAGTTGAAGCCCGGAGAGAAGGCCCTAAGCTTTGAAAGATATAACGTCATATGATTGAATAAAGGAGAGCTCAGAAAGCAGTTCCAAGTCAAGCAAAGTCAAAGTTCCAAGGCCAATCACCTTAAAGTTCTTGACATCTCACAAGGAGATATCATCCCCAAGTGAAGCCACTATTAGGGTCCTATAATAATAGGGATCATAATTTTGAATTGACTATGTTAAAATCTTGTAATATTGTACATACTTTTCTTTCTGCAAAATTTTTCCCATATCAAAAAATGAAAGGAGGGTAAGTCCTAAAAGAAAATTCAAAGGACTAAAAGAAAAATATCAAAAAAGAAGATAAAGTATGAACCCCACAAAAAAGGAACAAAAACATATCATAAAAGTGTTGCACATTCAAATGCCACTACTATTAGTTTAGTTACTTTTGCAAACAAAATTGTGTGTAGCTTGTCAAAAATGCCACAATTCATGATGATCAAACAATTTAATCTTGAGTCATTCATGCTTTTAAATTTCAAGTAATGATAGTTAGTGAATAAAGACCTGGCCAAACCATTTAATCTTGCAGATCAGTAGTTAGGTAGAGAATAAAAATGAGCTCATTAGTTTAATCTGAGCCATTGGAAGTTATAAGGTTAGAATTAGATTAGTTTGCTTATCAAAAGAAAAATAAAAGGGTCAGCAAGCTCAAATGCACCCAATAAATGAAAAAAAAAATGTTAGGGTAAATAAAGGGTAGGTAGATTACTTTTACAAGTAATGGAAAGCATTAATTGGTTCATCTCATATCACTAATATCCCCCTAAATCCCCTTCCCATTGCTTAAAACCCTATTGCCATTCTTAGAAGACATTTTCCCTTGTAAAAAGTCCCTTTCCTTTCGAAAATACCTCTTTCCCCTTATTCTAACCCTTTCCCCTTATTTCACCCCTTTTCCCTTATTAAAAAACCCCTTTCCCTAACACATTTTCCTTTGAAAAGTAACTCCCCCTTTTACTAATTCCCTTTTTTCCATTTAAAACATGAAAACCCACTTATCTAAAGTTTTTAAATATTTAAAATGTATCAGGCCCCACTGCAAAAATCACACCCCAATATCCTTTTAAATCTATTCCTAATGTATTATTAACCCCGCCCGCTATCATTTTAACTTATCCCCATGTTATATTAACCCGCATATTATATAGTTTACAACCCCCATTTTATTTCATAACCTATAATTTATGCATTATATATTAATTCCCGCATATATATATATATATATATATATATATATATATATATATATATATATATATATATATATATATATATATATATCCTGACCCCATGTAATGTATTTTTACCCTTTCTTTCATATGATTTCCCGACCCATCGCATATATAAAGCTTGGGTCCCACTTTACATAACCCCGTATAATTCATCCTCGAACCCACCTATCAAAACACCCAATTCGTCCATCTGCTCAATCGTGATTCATCAGATCCAATGGCCAATAATTGCTTTTGCACCCCTGACAGTCCTGAGTTTAAAGACGGGGGGGGTGCGAAATGGGTGGTTTTGCACCCCCGCCCATTTGCTAAATGGCGCTCCCACGTTTTATCGCATCCTCCATCCTGAAACCACCAACCCACTTTTGATCGTGCGATAACCACCATACTACCATTTCGCTATGCAATCAAACCAGGCACTGTTTGAAAATTTAATCCCGCGCCAATGTGATTAACCACCTCTGATTAAAAGCAATAAAACCCGCCCTAAACAATTTTTTCCCTTATTGTTGTTTATATGCGAAAACTGTTTGTTTGCGCAAAAGAACCATTGCCAACCTATTTTGAAGCCAATCTAGACTAGAATTCAAGCTTATTGTTACCAGAATATTGCCGACTGAGGAGTTAAAGCTTTGCAGACCAAGAAAAGCCCCTGTTGCTGCCAGAACCCCTTCTACATACCGAAACTCCATTTTCCAGGTAATTCTAAGCTGCCCGAGACCATTACTTAAGCAAGAAAATAATAAATTGATAATTGAACACGTTAAAAATGGCCTCCCATAGTATTATAAGTGTAAATCCTCTACAAACTCCTATAGTAGATGTTGAACACACTCCTCTAGCAGACAAAGACTTCAAAATTAGTGATACAGTCACTGATTTCAACCTCCTAGAGCTCCACTGTTGGAGCCATGATAAATTCATAGATCAGGCTGATGAAGTCCACCTTTGGGACTCAAACCTACCCAGGTACGTCTTCCCACAGACCTTCCAGTTTCCAGAAATAATCAGACTCTGTCAAATTAATTACTTGCCCAATGAACGAGCTCTAGTAACCCCAAGCCAAGAGATTTTGTTCACAATCACTACAGAATCCATAAATCAGATATTACAGATTCAACCCAAGCCTGATGAAGCCCCATTATCAATTGAAATCCTCACTAAAATATATCTGAAGCTGGACTATCCTAAGAGGTTTCAAATATTCTAAACCTTCCGCCCTCCATCAGTAGAAACCCCAGAGAGTAATCCTCCATACCCAGCTTCTATATTTTCAGAGAGAACCAGACGGATTGTCACAATGTTGTCATGCATTCTAAGGTATTTTAATGATGAATATGTAGATTCCTCTATCCTAGGTTTTCTGTCCATATTCTGTCCATGATAGCCTCCAACTTCAACATTTAACTTTGCTCAATATCTATCAGATGCCATCCATGAGAAACTATTTAAATTACCAGAGGAAGGAGTGTTTAAATATTCATCAGTTTTGTTTCATTTATTCTTGTATTTCCAATCAGAAAGGTTTGTAGTTAGCCTTCAAAAACTGGACACAGAGGGTAACCCCTAATCTGTAGTCTTCTAGACATCCTTGATCAGAAAGGATTTCACAGAATTCAACTACAAAGACTTCATTGATGCATTTTTTAATCCATTTTTCAACATGCTAAGCAATAGCATTCAACCTAGGGTTAATGAAGAGATAAAGAAAGTATTGCAACTGTCAGAACAAAGTAGGATAGGAGACTGGTATTTATACTAGAACCATACTGAAATTAGGGTGTATGGATGCCAGCTTATTTCATACAAGCTGCCCAAATACCTCCCAATGAGTTTATTTTCATTAGAATACATCAGGCAGATCCTAAACTCGGATGAAGTTAATTTCTATCAGCAAGAAGAAAACTCAGTTTAAGATTAAGAGCGAGCTTGGTCCTTTCATTTGCAATAGTAGGAATGTTGGTCAACAAGCAGATAAGTGTTTACAAGATTTCAATTTCAGCAACAGTTTCAAATGGCAGTATGATCCTTTGGGAGTCATCAGTAAACTAAGAGTCAAATTCAAATTGACTCATTTTGTTCATGAGTCAAAACTAGAGATTGAAAAGTATTCCAACTAGTCAGAGTGGTTGGAAAATACTTTGCAAGAGGTAAAAAAGCAGGTTGAGACTAGTTCTATCTTGCATACTCCAGCCCCACAAGACAGGAACTCAAAAAGAGCAAGAGAGGAAGGCTCTTATTCTGCAAAGACTACTACTGATACGAAATTCAAACTAATGTACAGGAAGAAGCCCAAGCCGAATCAAGTAATTGAGCAAGAAGAGATAGTTGACACAATTGAAATCATTGATACATATATAGTGGTCAGAGATAATGCACCTCCCACAATTTCAGAGGAAACACACCAACCATCAAATTCTAGTGCTCAGATCATTCAGAAGCAACATAGTGTAGAAGTCTCTTCATCAAGAAAAGCAGTGGATAAAGAAAAATATATAATGGAGAAGTATAAAGAAATCAAATTGAAGAATGAGGCATTGAAAGTTGTGACTTATGCCCAGTATTGGAAAAAAAATCCTAGTGACCAGAACATGTTACTTTCAGCCTTTGATTATAAAACTAGGAAGATGCAAATGACCTTTTTGCAACCAATAGTGCAGTCTCCAAAATCATCAACAGACTACAAGAAAAAAACATTTGAAGTTATGGCTAAAGATGTGCATCCAATAGATCAAATTGAGTTTCATAAACAAGCAGGAGAAATGATCTACTCCACTATGACCAACAAAGCTATGAGTGTCCAAAAACTACAAAATTATCTAGAAAATATCAGGGCACAGTTAAAACTAGAGAAGGCTTCCTCACAAGCCAAAGATAATAAAATAAAATCACTTGAAGAATTGGTCAAGGAGGTTGGATATGATTCAAAGAACATCAAAGCAGTTGACGAGTTTATCAATAAAAAGAATGCAGACATTGTTGCATTGAAGAAGCAGCTGAAATTACCTCCTACTGAACATCCACAAACTAAAGAATTTTTGGATCATGAAAGCCAGAAGGATGAAATGATGAATCACATCATTCAGTTGACAACTCAATTAAAAGAGATGGAGAATGAAATGGATAAATTAGTGCAGGAAAATAAGGCAAGCATGGAATTAGTTATTGTTACTGCCATTCTCGTAGCTTCAACCTTAGGTTTAGTGGCTACAGCCGTCCCAACTACTGCATCAGTTCTAGTGACAACAGAAGTTTCAGCAACACCAGCTACTACACCATCAACAACAGCATCCCATCCCAATGATGAGGCAGGTAAATTGATTAAAGCAATGCAAAACATGTCAATCCAAACAACTGAGATTAATAGACTTAAAGAACAATTAAAAAGTCTTGAAGATGAAAATAAATTAGCTCAGATGATGCATAAGGCCAAAACACAAAAATCAAATAGATTGACTGACAGGATTCAGAAGTTAGAAAAGGAATTGACATTGGCAGAGCCCTCGGCCCAAGCAAAGCAACAACTATGGGCCAATATCATTAACTTTGTTAATGATATTTGGCCATCTACCCAAGTTATCTTTGAGCAGAAATATTTGATAAAAGAGGCTAGTGAAGCTATTCAGAAATTCAAAGAAGAACTTGAAAAGAAACCAGAGGAGGCCACTGAGATAATTTTCTCAATTCTAAGAACAAGCATGAATTATAATAAATTGGGATAAGTGACAGAATTGAAACAATTTTAGAGGTAAAAAAGGTAATTTCCAAAAGAAACTTGATGATACAGCTCTAAGATAAGTGTCAAACTATGGAGCTAGCAATAAATAGATTCATGAACAAATTTGAATTTGTGAGGTAGAAAGGTCTGCCTAATCCATTAGTGATTAATGACAGAATAATGGGGCAGGAAGATTATGACAATAAGATCAGAGAAGTGGCTAAAGAAAATTCCAACAATTCCTCTTTGAAAGTAATTCCTATATGCAAAGCACTCTTTCATATTTTTGAAAATCTATTTTACCTCTAGCATGAAATAAATCATCTTTTTGTAAATAAACCTACATTTACCAAGTACACTGAAGCAGATGCGATTTATAGGAGGATGGTAAAGATCAAAATTATAGATGAAGAGACTTGGGAAAAACTGTATGATTTACTGTGATAGTTAAAAGTAAAGTAGGTAAAAGAGCAGTCAGGTTAAAGAGTAAATAGAGCAGGTAGTTTAAAGATAAAAACACAGTTTAAAGATAAATCAGATAAAAGGCAGACAGCGTAAAGATACAGCCAACGTGAAAGCAACAACGAGAGAGATAAGACAACAAAATATCAAAGAAGCAAACAACAAATCCAAATAAGCACGGACAACTTGTATTAGTTAAATAGGTGTCTTTATCTTCTTGCATGAAGATATTTTATTTCCCTTGAATAAATCCTAAATCAGTTTTAGGATATTTGTATTAAGTTTTGTATAAATACTTCAATAATTCGAAGTATTGAGTGTGGATTCCTTAACATTTATATAGTTTTAATTGATCTAAATACTTGAGGTTTTATTGTACCGTTTTCAAGTCAACAAACAGGACAAGTAATAAAGGCATTGCATTACATGATTCATGTGTTGAGCTACTTCAGTGAAGTATATTTCAATTGTTCATTGTTATTTTCTTAAGTATTCCATAAACTTGCATGTTTTTCCAAATTTAAGTGTTATAACAGGAATATTATTGCAGAAATTGTTTAAGTACACTCTGTTCTGAACTGTTATTCATTTTAATGTTTCCCTCTCATATATGGATCTGAGAATCCTTAATTTCTCTCCCATCCCGATTGACCTCTTTCATATTACCTCATCATCTGGTTTAAGGAATCCTTAACTGCTCCTTGATCACGATTGAAAACCACTTCACCTTTCAGCCTTTAAAGATCTAATTTTGCTCAGCTACCCTGCCCTGTGAACACTTCCTTTAGAACTTGATTATGTCTTGTTTTCTTGATATTTTGACTCCATAGCCCAATGGAAAAGTAGAAATTACAAATATCCATCTAAATCAGTAATTCCACCAAACAAATCAAAATCAAACCCAATCAATCTTACATAACTAGCCTAAAATCATTTAAAACAACAAAGTTAAATCATTAAGAGAGAGCCCTCTCTGAGCATTAGGAAGGCTAGATCCTAATCTCCAAAAGTGGTTGATAGTTACCTCTAATATTTCTTTAAACATACATAAAAACTCTAGGAAATTTTGGATAGATAACAGGTGGAATTACTTATTTAGATGGATATATGTCTTTCTATTTTCCATTGGGCTATGGAGTCAATATATCAAGAAAATAGAACATAAACAAATTATAAAACCAGTGTTACAGGGCAGGGTAGCTGAGCAAAATCAGATATTTTAGACTGAATGGTGAAGTGATTTTCAATCGGGATCAAGGAGCAGTTAAGGATTCCTTAAACTGAATAATGAAGGAAAGTGAAGGAGGTCGATCGGGATTAGAGGATCCTCCTAACCAGATATCAGAAGAAAACATAAAATGGATAACAGTTCAAAACATAGTGCACTTAAACAAATTCTGCAATAAAATTCCAGTTATACCATTCAAATTTGGAAAAACATGCAAGTTTATGGAATACTTAAGAAAATAACAATGAGAAATTGAAATATACTTCATTGAAGTAGCTCAACACATGAATCCTGTAAATAAATGCCTTTATTATTGTCGTGTCTGTCAACTTGGAAAAGTTACAATAAACCCTCAGGTAGTAGATCAATTCAACTATAGAAATGTTTAGGAATCCGCCCTTATTACTTCGAATTGATGAAGTATTTATACAAAATATTACAAAATATCCTATCAACTAATTAGGATTTATTCTAGGAAATAAAATATCTGGATGCAAAAAGGTAGTGACACCTTTCTAACTAACTGAAAGTTGTCCCTATTTTGTTTGATAGATGTTATCCGTTTGTTTATTTCATGTTGGCTTGTCTTTCACGCTTTCTTCTTCCTCTGTTATTCATATGTTTACTCTTTCACCTGTCTTTGCTTTATCTGCCTTTCAACTGTAGTAAATCACACTGACTTTCTTATGTTCTTGTGTTTTTAGTCAACATGGATTTTACTAAAAAGACATGTGTAACTTCATGTAAAATATGTCCTGGAGAGTTAATTTGAATAAACTTCGTTGTTGCTGATGTAAATGTTTTCATCTGTGTTTTAACAATTTACTGTGTAAATTGTCTCCTACTGCTCTGTTTCTGGTTTAACTTGGTTTTTCTTTCTGTACATGATACTTCTGTTGAGTAAAGATTTTGAACACATTTCCTGTGAGTCTTGGAGTAAACAGGTTTGGAACTAGTATCCAACTGTTTATCCAATCTCATGGTCTTCCAATTACCTGCAAAAATAAAACAATTGTTAATGAAAACACCAGTTTGCAGTGATGCGAGCAATGCTTCAGTCTTTTCGCAATTTCGCAGAGGTAAGTGAATGAACGGACAAGTGGAGTTTCTTTTGAAGATTTAGTGGATTTTTATATGGTGCAGATGTGGTAGATGGTTTTTCTCACAACGCAGGTGGAATGGTGGTTTATCACAATGGAAAAATGGTTTGTGGTTTATCGCAATGGCGCGGGGATAGTTTCACAGTTTGTCGCATCCCAAAAAGTGGTTAGGCGATTTTAAGGATGGGGATGCGATAAGACGAGGTGGTGCAGCGTGGCAGGGGGTGGCGGATAAAACCACCAATCGCACCCCCCTCTCGGCGTTAATCATATGACTGTCGGGGGATGCGAAATGGCATGTAGGTCGTTGGATCTGATAACGAAGATTTGGCGGTTGACAAGTGTTTGGGAAATCCTTTTAAATGAGGTGGGGTTGGGAAAGGGTTTAAGCGTAGGTTTTAATATAAAGTGGGGTTTAATATGTGAACGGTTTATAATATGGAGTTATATTAAAAAATGGAGACGGGAATATAATAAAGTTGGTCATTAAATGAAAGTATGGGTTAAAATAAAGTGAGACCCGGGGGTATATTAAAGAGGAAAGGTTTTAACATAAAAATGAATCGGGGATTAATATAATATGGGGATATTAAATGGGTTAATATATACGCGAAGAGTTAAAATGATAGTGGGAGGGGATTTAAAACTATTGGTTAAAATGATATAAAGGGGGGTCGGAAAATATAATGGGCGAAAATGGGAAAAACGAGAGTTAGTAAAGGGGAAGGGATTTTTCAACTAGGGAAAAGGATTTCAGGAAGGGAAAATGGTTTAGAATAAGGGGGAAGGGATATTTATCAAAAGGGAAAGGGTTTTTACAAGGGAAATATGTTTGAATAAAGGGAAACTGAAGAGGGAAGGGGTTTTTAGAATTAGGAAGGGGGAATTAGTAAAACATTAGTGATAAGAGATAAACCAAATGATGCTTTTCATAACTCTTTGAAAGTAATCTACCTACTTTTTATTTATCTTAGCATTTTTATTTCCTTTATTGGGTGCATTTGAGCTTACTGACCCTTTTATTTTATTTTGATAAGCAAACTAATCTACTTCTAACCTTATAACTTCCAATGGCTCAGATTAAACTAATGAGCTCATTTTTATTCTCTACCTAACTACTGATCTGCTAAGATTAAATGGTTTGGCCAGATTAAATTGAAAGCATGAATGAAACATTATTAAACTGTATGATCATCATGAATTGTGGCATTTCGGACAAGTTGCACACAATTTTTATTTGCAAAAGTAAAGTAAACTATAGGTAGTGGCATTTGAATGTGCAACACTTTCAGGATCTATTTTTGTTTCTTTTGTGGGGTTCATACTTTATATATTTTTTAATCTTCTTTCTTTTGGTCCTTTGATTTTTCTTTTAGGACACACCCTCTTTTCATTTTTTAATATGGGGAAACATTTGCAGAAAGCAAAGGTATGTACAATATCACAAGATTAAAAATAGCCAATTCAAAAATTATGATCCCTATTATTATAGGACCTTAACAAAATGATTGAATGAGCATGGAGGCATGAAAATTTGAAGAAATAGAATGAATAGGATGGATATAAAGAAAACTAAAATGTAATAGTGTTCATATTATTATGTAATTGATCCATGTGATGTTATCTTATAGAAAGGAAGATAGAGAAAATATGTATTACTATTTTATATGTTATTTTTTGCTTCATAACACACATAATGTACATAGGAAGTCATTTCAATGACAAGATTTAATTTCAAAACTAAATGTGTTTTAGATCCATCGTTATCAGTGGGTCATTGTTTGTCCTCTTGGCATGCCATGTGATGCTATTGGCATGCATGTATTAGCACTCAAAATTGGTCAAATTCTATAACAATATTGATGATAATTGGCATTCATAATGTGTGTGCATGCTATTGAGTGTGTGTGCATTCCAAACATGTCAAGCTTTTGAGGTGCCATCCCTCAACCCCACTGATTAATGACAACAAGAAGCCTTAAAAAATGGTGAATCTTAAGGAGAACAATGGTAGCCCAAATTCTTAGTATCACTACATGCACCCTTTTCATACCATTGAGATGGGGTTAGGGAAATGTCAAGTTTGGCAAGGCTTGTGCCATGTGTTTCCATAAGTTTGAACCTTACCTCCAAGTGACCCCATGGCTACACCAAGGTGTCAAAAAACCTATGGAATGAAAACCTTGAATGATAGCAAAAAAAATATTTCTTCCTCATCATTAAAATTAATCCCATTAAGAAAAAATTGCAAGCCAAAGATAAAGGCAAGCTTGGGTCCTTAATATGGTGTTGTTTTCCATCATTTGTTAGGTCACTATATTTCTAGTGTATCCCCTTATTGTTATTGTTAGTATAGCCCCCTTATTGTTATTGTTGTGCCCATGTAGTCCCCATATTGTTATTATTGTGCCCCATAGAAGCCCACTATTGTTATTGTTGTGCCCCTTACATTGTTATTGTTATGTTGGGTAGGATTATATTGTGACCCCTTGGACTCTTATATATAGAAAGGAGGTTTTGTCATTTGTATCATCCAAGAATTTTTCATTTATGTAATGTAAAGGAGGTTTCCCCCTTAAAGAGGTTGATTACTAAGGTGTTGATCTATCTTTTCTTATATTTTGTGAGATGGTTTCATAACATTTGGTATCAGAGTCTTGGGATTCTAGGGTTTCGCTGCTTCAAACAGGTCATCGTGGAATTTTTCGCTCTAACTTTTTTTTCAATGACGATTCAGAAGCTAAAATAAAACCCATTTGCGAAGAAATCTGGAGGAACTTTGTGTAAAAATTTCAGATCTTGGTTCGCAATATTTTTGGAGATATGATCTGTGGAAGTTAGGGTTTTTGCAGGCTCTCGAAATTTCACCTCAAAGAGGTGACCTTGGGAAAATCATCATAACTGTCTCTCTGAAAATCGGATTGGAATTTTGTAAAAATTGGCCAAAAGTGCAGAGACTTTATTTTCTTGTGTATCAATTTCAAAGCCTAAGGAGGAAAGAGTGCCACGTGGCACACCGTACAAGTTTGTTATACTGAACCATTCCATAAATAGGTCATTTTGGGAGATTGAGTATAACTTTGTCTTGAAAAATCCAAATCAGGTCCGACCTGTGGCATTGGAAAGATGACTCATAGGGCTACGACAAGTTCGAAGTTTAAACCTTGGGGATCTGCAATCATAGAGATACAATAGGATCAATAGTGAGCTCCTCAAAATCAAGAAAAAGGTGTGTATTGTTTTTTAAATTTGTAGAACCTTTGTTTTAAGAAACAGTTTGAAGTGATTCCAAGGGAATATTGAAGCATTGTTATCAATATTGGGTTCTATAATTCCTCCCAAAAAGAGTTTTACACCCATCAAGCCATCAGAAAACTCTATTATGACGCATGAAGAGGAAGAATTGCAGTATGATATATCAAAATTACAGTACCTAGTGCAACAAATTTTGATCTCACAAAGAGCAACCAAAGATGACATAGATGGTTTAAAAGAAGACATGGAGGCTAAGGTGGATAGTTTGAAGGATGAAATGAAAAATAATATGGATGGTCAAGCAGCGGAAGATCACATCAAGCATCAACATCAAGTTCTCCAACTCTTAAAGGATAACCTAACTTTGTTGCAGAATCGAATAAAACAACAGGAAAATCAACATCGCATCGAAATAAGTTTTGATGTAGGTGACTAGGTATTTTTATGGCTACAACCATACAAACCAATGTCCCTCAAGCAAGCTAAGAAATATAATAAATTATCGCTAAATTACTATGGTCATTACAAGGTGCTGCAAAATATTGGTACTATGGAATAAATATTGGAGCTGCCTGCATCTTCCCGAGTGCCCCAGTTTTCCATGTTTCATGCTTAAAGAAGGTTATAGGTGACAAACTCCCAATTCAAACAATATTTCCAGAACTTGAAAAGGAAGGGAAAATCATATTGGAACCTGAAGCATTCATGGAAACAAGAACTCGACAACTATGAAATTGATCAATTTTAGAGTATCTCAACAAGTGGAAGAACTTACTCACTGAAGATTCCACATGGGAGGATGAGAATTTTATACAGAAACATCCATAAATAATCAAGCATTGAGGACAACACTTGTTTGAAGGACAGGGGCATGTTAGGTCCCTATATTACTAGTGTATCCCCTTATTGTTATTGTTAGTATATCCCCCTTATTGTTATTGTTATGCCCATGTAGTCCCCATATTGTTATTATTGTGCCCCATAGAAGCCCACTATTGTTATTGTTATGCCCTTACATTGTTATTGTTATATCGGCTAGGATTATATTGTGACCCCTTGAACTCCTATATATATAAAGGAGGTATTATCATTTGTATCATCCCATAATTGTTCATTTATGTAATGTAAAGGAGGTTTCCCCCTTGAAGAGGTTGATTTCTAAGGTGTTGATCTATCTTTTCTTCTATTTTGTGAGCTAGTTTCATAACATCATTAGAACCAAGCCTAATAAAAAATATGGAAATCATTGGATGAAACACAAGGGTTGGTTTTGGTTTTAATATGGCAATGCAAAACTTGATCCCGCCATCAAAGCATGACAAGGCCTCGACATCTCAATAGAGTATGCATTACATGTTGACATGAGTTCTATGACTACATCTAATTGCTCCATGACTAAATTACGTATTAACATAAGTTATACTTGTACGTCTAAGTGCTTCATAATACATTACACAATGAGATAAGTTATAATGTTATGTCAAAGTGCTTTATGAATATGCCAAATTTCATAGAACAAAACCTTTGTCCATAGTGTGAAAGTCTTCCTTACTTATTATTATTGTCGTGTTATGCCAAACTTGTTGGGAAATGGCATTGTCCCCTTTATCATTGAATTCACCTTCAAATTTTACTTGTAACAAGTATAAAATAATTAGCTTTGTCAGAGTCTTCTAGTCATCAATTACATATTTTATATATTGTAGAAATAAAACATTTTTTCTTGTTTGAAAAAAAAAACACAAAAACATATATTTCAACTATAATGAAGGTAGAAGTCAATAATACATTTTAATATTAGAGTTTACAATCAACCAAGTATTAGGCTAGCATCGCGAAGAGTGATGTATTAAATTTCAAGTATGAAATGCATCAACTTTGAGTTGGGATTGGGGACATGAAGTGGATGCAAATTCTTATTTGAGATCCTAATGTGAGGTTAAAAATCAACGAATGTATATTTTATATGTCCAAGGTATGATAGAGTCTCTTCAAAAAAATGTTCAAACGACGAATGATCCAACTCACTCGGGATCGTACCATGTTCTGCAGATATCATATGTCAACGAATCATTACCCACTTTCTCTCCCAAGGAGGGTCTCGATCCCCAAGTCTCCTCGGTGGTTTCTCCCCTTCATGACAACTTTTAACCTTTGTTTGCATCTATTTATTTATGCTAGTCTCCTCTAGAAAAGACAAGTGATATTAGTAAATTTTTCATGGATCATACCTCCTCATTGTCCTACTGTCCCTCTCGTGCTCTAGCCTCTTCATAGTATGGTTTCCTAAGCTATTTATTAATCGTCAATATTTGGGTGGAGTTTGTACCTCGATCCAATGGTCCTCCTCTCCCTCTCATAAATGATACCCTAAGCAAAACAAACTATGTGTTAAGAGGAAAGTGAAAGAGCCAAGTCTTATCTTAGGGTAAGACATTAAGTTGTATGATATATCCAGGATGGATAAATTGTCTCTTGTTGGTAGATTTGTGGGTAAACACTTTTCCATGGCTACTTTGAGAGGATGGACAAACCAAAATTTCATGCTTCTTCTAGGATATACCCCTCGATGTATGATTCTCAACAAAGGTTGGTTGGGATGGATTGATTTATCCAATGAAGATGCAAATAAGGTCTTAAAATATCAATATAGTTGGGGAATACAATCATTATTTCGTAAAATGTGGATGATAGACTTTGACGCCAAGTCGGAAAAACTCATTATCATGCCAATTTGGGTTCATCTTCTAGGCTTACATTCTTTTTCTGGTTGGAAGAACTTTTTAAGGAAATCAACAATATATTGGGGTTTTCTTATGAGGTTGATCTATCCTTCCAGAAGACAGGATACATGGGTATGGTGAGGATCCTTGTGGGGTTGAATTTAGCTTCAAGTTTTCAAGATGAAATCTTTGTCAAAATGGGTCAAACTACTTATAGGCAAGTGTTATACTATGAGGGAATACCCTTCAAATGTGGAAGGTGCCATACTTATGGCCACCTTGATAAAGATTATTGAATGGGAGAGATAAATCAATTATGGGTGAGGAATAAACAGAAGGAGCAAGACCCTCTCCCTCCTTTCTCAGCATCAGACCTAGTTGTTGAATCCATGGCTACATTACCAAAGGAAGCTGGGACAAGTGTAATGACCTCTTAGGAAACTTCCCCTACATACATTGTCTCATAACCCCCCCCCCCCCCTCCCCCTATAGGTATGACAACAATGCCATATTTCCCTAGTAAATTATATCATCAAAAATAATTATAGTAGGATCAACAATAGTAGAGATGTATATATAAAGTCAACA
The DNA here is from genome assembly GCA_034641835.2 of Pinus albicaulis. Classification (NCBI taxonomy): domain Eukaryota; kingdom Viridiplantae; phylum Streptophyta; class Pinopsida; order Pinales; family Pinaceae; genus Pinus; species Pinus albicaulis. The sequence goes on from CM076580.1 coordinate 1,637,161,066, forward strand.
AGATTCAAGTTATCCATATTCACCCAAAGGATTATACAAAACTTACTAGTGTACTTTGATAAACTATTCCAAATTTTCTAGTATTGTAGATCATACAAAAGGCAACTCATATATTAATCATTCTAAAACATGTGGCCCAAAGAAACATATAATGACTTGTTATTTTGTCCAATCCTATGATGGTGCATATTAATTCTTATTTTTCAATATACATGGCTTCTATCATCTAATTACCATGTTCTCATCCCTATTTCCCACTTGCTTTGAGGTCCTCTAATTGGAAGCCATCAAATGACCATCCTTGTTCATGGTTTCCAACATTTTTCAGGAGATTGTATTCCATCTCAAGAGTGGATAACTGTTGTTTGATCCACAATAGGGTTTTTTTATGGTTTATGTTATTTGTACCATATACTATTTGATCAAATTCATTGAATTTGGTATAAAGAGAGAAGATAGAGGCTCTATTTATTTATACCATATCCTCATTGGACTTTACTATTACACAATGCCTTCAATGGAAACCTCCAAACCCAATGAGAAATCCATGGTGAATTCAATGCAAGGTGACATGCATTTAAGTGAGATTACTATTGCTTATAACATCCAAAGAGATTGACGATTGTGAGGTCTTAAGATTGCAACATGGTGACAAATTAGAAAAAAATGGATTTATGGAGGGAAACTATCCTCCTTCGCTGCCATCCTCCTCCCCATTGTGAGCATTCCCCAACCCAACAAAATGAATTATGGTCCTTGGCACCTCCATGTTAAGATTGTTAATACACAATAAATTAACTTTCATATAAGTAAGGTACATGTTTTTCAAGTTATACATAAGAGAATCAATGGACCTTAACCCTTCCATTTCACCCATTAAGGAAGAGGTGCTTCTGAGTGTGGATTAGGTTATACAAGTGAAATAGTAAATGGATAAATTGTAACAATATAAATAAATTTATCGAGTAGAGTTTCAATGTGGATGTTTAATAAATATGAATCTATGTATCAGCCTTGAGGTTCATCAAATTAAAATAAAATAATATTAATATGTAATACCTTGCAAGGGGTGGATCCAAATATAAAGGAAGCATGACTAAAAGTCTAGGGGAAGTGGTTTGAACATGGTATACCTTACACTCACAAAAGTAATTTAGTGTAATTCAGAATCGAAGGAGAATGGAGCTACTGCACAATTTTGAATCAAAAGAGAAAGTATGCAATCATAAATGATGGGGTGAAAGGATGTTTGACATGCATAATGAATATGTTGAAGATCAAAGAGTGATAAATTGTGCAAGAGGGAGTTGAAGAACATTACAATATTACACGTGAAACAACACAAGTGAGTGTAGAGATTGGTGTAAAAAACTACATGGATAGTTGTTAAAATGATACATGTGAATTAATAGAAAATAAATAGTTAGGGGGTGGAATATGAACATGCATAGAGGAAGATAACGAAGCCACAATATTGTTAAATATCTAAAATGCGAAGAGTTACGGGCACAAATAAATAGAATAAACACTAAGAAAGTGTTGAGTTGAATGGAGCTAGGCCCAACTTTGAGTTGAGTAGAGAGTTGAGAACCAAGTTAAGTGATTAAGAGAGTTGAAAGCTCCAACATGATTTGATTACAAGGCATGAACCTAGTGACAACTTAAATAAGTTGGATTGATCAATTTATGGGCACAAAGGCATGAAAAAAATGAAATCAAATAATGAATAGGACATACACAAAGAAAATATTAATGTAAAGTGTTTATATTACTATGTAAATGATTTGTACAATGCTTTATGATAGATAGTAAGACAAATAAGAGATGAATAACTATTTTATGTTGTATCTTTTGCTTCATATCATACATAGTACACATTTAGGAACTCATTTCAATTACAAGATTGAATTGAATTCTTAAAGGTGCTTTGGATTTTTCATTTTCAATGGGTCATTGTTCATCCTCTTGGCACATTATGTGCTATTGTTGGCATGTAGAATTTGTTGAGTTTCCATAATAGTCTCGATGGAATTTGGCATTTCCAATGCGTGTGCATGTTGTCACATGTGCATGCTAGTTTCTTTTAAGGTTTCGATGCATGTCCTCTTGACCTCACTCATTAATGGTAATAAAGGGCTAAGGAGCCTTCAAAGAAAATTTTGAAACTTGAAGAGAACCAGGGTTAACCTTGAGTTCTTGACAGTATCAAGTGAACCCACATTGTGCCATTTATAGGGGGCAAGGAAACCCCAAGGTTAACAAGGTGCATGCCATGCATTTCCATAAACTCAACCATTACATCTGAGCTAGCCCCTAGCTACAATAAATTGTCAAAAATATATGAAAATAAATTCTCAATTAATAGTGAGAAACTCTTCTTTTCTCATCATTAAGACCAGACCCATCAGGAAAAAATGACAAGCCTGAGATAAACTATTGGGTGGACTTGGGTTTTGGATATGTTTTCATTTTCCATCATTAGAACCAAAATTAATAAAAAATATGGAAATCCCTAGATAAAATGTTAGGGGTTGGCTTTGGTTTTAGTATGGAAAAGTGGCACTTCATCCCACCATCAAATCATTACAAGGCCTCAACATCTCTATGGAGTATGCATTACATATTGATATAAGTTCTATTTCTACACCAAAATGTTTCATGGATATGTCATACATCAACATAAGTTATGCTCATATGTCTAAGTATTCCATGAATATGCTAAGGGTGTGAAAATTCATAGGAACCTCTTTCCATAGTGCGATTCCCATTATTATTTCCCCACCATACCAAACTTGTTAGTAAATGTTGTTTTCTTCTTGAAAATCTTCAAATTGTATTTATAACAAGTGGGAAATATTCGACTAAATAAAAATAATAATAATCATAAATTATGCATTTTATATATTATAAAAATATCTATATCTTTCAATTATAGTGAAGGAAAAACCAAAAAAGACATATTGATATGTGCTTTCTAACAAGAGCACACACTAATACATAGACTTACTAGTTCACCAAATTATTTGACTAGCATTGTGAAAAGTAATGTAGTCAACTATAAGCATGAAATACATCAACTTTTAAGTTGGTGATTGTATACTTTTGTTTGGGCTCCTACATGAAAAATGTGATACATGCACTTTCTAGACAAGAGTAGACAATAAAACATGCACTTTCCATACAAGAGTACACAATAATACATGCACTCTCTAGACAAGAGTACACAATAATACATGCACTTCTAATTAACCTAGTACTTGATTAACACTATGAAGAGTGAGGGAATCAAATATAAGCATGAAATACTTTAACTTTGATTTGGTATTGGAAACTCATTTACTTGACAAGATTTGGATCAATTGTTAAAGGTGCTTTGTAATGTCATTGTTAACGGATTAGTGTGTGTTCCTCTTGGCACACTATGTGTTGCTATTGGCATTTCGAATTGGTTGGGTTTCCATCGTAGTCTTAATGATGATTAGCATTCCAAAGTGTGTGCCTCCATACCAACTGCTTTCAAGGTTTTTGTGCATGTCCTCTTAACCTCACTTGCTATTAGCAATAAGGGGTTGGGGAGCCTTAATGAACCTCACTTGCATTGCATATTGACATAAGTTCAAGTTCTACACCAAAATGTTTCATGGATATGTCATACATCTATGCTCATATGTCTAAGTATTCCATGAATATGCTAAGCGTGTGAAAATTCGTAGGAACCTTTTTCCATAGCGTGATTCCCATTATTATTTCCCCACCACACCAAACTTGTTAGTAAATGTTGTTTTCTTCTTGAAAATCTTCAAATTTTATTTATAACAAGTGGGAAATAGTTGACTAAATAAAAACTTTTTAATCATAAATTATGCATTTTATATATTAGAAAAATATTCATGTCTTTCAATTACAATGGAGGAAAAACAAAAAAAGACATATTGATATGTGCTTTCTAACAAGAGCACACGCTGATACATAGACTTACTAGTTCACCAAAATATATGACTAGCTTTGTGAAAAGTAATGTAGTCAACTATAATCATGAAATACATCAACTTTTAAGTTGGTGATCGTATACTTTTGTTTGGGCTCCTACATGAAAAATGTGATACATGCACTTTCTAGACAAGAGTAGACAATAAAACATGCACTTTCCATACAAGAGTACACAATAATACATGCACTCTCACGAGAGTACACAATAATACATGCACTTTCTAGTTAACCTAGTACTTTATTAACACTATGAAGAGTAAGGGAATCAAATATAAGCATGAAATACTTTAACTTTGAGTTGGTATTGGAAACCCATTTACTTGACAAGATTTAGAACAATTGTCAAAGGTGTTTTGGATTTGTTATTGTTAACGGATTAGTGCATGTTCCTCTTGGCACACTATGTGTTGCTAGTGGTATTTCAAATTGGTTGGGTTTCCATAATAGTCTTAATGATGATTAGAATTCCAATTTGTGTGCATCCATGCCAACTTCTTTCAAGGTTTTTATGCATGTCCTCTTAACCTCACTTGCTAATAGCAATAAGGGGTTGGGGAGCCTTAAAAAAATGACGAAACTTGAACATAGGGTGGGCTTTAGTTCTTAATGTCATCAAGTGAACCCTCATTATGAGATTGAGATGGGTAAGGTAGCCCCAATTTTGACAAGGTACATGCCATGCATTTCCATAAGTTCAACCCTTACCTTTAAGTTGGCTCATGGCTATGATAAAATGTTAAAAAACTATGAAAGAAAATCTCAATTTATAGTGAGAAGCTCTTGTTTATCATCATTAAAGTTAAGCCCATTAAGAAAAAATGATAAGATTGATATATTTATGTACATTTTTGGATGTATGTTGCATGTAGGTTTAGTAATGTCCTACGTTTTGAGTGGTCTCGCCACCCATCATCAAGGATGCAAGCGAAAAGCATAATGGATTACCAAATAGCGCCAAGCTACTTATAAAGGATAAATAATAACCAAGTGAACGTTTATATGGATATTAGAGGAAAATGTCTAAGAAAACATTAGCCCAAATTTTAAGAAAAAGAGAAATCCATGTTAAAATTAAGAAAAATTTAATTATATAAATATATGTGAATATAGTTAAAGATTTAATAAATTATAGTAAATATATTATAAGTTTAATCATAAATATAAAAATGTATTTAAGGATCTTTGACCCTAATTTAAAAAATTTAGCTTTTAAGTTTGAACTAATGATTTTTAAAACTTTTTTAGATTTAAAATATGAATAAAAGAATTTAAATCGAAAGATGAAAAAAACTTAAAAATTGTAAAGATAGATTAGGATCTTTGAAGTTAATTTTTTTTTTTTTGGCTTTTAAGTATGAATTAATGATTTTTAAAAATATATATATTTAAAATACAAATAAAAGGATTTAAAACAAAACATGAAGAAAACCTAAAAAAATTAAGGAATAAGTAATAAATTGTAAAGATAGATATATGAGATCATTTTTTACCTTTGAAGTACCTAGTAGAAAATAAAGAATTTTAGAAGAAATTCAATAAAAAAAAGGTTAGTTTTATATACGGATTATATTTATTATTTTTGAAAGAATGTTAATAATAATAATAATAATTTTTTCAAAAATATATTAATTACCAAGGTAAAAATAATGAAATTAAATATAAATTGATTATAAATATATTTGAATGTAAATAGTAATAATTGAGAACATGAATGTAAATGACTATAAAATATCAACGGATTAGGATTATATAATAAAAAAATTATGAAGAGGGAAAGATATGGGAGATTAAATATAAGAGGAAAAATAAAAGGAAGGAAGGAAGGAGGGAGGGGAGGGGAGGAGAGGGGAGGGGAGGGATTGATAAGAAAGCTAAGAGAAGGAAGGGTTAATGACTGAGGTGGTGGATAAGAGGTTTCTACGAGCTACTAAGTTGTACCTTTCAATCTTTAAGGCTTCACGAATGATGCGGGTAGACTGGAACATGGTAGAGGCAATGATTTTAGTTTGGTCAAAGCAGATAAGGATTGAGAAATACTATTGAGTGGGCTTGAGTTTTGAATACAATGTCACTTTCCATCATTAAAACTAGGCCTAATAAAAAAATATGGCAATCTTTAGATAAAACATAAGAGTTAGCTTTAGTTTTATATGACAATGTGGCACTTCCTCCCACCATCAAATCTTTCACAAGGCCTCATCATCTAAATAGAGTATGCACTACACATTGACATAAGCTCTATTCCTACATCAAAATGTTTCATGATATTTTGCATATCATCATAAGTTATACTTATATGTCTAAGTCTTTCATAAATGTGTTAAGGTATATGAAAGTTTAGAGGAACAAAACATTTGTCCATGAAGTAATTCCCACTATTATTCCCTACTACACCAAAGTTGTTGGGAAATGGTGTTTTTCTCTTGAAGCTATATTCAAATTTTAGCTATAACAGTAGAAAATAATCGATTAAATCAAAATTTTTAATCATATAATATAATTTATAAATTTTTATTTATTTAAAAAATCATATATTTTAATTATATATTTCAATTACATTCATGATAAAACTAAAAATACATAGTAACATATACTTATTAAACAAGAGTACGTAATAATACATACATTTTTTAATTGCACTTAAAGATGCTCTCAAACCCAAAATAACAATTATGTTTTTTTAATTGCGCTTAAAGGTGTTCTCAAACCCACTAAAGCAATTATGTTGTAATGTCAACATAAATATTTTGACTTAATTATAAAAAAATAAGATAAATTAAAAATACAAGTCTTTTAATTAAAATTATTAAACCATAATTATAATTTTAACAATAAAATTATAAAAATAAATTAAGTTATACAATTATTTTACAAGCCCATAGTATTTGTTATAACAATACCTATATATATACACTTTTAAACCCAAGTTGATTGATGCCAATTTAAAATAATAATAAAAAAAATACAACTTTATAACCACATAACCACATGGGTGAGAGGCCAGCAAGCAAAATGGCAGAAAAATGTTTGAAGTCCTTTATGTATCATGACAATTTGCAATCAAGTGACAACCGATGATCTAGAGAATCACACATTCAGAAAGTCGTACATAAAGACAAATGTCCTTAGACTCCTCTATTCTAAGTTTACATAAGCTTGATTCTCATTTTATTCTGGAATTTATCCGATAGAATGGCATGGTTGTGTGGGAACATGTAAATATGTTAATTTTTTAATATTTCAAATATCATGTATTTTTAATATGAGTAGTTTATAGTGTGATTTTTTGAACACTTTTAGAGTAGTTTTCTCTGGTCTAATTTTTCTAAATTCTAAAAGGAATTTATTGAAAATAGAAGTTTGATGAGTAATCTTGCATAATCCAAGTGCCTTAGACTTTTTTAGGGTGTTCAATCCATATATATAGTTAAAAAAACCAATTTAAATAACAGAAATCAAAATTTTACCTCAATTTTTTTCACTAGATTCGTGAAACTCCAAAAAATCACACTAAAAACAACTTCTTTTTAATAAGATACTCAATTATTTATAAGTTTTATTTTTAATTTCTCTAATTTAAAATTAAATTAAAAAGAAAATAGAGAAGTGGATTTACAAATAAAAGAAGTGTGAATAAAAGAAAAGGAAACTTATATGAATTTGGTAGAGTTTGTATATTAAAAAACAATTTAAAGTATATCATAATTAGAGAAATTGAACATAATTTTGATTAAGATAATGAAAGTGTTGCAAGGAAAAATGATAGAGAGTATTGTTATGATGGAAAGCTCACATGGCATTGAAGCATGTAGAAAAGAGTTGCAAAATATTACATATGAAACTATTTAGGAGAGTATATCAATAAATGTAATAAGAAATTTTTTAATTCATATTAAAGTTATTAATTTGAAATAATTGATATTAAATATTAATTTTTAAAAGTATGGAAATTAATAATTTATTGGAGTGATTTAGATTAGGTTTGAAATAAAAAAATTTATTTTTTTTGTTTATTTTATTAATGTGGATTTGAACTCAGATTTCATGGTTTACATAACATTTCATAACACAACTATCGTTAAGTGAGTTGCCTTTCGTGAATGAATTAAATCTACCAGTCACTACTATAACCTAAGAGTATATCTAACAACTCGCAAGATAGATATATCAATAACTTATGGCTTTATAAGAGTTGAGATATCTCAAAGCCCACCAGAGTGGAACCTTTATCCTAGGGGATGCCTACCCTTGTCACAACAAACCAACATGTCATTTGTTGGAATTGAATCTAGATGGGGAGGAAAACAAATAGCTCTCTCAACAACTCAAGCTATGAACCCTTAACTATGGATGCTAACAAATATTATTGAAGATGAAGAGGTCATTGCATGATCAAAGAGGAGCAATACAAAGAGTTATGGAAACAAATAAATAGAATAGACATTAAGAAAGTGTCGTTTAGAGCTAAGCTCAATGTTGAGTTTAGTATTGAGTCGATAAAAAAACAAGGTAAATGAATAGGAGTAAGAGAGTTGGTAAAGAACCAAGATAAATAAGTAAGAGAGTTAAGAGCTCCAAAATGATTGGATTATAGGGTGTGAACCTCGTGACATCTTAAATAGTCAAGATTGGTCATTCCATTGTTCTGGTTCGTGCTAGTTTGCAACTTAAAAACATTCTCCGCTCACATTCAGGCTTTCAGATTTTTCTCATTTAGTTTTCTAGTCAGTAACAGACTGGAGTAGATTTGATTTAGAAGTCACACGTAGAAATCCTACCAAAATGAATTGTCAGGTGAAAACCTATAAAACGCCTAGTACTTTCCACAAACTAATTATGCATGCAGGGATCGATCTAGAGTGGGACATCAACCTATGGAACTTCATTGTGCACCTCAAGTACCAGCAAAAATATTGGGTCTAATTGAATGTGTTAGTAGCTAGGCTTTCAAGTAGGCCACGAGAGCGAGAGGAGAAGGGACATTATCCAATCTTGAACCTGGGAGAGCAAAAAATAAGCATGTCATTAAACACATAAAGGCTTTAGTGGCCATGAAGGAGTTGACCCTAGGAGTGGATGTCGACTTAGATAAAGTGGATTCCCTATCCAAAAGGGCTCTTGTTAGTGAACTCAACTACATCAAATTGTCTCACGAACATTTGTTATCCTAGGTCAGGGCAACTTGGAAGCCATTGGTGGGTTATACTATGATAGTGACCATTTTGGTCAATAAACGGATCCATTTCCATCTGTTATCAAAGATTGATCTCGATATTATCCTCAACAAGCCCTGGTTCATGGGAAAAGGCTCGTTGTGATTACAATGTTGGCACCTAGGCTTTTGCCTAAGGACTGGAAATCAACCGCGAAAACACCTTTGTGTTTTGCTACTAGGTTAATTCCCTTTTGAACTATGGTAAAAAAAAGTACTCATCGGGTGGAAAATGCCTTAGACAAATTTATTTTTATGCATGAAGCTTTTTTGTTGCCTGTGGACAAACGCATGGCATAGGTTTTAGTAGAAATGGACACCATGGAAGGGTTGTCAGGGTCTCTAAAAATTCTTTGGGGCCAAAAGGAGGTCATCCAACCATTGGATTACTAGAAGATCCCTTTCAGATGCGTTTTATGTAGAGAAGTAAACCATTTAGCCAACTCCTATGAGGCTTCTTGGAGGTGGGGTTTTGACAACCAAAAATGTCATAAGACCCTAGCCAGGTCACAAACTCAATTGTTTCCTCAAAAACTCTCTTGGTTGCACCTAAGGATTTTAGAGTATAAGCCATAACTCTCTCCTAGGTTGAAAAAAGATATTATTGAGGCTATTCCGACAACTCAGGCATCGAGTCCTAACATCATGAACTCGATTCTTACTAGGCCGACTGAAGGTGGTTTGTAGAACAATATCTCATATTCAATTCCAAGGGAAAGAATGCTGAGTGGTGTTTTCGATGCAAATATCACTGACAAAACAGAGACAAACATCAATTCTGACCAGGGTCTTGAAGCCTCTCTCAAATAAGGCACTTATGGCGGTGTGGAGCATGCTAGTAAGTCCATGTTTGAAGCTGACTCTCTTATCCAAGATCTATCTATTAAGGATTATTTGCTTTTAGATCAAACAGAACAAATAACTATGAATTCTATTTCCAGTTATGCATCTTAATTTTCTATTCATAACATATCTCAAACCTATATTATTGATGCTTTTAAATTGACTACATCAAACATTTATGCACAAACAAATTTATAAACCATCTCACCAAAAGTTTTGTATCATTCTCGTTCTGAAAACAAATGGTCAACCTAGGATTGAGTTGTTCCATTTTGGCCTTCTCGCTTTCGCTTTTTAGCCTCTCTCAGTGACCTCCCATACCACTCCCAAACTGAACACCTCTACTCCAGTGATTTCCTACAAATAGGCACTAAAGCTCTCTCCCATCCCTTCCTTCATAGGGGTTACTCCTGTGGTCAATCCTTCGGTTGAACCTAGTTTCTCCTTCCAAAATGTTACTGCTAGAAAGAAAAAGAATAAAAATAAAATGCTCACAAGAGAAGGCAATATCTCTGAGCATATCCAAGGAGGAACAAGTCTCTCGCCACCCATAGATCCGGATGTTGATTAAAGGGCACTTAGAGCACATAAGCCCTCTCTCTCCCCCAATCAATGATTATCTTATCTCTCAATATTCAAGGGGTTGGGGGGGCCTCAAAATTTGTATCCCTTAAGAGATTGATCAAAATCCATCGTCATTCCATTATATGTCTTCAAAAACCAATGGTATCAGGAGACAAAGTTAAGGATAATTTATGAAGGTTGTGTCTAGGTTGGTTTTCTTGTGCTATGGAATCAAATGGCTTTTCAGGTGTCTTGCTCACTCTATGGGACCCTAACTATGCATCCTTACAGGCCTTCTCTTCATCCATTGGTATTATCCTAGAAGGCTCTCTTAGAGGATGTTCCATTCCCATAAAATTGGTAACATCTTATGGGCCTTATAATGACAGACAAGCATTCTGGGATGTGGTGCAAGCTAGTGGAATTATCTCAAATCAAGCTCTCATCCTAGCAGGAGATTTAAATTTCCCTGCATTTGAGGGAGAGTCCTGGGGTCAACGATCATGCCTTGATCCTCTGGGGTCAACTATCATGCCTTGATCCTTTGTGTTCCTACTTCTTGTCTATGCTATAAAATCATAACCTTCAAGATGTAATCCCTTTCCCACTATCCCCTACCTGGAGAAATGGTAGATTAGGTTTGGATGGTATAGGAAAGCGACTGGACAGATTCTCGATGCCAGATATATTAGCTAAAAAGGCGAGGATGACTCATTCCTAAATTGCTCGAGACGAGATTTTTGATCATATGGCCATTTTCCTATAAATTGATTTTGTTCCACACCACCATAATTATCCCTTTAAATTCAACCATTCATGGTTGGAAGAAGAGTCTTTCAAACTATTGGTCATGGATATTTGGGCAAATTGCCCGGTCAATAATTCCTCCTTTATTATGTCCTTCTTGGATAATAAATTCATGGAGCTAAAGAAGACAATTATGATTTGGGAGAGGAAAATGAAAGCATAACAACAAGAAGAACTCATTGAAATTGAATCTGAATATGATCTTATCTCCCAAAACTTCTCCTCTTCCTTCTCAGTTGATATAGCCCAGAAAATGAGCTCCTTGGAAGCTAGGAAGAGGTAGATTCTAAAAAGGGAGGAAGAAGCTCAAAGATTAAAAAGTAGGGCCACTTGGATAAAAAAGGGGGATGGTAATACTAAATTTTTCCACAACTACACTAACCATAGAAAATACATAAACTCTCTTTGGGAGCTTGAGATAGAAGAGGGAAAATCGATCTCTTCTTCCAATGAGTTAAAATATGTTGCTTATTCTTGTTTCTATTCCCTTTACAGAGATCCAAGGTCATCCAATATCAACTCTCAACAACAACTTATTAAACATTACCAAAGTTTTTTTAGCCATGAGGAAGCGGTCCAAATTGGAAGCCCTGTCACACTTGAGGAAATTAAAAGAGTTCTAAAAAAGTTCTCAAAGGAAAAAATTCCAAGGCCCGATGGTTGAATGGTGGAACTATTTCTCTCCTTCTTTTACCTTATGGGATCCGACCTGTATCATATGGTGCAGGAATCTAGAAAGTGTGGGAAAGTATCAACAATTATTAACACTACCTATATAACTTTAATCCCTAAATGCTTAAAGCCTAAGTCATTTATGGATTTCAAGCCCATTTCTCTGTGCAATTTGGTGTATAAACTTATTACTAAGATTATCTCAAACATGATTAAAATTTTTTTGGTTGGGAAGATGTCCCCTAATCAATTTGGCTTCCTCTCTAACAAGAAAATACATGATGTTATAATCATTGCTCAAGAAGCCTTATACTCTATTAAAACAAAAAAACCAGAGAGATTTGGTGCTAAAAATGGACCTAAACAAAGCATTTGATAAAGTTAATTAGACCTATCTTAGACTTGTCCTACTTCAAATAGGTTTAGACCTGGAAGTGACAAATTGGATCATGGTCTGTGTTAATTCAAAAAACTATTTAGTCTTAATAAATGTCTCGCCCTTTAGAAAATTCACCTGGTCATGAGGACTAAGGCAGGGATGCCCACTATCTCCTCTTCTATTTTCGCTCATGATGGAAGGTTTGAGTTTCCTTCTGGTGTAAGTAAAACAAGAAGGTAACATAATAGGTATTAAAACATCTAAAAATCAATACATCACCCACCTTTTATTTATGGACGATGTTCAACTTATGGGTTTAGGTATTGTAGTTGAATGTTAGGTTTTCCACATATTCATAACTCTCTTTTGCAGTGCTACAAGAATGGATATAAATCATATTGAATCTACCTTTTATCAACATGCAGTTAGGATAAACATCCTCTTAGACATCCAATATTTCTTACCCTTGCAGATCTCAACATTGGTGACTGGTATTAAGTATCTAAGTTTCTTTCTAAACCCAAATGACTATCATAAAGAAGATTGGACGTGGATGATCATAAGGGTGGAGCAGATAATAAATCTATGGCGCTACAACTGGCTATCTTTGTGAGGCAGAATGATCTTAGAAAAATCTGTCTTGGAAAATATTCTTGTTTACTCGTTGTCCTTGGCCCTTATTCCCGCTGCTATTATAGTCTCGATTAGATAGTTGATTTTCAATTTCTTGTGGGCTCGTAAAAGAAATCAAGGAGGTTCCCATCTTGCTAACTGGTCCATCATAGATACTCCTAAAATTCTAACAGGATGTGGCTTTTAAAATCTAATTTGGTTTGCAAAATCATTGGCATTGAAAAACCTATGGAGAGGTCTATTTAGGGAGGGTATTTGGAGCCAGGCCATAAAAGATAAATATTTAAGTAGACAAAAGGTGGTGGATTGGATTAGAGGACAAGATCTTAATCCTCCCAAAAGAGGCTCCATGGTTTGGAGAGCTCTCATGTCCTCCTTTCCCCATCTCTTTAATTAGCTAGTTTGGAAAGTTGGAGATGGAAAGCAAGTCATCCTTGGTAAGGACTGGTGGTGCCAATGTCTACAATCTGTCCTCATAATTAAGACAATCTTTAGCATCAAAGGGAATCTTTTATCTGCATAACATAAAAAAGTGAACTCCTCACAATCCTCGCAAAGCTATTGGTTTTCCTCAACAAACTTAGGATTGGTTGGCTTATTTGCAAAGGAATGGAATCTTTTCATCAAAGAGATAAATCTCAATGGAGTGAGATTAAACAATTATAAGGACTCTCTGGTTTTGAGTTAGGATTTCTCAGCTAGAAAGATTATAGCCAGATTGACCTATGAAGCGATAACTCATTCTCAAGTTACCTCGATTGACAGATGATGGTATAGATTCATCTGGAAATAGCACATTCTAAACAAGTTAAGATGCTTCACTTGGTTGGTCCTTCACTGCAAAATATTGACCTGGGAAAACCTACAAAAAAGAGGTTTTCAAGGTCCTAGTGGATGTGGCTTGTGCAAACAACACAAAGAAACTTATGACCATCTTCTAATAAAGTACACTTTTTCCCAGGAAATTTGGTCTTATATTCTCCAAATCTTGAGTATCAAAGAAGATTTCAAGCGAATCACCTTTGCAGAAACACTATACATATGGGCAAAAAAATATAATCATATTTGTACCCTACCTATATTTATCACATGGGACATATGGTTGCTAAGAAATAAGGCTATTTTCAGAGATGAATGGTTATGTATTCCACTCCATGTCACAAAGATAATTGCCCATTTTAGGTAATACCTCCCTCTCCAGAAAGGAAAATTGCAGAGAAGAGTACATGTTCCTTCCATTTTGTAGGACTTACCGCCGGGCTTCTTTGATGGAGCAACTCAAGAGAAGGTTTGTGGAGGAGAGGGCTTGATACAGATGTTAGATAATATATCAATCCATTTTAGAATTGGACTTGGCCTTGAAACAAATACCAAAGCAGAATTGATTGCTATTTGGGCACTCATGATGCATGCAAAATTAAAAAACAAAAGAAATATCCTCATTCTCGGTGATTCAAAATGTGTTATTGATTGGCTAATAGGAGAGGCTCACCTTGAGGTTCTAAACCTATTAGTGTGGAAACACAAAATTGAGGAATTAAAAGCTCATTTCCAAGATATTAGATTTCAACACATATACAAAGAATTCAACAATACAACAGAGAGTCTCTCAAAAGTGCATTAGAGTTAGACCCATACATAATTATATATGAAGACCTTATTGGTAACCAAGTCCAAGGTTCTCACTCCATTCTTATTTCTCTTACGAAATAAATCTCAATGTCCAACATCTAGGTGAAATATGGTAACTATAGCAATACAAAATTAAAGACTTTGGGCCCAAAATGGGAAGCTCCTACTCTAGATCAAACAATTTAGTGATTTTCTTGTATCGGTAACATATTGTTTATAACTGGACTTACTTTTTTATTGTATCAATCCTTATAGGTTCTAAAGTTTTTGGTTTTCTTGGGTTCTGTAGACATAAAGGTTAACGATTTTTTTCCAGACAACCATGAAAAGTACATCCTTGAGTTGTTTCACTGGTAATAGATTTTGTCAAAATCTAGAAAGATGTAATAAAAAAAATGTATTTTTTTGATTTCAAAGAAATAACAAAAAAGTAATTAATTAAATTATGGACATAGGAGCATGACATAAAATAATGGTAAAGATTGAATAAGATAGATGGAAAATTATAACCTAAACAATGTTTATATCATTATGTAAATGTTATGTACTTGCTTTGTGATAGAGAGTGAGGTGATGAAAAAATAAATACCTATTTTGTGTTATATAGTTTGCTTTCTATCATACATAATATACATAAAACCTTATTCCAATGACAAGATTGAATTTCAGTTGCTAAAGGAACATTGAATTTGCACTTGGTTAGATTTATTTTGTCAATGTGCTACATGTTATTATTGATACATATCTATTGGCACACAAAATTGGTTAAGCTTCCATAACGGCCTTTATAATGGTTGGCAATCTCGATGTGTGTGTAAGTTGTTGAGTGTGTGTGCATAACAATTACTATTAAGGTTTTGGGGCATTGCCCCTCAACTCCACCAATCAACCAAAACAACGGGCTGGTAGGGGCACTATCCATTAAAACCCTGAAAAGAATTAAGAACGATGGGGGTGGTCTAATCGAAAGAGGTTGATGTAGGAATAATAATTACCTAATGTGAAAATGGTTGTGCATTGAAAATTACTTTGCTTTCTCATACATAAAGAGGAGGAGGTTGATGTAGGAATAATAATTACCTATATGAAAATGATTGTGCATTGAAAATTAATTTGCTTTCTTATACATAGAAAGAAGAAGTTACTTGTGTATAGTTCATTAGTATGAACCCATAAAAATTAAAGTGAGTTTGATGATCTCATTATTAACAAAAATTAAAGTGAGTTTGATGATCTCATTATTAAGTTATTTTATTTTAAAAATAATGTAATATTATGTAAAATAATTTTTAGATCAATGTTGGTCTTTGCACATAGTAGGTAGTTAATTTATTTATTTATTTTTTTCGAGAAATTTATGATTCATTGGGTAGAGAAGCATTCTCCAATTTAGTATGGAAGAAATGTAGTGATATTATGAATAATAATTACTTGATGTGAAAATGATTGTGCATTGAAAATTACTTTGCTTTCTCATACATAAAGAGAAGAAGGTTGATGTAGGAATAATAATTACCTATGTGAAAATGATTGTGCATTGAAAATAACTTTGCTTTCTTATACATAGAAAGAAGAAGTTACTCGTGTATGATTCATTAGTATGAACCCACAAAAATTAAAGTGAGTTTGATGATCTCATTATTAAATTATTTTATTTTAAAGATAATGTAATATCATGTAAAATAATTTTTAGATCAATGTTGGTCTTTACACATAGTAGTAATGTTGTTGGTAGTTAAATTTTTATTTATTTATTTATTTATTTTTTTAACGAGAAATTTATGATTCATTGGGTAGAGAAGCATTCTCCAATTTAGTATGGAAGAAATGTAGTGATATTATGTAAACATTAGCCGTTTTAGATGTTTTGACAACCTGTTGTTTTTCATATAGTATTTTTCTCAAATGTAGCGTATATAAAGGCATAATATTAAAAATTATGGTTGACAATTTTTGGGCTCTAGGTTTTGCCATCCATATATATATATATATATATATATATATTCTACGAAGCCTTTAATTTTGCCCCAAAGTCATTTTGTCGCCAAAATCCGGATCCATCTTAACTCTGGATTTATCAATATATCTATGTGCAAATCTTTATTCAAATTTGGCATTCTAAAAAAAGATTTGTACCTTGAGAAATTTAATCTCTCTCAACACTAGATAGATCTAGACTAGTCATAACAATTTAAATTAGACTTGAAATCAAATCAATTAACTACCATTATACCAAAAAAATATATCCAACAACTCATAATCAAAATATATCAATAACTTATAATGTAACATCAACCCAAATATCCAAAAATATATCAAAAGAAGTCAAACGATTAGGAATATATATCTATTTATCTTTTTAATAACTTATAATGTAACATGAACCCAAATATCCAAAAATATATCAAAAGGAGTCACACTCTTAGGAATATATATCTATTTATGTTTTTAATCTTATCATGTGAAATTTATTTCCCACCCATTCAAAGCATGACCCCTCAAGTACATTAATAATGAAAATTAAGTATACCATGTGAGTGAAGTTTGACGAGGTCGTACATGTGTTCACAAGTCGCTTTCCGTGTATAGAAGGCAGGCAGCAGAGGAAAACTAGGATTCGATCTGGATTCGGCAGAAGAAGAAATAATTTTAGATAATCTAAAATCAGCGGAAGGGGATAAGGCGAGCGGCCATAAAATAAAGGCAGCGAGAGGGTGGGAGGTGATTGGCAAAAGCAAAAAATTAAAAAAGGGGATTTGAGCGAACGAACGAACGGTGAAGATACACAGAGGATCTCTCAACGGCTTCATCTCCGTCGTCGTCTCTCCTCCTTCCATCTCCAGCGTCCGATCTGATCTTATCAAAGGAAGTCCTTAAATCCCTCCAGCTTTCCAAGCGCGGTAGGCAAAATCTTTCTTTTCATATATTTGAATTCCATAAGCAAATTGCTATTCTTCTTTTTACTGTCGTCACTGAGCTTCCCGTCCCCGGTGGCCATGGCTGCATTTCCCAGGGTTTTGTTGCTGTATCCCAGGTCCCTGGTCATATGGCGGAAGCCAGCAGCCCGGGCAGCCAGGAAAGTCCCCGTTCCGGGGAACAGAGCCCCCAGTCCAGCGTACGGGAGCAGGACAGGTTCCTACCCATCGCCAACATTAGCCGCATCATGAAGAAGGCGCTGCCGGCCAACGGCAAGATCGCTAAAGACGCCAAGGAGACCGTGCAGGAGTGTGTCTCGGAGTTTATCAGCTTCATCACCAGCGAGTATCCTTTTCCTTTACTTCCTTTTCGTTCTACTTTAATTAGGGCTTCTTCTAATTAGGGTTTCTCGGACAAGATGTTGTTTTTGTCTGCGTTTGTTTGCTTGTTTGGTTCTTTGACCGGAGGGGGCAGGGCCAGTGACAAATGCCAGCGAGAAAAGAGGAAGACAATCAACGGCGATGACTTGCTCTGGGCCATGAGCACGCTAGGGTTTGAAGATTATATCGAGCCCTTGAAGGTTTACCTGCTCATGTACAGAGAGGTAAAGCCGGTTCTTTTGGTTATTTTCGACAAGTAAAGTTGTGCATTCATTCGTAAATATTTAAGAATATTGTATGCACTTTCTTTTTCGAAAATCTCTGGGACTGATGGGGAAAATGCCGTGTGTTGTTTTGTCCGTGGTTTCAAATGCGCGACTTTTACTTCAGGCGGAGGTAAGATTTTTCCTCTTCCGTATCTTTTTTA
This sequence comes from Pinus albicaulis, assembly GCA_034641835.2. NCBI lineage: Eukaryota > Viridiplantae > Streptophyta > Pinopsida > Pinales > Pinaceae > Pinus > Pinus albicaulis. The sequence continues at coordinate 1,637,179,521 of CM076580.1, forward strand.
AAGCTTGTGCAAGTTTTGTTTTATGGATTTGCGTAGATTGTTATCTTTCAAGAAAACTTCATGTCGATATTTTAGAAGTCTTATATTATTCAACGTTATTGTGTGCTAGTACAATTGCGTGAACTAGTTTGCAAGATTTGCCAAGCAGGCTACAGTAGAAATAAGCATAGTTAGAGGTTCAGTCTGTCCAATATCAGTTTCGGTCTTGCCAACCTAGTCCGGGCTGAACCATGGGACGTCTCCTTAAAGTCTTATATTATTCAACGTTATTGTGTGCTAGTACAATTGCTTGTACTAGTCTGCAAGGGTTTGCCAAGCTGGCTATAATAGAAATAAACATAGTTAGAGGTTCAGTCTAACGTTTCTCAGGTTCGGTCTCGCCAACCAAGTCCGGCCTGAACAATGGGACGTCTCCTTAAAAGAATGTAAGAAAAGAAACCAAAAAAATGGTGTGCAAGAACAAAGATAACTTTTCTTTTTGTATCATCTATGATTTTTAGAAACTATGTTCATGACAAGTAATGGAAATTCTCTCAAGTTTTGATAATAAGAAACATTTCTAGATTTTTTTAATAATATATTTTTTTATAAAGCATACTAATTATCAAATTAAAAAAAATCATATTCATAACAAAAATTGGGCTGGCCTCGAGGATATACACGGTCCTGATGTGAGCACTATTCTGGCAGTCGCATGCTATGACACTCTGACGAGGCCATTTGGTCCGATGTTTTGGCTTTTAGTTATTAAGTGGCTTCTACTATGTTGTCTTTATGGGGAATTTATCCTCAATAGCATGGTTCATATCTATAACAGGGTTTGCAACAAAGCAAACATCCAAATGTTTACTGTTCAGTTTATACACGGTCCTGATGTGAGCACTATTCTGGCAGTCGCATGCTATGACACTCTGACGAGGCCATTTGGTCCGATGTTTTGGCTTTTAGTTATTAAGTGGCTTCTACTATGTTGTCTTTATGGGGAATTTATCCTCAATAGCATGGTTCATATCTATAATAGGGTTTGCAACAAAGCAAACATCCAAATGTTTACCGTTCAGTTTATAAACGATAAATCTAATACACGGTCCTGATGTGAGCACTATTCTGGCAGTCGCATGCTATGACACTCTGACGAGGCCATTTGGTCCGATGTTTTGAAACACTCATCTATTAAGTGGCTTCTACTATGTTGTCTTTATGGGGAATTTATCCTCAATAGCATGGTTCATATCTATAACAGGGTTTGCAACAAAGCAAACATCCAAATGTTTACTGTTCAGTTTATAAACGATAAATCTATCATGAATAGACTAATCTTTGAATTCCATATTATCTGTTGGCTCACTTGTAGTGAAAGAGTGACAAGCACTGCTTTGACGAGGATCATTAGGATAACCACTATCTATGCTGCCTTTATGGTGGATTTATCCTCAATAGCATTGTTTATATCCATAACAGAGTTTGCAACAAAGCAAAACATTCAAATGTTTGGTGATCAGTTTATGAACGATAAATCAGCTCATGAATAGACTAATATTTGAATCCATCTCATCTGTTGGCTCACCTCGAGTGAAAGAGCCACAGGCCCTGCTTTGACGAGGATCGTTAGGATAGACACTATGGATTTTGAACATCTTTTCTGCATTTGTTTGCAACACCTACTAAGGCAGATCGTGAGTTGTGATCACTGTCATCCTGAGAACCAACAGGAAAATATGCTTGTTGTTGTGATAGAATCATAGAAGGCAAAGATCAAGTGAAACACACCAAATCTTTAGTCTTTTGTGAAGTTAGACAAGTCATTTTCACAGATGGTCAAGGGAACAACTCACTCCATTTCCATTGAAAAGGGTCTATTTTAGTAGAAGTTCTGGATAAATGTTTTTGCTCTCTGGAAATGATACCTGGCCTGAACCAGCCTATCCTTTAGCTTATAGGTGTCTCGGTTCAATATTCTTAGAAAGCTTCAAATGAAGACAAGAACATAGATCTTCTAGAAGGTGTGACTAACCATAATAGTTCTGCAGCTGTTGGTATATGATTCGGAACCTAATATATGGATCAGTTGAATATTGTGCTGGGACCAAGTCCATGGTAAACCTGTGTGACAACATGGTTGAATGGTTTGGCTAAGTGATTATCAAGGTATGAAGATTGTGTTCGAAGAGTTCCGATTGGGCCCTTTCTTGTTTGTTGCTTTGTTGATATTTTAATTGCCTCTCGGATGGCTTGATATGGGAATAAGTAGCAACCGGGGGGAGGGGGGATGCAACTCGGATTAGGGGTTGAACAGGGACATCATAGAGAATGGAGGTGTGGGCGAACATGGAATCGGGGAGGTGTGGGGAGATCATAGAGTTTGTCTTGCCCTGGTCAAATCAGTTCCTCCTTTGTGAGATAAAGAGTTCTTAATCCAAGTCAAATGAAAATGGGCATGTGGAGTTGAAAATTGTGATTATAGTTTTGCATGGAGCGTCAGTCATATGATAAACAGCCAGGCAGAAACATATGCCCTGCTCCAAGGTCTGTCATTGGTGCACCAATGTGGCACATGGAAGTTACTGGTATTTGGGGATTTTACAGTTATCATAAGGAATATGATTCATGATACAATTCCAAAGGACAATAAGTTGGCTCAGGTTAATTTTGAATTAAAACCAAGGTTTGAATCAGTGCAATGGTTCTATACCTCTGTGCCAAAAATGAAGAGGCAGACACACTTGAATCAGTGCAATGGTTCTATACCTCTGTGCCAAAAATGAACAGGGAGACACACAAGTCAATCTTGACACGTAAAAATCAGGGTAGTTGATAGTTGATGGACCTGAGCATTATCAAGACATTCCATAGCCACTTGTTTTTGTCAAAATTGGAATTTTTTGGTCTAGTAAGAAAAATATTTTGTTTAATCTCCCCTAGGGGCAAGGCACCGGTTGTCTCTTCTGCTGTACTTCTCCCTCTTGAATTTGGTCACAGCTTTTATATTATAACAAAATTTTCCAGTTTTTGTAAAAAAAATGATGAGGAATACACAGGCAGATCACATTCAAGAGGATTTTACAGTTATCATAAGGAATATGATTCATGATACAATTCCAAAGGACAATAAGTTGGCTCAGGTTAATTTTGAATTAGAACCAACGTTTGAATCAGTGCAATGGTTCTATACCTCTGTGCCAAAAATGAACAGGCAGACACACTTGAATCAGTGCAATGGTTCTATACCTCTGTGTGCCAAAAATGAACAGGCAGACACAGAAGCCACTCTTGACACATGTAAAAATCAGGGTAATTGATAGTTGATGGACCTGAGAATTATCAAGACATTCCATAGCCACTTGTTTTTGTCAAAATTGGAATTTTTTGGTCTAGTAAGAAAAATATTTTGTTTAATCTCCCCTAGGGGCAAGACACCGGTTGTCTCTTATGCTGTACTTCTTCCTCTTGAATTTGGTCACAGCTTTTATATTATAACAAAATTTTCCAGTTTTTGTAAAAAAATGATGAGGAATACACATGCAGATCACAAACCCAACTATTGTTGAATACTAATCTTTAAAATACAAATATAAGAAATATGGTAAATGCATTCACCTCAAATTAACAAACTCCATCTCCAAGTTATGAGATATGAAATATTTTGGAGTTTATTTATTCAAGTAGAACATAATAGTGCTCAATTTAAGTCAGGTAATTTTGGTCCTCAGGAGTTGGAAATAATGATGAGAAGCAAAAGTGCAGATCACAAACCCAGCTATTGTTGAGCACTAATGTGCAGAATGCAAATAGAAAATAAAGTTAAAACTTAAATGTGCCCAGATTCCAACCACTACAAAAAATTGGGATTCACCTCAAAATTAACAAACTCTGTTTCCAAGTAAGTTAAGCGATTTGGAACATGTTCAACAATGCAACTTCTAAGCATGATAGTTGTTTCACTCATCTGAAGGACAAATGAGAAGAAATAAACTAAAACACACTAGCCAATAGAATGGGATGCATCAAAATTTGTGCAGCCACTGAGAGGTACTCTGCTAGAGTATAGGTTTGTAGTGCATGAATGTAGAACTCTTGATATAAAATTTTTTCTTACCTAACTTAGATATGCAACACAATGCTTAAATTTTTTTCTTTGCTTGATATTTAAAAAAAATGTGGTGGTAAAATATAATTCTGTTGGACAAAAAAATGGACAAAACACTTAGAAAATGCACACATAATGAGTAATATAATGGAATGAAATTTTCTATTGGAAATTTATAGCTTACAAAAGAATCAACTTTCCAATCATGGTAGTGGAGATGCCTATTTATAAGCTTACATCAAAGCATTGAGTACACTCAGATTAGGACTGGTGGTATGACCTAAGGATTTGGGAAATATAACATGTATGAGATACTAATATTGCTTACAATGACAATCATTATAGGACTAATTCATATAATTGCTTATTTTGCTATTTTCAAATAAAGTGATAATATTGGATCTAACAGGGTGACAATAAGGGATCTTCAAAATCTGGAGTAGACCAATATGGAAAGAAAGAGTCAAATGTACATCAAGGGATTCCAAATATGCAGGTAGATATATATACTCCCTTTTTCGAATGATTTTTGATGTATGGTGTGAATAAACACTTTAGATAGCTTTGTTGCATAAACTTGGTATATCTCTTAAGTAGCTATACCCTTGCTTTGATTTCATAATTTCACAGCATCTTTTCAAAACTTTCTATGTTGTTCCTAGTTTTCTTGGAAACTGTTATTGGATTGATGAACTCGTTGTCCTTTGAGTTTTTTGTTCTTTGTATTGTCAAATAGGATGCTAGTTGGTGAGCTTGTTTTGATATAAATAGTATGGCACGTGATCCTTTCTTTTTGGTTTAAATCCTGTGATGCTTATAATGAGGGTGAATGGTTCTAGATATAAGCATGCCTCAAGCTAGAGGAATTTCGCCTTCCTTTCTTGACAAATTCCTTTTTTTGACAAACTGAATATTATGATGTAGAATCTTGGAACTTACTTTGTACTAGTTGGCTTGTTTTTATAGGATTATTGTAGATGACATTTATAGATGGAGTACATTACTTCTCCTCTGGCGGGCCTTAGAAATATGATGGATTTGTACGAGGAGTGCTTCATGCATACACAGGGTTTGTATGCATGCTCTTGGGTTTTGCTTGGCCATTTTAGAGTGGGTTTGCATTGTCTCTGAGTCAAAATCATTCATTTTCCTCATTTAGATAGTATCTGCCAGCTTTTCTAGCTGCATAAGATAGAGTTAGAGGATCACCTCATCTTTAGATGCTTCATTTATTATGAGATCCAAGGGAGGTTTTGCTGTTGTTATCAAGACTGAAATGGGTCCGTCTCTACATTCTTTCAAGTTTCAGTATGTGGATTAGAAGCATTTAGCTCTTTTTATGAGGGAGGGAGCTCCTTGGTTTTAGATCTCAAGGTCTGCATTGCCCTCCTTATTTAGTTAAATTTCATGTGCATAGATGCAATGGGGAACTATGCTATCATATTCTTCTCTTCTCCATTGTTAACAATTTTACACAATGGATTGCTGTTGGTAATCTTCTCCATTATTAATGATTTTACACAATGGATTGGTGTTGGTAAAGGAGGCATGGTGCTTTTATCTTTTCTGCATCAGTTCCTTCTTGTTCTCTTTGAAGGGTTCCCAAGGTCTCTGGTCAATGAAGTTATTGCAAAATTTACTTATACGCTTAGGCAGCCAAAGGAAGGCAGCTTGTGAAATGTGCAAATCTGCTTGAAGCTTCCACCTGAGATTTGGTAGAGTGGTGAGTCAAGTTGATGGCATTTTCTGAATCACCACAACTTCCTCCACCATTTTTTTTTCTGGGATTCTTGATCATTGCTACTGCCTATTTCTCCTTGTTTTCAAACTAAGGAAAGTGAAGCGAGTCATCGGGGTCGTTGGAGAAAAATATAAAAAACTGTGAGAAAATATTTTGGGTTTCTTGTTCCTGAGGAAAGGACGGATAAAGGGCCTTTTAAGTGTTTTTCGTGTGCCTTCCATTTTGCAAAAACAGTCTTGTGTCTTGCAACTACAAAAATCCCTCTTTTCATTGCTGTCCTGTGCTTTTAACTGTTGCTAAATGCAAAAACGTGACAGGTTAGGATTTGAGGGATTTTGTGCAAATTATAATGAAAAATAAAAAAGTGAAAGCCTTAACCTCCAGTGTCGTGATATCAGGGTTTCCTATTTATAATCTTCTAGAGTTGTTATTATTATTTTGTTCGTTTCTTTCTGACTGTTTCTCCCTGGTCAAGGTGTTTCTGAAGTTTGTCAGCTCCGAATGCTAAACAAGCTGTCTGATGTCTTGCAGTGGCAACACCACTTCTTAGCATAGGTCCAAGATATACTTCTGGTAGAATAGCACAAATTGTGGAAGTTTTGCTAAGTCCCTACTACTGAAAGCCCTGCCACTGTGACTCAAGTGCCATGTGCCCACAACTAGAAGGTTAGTGCATTGGAAAAGAGAATGCTGTGCTGAGTGCATTGATGCTGCACACAGGGCATCTTTTTGCAAGCCCTTTTTCCCATCACGTGCAAGAGGCTTTTGCATCTGCCCAATAAAATAACCTTCTAGTTGCACCCCCACCCCCCCATTACTCTCGCAAAAGGGTGCATTCTAATTTAAGATTCTTTCTCCCTCAACTCAACATGCTGTGCCTGTTAGGAAGGATCTACTTAGTGGTGGCTGCCCCATTTCAGTCTTGCTGGTACTGATTGTTCATCATTATATTGAAAAATTCATTGCTGGGATTAATGTTTCGATTTTATCAAGTGTCTCTTGTTTCATATTCAACACAAGATGGACTTTGCATGCACTCAGTTCATTGGAGCAAGGCCTTCTGGCTTGCCTTGAATATTGAAAGCAAGTCACAGAAGCGACCCCTAAAGATGGAGCATCATTGACAACAATTCAAGCTCCTCTCAGTGGATGTTTTCTCATTCCTCTTCTCTTGCTCCTCCCCCTTGTCATCTTCAATTGTTTACAAGGCATGACGAAGATACCCATAAGTCTAAATTATATCCCAAAAGCAAACGTAATGATAGTGGAAATGTTACGAGAATATTGTAATTATCACTAATGGTCTGGCCATTCTAATGAGGGGAGATACCCATAAGTCTAAATTATAGCCCAGAAGCAAATGTAATGATTGTGAAAATGTTACGGGAATGTTGTAATTATCACTAATGGTCTGGCCATTCTAATGAGGGATGTCTTAAGCAAAGTGTTCTCAACACATATTTCAGTGGCTGAGAAGAGGCAGGAGAAGGTCAAAATGATTATAGTCAACAATCCCAGTTACACAAGTGACTGTTGTGGACCTCCCAATCCATGCCTCTGCTACTAAGTGCGGTAATTCTAATAATTCAAAATAAAATATGGAAAAACAATTCTAAACCCACAATTAGTCTTAATCATCACTAACTACTTGACTTTAGACAATGATGTTTTGTTTGTGCAAAACTGATGCATCATAGTTAATGGTAGCAATAAAAACCTGGATTATGTCCAATCTCATGGTGGCAAATTAGATGTTGATGATGGTTAACGTCCACTGAGACCAAACTTTGGTCTATTGGACCTAAAGGAATGAATCATTTAGTTTGTTTTAAAATTGTACTCCTATGCTCAAAGAGCTTGGAGAGAAGTGTCCTGAGCTCGCTATAATTTTGACATGTTAAAAGGCTAGGAAGGTCGGTATTGCAACAAAGATTATGAAACTGAGATCTAATGTGGGTGTACGCAGGGCATTCTAATAGGATGCAAAATTTTATTTGTTCGAAAATAAATGTCATTTTATCATTTCGATAAATCAAAAACTATAAAAACAGAACCAATACATGTATGCATGTTTTGGGTCCTTACATTTAATTTGTCAAAATTTTGTGTCAAATTTGTATTTGGTCCTGACATTTTGACCAGATATTTGTTAAATTGGGGAACTTTTTTGAATATCATTTTTCTTGAATTTGGACATGAACACAGACCAGCTGACTTATATTGAGGGATCAGTGAAAAGGTGAATGCAATTATTCAAGCCTCAATATTTATTAAAATTTATTAAAGGGTTAAAAACAATTGAGGTTTGTGCCTCCGAGTTTTTCTAATAACTACCATTGTTTAGTAGATTTGGGGTGTAGATAAACATTTTGTGCTTAATATATATTAAGGAAGAATGATCAGGTTTTTTTGCATAACCATGAGTAGGATGATAACACAAATGTTCATGTAGATTATTGAATGTGAAGATATATGTAAATGGCTTACGTTTTAGGAGGATGATCAGGTTGTTGACATTGTTGAGTTTGAGAAAGGTAAGTAGATAAGATCACAGTTCAATTTTAATATAACATACAAAGGGCCTACATTTTAAACTTGGATTGTGATGGTGAAACGAGACTTGGAAATGGAAACTCATCTTGGATTAGATTCTACATGAAAAGTTTAAAACAAGATCAAAAGAAGTTCATGACCCATGGGTCTTCTTCTTCTTCTGCCTTCAAGGAGGTCTCTAGAGACTAGAAGTTTGTCTACTGGTGGCTATAATTTAGATCACGTTCGTCCAGGAGCTCATAGAAACAGTGAATCATGTTAGAAACAGTGAATGATGTTTCTATTCTTAGGCACAAATAAAACAAGAGCGGAAATAGAACCTTACTTGTTCAAAACCGTTTTCTGCATCAGTTGGACAAAAATCAAGAGGTGTGCATTTCATTGAGACTAATAATTCTTGAATAGGAAATCTGTGCTTCAAATGTCCAATAACACAACACTAGAATGCAAGAATATGGAGGGGAGAGAGGAGATATCTTGAGAAAACAATGTTGTAAGCATAGTACTGTGCTACTCACCTGCTTTGGTTGTACTGGCTTGTGTCAACCTGTTTCTGAGGTGCAATGTCCTCGAGCTCTGTATTGTCAACTTTTGATTTTCAGCTGATGTCTTTTAATTGCCAAACCACATTCTAATGTGTTGGATGGTTGTGCTGGTGCATGTTAACCTGTCTGTAAGGTACATCATCATTGATGCCTTTTTGGCAGTGTTCTCTAGCTGTGTGTGCTGGAATTCTGTGTCCCAACTGTTGAATAGGAAATTTGTGCTTCAAATATCCAATGACGCAATAGATTTTGTGGACAGTTTATGAAACAAATTGATCTATGGGATGAAAAGTGCACATATTAGTGTGGCATTCCTTCACACAAAAGTAAACAACGCTGGAATGCAAGAATATGGAGGGAAGAGAGGAGATATATAGAGAAAACAATGTTGTAAACACAGTACTGTGCTACTTATCTGCTTTGGTTGTACTGGCTCGTGTCAATCTGTTTCTGAGGTGCAATGTCCTCTAGCTCTGTATCGTCAACTTTTGATTCTCAGCTGCTGTCTTTTAATGCCAAATCACATTCAAATGTGGTGGATGGTTCATAATGAAGTAAGGAAGTGTTGATTTGGGGGTTCATCTGCTATGATTGTGTTGATTTGGGAGTTCATCTGCTTCTCTTTCCATTTAATGTTTATTTCAGGTATTCTTGTACCTGGATTTCACATGCGGGCTTGAATTTGTCTATCGAATACTATTGTCTTTCTTTGCATTTCTTTGTATTTTCCATCCTTGTACCAATTGGGTTGATTTCAACTCCATTTTCTCTAGTGCATATCTTTCTTCCATTATATTCCAGCTTTTGAAGGTTTTTCTGCTTTGGAACTTCCATGTGTTTCTTCCTTTCCACGAGTTTTTTTTTTTTTTTCTTCCTTCTTTGTTTGTTTTTCTCTTTTTTTTTATTTTTATTTTTTATTTTTTAATTTGGTTATTTTGTTTTGGTTCTTGTTTATTCTGTTTGTTTTGGCCATTCTGTACCTGTACATAATCAGCCTCTGTATTGCTTCATTCATAAGGGAATTATTGCGTTTGTGCTGCATAGTGTCTTTGCTGCGAGGATGTCATTATCTGCGTAGAGCAGGTTATTTATTTTAATAGTCCCTTCTGTGACTACCTGTCTTTTCTTTTTCATCGATCCACTCTAATTTATCAATGTACAATTTGAACAAGACCCGGGAGACGGTGAGGCCCTGTTTTATCCCTACAATCCTGTTGAAGCTCTCTGACAGCCCCTCCTCGGTTGTTATTTTTGTGCTGGCATGTTCATCTAGCCTGTATACTACTGCTCTACACTTGTTTAGGACTTAACAAGGCTGGGGAGATGGTGAAGCCTTGTTTTACCCCTACAATGCTGTTTGAAGCTCTCTGATAGCCCTGCTGGTTTGTAATTTTTGCATTAACATGTTCATCTAATCTCTGTACCACAACTCTACACTAGTTTAGGACTCCCATTTCTGTGAGTCTTTCCCTTGGCTTCCTCTGAGGCATTGCATTGAAAGGCTTTACACAAATCTATGAAGCAACCCCACAATTTCTTGAACTTGGTTATTGGTAATTGTGCACTGGCATGAATCCTACTTGCCCCTTTGGTTTTTTCTCTGTTTCCTCTGCTTATTTGCTGGATTTTCTTTTCATTCTTCCCTCAATTAGTTGGGAAAATATTGGGTTAATCAATTATAGTTCTGTTTTCACGGTTATTACTTCCTCATTCTTTGAAGATAGGCAGGGTAAGAGACTTCTTATCTAGTTTTCTGGGAAACACACTTTAATTGTTGGTTTAATAGTCCTGTTATGTTTTGACCTAGAGGTAGAATAATATGCAACAGAAGTTGCCAGTGTCTTAACATTTAGATCACGTTGACAATGTTGGAAAAAAATCCGTTTATGCAATTGTTCTTTTGGGTTTATGAGATAGGGTGCTGGACTGGTTTTCTAGATATTGTCTTTTTTCATTGTGTGCAGTATTACTTTAATTATAGAAGATGTGGCTCACAAGTAACATAATTACATACTTGTGCTTGATGAGTACATGTGAGGGCAGGTGATTTGTCATACCTGGCATGCTCATTGCTCATAGTCGATATACTTGACAGTATAAAAGAGCAACAAAAAATTATTTCAAAAAATCACTTGTGCATGTGATAAGTACTGACTTGGTGGCTGGTATTCAAATTGTTTGTATTCAAATTCATTTTTTATAGTGCGAGTATGTTTGTATTCAAATTCATTTTTTTATAGTGCGAGTGTTTGTGTTCAAATTCATTTTTTTTTTAGTGCTGTAGTTCTATAAACTGTTCTATGATGTGTATACGATGAAACTAGTTTTTAATTATGTTTAAAGGATACTGTTACATGTATTTTAGGTTACCTAACTTTTGTATATGAAAGGTCTGAGTATGTTTATATTACAAGTTAAATTATTGTAAGAAATTGTGATTTAGATATAGAACATTTCCAGGTAACCTGCGTTTCTTCTGAAGTGCTGTTTTGCAACATGGTTTGCACAAAAATCTTGGTAGAGAATAGTTTTATATCACTTAAAGCTTTATCTATTTTTTGCTGGAGATGAGATTTGATGTTCTCCTTCTTTAACTGCAATTTTGTACTATTCAAAGGGTATATATCTTTCAAATATTCTGAGGAGGAAATTGTGGCCTAACTTTATCTGATAAAAGCTTTTCTGGATATTTCAGCAGTCTCAGATGCAGCATCATATGGTTACAATGCAGGGCAATGATCTGTCATGAGACATGAGAGGTCATGAATTGCTGGTTAGTATGTAGCCAATCAAATTTAGATGGCTAGTTTTGTGAGGATCAAACGAGAACAATTCATTTAACTTATTTTTGTGTTATTGGGCAAAGCTTTTAGCTTGACGTAAATGATAGGAAGTCGCGATAACTAGCTTTATTGTACATGGAAGTTGTGATTTGTATGTTGCTGTACATGTGAATTATTGTCACTGTAGGCAATGACATGGAGTTATTTTGTAAAGTTTCTTTGAAAAATTATTTGTCTATCTAATTCCATTAACGGATTTGTTTCAATTTTCAAACTGGATATCATGGTCAAATTTTCCTTTTGTTGTTGCATTTTTGGATCGAAGGTTTTTGTCCATGTTACATTTTAGTAACCATTTACAAGCAATTTTCATTTTTAGGTTGTCTGGATGAAAGGTTTGTGTGGGGGCATTTAGGTAAAGCCATTTTATTTTTTGTCTCAAATGTCTCACTAGTAGAGGTTGCACGTCATGCGATTGGGGAGATCTATTGTTTTCCATTGCTTTGCATATTTGATTGTGTCAACTGTTCTCGTCTATCTTATTTGTCTAAAGTTTCTGCTGTCTCTTTCTAGTTTCAAGTGCATGCACATCTATGTTTCTTAGCTTTGAGTTTAGGATACAAAGTTGGTTGTTTGTTAGTTTGTTTGTCATTATTATTAGTATTATTGTTTGATCTATATTTGTTGGTTTTTTGTTGTAAATTTTTGATTTTTTTTGGCCATGCATCCCACCCCGCCCTCCAACTTAAGGCAACTGTAAGATATTTCTTAAAGCTGAAAGGCTGCACAACATATACTTGATATGAACTTAACATGTCGCATGTGGGAACTGAAATATGAGCTGAACATGTTACATGTGGGAACTGAAATCAATCTGGAGAGAGCAGATAACAATCGTTTCTCCCAATCACTTAAGTACAACTAACTTTTAGGATACAAGGTTGTGCACCTTATATTCACGTTTCATTTGTATGTAATATTTTAGCCAGAGCCTATACTCTACAGGGAGGAATACTATATATTCTGGATTGTTTTCAAGTATTCGAAAACATGTCTTTAAGAAAATTAAAAATTAGTCAATTTTTTGTTAATTGTTTAATCGTTTAGTTTTTTTTTGTTTTTCTTAAAGTTCAGCACAGATATTTAATACTCAATTTTAAGAATGTATTCACTATTAGAAATCTAAAACTAACTAAAGCTTTCTGAAGTTACTAGGTTTGTATATGCATTTATTTTTAACTGTTTGTTCTATATGCAACGTTCACATTTACAAACGGGTAGTGTTTCATATATATATATATATATATGCAACGTTCACATTTACAAACGGGTAGTGTTTCATATATATATATATATGCAACGTTCATATTATAAACTATATATACAATTATTTTTCATTTTCAAAAAACTAGTTTTCTGGAACTAATTAGTGTTTTTTTTGACAAATTGCCTATTTTTGTAAACTTGCTTCAGTGCTCTTGTTTGGAACCATGCCTTATGTACATGATTGTAGGGTCTGGTGTCGCTTTAACGGCCAGGAGTTCTAATCTAGTGGGCAAACTCTAAATATGTTATATATTATTTTTCTAGTATGAAAACTTATTTGTCTCTCTTTTGGTGGTTGCATTTTATAAGGAAGTCTGTAAATTTTAAATATCTTTGTGCATGGTTTTAGTATTCTATGTAATCTTGATTGTAGTATTTTAAGTAATCTTGATTGGGGTGAAGGAAATTACATGTTGACCAGTAACACATGGATGATAAGAATCTATTAGGTGTAGACCAATTGGTTTGTGTGGGGTTTAGTCCGTACCAGGTCATAGGTTCAAATCTTATGGGGAGCGGGAGGGGTGGAAGCAATTCTTGGGGAAAGTAATTAAATTGGACAGGCTTGGAATAACATCCCAGTAGTGGGTAGATCCTTCCATCTTTCCATCTTATAAAATAAGAGTAGTGGGTAGATCCTTCCATCTTATAAAATAAGAGTAGTGGGTAGATCCTTCCATCTTATAAAATAAGAGTAGTGGGTAGATCCTTCCATCTTATAAAATAACATCCGAGTAGTGGGTAGATCCTTCCATCTTATAAAAAAAGACACACATGGATTACAAGATTTTCATATTGAAAAATACACAAATGGATTACAAGATTTTCATATTGATAAGTAAATAAGGTGCTGATTATATTTGGAATTTGTAAAAGCGGATGAAAAATCAAGATTTTCATATTGAGAAGTAAATAGGTGCTGATTATATGGGACACCTTCATATTCTTAAGAGCAGATGAAAGTTGGAAGTTTTTTATATTAACAAGTAAATATGGTAAAATTTATTTTTCAGTAAAGTTATATTTGACAAGCATAAGAAAGAGGAGTTGAGAATAATAAATCTGAATATGGAAAGATTTACTTTCCATTAAAATTATATTTGACAAGCACACAAATAAAAAAGTGAGAAAGGTAAGAAAGAAGAGTTGAGAATAATAAATCTAAATATGGTAAGATTTACTTTTCAGTAAAATTATATTTCACAAGCACACAAATAAGAAAGTGAGAAAGAGGAGTTGAGAAGCATGATTGATATGTGGGTTTCTATTTATTTATTTTCCTTTTTTTTTTCAATATGATGATGCTATTGATAATTTGAGCTACCACTGATGAGTATGATGAGGATGAAGTAGGAAGTGGCACATATTGTGGAGAGAAATTGGAAGAGGTGTAAAGGAGGAAGAAATGCAAGGGGATGATTGAATTAACAATGGTGGTGTAAGGAAACCTATTATTTGTGGGATTATGCTATGTGATGGAAAAAATGCACAAGTGAAGAGAGTTGGTGTGGGGAGCGGAGGGATGTTGGAGCTCGAAGCAAATTCAAAAATCTAAAGGACTTTATTGTCAAAGTGAATGTTAAATGGTCGATCCTCTTCCTACTATGTTGGTGCAAGATAATTCCACCATCGACATCAAATATAAGGTTTGTCTAACATTTCATTGATGGTATTGGAATGTAAATCAAAAGCCCTTTTTAATAATTATGATAGCGTTTGGCATTACACTAATAAATTCCAGTGTTTCAACAATTTTTTAAAACAACATAATATAGTTTGAAACTAGTGATTGAAATATAAGGCTTGTATAACATTTCATTGATGGCAGTGGAATGTAAATCAAAAGAGCTAGTGATTGAAATATAAGGTTTGTCTAACATTTCATTGATCGCAGTGGAATGTAAATCAAAAGCCCTTTCTTTTAATAATTGTGATAGCGTTTGGCATTACACTGATCAATGCAAGTCGACAGTGTGCTTCATAACACACTTGCATGGTTATGACTATTAAGTTCAAATGGTATAACTGCTTTATATATTATCTTTATTTCAACAATTCATTAGTCATTTCAGCTCAACAATTGCCTAAAATATTTTGGATGTAGGTTTTTTCATTCCAAGAAAACAATTCTCAGGTTTACAGTTAATTTCCTTATTAAATGTCCACCTAGCGAGAGCCAATTTGTAAGGAAATTTATGCTTAAACAAAGAACTAGTGTTTTGGTTACACAATATTTATTTTGAATTCAAAGTTTCAAATTTGGAGAAGATGTTAAGGCATATTTCTACACACCAATTTCAATGATATTTGATATTGTGTATGTGTTCAAAATTGGTTTTTGTTTTTTTGTTTTAATGAATTTAAATTTATAAATTTGATTTTTATTTTAAAGGAAAAATTGTAACTTTATTCAACCATAGAACAATATTTTGTTGTTTTAATGAATTTAAATTTATAAAATTGATTTTTATTTTCAACAAAAAATTGCAACTTTATTTAACTTGAGAACAAGGAAGAAATTGCATTTTGTAGATGGTGAAAGCATTTGGTCATGCCAACCTATCGGCTGATCCACAAATAAAGAGACAATTAGTAAAAGATTACATTTTTGTTGGGGCTAAGTGTGATAAAAATCACTTAGCTTCCCATTTTTGCCTTTTTTGGTAGACTTCTTGCCAAACTCCTTGGTTGGGAGCGGTGTTTACGATTGCCAATTGATTGTCATCTATTTTTAGTGGGACTTCTTTATCTGAATTCGAGCTCTTAGATACATGGCATCTTTTTATGCCCATTGATTCCATTTTGGTGGTGTTTCCTCTTTCTACTCTTGTAACGATAATATCTGTTGATTCAATACCCTTTTGGCTTTGAACCATTATTCCTGATTGATCCCTTGCTCCATTTGCTGGTTCTCTAAGTTGTGTTTGTGCATCTGAATTTCCATGGCCTCGTCTTCTCTGTTTTCAGAAGTGTCAGGAAATTGCCAACCCCTTGGCTTAGAAGCTAGACTCCTTTTCTTTTTAGGGGCCTTTTTTGCTAGTGGGCAGGTGTTTTACATGTGTCTTGTTTGAAAATATAATCGACACTTGAATGTTGTATTTTCAGAATGTAAACATGTGTCCATTGATGATCTTCATGTTTTAAAAGGATACGATTAGGTAGACTTTTGCTAAAGTCTATCTATACACATATTCTGGCAGATGTGAAGATACCTTTTGCTGCTCTATTCATGTCCACTTTTTTGAATTTACATAGTGTATTTCCAATATCCTCTAGGACCGGAAGATGTTAGAAAGGAAGAGGGAGGTTTGATAACCTCATCGAGTGTTTTACCAATATCCCTCGGGACTTGAAGATGTTAGAAAGGAAGAGTGAAGTTTGGTAACCTCATCGATATCAACATCGTTGTTACCACCATACTTATAGCATCAAATTTTGGGAACCATAGGGTAATGAAAAGCCCAACTCAACCACAAAACTATAGCCCATTATAAGAACTTTTTTCCATATATTGTCGTGTGACAAATTGTACTTTGAAGAAACCTTTAGAGCATAGGTTGAGATCACAATTTGGTGTCCATGAAGAAACACCCACTGATATAGGTTTTTAGGTCTCGGTGAAAAACTATTAAACCTGCATATTAATATCTTATTTTGGAGATTAGCAAAATACGATTTTACCTCTGGGGTTTTTACATCCATAGCTAGTACCTTGTCCATCTGGTCAACTATGTAGGGTCTGGTTGATTTTGGATTTGATCAGTTGGAGTGACAATGTTCCCGTTTAAGACATCCTTGAAGGAGACTGGACCATTAGGGTTTCTAGATTTTGTATTGGGGTTTCTGAACCTTGTAGCTCCACCCTAGAGCCGTAGATTTAAGATTGTGGCAGAATCCCTTGCCACACCATATTTTTTCCGCTGTATGGAATCGTGCAACACTTTTCCTTCATATACCAAATCTTGGAGCGTTGTTGGTATACCCATATTGTTCTAAACGACTTGCTTCAAATTTTCCCCTAGATCCAAACCCCAAATCCAACGGATGGAAGTCTTCCCATTGATTTTTTTTTTATGAATTGAAAATTTTCTGTCTCAATCTATCTCTTGTCAAGATTTGGCAGAGATTGACCAAATCCCAGATCTGGCGGGACACACTGTACATGGAGGCCCTTAACCATGAAATCATGTTCCAACCAATCAGGTTTTCTTTGAGATTGCAAAGATGTCTTTCTTCTTCATAAGGATCTAATGGATTTTCTTCATGGAATATTTAATCCCATAGGGTGGTAGCTCTCATTTGCAAGAATAAGCTTTAGTTCTCTTCCTAATTTTCCCCCCAAAAAACCTTATTTTTCTTTCCATTTGAATTAACTCTCGAGCGAAGCATGGAAAAAGTCATAATTGTGACCTAACATATCTTATTTCCAATAATTTAGAGGATAAGATGCAAAAGTAGGAGATGGTCTTATATAAATATAAGAGAATGCCCATGTCCACGTTCGATATCTCTGATTAGATTATAGGCTATATTGAACACCAACATTGTTGTGCAATTAACACTATTGTAGGCGACAAGATGTAGAGATGTAGGTGATGGTTATACATAAATCTAAGAGAGGGTTATGTCCACTTTTGATATATATGATCAGATTATAGGCTACAATCAACATCAACATTGTAGTGTAGTGAAGGCTATTGTCAAGGACAAGATGCAAAGATGTAGGGACACTTACTTGAATCTACGAGAGGGTTATGTGCACTTCACATATCTCTGATTAGAATGTTGGGGATAAGATGCAAAGATGTAGGAGATGGTTACCTAAATCTAGGATAGGGTTTGGTCCATCTTTCACACTTCTAATTAGACTATAGCCTATAGTTCAACGTCAACATTGTAATGTAGCGAAAGGAGGGTAAGAAAAGTAAGCATAAGAGACAAGGATAGGTACATACACATTTCCTTAAAGCTTCTCACCTTTCCCCTCTTGTAGCCTCTTTAGGCATTCCTTCTTGCTAAATATTTTCTTATTTCATTAATTTTAATTACAAATGTTCTCAAGTATTCAAAATCACCATGACATGTCTACCTTATGGTGTGAATAAAATATAATAATACAAGTATCTATGCATAATATTTCACTGAATAAGTAATTAAGTTCAAATCATCTTAAGCCCCCTGTTCGTTGCGTTGGGCACAGTAGGGGGGCCGCAACCTCCCTTGTGGGGGATTTTGTAGCGGGGTCCTAGCCCCCCACAAGCAAGAATTTTTTTTTGGACCCTATATTAGGGGGGTGGACCTACTCGTGGTTTTGTGCATGATGGTTTTTTGTCCATGGTGTTTTGTAGATTCGGTCAAGGGAACTATGATTATGTCCTAATCCAGGGTTAATGGATTGGGGTTTATGAATGTTTCGACATGTATATATATGTATTCTAATATTGAAAGGAATATAATGAAAAATAAGTCTAGTAGTCCCAGATTTGGGATCCAGGGGAAAATATCTGTATATATGTGTTTTATGTTTATGTTCTCGTCATTGTTTATTTTTTTGTTTTTAAGAATTTGTTTGCAAGTAATTTTTGTACAAGTTTAAAACCTACAGTCCAAGCGATCAAGCTATTGCTAAACAACATTGTCATTCATGAAATATTCAAGAAAAATTTTCTCTCTCAACAATATAAATTCTTATTTACTTCATCATAGAGTTGATTTTCTTTGGAAGTATCCGAGTAACCCAAGGAGATGCACTTTCGACTCCTTGCACCAAGTTTGTTTCTTTGTTCCTTATGAATCAAGGCATAAGAGGTGGACCCTAAAACCCTTAGATGCCTCACCGAAGGAATGTGGCCATACCACATTTCATAGGGATTCTTGATTTTGAGAACATGGGACAAATTCATATAAACCATTGCAAGAACTTGGTTGTCACAAGTCAACTTCATGACCGGCTATCACAACTCAGCGTCATAACCAACGTACATTTCAACGTTCAATGCACATACCAGTGGTGCAACGTAAATAAACCAACACAAAGAATTGTATGCATTCAATATTTTTGTATTCCATTCAATGCAACAAATGAACTAGGAGTGATTCAATAAAAACGTTTAGAAAGATTGAGGCAAAGGAGTTACGGGGGTAGAGAGAGCCAAATTTAAGACTCATGGACCTGTGCTCTGATACCATGTCAGGCCAGGTATTGGTAACTCCATGAATTAATAATTTCTATTGAGAAAGTCATTAATATATACAAGGAGAGGGAGACCCTTGGAATTCATATTCCAATGCCTCTTCATCTTCTTATTTTCATATTTACAATATTTACAATATATTCCCAATCCTTAAAGATTAGTTGTCAATAGGTTGGAAAAATGGTAAAGGTGGGCCATTAATAAATATTCTTGATGCGTGTACTAGTGGAGTGGTATTTTTTTAGTGCATATTTGTTCATATAATTACAATATTGATCTTAGTATTGCACAACTCTTAATTAAAACTATTCAAGATATTGGCCCATGCAATGTAACACAGTTGGAACAATCATTGAGCATCTGTATCCTAACATATTTTGGTTTAGGTGTTTGGTTCACACATTGAACTTCATGATGCATGATATTTTTGAAGACGAAGCTTGATTATAAATGGTTTGATGTATTATACAAGAAAGGAAAGATGATAATGAAGTTTATTACCAATCATAGTCATTTTGATTATTTTGAATATAATGAGCTACTTAAGATTGCAACTAGCTACTTTCTCACTATCATGTCCCTTTCAAAGGTAAGAGAGACATTGGTTAATATGATCTCATGTGACCTAGGTATTGCTTGAAAGACAAACTTGAATTTACAATGTTCTTGATGGTTGATTTTGGGCACAAGTTAGGTGTATTATATTATTGACTAAGCACATTTATAAAATGATTTGGTTTGTAGATGAACAAACATACAATGCACTAGGCTTATCCTCTGATGTTTATTAAGAAGAAAACATTCTCTCGATTCACAATCATTATTTTTGTAATACATATAGACATTTAAACATATTTTATTATGATGCATGTATACACCTCACTTTTAATTTGAAGGGATATCATAACTTTTAATAACCTTGAATATGCAATAAAAGCACACATTTATATATCGATATTTCTCACCATCACTCGAGAAGGGTTAGGGGTAGGGGTTGAGGATATGTATGTTTCTTTGAAGCATACATGCATATATGACTGCCCATATTCATCCCCTTGGAGGGAGGGTCAAGGGGCGTGGTAGCTCAATCATATTTATTTCGGGTGGTTGGGAGGAATGATTGTTATCCTCCACATCCAAGCTCAACTAATACAAGTGACACAATGCACTTCGTTGAAATGACTTAATTAGTCCCTCTAGGATTGAAACTTTGTATATTCCTCATATGCAATATAGAGATATTGCTCATAGAATACACACATGAAAATCCTATTTTTATGCAAAATTTAAAATGGAAATAAAATTACTTATCTACACGTAAATTTACATGAAACAAGAAATAAAGATTTCATCCTTTTCTATGATTACATTTTATCATAAATAAATCCATAACTAAAAACAATATGTATTCTCATCGTAGTAAGTGTTTGATTGGCCAAATTCCAATAGCATAATGTTTCCCTTTCCTCTATATATTTAAAATAATTTTATATAGGAAGAATGTTGGTATATAATGAACCATTGTAACTAAAAGATGTAATTTGTTTTTCTTGGCATATTTCATTATAAAAATAATACATCGTGCTCTTAAAATATAATTAGAATCTATCAAATTACATGTTATTTAGTTAAATAGCATGATTGGAGTTGATATTGTGGTCACCTTAATTATATTTTGTTCATGAATAATTTTTAATAAAGTTGGATAAACATAGGTTTTAGATCAATTCTTCCAATATTTGAGACCATTTCCCAATTTGGCTAGAATTTGAAGACTAAGAGACAAAGGCTAGTCCCTCGTTTAAGTATAGCTAGACGTGTTGATAAGCTCCAAAGTGAGTGATATTGAAAGACTCACTCATCTAATTTTATTTGACGATGTCCTCCTATTTTTCTATGGCTTTGCATATGACTTTATTGCATTTTGTGACATTATCTACTTATGTAAAAAGGGCACTAATATGGATATCAATGAGGAAAAATTAGTTGCATATAGCTATAATGTGTCAAATGAGATGATTACAATGCTTAGCAGACATTTTCACTTTCGAACCATATTTCAACATACGTATGAAATATATGGGATTTTTCATCAAGCCAAACAATTATAAAAAATATGATTGGTTTTTGCTAGCAATAAAGGTGGAAAATGGGATCTCCCAATGGTGCACATGTTGGATATACTATGATGTCCATTTAGTGCTAGTGAAATCAATTTTATAGGAAATCCAAATATATTAACACACATTAGCTCATATACCTAAAGGAACTTTGGAAAAAATATAAAGGTATTGTTTCAATTTTATGTGAGAAGGAGAGAATACTTATAAAGGCACTCACTAGGTCAAGTGTAGGATAACCAATGCAAACCTTTAGTGAAGGATACTGCTTCATACATATATTACATTGAGCACAATTTTATATTAATTACGAAGGATTGGAAATCTATTCATTAGGTGGGAAACCAATGCAAAGCCTCAAGACTCGCATTTCAAGTCACTGGTTCATATTTTCTGTGGACCAATGGAAAGCCTCAACGCTCACATTTCTAGTCATTGGTTCATATTTTCCATGGAAAGTGCGCAATGACATTCAAGTTCATGTGAGACCTGATGCCGTTATGGGATACAATAGGAAGATTTTCCTCCATGTGGATTTGATCCTTCATTTACAATCTATGGTGAGTCCCACTACCGCTTCCATTTGGATTCAAGGATAGATGTTGGTGATGACTTACATCTCCCTGCAAATAGGGTTGTATATTGGCACAATTATGAAGAAACACTCAGAAGGGCACATATTAGATTAGGTCTTGTTAAATATGAACTCATTTGGGGACATAATGCGATTGAAGTCACCTACCCATCTAGTCTTCGATATGAGGAATTATTGTGTGTAGTGGCTCACATGAAATGTTGGTGGCAGTGGAAAATTTGGGAAGTTTCTGCTTTGTCAAAAACCAAACTAATGATGTGGCTATTTTTCAACAACAAGGTGTTAACATGGGAGATGCTAAAAAAGTGCTACAAAGTAGGTATATGTATGTGTTTACTCTATCATAGGGAAACAAAAACTACATCTCATATATTCTTTCATCTGTGTACTCTAAATGAATTAGGAAGGAATTTGAAGGATCTCCAAGATTAGGAAATTTGTGGATGAAGGAAGCTTTGGAGGATTGTCTTCTAATTTGGTTACAAAATTTCGCTCTAAAGGATTTTACAACCCTCCCCTACTGGAAAATTTGGGGCATTTGTTTGGCTTGTAACACAAACATTTTTGGCAAGAAATTGATCCATCCTTTCAAATGGCTGCATAAATCCTAGGACTACTTGGTTCTTTTAAGATGATGCATATACCATAAACTCCTTAGGTGGTTGGTTCCTTAGAGGTGGGTAAATTTATACCTTGGTTCTTATTTGATTGTGCAAGGCTACAATGGGATTTGTGGTGGTGGTGCAGTTCTATTTCTTAGTGATTCTCACAAATTTCATCCTATTGCTAACATTTGTTGGGGCACTAGTAATTATAGTGAATTCATGGCTCTATTATTGTTACTCAAGTTTGCTTAGCTTCGTAGTTTGGAGAACATCTACATTTTTTTGTAATACCCTTGCATGTTTTGACTATGTAAATATGTGTGCTCCCTATATTATGCTGGTGACCTGGGAATATTTTTCCCTGTTAGGCCGGTGAGCTAGAATTATAAGATGTGGCATGCACGCCCATGCAATGATTTCAAATAGATTTTGGGGCTAGTTTCCCAAATCCTTCTATGCTAATTTTTGCCAAGTGGATGGGAACACCAAGATGTAAATAATGTATATTTGAACATATTTTTTGATTTAATAATAAAGTAAGGCTAGTTGCAGAGCCCACTCCATGGAGAGAGTATGAGGGATGTAACTCCAAACTAAAAATACAACAATTGGGTGGTGTAAAAGTGTGTGCCCTAGGGCTACATGGATTTAGTGAATGCCACATGGCCAGTTGGGTCCATGCATTTAAAATGGAGTTGGCATTTGTATTTATTATTCATTTAGTACAGATTCAGGGAATTGAGTCTAGTATTGGGGAGCCAGTGAGTTCTGGAAGGGATTTGGATGGCTTTAGTGAGTGCCACATGGCCAGTTGGGGCCATGCATTTAAAAGGAATTGGTTTTTGTATTTATTATTCATTTAGTACAGATTCAGGGAATTTAGTTTAGTATTGGAGAGCCAGTGAGTCCTGGAAGGGATATGGAACTGGATTTGGTGCAGTTATTCAGTTAACTGTACCAATTGGATGCATCTGGATTTTATGTGATCCCTGGTGGCTTTGAGGGTTTGTTGGCCCTAATTATGGCTTGGTGCCATGGAGTTCTAGTGGGAAACTTGGTTTGAGATAACTGGTGAGTCCTAGTTGGGGCTCTGAAACTGACTTTGTGGATTTTGGTTCAGCTTCCGGCTCTTGGACACTAGACAACAACAAAGCTCTTAACATTACAGGCTGAGACTATTCTGGCCAACTTAAAGATGCCTTGAAAGGTGAGCACTGCCGAGGGACTCGGGCTACACCACTTGGGTATCGGTCAGGGGAATATGAGCTTGTGATGGGGGGCTGGGGCTGTTGGGGTTGGTGTCATACCCTGGGTTTGTTGTTGATAGCCAATTGTTTTCTATAGATTTGCCCTAGAATGGGGGTGACCAATGGTTGAGCTTATGAACCACATGATCTATGACTGGGAGGAACGTGGAGAGCCCGTAGCCAATTTTATTGTTTCAACAGATAAGTGTTTGAATTATTGTTCATGGATTTTATTTGTGTAGTATGTACAATTAATATTTTTATGCTAATTGCAAATTAAGCATACTGCACCATGTTTGCATAACATGTAGAGCTTCATTTCGTAATTAAATTACTCTTGGGCCAGCATAAATATCTACGTTTGAACATAGTATGTACGCTTCCACAATTAAATTAGGGAAATTTATGCAGTGTCGTTGATTGGTGTTGCCTGTTTGGGGGCTGGGGGCACTACTGATTGGTATCAGAGCATGTTACAACGCTAGACCTGAGTTGGGATGAAATTTACAAGTTGACCACCATGTGTTTGACAAAGGGATATATGGTGGAAGTAACATAAATCTCGCCATTTTCTGGAGCAGATGTTGATACGTTCTTAATATTCCTTCTCTCGTCATCGCTGGGGATTTCAATCTCACTCTATCTCCTCAAGAATGCTGGGGGTCTACACCTCAGGATCCCCTTGCCGATATGCTCTATGATATTTTTGATGATAACTACTTGGTTGATATATGTTCCTCGCCCCTCTTGCCCAATTGGTATAATGACATATTAGGTTCATTAAATTAAAATTAAATAATAATAAAATAATATTAATATGTAATACCTTGCAAGGGGCGGACCCAAATATAAAGGAAGCATGACTAAAAGTCTAGGGGGAAGTGGAAGTGGTTTGAACATGGTATACCTTGCACTCACAAAAGTTATTTAGTGTAATTCACAGTCGAAGGAGAATGGAGTTACTGCACAATTTTGACTCAAAAGAGAAAGTATGCGATCATAAATGATGGGGTGAAATGATGTTGACATGCACAATGAATACGTTGAAGAACAAAGAGTGATAAATTGTGCAAAAGGGAGTTGAATAAAATTACAATATTAATGTGAAACAACTCAAGTGAGTGTAGAGATTGGTGTAAAAAATCACATGGATGGATGTTAAAATGATACATGTGAATTAATAGATAATAAATAGTTAGGGGGTGGAAGATGAACATGCATCGAGCAAGATAAAGAAGCCACAATATTTTTAAATATATAATGAAGGGTTATGAGCACAAATAAATAGAATAAACACTAAGAAAGTGTTGAGTTGAATGGAGCCAAGCTCAACATTGAGTTGAGTAGAGAGTTGAGAACCAAGTTAAGTGAGTAAGAGAGTTGAAAGCTCCAACATGATTTGATTACAGGGCATGAACCTAGTGACAACTTAAATAAGTTGGATTGATCAAGTTATGGGCACAAAGGCATGAAAAAAATGAAAGCAAATAACGAATAGGACAAACACAAAGAAAATAATAATGTAAAGTGTTTATATTACTATGTAAATGATTTGTTCAATGATTTATGATAGATGGTAAGAAAAATAAGAGATGAATAACTATTTTATGTTGTATCTTTTGCTTCATATCATACATAGTACACATTTAGGAACCCATTTCAACTACAATATTGAATTGAGTTCTTAAAGGTGATTTGGATTTGTCATTGTCAATGGGTCATTATGTGCTATTGTTGGCATGTAGAATTGGTTGAGTTCCATAATAGTCTCGATGGGATTTGGCATTTCCAATGCATGTGCATGTTGTCACATTGTGCCATTTAGAGGGGGCAAGGAAACTCCAAGGTTAACAAGGTGCATGCCACACATTTCCATAAACTCAACCATTACTTCTGAGCTAGCCCCTAGCTACAATAAATTGTCAAAAATCTATGAAAATAAATTGTCAATTAATAGTGAGAAACTATTGTTTTCTCATCATTAAGACCAGGCCCATCAGGGAAAAATGACAAGCCTGAGATAAACTATTGGGTGGACTTGGGTTTTGGATATGTTTTCATTTTCCATTATTAGAACCAAAATTAATAAAAAATATGGAAATCCCTAGATAAAATATTAGGGGTTGGCTTTGGTTTTAGTATGGCGATGTGGCACTTCATCCCACCATCAAAGCATTACAGGGCCTCAACATCTCAATAGAGTATGCAATACATATTAACATAAGCTCTATTTCTACACCAAATGTTTCAGGTATATGCCATATATCAACATAAGCTATGCTTATATGTCTAGTATTCCATGAATATGCTAAGGGTGTGAAAATTCATAGGAACCTTTTTTCCAAAGTGTGATTCCCATTATTATATCCCCACCACACCAAACTTGTTAGTAAATGCTGTTTTCTTCTTGAAAATATTCAAATTTTATTTATAACAAGTGGGAAATAGTCAATTAAATACATTTTTTTTAATCATAAATTATGCATTTTATATTTTGGAAAAATATCCATATCTTTCAATTACAATGAAGGAAAAACCAAAAAAGACATACTTATATGTGCTTTCTAACAAGAGCATACATTGATACATAGACTTACTAGTTCACAAAATTATTTGACTTGCTTTGTGAAAAGTAATGTAGTCAACTATAATCATGAAATGCATCAACTTTTAAGTTGGTGATTGTATACTTTCTTTTGGGCTCCTACATGAAAAATGTGATACATGCACTTTCTAGATAAGAGTAGACAATAAAACGTGCACTTTCTAGACAAGAGTACACAATAATACATGCACTCTCTAGACAAGAGTACACAATAATACTTGCACTTTCTAATTAACCTAGTACTTGATTAACACTATGAAGAGTGAGGGAATCAAATATAAGCATGAAATATTTTAATTTTGAGTTGGTATTCGGAACACATTTACTTGACAAGATTTACATCAATTGTGAAAGGTGCTTTGGATTTGTCATTGTTAATGGATTAGTGTCTGTTCCTTTTGGAACACTATGTGTTGCTATTGGCATTTCAAATTGGTTGGGTTTCCATAATAGTCTTAATGATGATTAGCATTCCAATGTGTGTGCATCCATGCCAACTGCTTTGAAGGTTTTTGTGCATGTCCTCTTAACCTCACTTGCTAATATCAATAAGGGGTTGGGGAGCCTTAAAAAAATGATGAAACTTGAACATAGGGTGGGCTTTAGTTCTTAATGTCATCAAGTGAACCCTCAGGTAACCCCAATTTTGACAAGGTACATGCCATGCATTTCCATAAGTTCAACCCTTACCTTTAAGTTGGCTCATGGCTTTGATAAAATGTTAAAAAACTATGAAAGAAAATCTCAATTTATAGTGAGAAGCTCTTGTTTCTCATCATTAAAGTTAATCCCATTAAGAAAAAATGAGAAGTTTGATATATTGATGTAAATTGTTGGATGGACGTTGCATGTAGGTTTAGTAACGTCCTACGTTTTGAGTGGTCTCACCACCCATCAAGAAGGATGTGAGCGAAAATCATAATGGATTACAAAATAGGGCCAAGTTGCTTATAAAGGATAAATAATAACCAAGTGAATGTTGATATTAATGTTAGAGGAAAATGTCTAAGAGAACGCTAGCCCAAATTTTAAGGAAAAGAAAAACCCATATTAAAATTAAGAAAAAATGAATTATATAAATATATGTGAATATAGTTAAAGATTTAATAAATTATAATAAATATATTATAAGTTTAATCATAAATATAAAATTGTATTTAAGGATCTTTGACCCTAATTTAAATTTTTTGGCTTTTCAATTTAATGATTTTTAAAACTTTTAAGTTTGAACTAATGATTTTTAAATTTTTTAAAACTTTTAAGTTTGAACTAATGATTTTTAAAACTTTTTTAGATTTAAAATATGAATAAAAAGATTTAAATCTAAAGATGAAAAAAACCTAAAAATTGTAAAGATAGATAGGGATATTTGACGTTAATTTAAAATTTTTGGCTTTTAAGTTTGAATTAATGATTTAAAAAAAAAATATTTAAAATATGAATAGAAGGGTTTAAATCAAAACATGAAGAAAACCTAAAAAATTGAGGAATAAATAATAAATTGTAAAGATAGATATATGAGATCATTTTTTACCCTTGAAGTGCGTAGTAGAAGATAAATAATTTTAGAAGAAATTCAATAAAAAGGGGTTAGTTTTATATACAGATTAAATTTATTATTTTTGAAAGAATGTTAATAATAATAATAATAATAAATTGTTCAATAATATATTGGGGTTGGTGTCATATCCTGGCTTCGTTGTTGATAGCCAATTGTTTCATATAGATTTGTTGTCCCAGAATGGGGGTGACCAATGGTTGAGCTTATGAACCACACGATATATGACTGAGGAACGTGGAGAGCACGTAGCCAGTTATATCTTTTCAACAGATAAGTGTTTGAATTATTGTTCATGGATTTTATTTGTGTAGTGTGTGCAATTAATATTTTTATGCTAATTGCAAATTAAGCATACTGCACCATGTTTGCATAACATGTAGAGCTTCATGTCGTAATTAAATTACTTTTGGGCCAGGATAAATATCTACGATAGAACATAGTATGTATGCTTCCACAGTTAAATTAAGGACATTTATGCAGTGTCGTTGATTGGTGTTGCCTGTTTGGGGGCTGGGGGCACTACTGATTGGTATTAGAGCAGGTTACAACACTGGGCCTGCGTTGGGCTGAAATTTACAGGTTGACCACCATGTGTTTGACAAAGGGATATATGGTGGAAGTAACATAAATATCGCCATTTTCTGGAGCAGATGTCAATACGTTTTTAATATTCCTTCTCTCATCATTGCTGGGGATTTCAATCTCACTTTATCTCCTCAAGAATGTTGGGGGTATACTAGACCTTAGGATCCCCTAGCTGATATGCTCTATGGTATTTTTGCTGATAACTACTTGGTTGATATATGTTTCTCGCCCCTCTTTCCTAATTGGCATAACGACATATCCGACGACGACTATATTGGAAAACGATTGGATCATTTTCTGGTACATCAAAGTTTCATGGAGGTCATGGGAAACTTAAGGTCTTCGGTGGTGAAATATTACATTTCAGACGACTATCCAATATTTCTGTAATGGCGATATGAAGGGATCAAGAAAGACATCCCCTTAAAATTCAACTGTATTTGGCTTGAGGATGATGATTTTAACTCTATGGTTAATCATGTGTGGACCACTTTCCCACGATCACAATTTCAATCTCATATGAGCCACATCTCGGCCTTTCTGGCCGCCCTCAAAAGCAGGGTTTAGACTTGTGAGCGCAAGAAGAAGGCATGTTTATGTGCTGAGCTGAAGATGGTGATAGAGGAAATTCGAAAGTTTAGTGTCTGTTTTGCTGAAGGACACCCCTTGCAACTGGAATTGGACACTCTCAAAACACTTGAGACTAGGAGGAAGTAGATTCTGTCCATCCAGGAAGAAACTTGGCGACTCAAGAGTCGTGCCATATGAATATAGGTGGGGGACCGAAACACTAAGTTCTTCCAAATTTTTTCCAACCCGCGAAGAAAATCTAACGCCATATGGAGTATCATAAGGGAGGATGGGACTCTCAAATTTTCGGACAATGATATCCGTGGGGAGGTTGTTAAATTTTTTGGGACACTTTTCAAAGAAAGAGACGATGTTCACATTGAAGACCTACTCTGGATTGTCGAGGATTTCTTAGGATACTACAAGATACTACAACGCCTTGTATCTCTAGATTAAATTCATAATGTCCTTCGCTCCTTTGCCAAATACAAATGCCCTGGTCCCGATGGATGGACGGTTGAGCTCTTCACTCACTTTTCGACCCGATGGGTGAATATCTCTGGAAAATGGTAGATGTATCCCATATCACAAAGTCCATCTCTGGTGCCATTAAATATATTTTCATTGCGTTGATTCCAAAACTGTATGCTCCTGACTCTTTCTCTGATTTTCGACCCATCTCTTTGTGCAATATTATATACAAGCTCATATCCAAGGTTATTACTGAGTGCATCAAAGGAGTCCTATATAACCATATCACCCAGGAGCAGGTTGAGTTTGTCACTGGCAGGTCCATACATGATGCAATTTATATTGCACAAGAATGTATATACACCATACATTCCAAGAAGTTGGAGGTTGCTGTCATGAAGATTGATCTCAGGTGGGCATATGATTGTGTGGACTGGCGGGTACTGAGACTCATACTTGTCAATATTGGTCTGTCCTTTGATAATGCATAATATTTGGATAAAAATTTTGATTAATGGTTGTCCCACCAATTTCTTTCGGGCACATCAGGGGCTCAGACAAGGATGTTCACTGTCTCCTCTCTTGTTTTTATTAGTCATGGATGGCTTTAGTAGGAAGATCAACTCTACTCGAACATTTAACATTTTTCAGGGTTTGCAAATGGCTCCTTAGTTACACATTACACATCTCTTCTTCGTTGATGATCTCTTGTTTTCTGATATTATTATTAAGGAAAAATGGGTCGCTTTATTACATATCTTCCAAAGGATGGGCACCGCCATTGGCCTACTCATAAATGGACACAAGTCTTGTTTATATTTTTCCTCCGGGAAATTTTCACATATCAGATATGTTGTTGAAATTTTTAATATGAATATTGCTCCACTAAAAAACCACTTTACATATATGGTCTTTCGACTAAATCCATCCTGCTATAGATTCGACGATTGGATGTGGCTCCTCACCAAGATTGATAAGAAATTAAAATGTTGTTCCTTGTGCTATTTAACACTCAGTGACCGTCTTATCTTGATACAATCTGTCCTACAACACATCACTACCTACTAGGCACATCTTTTTTCTATTCCTATTCGCATCTATAATCTCATCCGGTCATGGATTGCTCGTTTTTTGTGGTTTGACAACGATGATAACAATAAGTTCCACCTTGCTGCTTGGGACCACGTTGCCAGACCAAAATACGCGAAAGGATGTGGGGTTTTGGACGCTCAGAGTTTTTGGATTTCCTTTCTATTAAAGTCATTATGGAGAGCTATCTTCGGTAATGGCATCTGGAGTCATATCATAAAATATAAATACCTTTGTGACAAACATAGCTCCTTTTGGATTTCCAAATAGTTGATTGGAAACAAATATGGGTCCTACATTTGGAACAACTTTTAGAAAATTAAGACTACCTTTCTTTCTTGATTGGTTTGAAATTTTGGTAGGGGGAATCTTGCTCATTTGAAAAAATAACATACAGGGTATTATAGATGACGAACTCCTTTCACTGGACACCATCCGCTCCATAAAACGCTAGGGGTATTTCTTCTTACAGTAAGTGATTAGGAACTGGGAACATGGTATTCCGCATTGGATGATGGCCTCCCAAATTGAACTTTGGGGTCTCCAAGCATTGGAATGGCACCATTACTCTCAGGTCTTGTGTAACGTGGGTTTGTGCAAACAACTTTTTGGTGATCAAATATCATGGGGGGGACATTTCCAGAAGGATTGTGTGGTTGTTTTTGATACCACATTATGAAATCCAAGGTGAGGTTTTTGACTTCTAACTGGTTCCTCAC
The DNA here is from genome assembly GCA_034641835.2 of Pinus albicaulis. NCBI lineage: Eukaryota > Viridiplantae > Streptophyta > Pinopsida > Pinales > Pinaceae > Pinus > Pinus albicaulis. The sequence goes on from CM076580.1 coordinate 1,637,210,917, forward strand.
TATTTGGAAATTAAAGATTCCGCTTAAAATAATATGTTTCCTGTGGCTGGCCTGGACGAAAAAAGTCCTAACCTGGGACAATTTGAGCAAAAGGGGCTTCATAGGACCTGGCATATGTCATCTATGCTTTTCTGATGATGAAACTATATTACACTTGTTTTTCAAATTTCCTTTTGTTGTGCAGGTTTGGACCGCTAGGCTCTCACAACTTTGATCTGGTCTCATCCATTTTCTCACTGTTGAAGAATGTCTCAACTGGGTTTACAACATAGAGGTGTTTTTACTTTCTTACCTCCCTTCGCCTTATGGAAAATTTGGAAGACCCACAACCATTCTATGTAAATCATCTTCAATATCACCTGGACATACAAGAGCCCCTCTAGCTTGTTGTTATAATCCTCAATATAGTGCTTATAATATGGCATAATATGTCAATCATTTCATGATCCCAATTACATCACTATAATCCACCCAAATTCCTTGTCCTTGATTTGAGTGATCATAAACCTACCATAAACATATTATGCTCTTGTTGTAAATTTGTTACAACCATGTCACAAACATGTTATAACACCTGTTATCATCCCATTATATTTCTATTATATGCATATCATGACCTATCATAAATCCTGTCATAAATTATCCTAAGCTCGCCATAACACCTGTCATAACCTAGTTTTAACCTTGTTATGACCTGCCCAAACCTGTCATAAGCCGCCATAAACCTACCATTACTTTTTACAAACCTGACTTAGGCCTATTATAGACCCATCATCAACCTATTACAACGTAGTATCATCATGTTATAATCATGTCACAGGCCCTATTATAACTTGTTATAGATATGTTATAACATATTATACATGTCATTAACTTGCCACAACTTGTGACCAACCTGTTATAACCTATTACAAACACGTTGTAACCATGTCACGCACCTACGACCAGACCTATCATAATCCTGTTAGGTAAAATCGCCATAACTTATCACAAACATGTGACAACCTATGTATAAACATGTTATAAAACCTATTGTAACATGTTACAACCTATCATGAACTTGTTACTGACCTATCACAAACATGTCATAATCCTATTTATAAGTTGGTTATAAACCGATTTTACAACCAAGTGTGATACCTTTCCAGGTCCCTTTCCATATTTTCTATGATGACTACTACTTCCTATAAATAAACAAACACACCTACACACATATATTTCCATCGCATATATACTTGCATTGAAAAATTCCATCTTGTTCTCTGCCAAAGCACCCATCTCATCTGAAAATACATATTTTATTTAGCCTAAATATTTATTTATATTCAATGAATGACATTGGAATCTTAAATTTTAAATTGTTGTCATATATCCTGGTATCCCTAATGATGAAATATGACTTCTCCAAACATACCAATTCCATGGATATAGATATAGGGATATTGGAATCAGTATATATGGAACTATGACATAATTCATAAATGAGATAAATGTTTCCATTAATGCACGAAAATAATGGAACTATTGAAGTATATACAATAGAACTATTTTTTTGAATCATAAACTCATTTTTGCTTCTGATTTTCATGTGAATGAGTCAGTGCCAAGAATGAATGAATGAATGAAGGGATTTTAATGACACCCACGAGACCAAGCAGTCTAAGGGACCTAGGACTCTAGCCCATAACAACTTCAAAATTTTCTCTAAGTCTACTCTATTGTCATGAATCTTGACCAAGAAGTTTGCAGTTTTGAGAATTATCTCTTCCTCGAACAACTTGTTCAAACAATCCACCTTCAGAATGATTTTAAATTGATCCATGATGTAGTCACACCATTATATTTCAACCTCTCCTTTCCCACAAAAGATGTAGATTTTTTCTTCCCACTTTTCTTTTGGAGTTGTCCATCTACCAATTTCACATCTGAGATGATGTGACCTAATCTTCAACTGTGATATTAATAATCTATCCTTTCCCGTGATTTTTTCACCCAAATATATCTTCTCATCATGAGATCATGTCGGGTTGAAATCTTTGACATAAGATATTTTTTTTACCAATATGTTTTTCCAACATGGTAGTCCTGAATTTTTCAAGCACCCACTTTTTAACTTCCTCTTTAGAGTTAGGAAAATCCTGCCACTCAATTCCTCACTTACCCAACAACTTGTCATTTCGTTTCCCCCAAATTTTCTTCCTCCTTGTTAACTACTCCACAACAGCTATTTTAGGCCAGCGATGCTCATCCATGCCTTCAACCTTTTTGAAGTAACTTAACAAGTGAAAAAAATCCTCGGCCTCCATCAGAAATAAACTAGCCTCAACTAACCATATCTCATAAGGAACTGTTGATTTGACTTTGAAATTATTAGTGATTAGGTGTTTTTGAATTCTTTCTAATTGCCTCCACTTGTGGTCTGACATACTACTCCCCCAAACTTCACATCCGTAGAGTACAACCGGTGTAACCAACAACCCAAAAAGAGTTTTCTTGGTCTTCTAGTCCCATAATTCTGCTTTCCTGCATATGTTTTGTAGAAGGTGTTGAAGAATGTAACTAGGTTTGGTCTTCATAAATTGTACTTGAGCCATTACTTATTGTACTTGTCAAAAGAATAAAGATTTTTTTTTATATATTATTATTAAATGAATTATTAAAGCATGGGTTTCATGCTCGGGTCATATTTATTTTAGGTCAAAGTCCTTATTGTGGACTTCTAGGTTTTATTATGAGTCTATAGGATTATTGCAGATTCAAATTGATCCATATTGGGCTTTTTAATTATGCAAGTAGGTCAAGTATTGAGTAAAATATGATTTATGAAGCCTCCACTCCAAGTTGGCCTTAAGGTGATCAAGTCAGCCTCAAGCCTACGAATTCAAGCTCATCCCAATCCTATATATACAGTGAAATCGAAACAATTGGAACCATCTTACTACAACACAAAAATTCGATCTAGAACTGCAACAAGAGAAATTTGTGAAGTGAAGGAGAGGAATTTCTGGATTCGGTTTTAGGTTGTGAATTGAAAATTTGACACCATTGTCTTTGCATCTCGAGCTATAGTTTGGGATATCAAAGTTTTCAAAGTTTTATTACAACAATTGTTGCATCAAGTGTTTCCAAGGTGCTACTTGTAAGAGAAGAGGAAGTCGAAGTTTGTTTTGATGAATGTTGCTGCTTGTAAAAGTTGTATTGGGCCTAAATTAAAGTCTTTGAAGCTATATTGAATTCTCTACCTCAAGATCGAAGTCTCAAGAAGCAAGGTCAAAGTTACTAGTCAAAGAAACTACAACATAGTGCTGCTATTATTGCTACTGCTGCCAGACTCAGGAAGGATCTTGAGGAAGGCTAACTTCTAGAGTCTCAAGAATCACTATTGAAGGAAGAATTACTGACTGGGTTTTCCCAAAGAGTGGGGTTTTTCTCTGGTTGCTGGCCTACATATGGTGTCCTTGATCTATGTGTATTTCCTTTGATATTTTCTTGATGAAATAATAAGAAGAAATATAGGAAGAAAATAATAAGAACTAAATAAAATCACAATTAAATTCTCAAGAACAAGAGGATCTTTCTACCTTTCTGATTCTCTAACATGGTATCAGAGCTTTGGTGAAAGAAAAAGTAAAAATGCACTCTTAAGTACTTGATCAAGGAAGTTATAAGAAGTTCACTAGAGGAAATAAGTCTTCACTATCTTCAAGAAATATGTCTAATACTATCAAGGGAGAGAACAAGCTTTAATGAGCTACAAATTATAGGTCCTGGAAGAAAAGGATGGAAATTATCCTTGAAAAGAACAAGGTCTTAGATTTAGTGAAAGGAAATATGAAAAGGCCTACAAAAGAATCAAGTGATGCTGATACAGTGGAGTACAAAGAACTGGAATTAGTAGCTATGGCTTTGATGGTTGAAGGCATAAAGGAAAATATTGCCCCCTTCATAGAAAATATTGATCATGCTCAGGAAATGTATGAGGCTTTGTCAAAACTATTCACCGTCAAGAACATTGGAAAAGTGGCATGTCTGAAGAATGAACTAAGAACTATTAAGATTACAAAGGAGGATATTGTTTCCTCTTTCTTTGTGAGGATAGCAAGGATAAAGGATGAGCTTATTTCCATTGATGAAATATTACTAGATAAAGCACTAGTGATTACAACGATTCTGGGACTACCACCTTCTTGGGGTTCCTTTGCTTCAGCTGTCAATAGCTGGAAAGAAACAACCACCTTTGGGGAGCTACGGAAAACATGAAGTCAAGAAGAATTAAGAGTCTCCATGATAACCAACAATGAAGAAGTTTCAAATACTTATGTTGATCATCATAAAGGAAGATTCAAGAATAAGGCACCAAATAAGAAGGTTAATCTGTCCAAAATTGAGTGTTATCATTGTCACAAGATGGGACACTACAGGAGTGATTTCCCTAACAACATTAGGATCAAGAAAAGAGACAGAGATCATGTTAACATGGCTGAATAAACATCATCCCCCATGAAAGAAAATCCCCAAGAAGATTTAAGGGACTTGCACTACTAAGCCCCTTCTCTCTTATATTTCATTTGTATATTTTATGTAGTATAGGTTTAACATCTTCTTGGAAATACATTTATTTGTTTTATAAGTTTTAGGTTTTCCCTCAAGATTGGGATGGATCCCACAACAACTCCTCAAGATAAGTGTCTCAGTCCCTCTATTTTTTGTCATGTACTTATTTAAAATTTTTATTATATTAAATACCTATCACTTGTCTACCTCTATTCCTTATCTAGGAATCAATCTGTTGGATGTTCAAGAATCATGGAGAAGGCTTCAAGGATCAAATAAGAAGGCCACACAAGTCAAATGGTTTGTCAAATAATTAAAGGTATGTATTAAAATATAAAGTTTTGTTACTCTCTTTGAAATATCCATCTATATGTTACTAACTGTTGCTATGTCTAGCTCTACTAAATACTAAAAGGATTCTTGTTTGGGATGATTCATCACCTGATGAATCTACCCACCTTATACACCTCTTATTTCTTATATAAATAGAACCTTAAGGAGTTTCTCTAGAAAAAACTAACCTAAAGGTATGTTGATAATGTATGAAACCATAAACCTATTTAGGGATATTTATGAAGAAGTTGCTATTTGATATTGTCTAGTTTGGGATTTTGATATGACCATGGAAGCTCTAGACTTGCTAGAGTTAAAAAAGATGTTGTTCTAAATCTTGAACCTTTGAAGTCTGATATAATAAGGGTTTTCTTTGACAATGAACTTAAACCCTAGGTTTTGGCTAGGTCTATAGGTATAGTCCTTGTTATGGAAAGTGTTAGGAGTGAAACCCTAGGTATATGTTCTCTTGATTGAATCCCTGTCCTAGTATAGGACAATATATGTCTAATGTATTAATGTTGACTAACATATGATGTGCTTATAATGGTGATATCCTAGATATGTGTGTTGAACTATTTTCTAATGTCTCTAAGAATGGAGGGTTTGGAAACAAACCTTAGTAAAAATTTGAAAGATATAGGATGATGATTTAAAAGTGTAGGATCTATAGATAAATCCTAGTAATGAGTAAATTATTTACTATGTATGTTCAATTGAATCTATATAATGTGTGTTGAGAATTTATAGATGGAACATCTAGGGTCTACATCAAACCCTAGTAGGAGCTCTTCATGATTTGTTTTGATAATTGATTTGAAATAAAGAGTTTGAAACTAACTCTAGTGAAAGATGAACATGATAATGTCTGAGCTGTGATTAATCTTGATTGAATTTTTTGTATGAAATCTATGATTTATATGAATCCCTTGTGGAAATTTTAACATGTGCATTCTAAAGGTTGTTATATATCTTGTAAATATATATTGGTTCTATGGTTTACTAAATGTTGTAGCAAGGTATATTATACCTTTTAAAGAAAAATTGAAACCCTAGATAGAATGAAAGACATTGTGAAGCAGTTTAGGGTTTATGATAAAAGTCCCTAGTAATTATGTCTCCTGTTTGGGTATCTAATATGTATAAAGTTGAAAATAGTCTGTGATTATGATATGGCTAACTTTATGCTTCTATAGTTTTGGTTGTTCTTGTTGTCTAAAGCTGTGCAGGTACATCATAAAGACAAGAAGATGATAAGTATGATGAAAAGGATGGAAGCCATGAAAGATTCTCCAACACCTAAAAGAAGAAGTTGATCTCCCTAGATTAAGAGGTGTTTAGATTTATTTTAAATTATTTTTGGAGAAAAATCTCATGAATGTGACAACAATAGGATTTGTTGCTAAATTGACTCCATGCAATCCTGATGTGGAGTTATGCATCCTATATTTGTTGTGATTGAATTTATGATTAAGTTTCTACTCCCAGCTATAAAATGTAAGCCCGTAGAGGGAAATGATCATGGGGAATGTGAGGTGAGTGAAGAGCAGATGAGAAACTCTGCTGTTGTAATTCTCCAGTTGATGAATGAGATTGTCGATGCCATGTTTGGTGGACGTAGCCCATATTGGTTGGGTGAACCACGTTAAAATCTCTGTCTCTTTATGTTTATTTTTCTGCTGTGTGGATTTGATAGTTTATTTACGTTTTCCACTGCTAAACTCAACAATTGGTATCAGAGCGGTGAACGATAAGTCTAAATGGCCGTGTGAGCGCAGCACAAAGCCACCGTCCATCGTCTGTGTGTGGATTGCTATGAGTAAATTAAAGTATCCGCAACACCGTGAGCTGGAGGGATCAGACCTGCGTTTAGACTGTAGATTGTGGCAGTGGAAGGAGCGTCAACAAATTGAAGATGCTGGGAGATGGTTTTAAATTTAACATAGTTTTCGATCATCGATTGAAGAAGGACTGTGTTGAATCGATATAGTTAAATAATTGCAGCTCCATTTGAAGCAATCTGATGTGTAGAAGCCGTGTTTATCCTTGTGGATTGTGGCTGTGATGCCATGACAGCCGGAACCGTGGAGACTAATAGCTGAGGACCATGAGACAGCCAGCTGGAAAAGGCTGTGAGATGTCTTCTTTATATCCGTTGAGTGACGAGAGACAATTTCTTGTTCATGGTTGTGTCCCTGCGGTTTTGAGCTGAATGCAGTTGAACCGTGAGCTGAAATTAATTTGCAGTGCCGTGAGCTTGGGTCTAAGGCTGTGTTAACATGTGAAGGAACTGTGTGGACCGAGATATGGTAAATCGATATCTTTTTTTTGAAAAAATATTTGAAATGGGTCTCCAGGTTCATAAAAAGTGAGTCGTATGCCATTTGAAGGTTTTATAGAATCGATTTGAAGTTTTTTTTTTTGGTAAATCGATTTGTTTTTGTTATATGCCTTTTAAAAAAACAAAAATCAAGTTGTAATTCAAATGCCTTTGTATTCATTTGGAATTTGTATTAAATCGATGGATTGTAATATTCATTTGGTATTTGTATTAATTTGATTCATTGTATATCGATTGAAATTGTCATATGCCAATATGCCATCATATGAAGGGCATTTTTTTTATGAAGGGATTTTTTAACTTCAAGGGTATTTTTTTAAAATCTTCATTTATTAAGAGTTGGAATTGGAGATTTTGTGACACGAGCTATTAAACATGGCAAAAACACAAAGTGCTCGGTTTGAGATCGAGAAGTTCAATGGGAAAAACAACTTCGAGATCTGGAAAGTGAAGAGCAAAAGTTTAAAACTGGAAAACATACTAGTAAGGGAATCCTTGATTATATCCATTCTGATGTTTGGGGTCCATCTCCTACAACCTCATATGGAGGATCGTCATATTTTGTATCTTTTATTGATGATTTCTCTAGAAAAGTGTGGGTCTATATGTTAAAGAAGAAGTCTGATGTATTCACAGTTTTCAAACTGTTTAGAGCATTAGTTGAAAACATCACTGGAAGAACCATTAAATGTTTAAGAATTGACAATGGTGGTCAGTTTAATTCAAAGGAATTTGATAATTATTGCAAGGACGCTAGGATCGAAAGACATAAAACTACTGTATATACTCCTCAGCAAAATGGAGTTGCTTAACGCATGAACAAGACTCTCTTAGAGAGAGCAAGAAGTATGCTTAGTAACGCCAATTTGCAGAAGGAATTGTGGACAGAAGTGGTTTCTACGGCTTGTTACTTGGTAAATCGATCACCATCAACTGCAATAGGATGCAAAATCCCTCAAGAGGTATGGAAAGGTCATCCTTGTGATTATTCTAAACTGAAAGTTTTTGGTTGTGATGCATATGCTCTAGTTTCGGAACATCAGCGTTCTAAATTAGATCCTAAATCAAAAAGATATATCTTTGTTGGATATGGTGATGGGACTAAGGGATACAGGTTGTGGGATCCTACTACTCACAAGATCATCATTAACAGAGATGTTAAATTTAATGAATTTTCACTTGAAAATCCAGATGTAGATGATAAATTGAAACATGATAATGTACCTAAGCTTCAACACATTTAGTTTGAAACCAGTTCAAATACTGATGATAGTCCAGATGAACAAGTTTCAGATTCAGATCATGAACAAGTTTCAGATGTAGATCATGAACATGTTTCAGATGCTGATCATGAATAAGTTCCTACAGATAATAATCAGCAAATTGTGCAAGTACCAGAAACATCTTTAAGGAGGTCCACGAGAATCAAATGTCCTCCTAAAAGGTATGATGACTATGTTACTTCAGTTGCTTTAACCGCTAATGATGATGAACCTTTGTGCTATTAGGAAGCTGTAGAAGGTTCTAACAGTGATAAGTGGAAAAAAGCTATGAAGGACGAGATGAAGGCATTAGAAAAGAATGCCACATGGGATCTGGTAGAACTTCCCAAAGACAGAAAAACTATGGGATGTAAGTGGGTTTACAAATTGAAGAAGGGTGTTGATGATAAAGAAGATAGGTACAAAGTGAGGCTGGTCGCGAAAGGTTTTTCTCAGGAAGCAGGAATTGACTTTCATGAGATATTTTCACCAGTTGTAAAAATTGTTTCAATTCAGATTGTGTTAGCATTAGTTGCTTTACTTGATTTATAATTACAACAACTAGACGTTAAAACTGCATTTTTACATGGAGATTTAGATGAGGAGATTTACATGGAACAACCGGAAGGGTTTGTTCAAAATCGCAACAAGAAATTTGTCTGCAGGCTCAAGAAATCATTGTATGGTCCGAGGCAGTCGCCTCGACAATGGTACAATAAATTTGATTCTTTCACGATGAGTCAAAATTATATAAGAAGTGAATATGATCATTGTGTTTACTTTAAGAAATTGAGTAATGGCATGTTCATTATCTTAGTGTTATATGTTGACGATATTCTTTTTGCAAGCAAAATCATAACAGAGATCAACAGGTTAAAGACTCAGATGGCTAGGACGTTTGATATGAAAGATCTAGGAGCAGCAAGACAGATTTTGGGCATGGAGATTTTCAGAGACAGGAGCAATGGTAATATGTGGCTATCACAAAAGAAGTATATTGAGAAAATACTCTTGAGGTTTGGTATGAACAATGTGAAGCCTGTTTTAGTCCCTTTTGCTTCCCATTTTAAGCTTTCTTCAAGTTTATGTCCTAACACTAATGAAGAAAAGGAATATATGTCTCGAATTCCATATGCCAATGTAGTAGGTTGTTTGATGTATGCGATGGTTTGTACACGACCAAATATTTCACATGCAGTTGGGGTTGTCAGCAGGTATATGGAAAATCCAGGAAAAGAACACTGGTCAGCAGTGAAATGGGTGCTTCGGTATCTAAGAGGCACAAGTGATTATTGTATCACTTATAACAGGAGTAGTGAATTTGTTTGCGGATATGTTGATTCCGATTTTGCAGGTGATTTGGATAAGAGAAGGTCAACTTCAGGATATGTCTTTACTCTTGCAGGTGGAGCTATTAGTTGGATGTCAAAGCTACAGAACATTGTTGCTTTATCCACTACAAAAGCAGAATACATAGCTGCTTCAAATGCTTGCAAAGAAGTGGTTTGGTTGAAAGGTTTGTTTGGTGAGTTTGGTAGGTTTCAGGACAACATCAAGTTATTTTGTGATAGTCAAAGTGCAATTCACTTGGCTAAAAATCCAGCCTATCATAGTAAATCAAAGCATATACCTATCAAGTACCATTTTGTAAGACATGTTATCACTGAAGGGGAGTCTCTCTTGAAAAGGTGCATACAAAGGAAAACTGTGCAGAAATTTTCATGAAACAAGTTTTATTAGAGAAGCTACGATGGTGTCTGGCTTCTCTTGGCTTGCAGAAAAGATAAAAGTAATAATGGAACAGGGTATCAGGCTAATTGTTGTCAAGGTGGAGATTGTTGAGATTTATTTTAAATTATTTTTGGAGAAAAATCTCATGAATGTGACAACAATAGGATTTGTTGCTAAATTGACTCCATGTAATCCTGATGTGGAGTTAATGCATCCTATATTTGTTGTGAGTGAATTTATGATTCAGTTTCTACTCCCAGCTATAAAATGTAAGCCCGTAGAGGCAAATGAGCATGAGGAATGTGAGGTGAGTGAAGAGCAGATGAGAAACTCTACTGTTGTAATTCTCCAGTTGATGAATGAGATTGCCGATGCCCTGTTTGGTGGACGTAGCCCAGATTGGTTGGGTGAATCACGTTAAAATCTCTATCTCTTTATTTTTTCTTTTCTACTGTGTGGATTTGATAATTTAATTAAATTTTCCACTGCTAAACTCAACAAGAGGGAGCCTGGATAAAAGAAGAAATGGTTATGGTTCTCTACCTCATGTGTCATGCACTAGACCAAGACTAACAGTGGTACATCTTATTGAAGACCATGAGTAAGAATCATAGTCATGATTGGAGAATGCTTTGGTACTGCTATAAGAAGGAAAGCAGGATCCGATTGAATAATATGTTGCTACATGAAAAGTAGGAAAGTAAGTGTATGAGGAATCTTCTCTCAAAGATTCAATTAATATTCCTACGGAAATTAGCTAACGAGCAACATCGAAACCCCTTAGGATTGCTTTGATTATATGATTGAATATGTATTTTGAATGGGGTTGTGTTTGTACAAGTGAATCTCTTGAAGGTTTTCATAGCATGTTGGTTACCAATTAGTTTGATTGGGAGAGATTGGTTATTCTTGATCTATTGGATCAAGGTGTGATGAGGCTTTTCGAGTTAAAAATTTCCTGGAAATACATCGGGTTGGAACTTTGTATTGATGTCTGGTTGGGAGGGTGGCACCGGGTGGATGTGCACCTAGTTCCCTGGGTTGATGGTTAGTAATTAAGTTCGATGGTACCTATAGAGGTTGAAAGCTTTATTCCATCTTAGTCCCACTTGGATAGATTTCCTTAGTCAAGAATCTAGTCCATGGAATTGCGGTTCCTAAACTGTTGATTGAGAAATGGATTGAGTTCCCTGGCCACGAATCTAGTCCATGAAATTTAAGTATTTAAAAATTATTCACAGTTCATATAGTTGATATCTACCTTGTACTATTGATTTATGAATACCTCCCTAGTTAAGAGGGAGTGTTGAAGAATGTAACTAGGTTCAGTCTTCGTAATTTTTACTTGAGTCAATATTTATTGAAATTGTCAAAAGAATAAAGAATTTATTATTATTATTATTATTATTATTATTAAATGACTTATGAAAGCATCAGTTTCATGCTTGGATCATATTTAGTTTAGTTCAAAGTCCCTATTGTGGACTTCTAGGTTTTATTATGAGTTTATAGGATTATTGCATATTTAAATTGATCCATATTGGGCTTTTGAATAATGCAAATAGGTCAAGTATTGAGTAAAATATGATTTATGAAGCCTCCACACCAATTCGGATTTAAGGTGATAAATTCGGCCTAAAGCCCAGGAATTCAAGCTCATCTCAAGCCTATATATATAGTGGAATCGAACTCACTTGGAACCATCTTACTACAACATCGAAATTCGATCTGGAAGCTGCAATAAGAGAAATTTGCGAAGTGAAGGAGAAGGAATTTCTAGATTCGGTTTTGGGTACACTCATAGAGTTTAAGAAAATCAAAATTTTGGCACCACTCGCTCTGCATTTTGAGCTATAGTTTGGGAGATCGAAGTTCTCAAGGTTTTACTACAACATTTGTTGCATCAGATGCTGCCAAGAGAAGAGGAAGTCAAAAGTTTTTTTTGTTGAATGTTGTTGCTTGGAGAAGTTGTATTAGGCATAAATCGAAGTCTCAACCTCAAGATCGAAGTCTCAAGAAGAAAATTTGAAGTTCCAGGTCAAAGAAACTACATCATAGTGTGGCTATTGCTGCCAAATTTAGGAAGGATCACAAGGAAGGCTGACTTGGTGTCGAGGAAGTCTAGGTCAAGGTATAGAGTCTCAAGAATCACTATTTAAGGAAGAATTATTGACCGGGTTTTCCCCAAGAGTGGGGTTTTTTCCTGGATACTGGCCTACATTTGGTGTCCTTGATCTGTGTTTATTTCTTTGATATTTTCTTGGTGAACTACTAAGAGGAAAGATAAGAAGAACATAATACGAAATAAAGAAGATCACAAGTAAATAATAAAAAACAAGAGGATATTTCTTCCTTTTTGATTCTCTAACAGAAGGTAAAAGGCTATCCATCCCCCCTGAATCCTTTTAGCTCTACATGTCTCCAAATTGAGCCTATTGTGAAAAATAATTCATAGGTACTTGTATTCTTCCAAAATTTCCAAGGGTTTCCCCTCAAAAATAAAATTAACCTATTGTTTTTTCCTCTTCAAGGAAAATATCATTATCTTGATTTTGCTAACTCTTACTTGCATCCCAACCTCTTCACAAAGGAGCTATAAGACCTTCAAATGCTCTCTCGGACCACGAGATGATTTCGCAATTAGGATAAGGTCATCATCATTCAAGAGAAGTCTCACCACATAACTTGTTAATTGAATACCCTCCCGACTATTATTTTTTAACCATTCTTCCAGCTTATCAATATATAAGCCAAACAACATGGGGGAAATAGGGCACCCTTTCTTGACCCCAATTTCACTACCAAAGCATTCATAAAATCCTTCCTCAGTTATGATTTTATCTCTAACTTTCTCGTAGAGATTATGAACAATTTCCCTATATTCGCTTGGAATTCTGATCTCTTCCATCCTTCTCCAAAGTTTGTCTCTAGGAACCGTGTCAAAATATTTATTGAAATCAACAAAGCAACAAAAGGCCTCCTCACCATGTATGTACCATAATTTTTCTATGAAATACCTAAGAGTGATACAATGATAAATGGTAGAATGTCACAACCTAAAACCAACCTTCCCTTTTTCACTTTTACCTTCCTTTTCTGCCCAACTGCTAATTCTATGCTCCACCATGCTTCCAAATAAATTTCCAAAAGGAGGATTACCATAATAGTGTGGTAATTGGAGGGAATATTAATGTATCCACTTTTGTACAAGGGGATAGAAACACTAGTTGTCCATTTAATTGGAAAACTGCTTTGTGTGATGCTATTGAATACATTTTTAATAATCAGAGCCAAGGTTTCAACCCCCCACTTTAAAAAATTTGCTTGCAATCCATCAATGTCTTGAGCTTTACCATTTTATAACTTTTTTATACCACGCTTGAGATCTTCTAATGAAAATAACTCAACTGAAGTGTTGACTATGGGAGGGATACTTCTCTCTTGTTCTCCCTCGTAATGAAGCTTCACATACTATAACCATTTAGTAGTCGAGGTATTATTATCCATTTTCTTTTTCTTTTGCTATAATTCCCTCCAAAATATTTTGGGATTAAGTTTTTCCGAGGAAATTAATTCATTCCTTCTTGAAGTCACATACTTTTTTTTGTTTTGTTTTTATCATGTTTTTGTATTTTTTCATGCCTTCATTGTTTACCTCCTTTTCTTTAAGTGATATTTTTGCATGCTTACACTCCTCATCAAACCAAGGATTGGTTGGAAAAGTGTTTGAAATTATCTTCATTGGTCGAGATGTTTTGCACACTTTTAAGGCTTTGTGGATTAAAGGGATCTCCATAATGCTACCAATTTTCTCTAATATTACACTGTCCTTTTCACTTTCTAAGTTGAAATTTTCCACCTGAAATTGATGTTCGAAAGCAGTAGCAAAGAACTTTTAATTTTTCCGATTCATAATGACTCTACCATTTGCATGAACTTTCTTCTGTCTATGTTGGTTTTTCTCCACTTGCATCCCACTTGTGTGCATGCCCAACTTAATACAAAGAGGCATATGATAAAATTTTAACTCAATAGGACAATCTCCAATATTTAACTCTGACAAATTAGAAATAAATCTCTGCGAGAAAATCACACTTTCCACCACACTTTCACCATTGTAATTTTTACATGTAATGTCACCAGATGTAGGCAAATATTTCATTCCATTGAAAATGGCCATGTCATAGAGGCTACATAATCCTAAAAATTCAACACCAAAGTGTGAAACACACCCTTTTCCATCTTGAGAAGACCTTTCCCACGTGTGATCCTCACTCTCATTTAGCCAAATAGGATTGTTGTCCTTATTCTCATCACTACCTAACATCATAGACTGATTTTTTGTTGTTCTTGCATTAAAGTCACCGACCAAAACTATATCTCCCAAAGTCTTGAAGGTAGAAATGTATTTTTTGGAGCATCATAAGGGTCTTCACTATCTAAGTTTTCCTTCTTGTAGAACTCCAATTTTTTTGGAGCAAAGTAAAAAGCAACCAACCTCATTGTTGCACTGTTTTCTGTTATATTAAGTCATATAAATTACTTATTTGGGTCATCTTTTTCCACTTTTACAATTTCACTCCAACTTTCTCTTATTAGAACTGTGATTCCTCCATGCCCTTTACATGTTCCAATCTCTTTATTCCATATTGAAATATTATTGTATCCATTGAATTCTAGAACCCTACAACCTTCATGCTCATGAGTTTCCATAAGAAAAATGATGTCTTTCCCTTCATCTATGGGCCCCAAACCCAGTCATCTCCTCCATGGATAACCTCTACAATTAAAACTTAGAAAGTTTAGATACTCCGGGGAGGGGGGGGGCTGAATCCCTTTTTATGATTTTTTAAATGCTCATTGATTTGAGATTTCTCATTTTTTAGCCATGCCCGTTTTCCTACCTCCCTTGTTGATTTCACTTTCTCCCATTCCTTCCTTCCCTATTCTTATTGTTAAAATGTCAAGTCATCGTCCCGGTAAAAACGAGTACCTCTAATCATCCCCCTGTTTTTTAGAATAGCCATATTATCATCTATACTTCTCAAAATAACTTTCACATGTCTACACCTCCATTTTCTATTTTCCTGCAAATCTTGTTTTCCTGTTGAATATAGCCTGATCATTTCAAATATTACTTGAGAAAGTCCCTGACTAACATATTTTTCCTCTCTTTCTCTCCAAAATCCTTCATACCTTTGATAATTACATTTGTAGCCTTTAATTGCTTGTATTTTTCTTCTCTTACTTGCCTCTTGATTTTCTTCTCCATGATTATCTTTTTCTCAATTGATGGTTCCTTTACCACTTGTGCCCAAGATTTAGCCTCTTCCATTTGTTGTCTTAGTTTTCTTTCTCCCAACTCCATGCTTTCCCAAGCTAAAGGAAAATCTTCTATCCGTTTTGTGCTACCAATGTTCCCTAACTCCAAGCCCTTTTTTTCAATTACCTTGGTTTGTTCTAGTTCCTCTCTCAAAGCGATCAACTGTTGTTGTCCTCTTTCCATATTGTTTTTAAAATTTATTATCTTCTTTTTGATAAATTTGTTTTCCCTTTCAAGTTTGTTATACAGAATTCTAATATATGGATAAACTAGATTCCCTGAGTGTGGTGTTCCTTCACTCAGAACAACAGAAGAAAGAAAAATGTTATTTTCTCTAAGACAAATAGATAGACAAAAAGGAAAGAAACCTACTTGTAATCCTTTCGCTCCCTTTCTCCTTATTTCATTGTTGCCGTCGCTCTCAATCCAACTAAAACCGCTAGATCGATACCTACAATCAAAGATAAAAGACAACAAACAACATACAAATATACAATATCTATCTACCTTAAACAAATCGAATCAATTAGATCTGAGAATACATACAAAATTGAGAATAAAATTCATAAGATATAAGCATACATATGAGAAAATGAATAGATATATTTATTAAGATAGTAGGAGGAGAATATTACAACCAATAGATTGATTCATCATCAACTTGCTCCAACTTCATTCCATCCTCATCACACCAAGCATCATCTCAGCAGCATAATAGTACTTCCAAATCTCATCAATTGAGAATCCAACAACATAACACTACACAAATTTCTCCCTCCCTATCACTTAGATGAGTGCTCAATTTATAGGGAAATTGTAAGTAGTTTCTCAATAAATGGAATTGAATGGATTTATAATAATAGGTTAGAAATGTTTCCAGGTTCAATGGTGACGGATAAACACATGTATTCAAAGTATGACACCTATGATATCTTCTAGAAGGCACTGGACATGTGGAGATTCCCGGAACAATGACGATTTCACTCCTAGGAGACAACACACCCTTAAGTGTCGGGAAGTGCTTTGCAGAGCACCCTTGCATGGATATAAGTTCTTTTCAACACACTTAGGACCATTCAGAGGAGCATTGATGAGTCAATGGGTCATATAATCTATACTTCAAACATTGGAAATCTCATGAATTAAATCCATCAATGGAATGACTTCTCTTAGGTCATATAACAACTGAATTAGGGGATGATAGACCCTGTTCATACTGGTATTGGGGGATGATGCCAAAATTGACCTGTAAGAGCTCCCCCCTAAAGCATGAAGTCAAAATAATGATAATATTTGGATGAGATTCTTTACTATGTGATGATTAGGATCTGAAGCGGACAATGACCTGCATCAGTTTTCAATACAATAAATCACGATATCTTAAATCTTGGACATGAATTGTTGAGGGAGGCATACCCATGCTCAACACATAAACTATCATAACACATACATAAATCAGAAATATATCTACAAATATAGACATGCGTACAGATATAGGCTCATGTTCGGATGACCATCTGTATGTAAAGCCATCATATGGATGATGTGGTACAATTCCTGATATCGCAGCCCGAATGGATGAAACTAGATCCGGGGTCTTCTATCTCATTTACTTTATCATTCGAAGTACAATTATAACCACGCAAATATGTGATCTGAATTCGAACATGGGATGACATCGTCTGATTACCAGCTATTGATGTAAGCTATTAACAAACGCGAGAGAAACCATCGTTGATGTTAATGGTTCTCAAGGTACTGCATTAGAATTTTCAAGGTGTGAATAGATGATTTGATGTCAAACGCCAAATAAAATATTTCAGTTGAAGGTCTGATGATGTCAACCTGTTGCTGGAAGCGAGAAACCTGCCGATGAAGTAGCAAGCTCTAAGGCACTGGAAGGATGTTTCTAAGTTAACCTCCTGGATGATGACTTGATGTTGATAGGAAGCAAATTTATCGCGAAATGGGAGTAATGATTTTGGAGACAAAATAGGACTTGATGAAGCAATGTTCATGGATGGCGGTCATGAAAATGAAGGTTTATGAGTATTGCAAAAGATGAGGAATTACTGGATGACTTCTCTTGAACATGTCGTTGACACTGAAATGAGTTGGCAGCATTGACCCAAAACCAAAGTGATGGTATGATGGACCATAGGTATGATAGACCGTCAAGAAGATTACCCAACACAAAAGTCACGATGATGAAGTGAAAGTGTCATGTTCAAGAGTGACCTGCTACCATAAAGTGTTATGTTCTTTTTCCCAAAATTTCCCCAGTCATTGCTGACCAGTACCTCTTTATTTTTTAACAAGCTTGAGGAGGGTAACATATGCTTGATCTATAATTCAACCCTTCAGGTGAATCCATCGATATTTAATGATTTAACGATTCTAGCGATAATGAAACTCGATCTTGCCATGATCAACAAGTCTGTCGCTATTTTATGTTTTAACGAGTCTAACGATAGTGAAAACCCATTTCTTTTTCATATTTAAAGTGTTTTAAAAAGGGATAAAAAGAAAAATCCATGAGTCCTTTTTCGTAAATTTGTCGCTCGTCTGAAAAAGTGCAAAATAATACCTGAGAAAACCTCTTAGGCATGTTCGGCTAAGGTGTTCCTTTTTCGTAAATAATCTATCTCAGTCTGGAAAAGGGTTAAACTTATACTGAGTAGATGTTGTTTCATTTACTTTTACAAGCTCGAAAAGACAAAATATCGAGAATATTTTCATATTATCGGAGTCTTAAAAGAGCTAAAATAAGACTCCAGGGGGTTCCTTTTTCGCATTTATCAAAGCTCGAAAAAGAGATAAAAGTGCGCTTTAATTCCTTTTTCATTTTTATCAAAGCTCGAAAAAAGAGGATAAAAGTATCTTTGTGGTCAAATCATTTTTGAATTGTTGTGAACTTTAAAATTACTATATCAGGTGTGAAACTTGTTCACAGAACCATCAAACCGATTAAAAATACCTATTTCATAGTAAAAATGAATAAAAACCATAGTCACATCATTAAATATGAATAAAATAATCAAAATGACTATTAAAAAGAAGATTTTATCATTCCATAGTTACCATTTGAAATTTAGGAGACCTGAACCTGTTTTTCCCCTGAACTTTAGTGGTTGATTGCGACAGTTTCAGTGGATGATTTCTCGCGCTGTTTGATTTAGGTTGGAGCTATGAACCTTATCCTTCTTTTAGTATCATTTATGTTTCATTTCATGGTATATTTTTAGGGTTTTGAGCCCCTTAGGGAAAATATACAACGCTATGAGGGAAACACACCCATTGAATGTCGAAAGGTGCGTTAAAGAGCACTAGAATTGAAGTCCAGGTGCATTTGCAACACTCTGTCCATTGACCTAGGGTGCGTTGGGCGCATTTCTCAAAGTTATTTCTTGCTTTGTGCTCAAAATTCCAATTTTTTTTGCATGAAATGGATCCTAATGAAGCTTATGGTTGGCTTTCAAGTATTGATCGGATGAAAATGACTATTACATGGCGAGAAAGAGAACATGAATAACAAGACATGATCACCCTAAATGATCCCGGTACTGTAAGAGACCTCAAGGATTGTGGGTTTCTTAATTACTTCAAATTATCAGGGATGAGATTGCATATGTAACTATTGGAGTTCCTAGTTCATTCATGGGATCCGACTTTGCGAGATTTTTCACATTGGGGACAAAGTGCTCCCAATATTGGTTGAGAATGTTTACTTTCTCACTAGATTTTTTCTTGGAGGAGAGACAATGAAGGATTACATATGCCAGTATTTTCATCCAGGTACTGAACCTAGCAAATATGGGAAAATAAACTAGAGTGTAAAAACTCTGGTAAACTTTATAAGTATGTATTATTATTGATAAAATATGAGAGATGATTACAATGGGGAATCACCAAGGCTTTAAATATAGCCTTATGGTGTCCCTTGGCGAAGAGGCATGATCTTTGATCATGCCCTTTCACTTAATAAAACCTAAGATAACTATATCTAACTAATAATTAATAAAATATACATAACATTGCCCCTCTCTTAAGATGATTTGTCCTCAAAGCATATGTAATGATGGGTGTTGCTAGCGAAACGATTCATATTCCCAAGATGCTTCTTCAATGGGAAAATACTTCTATTTGATTAAATATTCCGTTATAACACGAGAGCGTAGCTTCTTATCACGAGTAGATAGGATACCTTTGGGCTCTAGAATGAGCTTGCCTTCATCATCCAAAATGGGAAGTGTTGTTTGGGGTGACTGATGGTTACCCAATGCCTTTTTTAAGCAGGACACATGGAAAACATTGTGAACACGACTGGTATCAGGAAGGCTCAACCCATAAGCGACTTGACTGATCTTTTTAATAATTTGATACGGACCATAAAACTTTGGAGCTAATTTATTTTTTCCTTTTTGTCTTAGGGACAACTGCTTGTATGGTTGAAGCTTGACAAACACCCGGTCTCCAACTTCAAATGATCTCTCAGTGCGACTACGGTCAGCCTGTTACTTCATACGATTCTGTGCAATATTCAAATTTTCTTTTAGAATTTGGACGACCTTTTGGTGTTCTTCTAGTTGATTTTTTACTGCTGGTAAATTTGTTTGAATTGAAGAAAAATATTTCCACTTCGAAGGCTCATATCCATATAAAGCCTGGAACGGAGTCATTTTTGTCGAGGTATGGTAAGTAGAATTATACCACCATTCGGCAAGATGCAACCATTGAACCCACTTATTTTGTTTCTCCGTAGCATAACATCGTAGGGAAACTTCCA
The DNA here is from genome assembly GCA_034641835.2 of Pinus albicaulis. Taxonomy (NCBI): domain Eukaryota; kingdom Viridiplantae; phylum Streptophyta; class Pinopsida; order Pinales; family Pinaceae; genus Pinus; species Pinus albicaulis. Next base: position 1,637,231,247 of record CM076580.1, read on the forward strand.
AACATTTATTGATAACCTCGGTTTGTCCATCTGTTTGAGGGTGATAATTTGGCATCCCTGTCGCTGACAATGACTTTCGGGAAGCTGTGTAGTTTATAAATATGTTTGCAGAATATCTCCACAATTTGCTTTGCAGAGTCTATTTTTTTAATAGTGATAAAGTGAGCATATTTAGTGAGTCTATCTACTATGATGAAGATCTTATCCTTCCCATCCGATAAAGGTAACCCTTCAATAAAATCCATCGATATTTCTTCCCATTTCTGAGTCGGAATATTTAAGGGATGAAGTAACCCAGGTGTCATAATGTTTTTATTTTTATTTCTTTGACACTTGTCACATTCTGCAACATATTTTTGAATATCGTGACTCATACCCTTCCAGAAAAATGACTGACGTGCATTTTAATAGGTTTTGAAATATCCTACATGCCCAGATGACATGGAATCATGCGATTCCTTGAGTATTTTTGATATAAACTTGGATTTGGAGTTTAGATAAATTCTCCCTTTGTAGCATAAGATATCGTTCTTCCATTCAAATTTTGAATTCCCTGGGAGATTATTGATTATAGCCAACATTTCCAGATCCTTGGCGTACTCACTTCTAATCTCATTAAGTCATTCAGGCACAAAAATCGAAACTGCAAGTAGTGTTGATTCCTCATCTTTTCTGGACAGGGCATCCGCTACTACATTGTCTTTTCCTTTCTTGTGTAATATCTCCATGTCAAAAGCGACAATCTTCTCGATCCATTTTTGTTGTTCTTCAGAGATAATTTTTTGCTGAAGGAGATACTGAAGACTGTTATGATCCGTTCGGATGGAAAATTTATTCCCTAACAGATATTGTCTCCATTTGGCCAATGAATGCATAATTGCGAGCATTTCCTTGCTGTATGTGGACTTGAGACGCTCATGTTTATTTAGTTTTCTACTTTCAAAAGCAATAGGGTACCCTTCTTGCATTAATACTACACCAATACCGAATCCAGAGGCATCACATTCAATGATAAATCGTTTAGAAAAGTCGTGAGTTGCCAATATTGGTGCATTAGCCATTACTTCCTTCAAATATTCAAAACATTTCCCTGCTTCCTCATTCCATTGAAACGAATTTTTCTTTAAAAGGTTTGTAAGAGGTGCTGAATGTTATGTATATTTTATTAATTATTAGTTAGATATAGTTATCTTAGGTTTTATTAAGTGAAAGGGCATGATCAAAGATCATGCCTCTTCGCCAAGGGACACCATAAGGCTATATTTAAATCCTTGGTGATTCCCCATTGTAATCATCTCTCATCTTTTATCAATAATAATACATACTTATAAAGTTTACTAGATTTTTTACACTCCATTGGTATCAGAGGTGCATTTGGATTTTTTTGCATAAAATTGATGGTCTTCTAGTAACGTGAGAATTTTATCCAAGTGTTGCAAATTCTCCTTCCAGGTTTTACTAGAAATCAAAATATCATCAAAAAATATTAGTACAAATTTCCTAAGATATGGAGGAAATAACTCATTCATAGTGGCTTGGAACGTAGCTGGTGCATTTGTCAACCCAAAGGGCATTAATTTAAATTCATAATGACCTTCATGTGTTTGAAATGCAATTTTTGGTACATCTTTCAATCTAATTCAGATCTGGTAATAACCTGACCTTAAATCTAATTTAGAGAAGTATTTTGCGCCATGGAGTTCATCCAGCATTTCATCGATAAAGGGAATTGGAAACTTATTTTTAATTGTTATCTTATTTAATCCTCTATATTCAATGCATAGCCGAAACGATCCGTCTTTTTTTCTTACCAATATAACTGGGGCAGCATACAGACTCTTACTTTTTGAAATGACCCATCATTTTAAAAGGTCTTGGATTATCTTCTCAATTTCAATTTTATGGTGATGTGGGTAGCGATAAGGCTTGATGTTAACAGGGTCTGATCCTGCCTTGACTTCTATTGTATGTTTGATTTCCATATCAGGAGGCATTTTCATTGGTAGGTCTTGAAATACCTTTTCATGTTTCTGAACTAGTGCTTGTACCTCCTGTGATTCTTCGTGGTTGAATTTTGTAGATAACATCTCTAAATGATTACATTCTAATATATAGGCTGGCGCTCCCTTTTGGATCATCTTCATCATCTGGGATGATGATATGATTTGATTTTCTGGGGCTTGGAATCCATATAACTTGTGCTTCTGCCCTTCCCACTTAAAGCTTATAAACTGCTTCTGATGGTTGGCTGAATAAGTACCCAAGGTTTGTAACCACTGAATTCCTAAGACCACATCTACTCCTCCGAGTGGTACGACATAGAATGGAGATTCTAAACTAAAGTCTTTAATCTGCAATTTGACTTTAAGGCATTTTCCTACCTATTCAATCTTCTTACCATCGGCCACCATTACCTTCATATTAGGCATGGGAAAAGTAAAGAGGTTGAGTCTTTTGGCCATGGTTGAATCTAGAAAATTGTGTGTGTTGCCTGTGTCTATGAGAACCATTACGTTGTTTTTCTTAATATGTCCTCTTAATTTTAGTGTCTGAGGTTGTGATATGCCTGTCATGGCTGATAATGACACTTGCGGAGTGCTTTCATCATCTACTTTTGGGGAGAATTCTAGGGTATCTTCTATCCCTTCTATGTCTGAATCATCATTGTTAGAATCATTAGTTGCTTCACAATTATACAGATTTTTTTCTTTTCCATTTGCATATCTGTGCTTAGGGTCCCATTTTTCGCCACAACGTTTGCATTTGCCTTCCCTCATTCTTTGTATTTCCAAGTTAGATTTGTCTCCTTCGCGAAGGCGTGGTGGAACATATTTCATGTTATCTTCTTTTGTAGATTGAGGAAACCGTCGTCTCGAATATACTTTTTCTGGTTTTGATAATCTTTCAAATTTCTTTTCAGCAGCTTTTGCTTTTTGCCTTGCTACTTCTACGGACGTAATTTGATGTAGTTCGAGCTCTTCTTGTATATGGATTTTAAGTCCTGAGATGTAAGACTGGATTAAACGAGATTCCGACAATCCGGGTACTCGTGTTGCCAAGGTCTCCCATTCTCGAGTGTACTCATCCACATCTCCTTTTTGGCGTAATTTGATAAACGTTAAAAAGAACTTCTCTTCTTTTATGCCTTGAAACCTTTTGAAGAACGCATCCTTAAATTTCCTCCAACTGATAGCGAGCGTCGTTTTTTTCCACCACATATACCAATTATATGCTTCTCCTTCCATTTTCATGGAAGCATGCTTAATTTTTTCGTCATCACTAGTAATGTCATAAATCTCAAAATATTCTTCCGCTTTATTAAGCTATGCAATGCTATTTTTTTCATTACCATCAAACTTGGGTAGTTCGATTTTTGCTTTTCGTTGATAATCTAATGGTGGAACAAGAAGGGCATATTGATTAGCAAATGCATTCCAGAGCTGCTTATTTTGAAAATTTGCATTACTATCTTCTTGATGATGTGGGGAATCGGTTTTTTCCTGATGCTCTTCTGAGTTCCTTGAATCTGTGGAATTGTTTTGTTGATTTTGTTCCATATTAAGAAATATTGGGGGTTGTGTCTGACTTAACTTATCTATCTTATCATTTAGCTTATCGAAGAGTTCTGTCATCTTGTTCATTGCTTCGCTATGATTTTCTGTGGCCTCGTGATGATTTAGCCACATTTGTCTTTCTATTCGATTTGTCGTATCATGAACCTTTTTGATGTCGTTGGAGTGTCCTGCAACTGTACCTTCAAGATCGAGTAATCTTTTCCCGAATTCTTCGGAATTATTATTGATCTCTTTCTCAAGATCCACCAATTTCTTCTGGAATTCAACCATTGACATTGATGACGACAGTGAACGCATATGAGGTGGGGAGTATTTTTCTGCCATTTTTTTAAAATTAATTAATTAATTAAATTAATAATATTGTTTTGTTTTTTTTTAAATTATAATTTATAACTATATAACTATAAATTATATAAAATATATAATTTATAATTTATATATATTATAATATTTTTAACTATGACTATAATAAGTCAAACCATCCGTTAAACCAATCGTATATAATGAAAATGTATACCCTTATCGAATGAAGACGTCGTATCTTATTAGATCGGTTTTCGTTTACGTGACTATAGTTATATGTTATCGGTTTACGTTTACGTGACTGTAGTTATGGAGTTGGAAGATCGATGTGGAAAGGATGTCGGGGGAAGACGCGAAGGGAAAGAGATGACGGCGGGGAGCGGGGGATGCAGGGATGGTGAGAGGAGAGCAGCGTGAGTGCAGGTGGTGAGAAGCAGCGAGGAACGGGTCGTAGGTGGTCTAGCGGTGGGGGTCGGGTAGCCGCGACAGAGTGATAAGGACGGTGGTGAAGTGTGGGAGGGCAGGGAAGACGACAGGTGCATGCGAGCGGTGTGAGGTGGGCAGAGACTAGGGTCAGCGGAGAGGGAAAGAGGTGTTTGGTTGGGCGTAGGGAGAGCAGTAGCATAGGGGAAATGGGTTTGGGAAGAGAGCGGCTTGTAGTGGCGAGGGTTATGGGAAGTGACGGTGAGGGCAGGTGAGATGGGAATGAGTTTTGGGAAGGGGGCCGTGAGCAGAGAGCACGGGAATTGATGTAAGAAGAGGGTAAGGAATGTGAGGGGGTGAAATGCGTAGGGTGTGTAGTGAGGAAAAACAAATCTGCAATTTTTTTTTTTTTTAATAAAACAAATGTTGTTGTGCACAAACACTTGATTAAAAAAGTATGCAATTTTGGAATTTCCTTTAATTCCTTAATTCTGGTGATCACACAGATCCCGAAGAGCGATGGCTCTGATACTAATGGAGTGTAAAATCTCTGGTAAACTTTATAAGTATGTATTATTATTGATAAAATATGAGAGATGATTACAATGGGGAATCACCAAGGCTTTAAATATAGCCTTATGGTGTCCCTTGGCGAAGAGGCATGATATTTGATCATGCCATTTCACTTAATAAAACCTAAGATAACTATATCTAACAAATAATTAATAAAATATACATAACATAAACATTCATGATGTGCATAATTTACCTTCGAGAACCATCCTTTTTACTTTTTCAAATCTTGCTGCTTCTATGACACTACATGTCACAAACCGATCATACATGCAGTATGCGATTGATTGTATAGAACCCATAGTGTTCAAATTGGCTGAAGAAGTACTATTCCAGATGAAAGAACAATTGACTAAAGCAAAGGTTGGTAGGAAGAATAACTTCAGTTATGGATCGATCCTGATTTCCTTCATGTTAGAGTGAGTTCCATTGATTTAGCTGCAACATGTTACACTGAGAATATCTAGTTTTATAGATCCTCGGATGCAGCTATGGGTTGAATTGATGGCTAGACATGCTGGTCAATCAACCATCATATTCTCTACTGCATTCTTTTCCTAATTTCGATAACATATGATCGCCATAGAGGAGTATTCTCATGCAGGCATAGATTTCCGTGGAGATCCAGACTTGATTTTACCAGATGGCGCTCAATGGGGTGCAATGGGTAAAAATGTTTTGATGTGAGGCTTGAAATATTGGTCATATGGAGTAATGAAGTAAAGTCTATGGATAAACTATATTCCCTGAGTGTGGTGTTCCTTCACTCAGAACAACAGAAGAAAGAAAAATATTCTATTCTCTATGACAAATAGATAGGCAGAAAGGAAAGAAACCTACTTGTGGTCCTTCACTCTCATTCCTCTTCTTTCGTTGTTGCCATTGATCTCAATCCAACTAAAGCCACTAGATCGATACCTGCAATCAAAGACAAAAGACAATAAAAAACATACAAATATACAATATCTATCTACCTTAACCAAATCAAACCGATTAAATCTGAGAATACATACACAATTGAGAATACAATTCACAAGATATAAACATATGTATGAGAGAAAGAACAAATATTTTTATTAAGAAAGTAGGAGGAGAATATTACAACCAATAGATCGATTCATCGTCAACCTGCTCCAACTTCATTCTGTCCTCATCACACCAAGCATCATCTCAACAACATAAGAATACTCCATCTCTCATCAGTTAAGATTCCAACATCATAACACTACACAAATTTCTCCCACCCTAGCACTTAGATGAGTGCTTAATTTATAGGAAAATTGTAGGTTGTTTCTCAATAAATGGAATTGAATAGGTTTCTAATAATATGTGAGACATGTTTCCAGGTTCAATGGTGATGGATGAACACATGCATTCGAAGTATGACACCTATGATCTCTTATATAAGGCACTGGACATGTGGAGATTCCTGGAACAATGATGATTTCGCTCCCAGGAGACCAACACACCCTTAAGTGTCGAGAAGTTCTTTGCAGAGCAGCCTTGCATGTAGATAATTTATTTTCAATGCACTTAGGCCCATTCAAAGGAGCGTTGATGAGTCAATGGGTCATATAATCTATACTTCAAACATTGGAAATATCATGAATTAAAGCCATTGATGGATTGTCTTCTCTTAGGGCATATAACAACTGAATTAGGGGATGATACACCATGTTAGTATTGAATTAGGGGATGATAGACCCTATTCATACTGGCCTTGGGGGATGATGCCCAAATTTACCTGTAACAACTGCCTCCTAAAGCATGAATTCAAAATAATGATAATATTTGGATGAGATGCTTTACGATGTGATGAGTAGGTTCTGAAGCGGACGGTGACCTGCATCAATTTTCAATACATTACATCATGATATCTTACATCTTGGACATGAATTGCTGAGGGAGGCATACCCATCCTCAACACATAAACTATCATAACATGTACATAAATCAGATAGTCATCTACATATATAGACATGCCTACAGATATAGGCCCATGTCTGTATGACCATATGTATGAAAATACATCATACAGATGATGTGGTACAAATCCTGAAATTGCAGCTCAGATGGATTAAACTAGAGCCGGGGTCTTCTATCTCGTTTACTCGATCGTTCAAGTACAAGTCTAACCATGCGAATATGTGATCTGATGTTGAAAATGGGAAGACATCATATGATTACCAGCCAATGACGTAAGCTATTAACAGACGTGAGAGAAACCACCGTCGATGTTAATGGCTCTCAAGGTACTATAGTACAATTTTCAAGGCGTGAATGGATGATTTGATGTCGAACACCAAACAAAATCTTTCTGTCGAAGTTCTGATGATGTTAACCTATTGGCGGAAGCGAGAAACTTTCTGATGATGTAGCAAGATCCAAGGCACTTGAAATATGTTTCTAAGTTAACTTCCTGGATGGTGAGCTGAAGTCGACAAGAAGCAAATTTATCGCGAAATGGGAGTAATGATTTTGGAGACAATGTGACTTGATGAAGAAATGTTCAGGGATGAATGTCAAGAAAATGAAGGTTTATGAGTATTTCATAAGATGAGGAATTACTGGATAACTTCTCTTGAACATATCGGCAACACTGAAATGAGTTGGAAAAATTGACTGAAAACCGAATTGATGGTATGATAGACCATAGGTATGATAGACCATCAAGAATATTACCCGAACCAAAATTCATGGTGATGAAGTGAAAGTGTCATGTTCAAGAGTGACCTGCTACCATAAAGTGTTATGTTCTTTTTCCAAAATTTTCCCCAGTCATTGCTAACCAATACCTCTTTATTTTTTAACAAGATTGAGGAGGGTAACATATGCTTGATCTATAATTTGACCCTTCGGATGAATCCATCGCTATTTAATGATTTAACGATTCTAGCGATAATGAAACTCGATCTTTCCATGATCGACAAGTTCGTCGCTATTTTATGTTTTAACGAATCTAAAGACAGTGAAGACCTGGTCCTTTTTCATATTTAGATAGTTTGAAAAAGAGACGAAAAAAAAACTCCACGAGTCCTTTTTCGTAAATCTATTGCTCAGGTCCGAAAAAGTGTAAAATGATACATGAGAAAACCTCTTAGCCATGTTCCACTAAAGCACTCCTTTTTCGTAAATAATCTCTCTTAGTCCGGAAAAGGGTTAAACTTATACTGAGTAGATGCCGTTTCATTTACTTTTATGAGCTCGAAAATACAAGTGTTCGAAAATATTTTCATATTATCGGAGTCCTAAAAGAGCTAAAAGAAGACTCCAGGGGGTTCCGTTTTCGCATTTATAAAAGCTCGAAAAAGAGATAAAAGTGCGCTTTAATTCCCTTTTCATTTTTATCAAAGCTTGAAAAAAGAGGATAAAAGTATGCTTTGTGGTAAAACCATTTTTGAATAGTTGTGCACTATATAAGCTGTGAAACCTATTCAAAGAACCATGAAACAGATTAAAAATACTTTTTTCATAGTAAAAATGAATAAAAACCATAGTCACATCATTAAATATGAATAAAATAATCAAAATGACTATTAAAAATAAGTTTTTACCATTTCATTTTACCATTCCATAGTTACCATTTGAAATTTAGGAGATATGAACATGTTTTTCTCTTGAACTTCAGCGGTTGATTGCGATTGTTCAATGGAAAATTTTTTGCGCCGTTTGATCTAGGTTGGAGCTATGAACCTTCTCTTTCTTTTAGTATCATTCATGTTTCATTTCATGGTAAATTTTTAGGGTTTTGTGCCCCTTAGGGTAAATATATTATGCTATGAGGTCAAAACACCCTTGAATGTCACAAGGTGCGTGGCGGAGCATTGGAATTGAAGTCCAGGTGCATTTTCAACGCTTGTTCCATTGACCTGGGGTGCGTTGGGCGCATTTCTCAAATTTATTTCTTGCTGTGTGCTAAAAAATTCTCAATTTTTTTGCATGAAATGGATCCTAATGAAGCTTATGGTTGGATTTCAGGTATTTATTGGATAAAAATTACCATTACGTTGCGAGAAAGAGAACATGAAGAGCAAGACATGATTTCCCTAAATGATCCGAGTACTGTAAGAACCCTCAGGGATTGTGGGTTTCTTAAGTAATTCAGATTATCAGAGATAAGATAACATATGGAAATATTGGAGTTCCTAGTTCTTTCATGGGATCCAACTTTGGAGGATTTTAAAATTGGGGAAAAAGTGCTCCCAATGTTGGTTGAGGATGTTTAGTTTCTCACTGGATTATCTAGACGTGGTTCTCCTATTTCCCTTGTAGGATATTCTCTTGGAGGAGAGATAGTCACGTATTACATACGCCAGTATTGTCAGCCAGGTACTGAATCTAGAAAATATGGGAAATTAAACAATTGTGATGTGCGTGATTTACCTTTGAGAACCATCCTTTTTAATTTTTCAAATCTTGATGGTTCTATGACACTACATGTCGCAAACCGATCATACATGCAGTATGCTCCTAAGTGTCTAGAACCGACAATGTTCAACTGGGCTGAAGCAATACTCTTTCAGATGAAAGAAAAACTAACTAAAGCAAAGGGTGGCAGGAAGAAGAACTTCAATTATGGCTCGATCCTGATTTCCTTCATTTTAGAGCGAGTTCCATTGATGCAGCCACAACATGTTACACTGAGAATATCTGGTCCTAGAGATCCTCAGATGCAGAGATGGGTTGAATTGATGGCTAGACATGCTGGTCAATCGACCATGATATTATCTATTTAATTCTTCGCCTGGTTCTAATGACATATGACCACCATAAAGGAGTATTCGTATGCAAGCGTATATTTCTGTGGAGATGCAGACTTGATTTTACCAGATGGCACTCAATGGGGTGCAATGGGTAAAAATGTTTGGACCGTGCTTTTGATTTTTTAAGGTTTTTACATGCTTTTGTATTTTTTATGTTTTCCAAGACTAAACTAAAGTTTTGATGTACACAGATGTGGGTCGCATTCGACCAGTGGGTCGACTAGAGCAGGCAGCAGATGAGCCAACAAAGAGGACTATTGGGACAAAATTCCTTCGAGATTTAGATTTGACCGAGACTCTTGTTGAGTTGCAACATCACGTTGAGGGATTGACTCTTGGGATATCAGATTTCCAGATCAAGGAGTTACCTATGAGACTGCAGCGCCATACTATTGGTGTTCCTAGCCATTGGATGAGGCTATTGCACATGATAAATAGAGAAGTTTCTTTTTATCATGAGAATCACTAGTTTACTTTAGACATTTTTGCATACATTTTGAGGTCAGATGACCAATGTTTCTTGGGCACAAATTTTGTAAAAACCTAAATTATATATCTATTTGTTTTAAGTGTTTTTCTATGTTTAATGCACAATCCTATTCAATTGTGTGACGTGAATTGAAAAATGAGTCTTTACATGTTTTTCAAATGTTTGTTTAAAACATAATTCGCTAAGGAATCAATTAATGTGTTCAAATTTATGGAAATGTGTTGATATTGAATGTAATGAAAATGTCTTTCCAAAATTTGAACTCTAAGGAACATAAGATGAAGTGTTGGATTTCAGACGGAATAGAGACTAGTAGGTTGTAGTACGATAAGTTGTGAGTATAACCTAATGATGATGTGGTTAATGCTAAATGAAATGGCATTAGAGAGAAGTTCAATCAATGTTCTATACTCAACGATATTATTTGTGGATTGACCGATACAAATCCCTTGAAAAATCACTAGCTCGCCACCTGGAGCGAAAATGGCCCATGATGTAGAGGATAGGTTCTGCGTACTACGACTAGCACCATCGACTTACCCAACAAATGGTTCCAAAGATTCAGTCATCTCCGATGAAATGTATAGTGGATTACTAACATCAAGAAAACTCTAGAAAAACAAAGTAAGACAGTAAATGCAAATCAAAGCATATATGCAATATGATACAAAAGTTTAATACGCTAAATTAAACGTAGAAACGTTTAAGATACAACCCATTTCGAGGCTGCGCCAATGGAATTCCATCATAATCAACTAAATCATAGGTGCCCTTATCCAGTACTCTTTTAACAATGTAGGGGCCATGCCATAGTGGCTCAAATTTTCCTGTTCCTATCAAATCACCTTCCTGATTATAAAGCAAGACCAGATCTCCCTCTCAGAAGATGCGAGGGTTGATATGTTGGTCATGTTGCGTCTTGATTCGTCTCTTATGCACTTCATTGGCCAATGTGGCTTCACGACGCGTTTCATCTAGATGGATGAGGTTAAAAAGACACGCTTCTTCATTAGAGGTGTCAGGTAACAATTCAATAGTGAGTTTTAATGACTAAATTTCACATTGGATTGGAAAGATAGCTTCCAGACCATACACCAACTGAAAGGGAGTAAATCCGGTTGCATTTCTCACCGAGGTTCGATATGCCCACAAAACTGAGTACAGGATTAAATGCCAATTTCATTTTTGAACCCCTATCATTTGTTGAAGCATTCGCTTAAGGATATTGTCAATGGCTTCAACTTGTCCATTATATTGTGGATAATAAGGGGTAGAACTATCATGCTGTTAGCGTCCCATGATTTGATAGATTGGTAGATCAAATGCATAGGGTAACATCAGACCAGTATTTGGTGTCCTAGGACCTAGCCTTTCTGGACTCAAAGAGGGCTCTCTCTATTGTCTGCAAAGGATGTGAACTTGTTTGCTGTTAGGGTTTGATTTTGGGCTAGTTGTTAAGTGTAGGGTTTGTTGTTTGTTTGGTTGGGTAAGATGGTCTAGTAGAATAGTTGGAGTGAGAGGTCTTCAAATCATTGGGCTATGGAGTCTATGAAAGTCATGTATATCTCAACAATGAAACATGATGCATAACAGGGAAAATATAGCATAGTCAAATGGATCTTTAAAGGTATGTGTGAAATGAAATGAAAATTAAGTTGGTGAGCATAATAGGTGTGTAAGGGCAGTGTTAGGATATTCCGACACATAGGAAATAGTTAAGAATAACTTAGTCTAGTGTAGAGTTAGGTAAAGTGTGTTTCTTTACCATGTACATTTGTAACTTATAATCCGACGGTCACGATTTGTAGTGATCTGACGGTTATCTCTCACCTCGGTATTAACGACACTTGATCCGTGGCTTAACAGCCGATTGGTCCATGATCTCTATTTAAAGAGCATGGAGGGTCATTTTTTCGGTAACTTTTTATGAGAGAAACATATGTAACTTTTCTTTTTATATTAATAAATTGCTTGAAGTGGCCGCGTTGGCTCAGGCTGTGGACTGTTTCCCTCTTTGAGGGTTTTAACCATGTGATTATACTGGTGTACTGATTTGTGATCTGTTTGTGAGCGATGACCTTTTTTTCTTGATCTACGGAACTTACCCTATAAATTCCTACATGGTATCAGAGCTATTTTGAGGGCCGCATCCGTTGTTGATCAAAATCCGAAGCTGGTTTGACAACATGCGAATGCTGTTTTGTAGATCTATTATTTCTGAACATTTTTGGGCTTGGAAAATTGATCTGTTGTGTCCGGAGCGTCTGTTACAATGAGGAACACCTTTCTTTTCATGCAAAAAGGTTTCCATATGCCCAAGTTATGACAATTTATATCTGGAGGTATAAATCATCTTTTTTTGCAGTTATATTTGTTAAGGTTTATTCTGTTTATTTTTGGTTTTTAGGTTTTATGTATTTTCCAGATATTTACCCTCTTCTTTGTGTATGCTTTTTTTTGCGCGCTGCGTGCGATCTCGGCAAATCAAAAACATGCAAAGGGATTTTTTTTGTTGTGTACACTCTTTCCCCGTGTCTTTGTGCGATCTCGGGAAATCAGAAATACTGAAAAAAATGATAGTTTCCGGTAAGGCTAACAAAAAAATCTAACATTTTGCCGTAAGAATTTTCATTCCGTTTTTTTCTTCTCGTTTTTTGTGTGTGTGTTTTTTTTTTTTTTGCAGGAAAAGGCACGCTTTTCAAAACTGCCTTATTTCAAACAATAACATGATCCTTTTACTATCTCGCTTGGTGAGGGGTTAGTTTATGAGAATAAAGGTCTTGGGTTCAAATCTCTTTCTCAAGCTTCTTTTGTAAAAATTTTTTGTTCAAAGGGGCGGATTTTTTTTTAGAAGCCACACTTCATCTCGTTCCCATAACTATTTGGCATCTACAACTCAGATTTTTCAAAAGGCATAAATTCTTCATCCAGAAGCCGTTTTTCGAGCCGTTTTTTTTTGAAATGGCTTAATTTTTCGAGATATTTCCATTGGAGCAGTTATTTTCAGCTTTTCTCAGCTTTAGTTTAAAAAAAAAGGAAAGTGCATGCTCGATTATTCTTAATAGAATCAATTATTTCCAATGGCTACCTCACATGGTAGATATACTTAGAAGTAAAGGGTTTTATAGAATAGCCACGGGAGTAGAAAGTAAACCTTCTGATGATGATAAAGTTGCTAAATGGGAAAATAAAAAAGATCAAGCACAAGGGTTGATAGGAGTGTCCATTGCTCAAGATCTTCGATTTCATATCCTTGACATTGACACCCCTCATGAAGCCCTGGACAAGCTAAATACTGTCTTTGGAATTCAAAATCAAATCAAGGCCCATCAGCTTGAAAATGAGTTGCTTAATTTGGATCCCAATAATTTCTCCTCTATTGAATATTTTTTGTCCAAATTCAAGACTATTCGAATTCTTTTAGAAGATTGTAAGATAAAAAAGGAAGATGGTAGCCTCATTTATTGCATTCTTGCTAAGCTTGGCCCTTCATACTCTGTATTTGTTTCCACCTTCCATTCCACTAGAGAAGCCATCATTTCTTCAGGAACTGCCTACAAGAACCCCTCTTTTGATGCCTTTTGTGATTCTTTGGTAAGAGAACAAGAAAAACTATTACACCTTGGTCTTATCACTTATGGAAATGCTTCTAAGAAAGCCTTAGCAGCCCAACAACAATCATATCAAAAGAATCCCAAGAAGCAGTATCCTAAAAGTATGGTATGAAACCAAACAAGGGTCCTAAGCAATTTCAGCCACAAACTGAAAAAGAAACTCACCAAAATGATAAGGCATATAAAAACAAAGGAAAAAAGACATACATACATTGCAACTTTTGCAATCGTGATGGCCATTTAGAGTCCAAATGTTTGAAGAATATGGAAGCCTTAGAAGCAGCAATGAAGAAGCACAACATCAATTTGGAGCACTCTTCACCTTCATCTTCATGAATGGCACTTTCTACTTGTGGTTTTCAAGCATCAAGATCTAGTTATGCATTAAATATATCTTCCTCTTCTCATTATAATGAGTAGCTCATTGATTCTAGAGCTTCTTATCACATGGCCAAAAATAAAGCCATTTTTTCTTCTTTAAATGATTGTAACACCAAACATATTTATGTTGGTGATGATAGATCTCTTAGTGTTGTAGGATCTGGAACCATTCATCTCGATAATGGTCAGTTTAATGATGTACTATGTGTTCCTACCTTTTCATGCAACCTTCTCTCTGTTTATCAGATAACTCATTTAGGTGAAGGGAAAATAGTAGAATTCTCACCTCATGATGTTGTAATCAAGGACCTCAAAGATCCTAAACTTATTTTAGCTATTGGCATTGTTGATGATTCCACAAGGTTGTATAAGTTTGACAACTTTGGGTCATTATGTCTTCCCTCCGTTTTTGTTTCTCACAATGATGAAGTGAGCAAACTTTGGCATGAGTGATTTGGTCACTTAAACTATCGCTCTCTTCAAACTCTATGTAAGGAAAATATTGTGATGGGTCTTCCTATGGTATCTTGACGAGATGGTGTTTTCTCTGGATGTGTAATCGACAAACATCATCGTGATAGTTTTGACAAACGTGCCTCTTGGCACACTTCAACCCCTTTGCAGCTTGTGCACAGTGATTTATGTGGTCCACTTCCTATTGTTTCTTTCTCTGGTTGCAAGTACTTCTTAAGTTTCATTGATGATTTTTCCAGACGCACTTGGGTATACTTCTTAAAACTCAAGAGTGAAGTTTTTAACATGTTCTTGGCCTTTAAGGCCTTTGTTGAGAAACAATATGGACATCAAATTCTTAAGTTAAGATAAGACAATAGAGGAGAATATGTTAACAACAAATTTATCAACTTCTGCACTGAGCATGGCATTCAATTGCAACATACTGTTCCATATACTCCACAAAAAAATGGTGTAGCTGAAAGGAAGAATTGCACCTTAAAAGAAATGGCTAATTATATGCTTCAATCTAAAGGACTTGGTCTCAATTTTTGGGTAGAATCCATTAACTGTGCAAATTACATAGTAAATCACACTCCTACTAAGGTTTTAAAGAATATAAATCAAGAAGAAGCTTGGAGCTCAATCAAACCAGATGTAAGTCACTTTCGTGTCTTTGGAAGTGATGCTTGGGCCCATATTCTAGATGCGAAATATAAAGCCTTAGAACCTAAGAGTGAAAAATGCATTTTTGTTGGATATTCTGAAGATGTCAAAGGATATTGACTTCTTCAACCAAAATGAAAAAATATAATCACTAGAAGAGATGTAAAATTTGATGAAAATATATCGGCCTGCGTGCCTAGTTCGGCGAGTGTGCCACCTTTGGCCTGCGAGCCTGATTCGGCATATGCGCCACCTCTCTCTCTCTCTTCTATTTTTAATAGCATTCCTTCTAGTTTAGATGATGACAGCGAGGATGAAAATCCTCCTCCACATCTTGAAATTGTTCCTTATACTCCATCGCTTCCAATATGGGTTTGCTCTTCTCGGGATGCAGCAGGTTCTCTTGTAGGTGACCCTACCGATCGACGACGTACACATTCTTAGTTCGAAAGAGCTTCTCCCTTATTAGCTCAAGTTCCAGAAAAAATTGATCCAGGAACCTTTGAAGAAGCCTCCGGTCATCCAGATTGGGATGAAGCTATGAATGAGGAGTATCGTTCCTTATTGGCAAACGATACTTGGGATCTTGTTCCTCTTCCAAAAGGAAGAAAACTTGTCAGATGCAGATGGGTTTACAAAACCAAGTTTGGACCAGATGGAAAAGTGGATAGACATAAAGCTCGTCTTGTTGCTAAATGATTTTCACAAGAAGTTGAAGAAACATTGACTATCACCCAGAAACCTTCCTTATAAATAAGATTCTATCTCGCCTTGTTCTTTCTGTGCCTCCTTCCAGTAGAATTCCATCAGATGGATGTTAAATCTGCCTTCTTACATGAAGATTTGCATGAAGAAATCTACGTGGAACAACCCCCTGGCTTTATCCAAAATGACTCTAGCCTTGTTTGTATCCTTAGGGAGTCTCTCTATGGTCTCAAACAAGCTCCTCAGGCTTGGTATGCCAAAATGGATAGTTCCTGACCAGATAAGCAAGCTTTTCTGGGTGTCATTCGACAACAACATCACACCAAGAAAGTGGGTGGTGCTTCTGTCATCCTTGTTATTTATGTTGATGATCTTATCCTTACTGGTAGTGATCCAAACCATATAAACCATGTGAAGTATAGCCTCAAAAATAAGTTTGAAATGACAGACTTAGGACACTTGCATTATTTCCTTGATCTTCAAGTCTTACAATCCAAGGAAGGCATCACCCTCTATCAGTCCAAGTATGCCTGTGATCTTCTACACCACTTTCACATGGAAGACTGTAAGCCAACCCCTTCTCCCTTTCAGTCTGGAGTCAAGCTTTTAGTTACTTGTACTACCCCTGAAGTTGATGCTACCTTATATCGTCAACTTGTTGGTAAACTTGTGTATCTGACCCATACTCATCTTGACCTTTCCTTTGCCGTTGGTCTTATTGCTCGGTTTATGCACCAACCTCATGAAAGCCACTGGAAATCAGCTAAAAGAATACTTCGATATATTCGATGTAAAATTCAGTTCGGGATTCTTTATAGTGTAGGAGCATCTCCATTGTTGATTGGTTTCATTGATTCTGATTGGGCTGGTGACCTTGATGATCGAAAGTATACTGCAGGATATGTATTCACTCTTGGTTCAGGACCTATTACTTGGTCTTGTAAGAAACAAAGTGCCATATCTCTTTCTTCAGCAGAAGTAGAGTATCGTGGTGCAGTTGAAGCCAGCAAGGAAGCCATGTGGCTCCGTCAGATTCTATCTGAATTTGGTCTCCATCAGAAGCATCCAACTACACTTTGGTGTGATAATCAGAGTGCCATTCAGCTATGTAAAGATCTAGTTCAACATCAGCGTATGAAACACATTGAACTCCACATACACTTCATCAGAAAGCTCGTTCATGATTGTTTTCTTGAAGTGCAGTACTGTCCAACCAATGATCAAGTAGCCGATATCTTTACAAAGGCTCTCACAAAAGCAAATTTTACCAAACTTCGATCCATGCTTGGAGTTTAGGAAAGTTGTCATTAAGGGGGGGTAGGCTCTAATTCCTCCTTCCTTCTCCTATTGTGTCACTTTTGTAAATCCTTCAATCCTATCCCAATTTTTTCTTAAGGGAGGATGTTAGGATATTTCGACACATAGGAAACGAGCTCCTTTTGTGTCACCTTTGTAAATCCTTCAATCCTATCCCAAGTTTTTCTTAAGGGGGGATGTTAGGATATTCCAACACATAGGAAATAGTTAAGAATAACTTAGTCTAGTGTAGAGTTAGGTAAAGTGTGTTTATTTACCATGTACATTTGTAACTTATAATTCGACGGTCACGATTTGTAGTGATCCAACAATTATCTCTCACCTCGGTATTAATGACACTTGATCCATGGCTTAACACCTGATTGGTCCATGATCTATATTTAAAGAGTATGTAGGTTCATTTTTTCGATAACTGTTTATGAGAGAAACATATGTAACTTTTCTTTTTATATTAATAAATTTCCTGAAGTGGCTGTGTTGGCTCAGGCTGTGGACTGTTTCCCTCTTTGAGGGTTTTAACCACGTGATTATACTGGTGTACTGATTTGTGATATGTTTGTGAGCAATGACCTTTGGTTCTTGATCTACGGAACTTACCCTGTAAATTCCTACAAGCAGTAAAGAATCCTTAAACAAATAATTTTAAACAAGATAGTCTCAAATACTAATTAACATAGGGACATAATCATACGACAGGGCAAACCAATAGCTCTTATATTACACTTTAAGCAAACAAGCATTCAAGATGAACAATTCCAATGAAATATAGAAGGCAAGAAACTCATTTAACTTCTAGTGATTTCACCTTCAAGGTTAGAAAAAATTCAAGATAACAAATAACTTTAATCAATGAAGAGGGAACGCCTAAACATCAATGATCAAGCTACAAAAAACTTTTTTAAGGAAAATTCTCAAGCATGGACAAAGGGCATGATCAAAACATGACCTCTTTGGATAAAACCTAATAAGTAATACTTCAAAGAAAGATTCCAAAACATAGTTTTAAATAGCATCAAATAGGCAGGGCTAACCATAAAAAATATTTGAAAACTACTATATTGAACCATTCATGGAATAGAAAAGCATAGGCCGATCTAAGGAGAAACTAAGAATTCCTTAAACAAACCCAACAGAGGAAAAAATCAAGGCAATAGAAAGCAGAAAGGACTAAGGTGCCTCAAACAACATTTCTTAGCCTATACTTTTCTGTTCTACTCTAACTTAGAAAGATGAATATAATGATAAACATGAAAACAAGAACTAAATAGAGACACTTCACCGTTAATCATGCTCAGGGATCCTGCAAGCTATCCTCCTTCATCATCAATCAAAACAACCTATTCACAAACTCCATAAGACCAATTTCTTCTTCAAACTCAAGAAAACCATGTATTGCTCTCAAAATCATCAAATGCCAACAAGATAATGAGCTCAAAATGCAGTATTTATCTGCAAATTAGGAGGTGAAGATAATTTAGGGTTTGGGTGTCATTTATTACAGAGTTAATGAGTCTTTTACCTTGAAGACCATGCAAAGGCTAAGGCAAAAAATATCTGAAGATACTTCTGTGGAATAATAACTTCTATCTTGACTTCTGAGAGACTATATGCGAAATGCTTGACTTTAAGGCCTATAAATAACTTTAAAATAACTGCTGGTAGATAGAAAATATCTCTAACTGAGTGTAATAACTGTTTGATGCTTTATTGAAGGAAACAATGCTGTAGGTGGCAAAATGTCTTTGTAAGAAGTAACTGCCTGTAGGTGTAGTTAATTCAAATGTGCTTTTGGGTTAATCTTCCTCTTGTTTTGTCTTTAAACTCCGTATTTAGGCTTTTAAACTCTGTTTAACCTTTCACTGTCTGTTTCTATTGTTTTTCTCTTTAATCTGCTTTATCTCTGTCTGTTCATTAATCCTTTGATTAATATTTTTGATCTTCTATCTTTATCCATTAATATTCTAACTGTCTGCCTTTATTTTCTTTAAACTCTGCTTTGCTAGCTACTTCTTTGTTTTACCTTTTTATCGGTGATTAGCCTTTCCAATCTTGGCTTTGCTTTTTCCATAGTCCATTAACTATTTTCTTCACTTGTATTCCTGTTTCTTTGTCTATCTTGTGTGCGGAGGTGCATTATTTCATTGAAGGAGGGTTTTAATTAATAATCGATGATCATGCTTCATCGATTTGACTTGAAACAAGGCCCTTGGTCCTTCTAAGGTTGATTTAAATCTCTGGATCATCACCTAGAGTTTTATCTATTGTTCCTGGACCATTAGAATTCTTTGGTGGGCACCTCCGCCATTGAACCTGCACAAAACACAAATAATTAACCTAAAAAACATGTGGGAGAGGGTTTACTTCATGTTTTGGAGTTTTGGGCTATCAGAGGGCGCTTACATAGGAGTAAATGGCGGAGGAGGCATGGTTCCGAAGGCAGAACCAGCAGGAATTCAACTGGAGGCAGGAAAATTTTGAAAATTGGCGCGGAGGGACGAGCGGTTTTGGAAAACCGAAAGTGGCCTATCGTGTGGCAGAAGGGTGGTAAATTGTTTTCGGGGGCAACGATGTGATACCATAGGGTGATCGCCACGTTGCAGGGCGAAACTGCCTATTTTTCGTGGGTTATAATATGTTAACCTTCGCGCAATTGTATTTGCGATATGCGCTGGGGACCGTCGGATCTCGGGGAAAAAGATCGACAGTGATCGCATAGCGGAGGAGCGGTGGGCTGGTTTGGAGGTGGAGCCCGGGGACAGGTGGCACGTTTTGACTGGGGCGCGAAGTCTGAAGGGGAGAAGGCCCGAGGTTCTTTATAATATAAGGTAAATGAGCCTTTTTATAAGGTTTATGGGGATTTATATAACAAACGGCGGAGGCAGAACATTTATATCATGGGGCTTATATGATAAGCGAGGTCAAGGTCGTATGGGCGTGAGGGGGGCTGGGGCTTAAGATAAAAAGGGGCTTGGGTTGAAAACATAAGGTCGTGTTTTTAATATAAAACAGGGTTTTATAAGTAAAATGAAAATAACTCGATAGGTTTAAAATTTTGACGTTAAACAATGTAAAAGAGGGCCTTTTACTTTGTTTAATATATACAAAGGAAAATGATGAATGGAATTTTAATTTTTGAAGGGTTTTGAAGGAAAAAATGGGTTTTTCAGAGAGGGAAAAGTTGTGAATGAGAGTGTGGGTAAGGGGAGTGAAAACCAAGATAAACCATCCTATGGTGAGTCCTTTTGGGGCAGTAAGGTAAAATTTTTAGAAGGAAGAGATGAAATATATAGTAAACAGGTTGATTTAGGATAATGAAGGCAATGAGATTTCTAAAACTCACAATATTCATAAATCTTGTTTTTAGAAATCTAGGACAAGTACTTAGTCATCTTTAAAACAACAAAAAATACTGATGACTAACACATGTGACAATCCTAATTTGGTACTCAACTCATTCATCATGTTATTGCGAAAATGCTTACCATGATCTGTAACTATGGCTTGTAGAGAGACAACATGATTGAAAAAGAACAATGCAACTTTTTCACCCGTGTTATTGAATTTAGGCATCAATTCGACCCAGTTAGTAAAGTACTCGAATGCAACAATAATATAATTGTGCCCCCCATCCGAAAGAGGGTTGCAAGTCATGAAGTCAATGCCCCATTTTTCAAATGGTCCCACAACGATGACACGATTAATTGGTGCAGGAAACATGTCGATTTTATGATCAAATATCTGGCATGCATGACAACTTCTGACGGCGAGGATGCAGTCGCGGAATATGGTTGGCCAGAAGTAACCGACGCGGAGAATATTTTGCGTAGTAGCGTAACCAGAAAAATGTCCACCACAAGCACCAGCATGACAATCATTTAAAAATTTATCTTCCTCCTCATGAGTGAGGCTCCTCCTTAAAATATTGAAACCATAATGATAAAGTTTATCGCCGACGATCCGATAATCTTTAGCTTGGTATCGAATTCGTCGGTGTTGTGAGCGAGAGGTATCGGGCCGGAAAGTATGGGTTTGGAGATAAATAATAAAATCCCTATACCAAGGGTCAGATGAACCAACCATAAATAGAGACTCATCTGGAATTGATGGTTCCGATGTAGTGTCAGTACTATCATAGGGAAGGTCGCAGAGAAGCTCAACCAAAACTAAAGACTTATTTGACTTGGATTTTATGAATTCCAAATCAAATTCCTGTAAAATGACAATCCATTTTGAATATTCCCACCCAGTAATTAACGTGACAGAATGTAAGTCATAGGGTTGCAATTCGAAATGACAATGGTCTTTCGGAGTAGGATATAATGGCAAAATATTTAGACAACTTGAAAGGCCGCCAAGGCGAGATTTTCAAAGTATGAATACTTAAATTCCGTATCATTGAGATTACGAGTCAAATAATATATCATATGTTCTATCCCATCTTCTTCTTGGACTAAAACCATAGCAATATTCGTATCTTCCACGACGATATACAGGAAATAATCACTCTGATAATTATGGGGATTTTTTAATGACGCTCGGATCAGGGTATCTTTAAGACCATCAAAAGAAGCTTTCGCAACCTTATCCCAGTGGAAGGGAATCCCCTTTTTCAAGAAATAAGTAAATCCTTTAGCCATTTCGGCATAGTCGAGTACGAAACTCCTTAGGAAGTTAACATTTCCTTGAAGTTTTTGTAACTGAAGTAAGTTTGATGGTGCAGGAAAATCAATAATGGCCTGGACCTTCAGTGGGTCAATTCGAATTCCATATTTTGAGACAAAAAATCCAAGAAAACGACCAAAACTAACAAAAAACACACATTTTTGTGGATTGAGGTGTATCTTGTAGTGTCAATAGCGTAGAAATATAGCTGTTAGATGTGTTGGATGATCACTCCGTTTTAGTGAATGCGTGAGTAAATTGTCTAGATAAGGTTGAACAATGTGCTTAATGTCATTGAAAGCATAATACATTTCTCTCTGAAATGTTTCCCCAACGTTCTTTAAACCAAATGGGAGTTTACGATAAGCAAATGTGCCCTAGGGACAGATGAATGCTGTCTTATATTATTCCTATGGGTGAATATTTATTTGATTGTAACCGAAGAATCCATCCTGTTGGACACCTAATCCTCTATGGGTAGGTGTGGAAGCCAAACAATCATAAAGGAGTCCAAGTGACCTTGGAAGATGAATCCAAGAGTCACATTAATGTAATATAAATGTACATCTATGAGTAATAGAAATGCAACGAATGCTTATCTTTCTATTTGTATGTTTTATCTTCTCATACACCATGTGTGTTTAACATGGTACCAGAGCCATGATGTGTGGCCTTCTCAGCATTTATTAGAATAGAGGTCGTTACTATTTTTATTCATCTTGTTGTGAGAAGACCAACCCTTGCCTATTTATAAGAGGAATATCCTCTGTTGTCCCATCTATATACGAAGCGTT
Organism: Pinus albicaulis; assembly: GCA_034641835.2. Taxonomy (NCBI): domain Eukaryota; kingdom Viridiplantae; phylum Streptophyta; class Pinopsida; order Pinales; family Pinaceae; genus Pinus; species Pinus albicaulis. The sequence continues at coordinate 1,637,253,966 of CM076580.1, forward strand.
TACGTGTGCATTAGCATTTCACCTATTGATCTGCGCTCCTTCGGTGTGTGTATGCCTCCCTCTGGTGGTCTACATTGGGCATTCTTGGAATTTTTGGCATTCTGTCCCGCTTCTTCTCACGTGGAGACTCAACCTTATTTAGAAATTATTTTTCCACTGATTAAGTGGCACATTCATAACCTGAGAAGATGTGTTCTTGTTTTCTTGTAACACCCATTCAAGGAACTGTATAATAGGGTGACCTTCAAGGCTTCGATCTGGAAACAAGCGGATATATTTTATGGAAACAGTGGTAATTTCATCTTTAGATGGGCCGTCACTCCATAAAACCTTGGCATCAACATCAGTTGTAGTAGTTCTACTTGTACATTTAGATGCAATTTTCATGCTCGTCGTGTGCTTAATCCAGATGACCTCTTGGAAAATTGCATCAAAATAGTGAATATCGTTGTTTTCATTTGAGCGATATGTAGCACATATGGCAGTTCTTCCATTTTGCAATTCGCTGTGCTGGGAATATTGTAATTGAGTGGACTCGCATCGAAATCTCGCTATCGTCTCCTCCACCTGCTCTCTCAAATTCACGCTATAAAACTGCTCTCTTCCATGTGCACCTTTGTAATACACATCAAAGTATGCGGGTCCTTCAGGCTCACGGATTCCATACTTAATGCATTTTGGCCAATACCATGCATCATCTTCTGGAGATTTAAACTCCAGATTTTGAATGCTGCCTTCAGCATCAGAAATTCCTATGTGGCTTTATTTAGAGGTTCCTCCTAAGACTACTGCAAAGCTTTTGTCACGATAACTCATAGTAGCAGCCCTCCCATGGGTGATAAAACAATCAAAGAAGCATAAAATTTTAATTAGTTCTATTGAAACCAGAAAGAATAAATTGTTTTGTTGGGTTATCTGGAGGAGTGTGGATATAAAAATTATGATTATAAATTGTGTTTTTTCTTCATTAATTAGAAGCTAACCATGCAGCTTATGTAACGAGATTGGAGGAGAAACCCATTTCCCTCTGAATACTTTCCATTTACTAAGATTTTGGTCTTCCACAACATGCTCAAGGATTTGAAATTATTGCCTCAGTGTTCAGCTCCTCAAAAAATTTAGTTGTTGGGTTAGAGGCAGAAAAATGTTTTGGGGCAGTTTAACATAATCAAACTTTGCCTTTAACACTGAGTTGATTTTGTTGACTGCGTTGAATTGTATGTTGGATAGCGTTGTTGCTTGCTGGTTGGAGCATTAAGCCGATGCATTGAAGTGCTAGTATATCCATTGCACATTGATTGTTTGGTGCACATTTACAAAGCATATTGTAGTGACATTGAATTGTGAGTGATTTCATAGTTGTGAACATAAAATGGGGAAAGTTTATGAAGTATTAGAATTTTTGAAAACTATAATACAGTCTTCAACTAATGACACAGTGAAAATCGACAAATCATCTGTTGAGATTCAACAAGATGATGAGCTTAGTGAAAAGTGTCGCCTTCACTAAGTGGGCCCACAGGCTATTTTTGGCGCAAGTCTATTTTTAGACTATGTATATTTTTAGACATGATGATCATATTTCAGAAGTTGCAGGATGCTATTTGTGGATGGTTGATCAAGTTTGAAAAATAGATGAAATTCTATTTTTAGAATATTGGGCGAAGTCTATTTATAGATCGTCAATCTAAAAATAGATGCATGTCGATTATTATTAGCTCTTAATAATAATCAGACTCTAAACAACAACTTATTCTCTTGGAGCACTTCAGTTCAGTGCACAGATGTGGCACATCAGTGGACTGAGGGAATTACACAATTCCCAAGGGTTTACTGGAGCTAATGCATGAAGGACTTAGTTAGAACTCAAGTGGCAGAGTTATGACACAGTTGGAAGAAGTAGTTATGGAGAGTCAGATGAGTTTAACTCGCTAGGACTTCCGCTGATTAGTTAATATTCAATAATGAGGTGTCAGTGAGAGTGGAGTGAATTAATTAGTTAATTAATTCACAAATAATAACTCATTAATCAACTGAAAAATACAACAGTTAACTACAGTGCATGGTAGTTTCAGTGGAGACCCATTGGAGAGGTAGGTGAAAGGGCAAGATAGACTATTTGTTGCGACTATAGTGATGCATTGATTGCATCAAACACACATTGGAGTTGCCAATGAGGATTGCGCAATCAAAGCAAGAGTAATTCGAATTCATTCAGAGCTATTCTTCAACATGGATTGCGTAGTGGAGGCAAGCTAGCAGGAGGCAAAGATCGGTGCATGGATTTGTAAGATTGGTCCTGATTAGTGTATAAAGATTGTACTGTACTGAGAGCTTGATAATATTTGTATGAGGATTTTCATATGATTCCATGATACATAATATATATTTGGGGTTTTCAACTTCAGGCTTTCCCGGTTAAAAACTGTGTTATTTGCGATTGATTTTTTTTTTATGCTTCACATGTGTGTGCAAGTAATTTTTCCGCAAAAGATTAACAAGTGGAATTGATTCAGTATTTTGCATAAAGTTGAATAGTGTGAGATCAGGTGAATAAAGGACATATGAATGCTTAGTGCATATAATTTCTACATGGTATCAGAGCATTGTTGATTGAAGATTGCAATTGTGAAGTGAGTTTGTGCTAGTGGACAATTCGAATTTGCTATAGAAGATTCTTGGTGCAAAAGTTGAGTATACATTGAAATGTATTTCAATGGGTTGCGATTGGAGTATGCCCTTGATGGGAGCTCGAATTACATAGCCTGGAAGGATAGGATGGAGGTGGTGCTGGAGGATAATGGGCTGAAGGAGTTCATCGATAGCGATGCTGCATTACTTGACGCATGGCAAAAGAAGACAGCAAAGATGAGGAGAATTCTGTTGGAAAGTGTGAAGGATCATATTGTGTCTAGCCTTCATAGGAAAGCCACTCCATTCTTAATGTGGAAGGCTTTGACAGACTTTTTCCAAATTAGAAGTGACCAGAGGAAGTCGGTGCTTAAAGACAAGCTCATAAAAATAAAAATGGAGAAGGGCGACAGTATTCCAAAATACCTCACGAAGTTTGTCCATTGCAAGGATGAACTGGGAAGTGTGGGGGTTACTGTTGATGAAGAATACTTGGTGAGCTTGGCTCTCCTTGGGCTTCCGAAGAGTTGGAATAGCTACGAAGACTCTGTCAATGGACGGGAGAAACTGCCGGGATGGGAGCGACTTTGGTCGGATCTTGTGCAAGAGGAGATAAGGCGGGGTACCAGGGATGGATCTTCATTGAAGAATGAAGATGAAGAGAATTGTGCTTTGGCTACCAAAGCAAGGAAAGGGAAGAGGAAGAAACATCCTTCAAAAGCCGACGCTAAACGCAAGAAGCAGGATTTGTCCAAAGTGAAGTGTTTTCACTATCACGAAGATGGGCATTTCGCCACTGACTGTCCACAAAAGAAGAAGAACAAGAAGGATGCTAGATCTGCAGCTGGAGAGGCCTTAGCCTCGTAATTTGAGCTTTATTTCTCCTTGATCGCTTGCATGGTTTCAAGCTACATGGGATTGGTGTGGTATCTTGATAGTGGTGCGTCTTTCCATATGACGAGAGACAAAGAGTTGTTTAGTGACTTGGAGGAGAAGGACCTCCAAATGCATATAGAGATGGGCGACAATGGTCGGTACAGTGCGACTGGCATTGGGACCATTACCTTTGAGAGGGAGTCCGATAATCCATTCTTGTTGAAGAATTTCATGCATGTTCCAGGTCTGAAGAAGAACTTAGTCTCGATCACAATGCTGGAAGACAAAGGCTATGATGTTTTTTTTAGTGAAGGAAAAGCCTTCCTTCGACATAAAAAAATGGGTCAAACCAAGAATATAGGGGTTCAAATTAAGAATCTCTACAAGATGGAGGTAGATAGTTGCGCTGCAATGGTAGGAAAAGCAGAAGAAGTGGTGAGCCGGGATGAGGGCGAATTATGGCACAGAAGATTGGGCCATCTTCACCATGGCGCTTTGGAGATTTTGCAGCAAATTTATATTGGACTTCCCAAGGGTACTCTTGCGCAATCAGATTAGTGCAAGGGATGTACTATGGGTAAGTTTGTGAAGACCACCTTTCATGAGAAGGAGAACCGTGCTTCGGTGATCCTGGAGAGAATTCACATAGACTTGTGTGGACCTTTCTTGGTTGCTTCAACAAAAAAACATAGGTATTATGTTATATTTGTTGATGAATATTCTCGTAGATGCTGGATCTTCTTCATGCAGAAGAAGAGTGAAACATTCTCAAAGTTCCGTGAGTTCAAGGCATTGGTGGATAAGGAGTCGGGGAAGCAAGTGAAATCTCTACGGAGTGATAATGGTGGTGAATACATCTCGGGAAAATTCAAAGACTTCTGTAGAAAAGAAGGAATTCAAAGAGAACTCATAGCGCCTCATAACCCACAGTAGAATGGGGTCACTGAGAGAAAGAATAGAACGATCGTGGGTGCTGCACAAGCTATGCTTAAGAGGGAGCTATACTTGCATGCAGTGAAGGAACTGCTTGTTCCGAAAGATGAGCCTCCGGATGTGGATTAGCCACAAGAGGAGATTCATGGAGTGGAGGAGTCCACCCATGCAGAACCAAACATCAGAAAAGGTAGAAAGCGTACCACAGAAGCTGAGAGACTGAAGCTTGATGCGGCACAAAATGTAGGAGTCCCTACATCACAGCGCAGATAGAGACAGTCACCTGAACGATTTAATGGATACATGGCTCTTATGAGCAAGTGTATCGTGACAGAGCCATATTATTTTGAAGAAGTAGTGCGTATATTCACATAGAAGCATGGTGGAGGAGTATGACTCCAATGTCAGAAACAGTGCTTGGGAGATTGTTGCAAGGCTGGTGGGAAAATCAGTTGTAGGATCAAGATGGATCTACAAGGTAAAGCAAGCCGCTGATGGGAGCGTCCAGAAGTATAGGGAAAGATTTTTTGCCTGGGGCTTCTCATACAGACGTAGGATTGACTATGAAAAAAGACAAATTGCCGCATTCGTTTTTTTCCCTACGTATTCATCCTTTTGATCCTTGCTCCTTCTCAAATAAGTATACATTTGTCCGGCTTCTAACTTAGTGTTCCTAAATTGATGTCATAAATTGTCAACCAGGGCTAGTAAATTGTTGATGTGAAGTGCACTATATGTGCCTAGGTATTTGTTTCTCACTACGTTATGTTTAGTGTTTTTCAAATGTTTTTGGTTTTGTGTTTTTATTCTAAGGGAAAAAGAACTAAGTGTTTGTCCGCAACCTAGTGAAGAATTCTACTCTAAATTAACCTATGACACCGAAATTAATCCATTCCACAACTCAAAATATCACTGTTAAACCTCATTCAAGAATTAGAAATCTTTTGGAATAGCTTTGGAAAAGAGGCAGTTTGTGAAATTATGAGAAGTTGCAAAACAGTCAAGACTTCAAAATGACATTACCAATTCTTGTTCCTATGATGATGATGTATTAGTAGAAATTAAGAACAAGAGTGGTTTGTAAATAATGAAGGCCATCAAGTCTAACTTAACAACTAGAATACAACTGACTAATAAAACTAAAAATACAATGGATAAAACTGAACTAGAATGAAATCATTCAAACTTGAAATACAGTGAACAGAATTGAACTAGAGTTCCATTAACCTCCAGATTTTTACAACTAAACTAAAATGAAACTAATCACTGAAATACTACAGCTTTGTCTCATTCGGTGTTAGTGGTATTTTGGAACAATTCATGGAACAAGACTGGCTATAAAATGTGATGTAAATGAGCATAAAAACATAAAGTTCAAAAAAAACACAACTAAGATCTAAAACACCACAGCTAAGTCTCATTCAGTGTTAGTGATATTTTGGAATAATTCGTAAGAACAAGACTAGCTGTAACAATTGATGTAATTGAGCACAAAAACGTAAAGTTTAGAAAAATACAACTAATTCCTAAAATACTACAGTTGTATCTCATTCAATGTTAGTGATATTTTGAAACAATTCGTAGGAATAAGACTGACTGTAGCATCCAATGCAAGTGAGTATAAAACACAAAGTTTAGAAAATTGCTTAAGCTAGGAATGCAACAAGGCTAAAGTTACTTATCTAAACAATGTGCACAGAGATTCTCGGGAAGTAGGGGCCCTCTACCACCAGATTAGCATACAAATCTCCTTAATATTGCCTCAGATCTTGCAATAAAGCAGTACTTCTTTCATTAAAGGAAAAGTATTTCAAAAACAAAGTATTACGGTCTTTTGAGATCTAGCAACAAAACATCAATCTAGCTAGCTGTCTCTTGGTCTTCCAAGTCATTCTTATAAAAGAAATACATAACTACCATTGAGAAGAAACATGAACAAGTGTATTTTTCAATCAAAATCAAATTAGAACTCTTATGGAAGCCTCGTACTTTGTTGGAGACATCTGTAGAGTCCCTGTCCTAGTAGGAATCTGCTTCTTGGCTTTGATCTCTTCCATGTGCATAACCACCTGTAGCTTCTTTCTCAGACTTCGTAGAGAGCAATAAATGATGTGGGAGTGTTGTGGAATTCAACCATATGTGATTTTCCTTGAAGTGACACCTGTAACCTGTGAGAACATGAAGATAGCTGTGGAATAGGCGACTGGCTACAGAATGGCTGCATTCTGTAGCTGAGTCTAGTAAAAAATTACTACAACAACAAAACCATGAAAATATAGAAAATCAGTCATTGTATACATTCCTAAAGTGACTTTAATCAATCCTATTGACCATTTAAGCCTGTAATTGATAAGGGACAAAGGGAATGAAGTGAAATTTGGTGAAGGGAAAGGACATCTTTGGGGCTCAACAACATTCATCAGATGGATGTGAAGACTGCGTTCCTTAATGGGATCATTGAGGAAGAGGTGTACATTGAGCAGCCTGAAGGATTTGAGGTCTTCAGTAGCGAGTTGCATGTGTGCAGACTCAAAAGAGCGCTGTATGGGCTAAAACAAGCACCACGTGCTTGGTACACTCGGATCGACAGCTATTTCACTGGACTTGGCTTCACCAAGAGTGAGGCGGATGCAAACCTGTACCATATTGTGGTTTAGGGTAAGCTTTTAATCATTGTAATTTATGTTGATGATTTAATACTAATAGGCGATGAGAAGTTGATACACTCATGCAAGGCAGATCTTGCAAAGGAGTTTGAGATGAAGGATTTGGGCCTCCTTCATTGTTTCCTTGGATTGGAAATATGGCAGCGGGAAGGTGAACTGTTTGTGTCTCAAGGAAAGTATGCTCGGGAGATACTGGAGAAGTTTCACATGCAAGGCTGCAAGTCTATCGACACTCCTCTTCCAGGAAATTGGAAGAAAGAGGATGCTACATCGGCAGAGGTAGTGGATGCCACTGTTTATCAACAGTTGGTGGGTTCGATCATGTATTTAGTTAATACAACACCAGACATATGCTATGCGGTGAACCAACTTTCACAAGCGATGGTTAAGCCTACCAAGCTCTTTTGGAAGGCATGCAAGCATGTTTTGAGATATCTCAGGGGCACATATGAGTATGGTTTATGGTACAGAAAGACAGATGAGGTGAATTTGCATGGCTTCACGGATGCAGATTGGGCAGGCAGCCCAACAGAAAAAAAGAGCACATCAGGAGGGATTTTCAGTATTGGATCTATGACAGTTTCTTTGTACAACATGAAACAAATATTCGTGGCACTCAGTTCAACGAAAGCAGAATACATGGCAGCAAGTCAAGCTGCATGTGAGGCTATCTGGATGAGGAAGATCCTGGTTGGTTTGTTCGGTTCACATTTAGATCCCACAGTGATACATTGTGATAATCAGAGTTGCATTAAATTCTCGGTTAATCCTGTGTTTCATGATAGATCTAAACATATTGATATCTGGTATCATCATATCAGAGATTGTGTGCAATGGAAGATCATGTTGGTTCAGTACATTCCTACAGAGGATCAGGATGTAGATATTCTGAAGAAGGTACTCACCAGGAGAAAATTTGAATACCATAGAGGCAGGATCGGGGTGAAAGATAATCCCTATCTTGTTGAGAGGGAGCGTTGAGATTCAACAAGATGATGAGCTTAATGAAAAGAGTCGCCTTCACTAAGTGGGCCCACAGGTTGTTTTTGGCGCAAGTCTATTTTTAGACTATGTCTATTTTTAGACATGATGATCATATTTCAGAAGTTGCAGGATGCTATTTGTGGATGGTTGATCAATTTGGAAAAATAGATGAAATTATATTTTTAGAATATTGGGAGAAATCTATTTATAGATCGCTGATCTAAAAATAGATGCATGTCGATTATTATTAGCTCTTAATAATAATCAAACACTAAACAACAACTTATTCTCTTAGAGCACTTCAGTTCAGTGCACAGATGTGGCACATCAGTGGACTGAGGGAATTACGCAATTCCCAAGGGTTTACTGGAGCTAATGCATGGAGGTCTTAGTTATAACTCAAGTGGCAGAGTTATGACACAGTTGGAAGAAGAATTTATGGAGTTGTATTTAGTTTAACTCAGTTAGACTCAGTTGAGCTAGTTGTATCTAGTCTAACTGAATGATACACTAGTGAGAGTGGAGTGAATTAATTAGTTAATTAATTCACAAATAATAACTCCTTAATCAACTGAATAATACAACAGTTAACTACAGTGCATGGCAGTTTCAGTGGAGACCCATTGGAGATGTAGGTGAAAGGGAAAGATAGACTATCTGTTGTGACTATAGTGATGCATTGATTGCATCACATACACATTGGAGTTGCCAATGAGGATTGCGCAGTCAAGGAAAGAGTAATTCGAATTCATTCAGATCTATTCTTCAGCAGGGATTGCACAGTGGAGGCAGGCTAGCAGGAGGCAAAGATCGATGCATGGATTTGCAAGATTGGTCCTGATTAGTGTATGACGATTGTACTGTACTGAGAGCTTGATAAGCTTTGTATGAGGATTTTCATATGATTCCATGATACATAATATATAGTTGGGGTTTTCAGCTTCAGGCTTTCCCAGTTAAAAACTGTGTTATGTGCGATTGATTATTTTTGTTTATGCTTCACATGTGTGTGCAATTAATTTTTCCGCAAAAGATTAACAAGTGGAATTGATTCAGTATTTTGCATTAAGTTAAATAGTGTGAGATTAGGTGAATCAAGGACACATGCATGCTTAGTGATTATAATTTCTACATCATCTCCTTCTGACATTAGAATTTGTCTACAAAATGCACAAGAGAAGATTGAGTTTTTGCAACTTGAATCTCAATTCCAGCAAGAAGAATTACAATAGCGGAGTCATCATTATGAACTTGTTTATGTTTAGAAAATTGAAACAGACTCCCATAAACAACAAGTCAATAACACTGCAGTTTATTCACATTCAATGCCCAGTATAAGAGCAGATTAGCACGCAGAAGCAAACATCCAGCCTGCACCTCCCAAGCCCATCATCAGACCTTGGGAAGAGCTTGTCCACAACAAGCACAGAACAGGTCTTGGATATGACAAGGAGTTGTCCTTTCATATTATGGACTACTACAAGCCCATCAAATTTCAGAGTGCCATATTTATTTATGACAATTAAACTTCAGCTGTTCCAGATCCTGCTCCTCTTCCAAAGCAACAACAACAGATTGAAAAATGCCAACACTGTGATCACGTTGGCCATATGAAATATCAATGTTTTTATATTCACCCATGCAAACACTGTAGTCGACACACCCATTCTTCACACAAATGATTCAGAAACAAGCCTCCTGCAAGAACACAGATTCATCTTGGATGGATCGCTTCTTGGCAATGGGCATCAACAACCAAGGAGATGTTTAAGTCACATATCAGAACTTGTTATAGAACATTGAACAAAATTGCAGTTGATTTTTCGCCATCATCTCACCTTGTACCTGACAGGGGGGAAAAATGGTGGTCATCTACAAGCTTCGACGCCACATCAAGCGAGCTTGAGCCATAATATCTCATTCCATATTCAGAGTTGTAGCCAGAGACACAGCAATTCAAGTGAGCTTTAGCCACAATTCGTCATTCCAGATTCAGAGTTGTAGCCAGAGACATGGATGCCCATGAGCATGCCTTTGGTTGGTGGAAAACATTAAACCGTCCATGTGAGGTTCATATTATTCCTCTTCAAATAATTCAGAGCACTCCCTCTAGCATAAGACTTCAGCTTCTTGCCAACCTTGGTAGAGTTCCGGGAAATGCATCAAGCATTCCAGAGTTGGTGGTCATCCTTAAACCATCACAGGTTGTATACCTCCCTTCTTCTATATTGAAGGTCTCCCTCTTCAAATATGAGGGACACTTCCTGTAGCAGAAGCCCTCAACTTCTTGCCAGATTTGGAAGAGTTACGGGAATTGCAATAAGCGTTGCGTTCCAGTGTTGGTGGTCATCCTTAAACCACCTATTTATGCCAACATTTCAGAGAGATGATTCAAACTAAGTGCTGCCATGCATACTTTGCAGATTTGTATTACAACTCTCTTCTTGGACTCACACATACCCCCTCGGATTAAGGGGGGGAATGTTGGACACATAATCCTCTATGGGTAGGTGTGGAAGCTGAACAGTCATAAAGGAGTCCAAGCAACCTTGGAAGATGAATTCAAGAGTCACATTAATTTAATATAAATGTACATCTATGAGTAATAGAAATGCAATGAATGCTTATATTTCTATTTGTGCGTTTTATCTTCTCATACACCATGTGTGTTTAACACATCCATGAACGAAAGTATTTCATAGCAGGCACATTCATCAATAATTTGTTTGATAAAGGGAGTAGGATAATTGTCTTTTGGACAAGAAAGATTGACATCCTGATAATCGACTCACACTCATATTGTCCCTTGTTTATTCATGACAGGAATAATGCTAGAAACCCAATCAATAAGTGGAACAGGGAAAACGAAACCAACATACAAAATATTTTAAACTTCTGCTTTAATGGCAACAACCTTCTTCGGATGAACAGGACGAAGGCGTTGACATACCGGTTTGACACCAGGGTAAATTTTAATTGTCTTCGATGATACTACAATATATGCCTGGAATTTCCTCATAAGACGAAGAAAATATATCTCAGAATTCCCAAAAGAGAGAGTGATAAGTGTTGAGTTCGGATGCAAAACAAGACATGCCTACATGAATATTTTCTACAATTCCAGGTTTGGTCGAAATATCGATAGAAATCGATTCTTCAATATTTGACAGGTTTCGCTCGAATTCGGCATTAATTGGAATATAATTCAAAAAGAAATAAGAGATCGTAGGGCGATATAGTTCAATAAGATAATCTTTGTTGTAGTATGGAAGATGGGAATGATGATGATAATTGTCCCATGGTTCTCCTTCTGGCATCACGGCTTCCATAATTCTCTCATCAGTCAAGAAAGTGGTTGAAAAAGGATCAGATGGAGTACCAAAATCTAATGAACGATCAACCAAAATGATCGATGATGATGAATCAGGATGCGCTTCCCAAGCCAAGAAAAGTGATTTCTATGCCAGCTCAATTGGGCTTGGCGGAAGAAATTCACCCAATGTATCAACTTCAGAATCACTGGTAATCTTCCTTAAGTTAGATGAAGTGGAAGATATCATGCAATGGGTCTCTATTATTGCAATTTATGTTGACGTTGCGGGCGACAATAATGAAAAGGTGCCCATTAGGGAAGAATCCTTTAAGAGCCCTACACCAATATTTTGAAGTGCTAGCTGGGGTGCGTGATATAACAGAATGCTCCATGTTACCTGGGAACTAGAGGCAAAGAAGGAGAGTTGGTTGATGACTGTGATAATGCATTTATGAGGGAAGGCGATCATTCAAAAGTAAGTAGAAATGATCAAAGTCATAGCGTAAACCCATGGCCTTCTGAGTAAAATGTCGTAGTCAAGGGGTCCGTCAATGGCCTCAAATTCAATAGTTACTGTTTTTCCCCCTAGTTAGACTTGTAGGTTATTGATGATACTGTAAGGCATATATGTACAATCGTCAAAATATTTCAACGTCGTAGGCGATTGAGATAAGTGAGGAGAGCCAAGTGACTTCCAGAAATTTAGAGACATAATACAAGTAGATTCTCCCTCATCAATAATAGTGTGATGAAAGAGGTGATTTAGAGCATTTACTTGGATTGAGAATGCTAATTCAACTGGTAATTGTGGCACATAGCCCGTGTGATTAAAGACTACAAGATTATAATCTGTTGGGTCAATTCCACCAATTGCCGACAATAAAGCCCGCTTCTAGGAGGGAAAATTTTGAAGTACCTCAAGCGTCGACATAGTTGAAGGTGACTGAGCTAGATCTTCAACTATATTATAATTTTTCGCTGCACGGGCTTGAGGATTTAACGTAAATTTTTGGACGACTCTCTTCAGTGGATTTATCATTAAATCTGGAATAATAGTTGGCGGAATTGATTCAGTGAACGAATTCTTGGTCGATATAGTAGGTTGATCAGTAGCCTCACTACCGTAATATTTATTTTGCGTAGACACCAAAACATCAATTTTTGGCTGTGTGACAAATAATATAAGCACTTGGGAACTAGAAGCGGGATCCGTAACAACCATGTTTGTATCCAGACTCGGAAAAGGATTTGTCAACACAACAGATGCAGGCGAGGTCTTAAGAAATTTTGATACTTCGGCGCGGTGAGGATGGTCTCGAACAAAATGTTTCTCATTACATATTAAGCAAGGATAACGAGGTTTTCTAGAATTTCCAGATTGTTGATAAGATTGTCGTTCCCGTGGGGTTGAATTTTTATTTTTCTTCATTTTCCATTTTTCTTGCTTTCGGGTTGCTTGTCACTTTTGCCTTTGTCAGATGACACAACATGTATTTCAAAATAAGGTGCATTATCAAATGCAGTGGAGGTGTGAGTGTTTGCAGAATCGATCATACCATCACTGGCATGAGAGTCCTTACCAGATGGAGGAGGAACAATAAAATTTGATTGCGGCGCATTTGGAATTTTCTCATAGAGTGTGCTAGATTGAGTACAAATCAAATATAAGTACTGTCCACGAGGAATGACTTGCTCTTCAGTGACGCCGCCACCTTTAGCTACATCCTCGGTGATAGATGGCAGTAAGGACTTAATAAACCACTCAGCTAGGCGCTGATCATGAACAAATTTTTTGACCATATGACGAAGACGACGCCACTCATGAACATGATTAGAAATGTTACTAGGAGTTTTCTGTTTAAATTTGGTTAGAAGTTCCATTCTAGTTTCATATCTTATGGGTAACTAGAAGTGGGTTAAAAAGGTAGTGGATAAGGCAGTGAAGTTATCAAATGAAGCTCGTGGTAATTCAATATACCACTTCGCGGCCAGACCAATAAGCATACGCTGGAAAAGACAAAGTATAACATAGTCATCATTTAAGGAGTTTGATGAGCACCAAAAATAATAAGTCATAACATTCATTGAGAGGTATTATCTAGGGTTTCCATTGAATTTAGGAATGTCAGAGGGTAATTTATGCGGTATCATCGGACACCAAGGGGAATAGCTAATGGGATCATTGGAAAGTTGGTTTAAATCAAGTAATTCTAATGTTGCGACAAAAGGGAACTGTCGATTCAAGTCAGGTTGAGCATAACCAGGATATGATGGAATTTCTTGGAAAATAGGCCTTTGTGCACCAGCATGAGGAATTTTCTGTTGGTAACCCAAATAGGGGTTTTTTTGATGGCCAAACGCTTGAGGGATCTGTTTACCAAGACTTGGGTAAGCTGGTTGTTGTTGGAATTGTTCTCATGGAATTTGAGGCTGTGGCTGCCAAGGTGATTTCCTGCAAAGATTATAGCCCAAACCAGAATATCTTGGATCCGGTTGTGAATAGGTAAGACCGATAGGAGCCTGTGACATCCTATAAAAGGGTAATCCAACTTGTGGTTTTAATATTCCAGATACAGGTGGTTGTTGTAAACCAGCCGAAGGAGGCGGAGTCTGGAGGCCCAAGAATCGAGGGTAATGGGTTGAAGGACCCACCTGAGACGGTTGAGGCACAACCAACTGAGCCTGTTAATGGGGTATGAAGTATTAACAGGTGGGATATATGTAGGTGCAACAGGTTGAATCGGTTGGTACGAATGCACAACCATTTGTGGTTGAACGGGAAGGATAGGCTGCCACTGAAAAATAGGCATTCCAACATTTGGGTGACCATAAAACAACGAAGTACTGTCAAAATGGGTGACCATAGCTTTCCCCCTAGCATGATGAGTATAATAAGATGGAATATATTGATCTCCAAATGGTGGGAGTCTAATCGAGATTGAACTTGATGGAATGTACCCAGATGGACCAGCTTGATGTTGCACTGAAGATGTGTATAAATAATCAAGCCGTTCAATAATCATTAGATATGTGCCAGATAAAATAACAGAATATGACATGGGTGAAGTCCATGGATTTGAGGAGGCACCAGAGTAGGTTCTAGATAATGATTGGTAACCCGGTGGGACGGAAGGACCACCATAAAGATGTGACTCAGATGACATGATAAACATCGAAAAAGTAGCAATTGTAGATGCTGTCGCAACTGTAACAGATGGTACAATAGGGGATGTTAACTCAACCATGGTCAAATGACCCAGTGTATACTCTATAGGATCTACGGGAACTTGAATTTAAACGGGATCAACAAAAGCAGTGTAAGTCAATCGAGGAATAGACTCGTAAGGATAAATCCCCGACCCAAAATGAATTGGATTTTAGGGGCGTGTTTCTTGTTGAGGTTCTTCCTCAATAGAAATCAAACCAGGTGGAAGAATTTCATCGTCAGGCCCGAGATATATTTCAGGTGGTTGACTGCGTGAAAGGGAAGACTCAATGGCTACGATCGACTGAGGAGTGACTGATACAGGAACAAATTCCAGTTGTTTGACTTCGGGATCTAGATGTTCTAGTAAAAGAACAATGGGATCCAAAACAAATTCTAGTTGAACAACGTCGGGTTTTGGATCTATAGTCTCATTGATTGGATGTACAATGTCCACAGGTAGCTCTAAGGACTCCATTTTGAAGACAATAGATAAACGAGGATGTGTAGAAATGACTCAAAAAAACTTTGGTAGTTGTGATGAAGATGATGCACCAGAGGTACTAATGGTATTTGTTTCAGTAGAACGGGGTCGCCTTCGCCGACCAGAAATGGCTTCCAGTGGTAAAGTGGTTTAAGTGATATTCTACGCGAACGAAGGGGAAAGTGATATTCTTCCTCCATGATGACTGATTTATTTTATTACAAAAAAAAATAAAAAAATAAAAGGGTGATACTAGGCAATAGGTTTACCAAGTAATTGTGAACTACAGAATACCTCCTGGCGAACCAAGAAGTACGGGCAGGAAATCTCCCCGAATGTTGTGTTCGATGTATCACAAGTTACAAGGTGGCTGACTCAGTTACCTATGGATGGTAAGCAACCTAAATTTGTCCTACCAAATATACTTGAAGGTACATGGAGGCCCAAGTCCTTATTAGTGCTGTCTAATGCGAAACCGCACAGTGAGAGCACCCCCTTATACTTTTCATACTAGAACACCACCCTATATAACCAAAGGTACGTGGATGAGCTCCGATATACTTACATACGTGGAGTGGGATTTCACACTAATAATGCATCACAGAAAAGTTAGTGACAATTGCTATGTTTAACGACGTTGTAACATGTCTCTAGCCTAGACCTTCTAAGTGTTATCGTTAATGTTACAATGCTTTCTTAGGTTGATTGAGGTGAATTTTATGTTGATCTTGTTTGAAAATTTATCTTTGAGGTTCACCACATGATGTAATGGGTCCTAAAAATGAAAAATAAATGAGAAGCAAACTTTTCAATTTAGTTTTCAATGAGAATCCTAGCTACTAAAGGGATAGAGCAATCACATTTTTGAGCATACAACAAAGAGCACAACCTAAATTCAGATTTCCCTAATCTGTTCCTATGCAACACACACAATCTCTAAATGCACATGCATGTTTTTATTTTTAGTTTCCTTTAATGTGAATGAGTAAAAAGAAACTAAATTCACAAATTAATCAAAAATTTTTTCTCTTTTGAGAAATGAGGAATGAAACAACAATTTCTCTTAGGAAAATGAAAAATGAAACAACCATTTTCCTTTAGGAAATGAAGAATGGAACGAAAATTTCCTTTTTGAAAACAGAGAATTGATCTAATGCAAAATTTACAACTTTGAATTTAATTTTCCAATGATAAAGAAAACAACTAATGAAACATTAAAAAAACAACTATCCATAGGAGGAATAACAAGTAATGTTTACTGGTCTCTAAGAGAAATCACAAATATGAGAATACAACATAAAATTGGCTGAAATTGAATGCAAATACAAATTTCGATGGAATTTGGTTGGCTGAGGGGGAAACACACCCTGTAAGGGCGGATAGTGCGTTGCATAGCACCCCTGAAAGGGAGATAGTGCTTTACAGAGAGTAATACACCCTGACCAACAGTGCGTTGGGCGCAAATAAGTTTGGAAAAAAAGCAACTTAAACACACTTCTAAGGCAAAATGTTCATTCAAATGACTGAAAGGATGAAGTAAAGTCTACTGAAGATGGAAAACAGAGACAAAAACACCAAGAATTATGGATTTATATAAATGAAAATCAAGTTTGCTGCTCTCAATTAGGCATAGTAACGTTTAAGATACAACCCATTTCAAGGCTGCACCAATGGAATTCCATCATAATACATTAACTCGTAGGCGCCCTTAGCCAAAAATATTTTGAAAATGTAGGGGCCATACCATAGTGGCTCAAATTTTCCCATTCCTATCAAATTAGCTTCTTGATCATAAAGAAAGACCATGTCTCCCTCTGAGAAGATGCGAGGCTTGACATGTTGGTCATATTGTGCCTTGATTCGTCTCTTATGCACTTCATTGGCCAATGCGGCTTCACGATGCGTTTCATTTAGATGGATGATGTTAAAAAGACACACTTCTTCATTATAGTTGTCAGGTAACAAGTCAATAACAAGTTTTAATGACGAAATTTCACATTGGATCGGCAAGACAACTTCCAGACCATACACCAACTGAAAGGGAGTAAATCCGATTGCATTTCTCACCGAGGTTCGATATGCCCACAAAGCCGAGTACAAGATTAAATTCCAATTTTGTTTGTGAACCCATATCATTCGTTGAAGCATTCACTTAAGGATCTTGTTAATGGATTTAACTTGTCCATTAGATTGTGGATAATAAGGGGTATAACTATCATGCGAAGGTCCTAATTTGGCAGTCAAATCATTCATCATGTTATTATGAAAATGATAACCATGATATGTAACTATGGCTTGTGGTACACCAAACCGAGAGCCAACATGATTGAAAAAGAAAAATGCAGCTGTTTCGCCGGTGTTATTGAATGTAGGCATAGCTTCGGCCCACTTGGTAAAGTATTCAACTGTGACAATAATATAACTGTGCCCCCTGACCGAATGAGGGTTGCAGTTCATGAAGTCAATGCCCCATTTTGAAAATTGTCCCATGATGATGACAAGATGCATTGGTGCTGGCGACATGCAGATTTTACGATCAAATATCTAGCACACATGACAAATTCGGACCGCGAGAATGTAGTCATGGAATATTGTTGGCTAGAAGTAACTAGCACAGAGAATATTCTGCATGTTAGCGTAACCAGAAAAATGTCTACCACAAGCACCATAATGAAAATCATTTAAAATTTTCTCCGCCTCCTCATGAGTGAGGCACCTCCTTAAAATTGTATCGACACCACGACGATAAAGTGTATCACCGACGATAAGATAATCTTTGGCTTGGTATCGGATATGTCGCTATTGTGAGAGAGAGGTATCAGGCTGGAAAGTTTGGGTTTGGAGATAAATGATGAAATCCCCATACCAAGGGTCATATGACCCAATCAAAAACAAAGACTCATTTGGAAATGATGGTTCCGATGTAGTTTCAATACTACCAGAGAGAAGGTTGCAAAGAAGCTCAGCCAAAACTAAAGACTTATTTGACTTGGATTTGATAAATTCCAAATCAAATTCCTGCAAAATGACTATCCATTTTGAATATTCCCCCCCCCAGCAATTGACATGACAGAATGTATGTCATAGGGCTGCAATCCAAAATGACAATGGTCTTCCAGAGCAGGATATAATGGCGAAATCTTTGGACAACTTGAACGGTCGCCAAGGCAAGCTTTTCGACATATGATAATACTTAACTTCCGTATCATTGAGATTACGATAAATAATATATCAGATGTTCTATCCCATATTCTTCTTGGACCAAAACCATAACAATGGTCGTATCTGCCGCGTCGATATACATGAAATAATAACTCTGATAATTAGGGGGATACATTAATGACACTCGAATCAAGGTATATTTAAAAGCATCAAAAGAAGCTTGTGCAACCTTATCCGAATGGAAGGGAATCCACTTTTTCAAGAGACGAGTAAATATTTTAGCCATTTTGGTGTAGTTGGGTATGAACCTCCTTAGGAAGTTAGCCTTCCCTTGAATTTTCTGTAACTGAATTAAGTTTGATGGCGCAGGAAAATATGGAATGGGTCAATTCAAATTCCATCTTTTGAGATGACTAATCCAATAAAACAACCATAACCAACACAAAACACACATTTGTGTGGATTGAAGCATATATTGTAGTGTCGACAGCATATAAATATAGCTGTAAGATGCGTCGGGTGATCAGTCCATTTTCGTGAATGCGCAGGTAAATTGTCTAGATAAGGTTGAACAATGTGCTTAATGTCATTGAAAGGATAATCCATTGCTCTTTGAAATGTTTCCCCAACGTTCTTTAAAACAAATGGGAGTTTACGATAAGAGAATGTGCCACAGGGACAGATGAATGCTGTCTTATATTGGTCCTCTGAGTGAATATTTATTTGATTTTAACGGGATAATCCATCCATGAAAGAAAATATTTCATAGGCGACAAATTCGCCAATAATTTGGTTGATAAAGGATAATTGTCTTCTGGACAAGCAAGATTGACATCCAGATATTCGACGCACACTCTAATTTCCCTTGTTTCTTCATGACAGGAACAATGGTGGAAACCTAATCATTAAGCGGAATAGGGTAAATGAAACCAACACGCAATTTTTTTTGAACTTTTGCTTTAATGGAAACAACCTTCTTCGAATGAACAGGACGAAGGCGTTGGCGTACCAGTATGAATTTAGGGTACATTTTAATTATGTGTTCAACAATACTAGAATCTATGCCTGACATTTCCTCATAATACCAAGCAAATATATATCAGAATTAACGAAATAGAGACCAATAAGTGTCGAGTTCGGATGAAAACAAGGCACACCGACATGAATGTTTTCTACAACTCCGGGTTTGGTCGAAATATCGCTAGAAATCGTTTCTTCAATATATGGCAGGTTTCACTTGGATTCAATGGCATTAATTGTAACATAATTCGAAAAGAAATCAAATATCATAGGGAGATATAGTTCCTTAAGATAATTTTTGTTGTAATATGGAAGACGGGAACAATGATGATAATCATCCCATGGTTATCCTTCTGGCATCATGGCTTCCATAATGATTTCATCAGTCAAGAAAGTGGATGAAAAAGGATCAGATGGAGTACCAAAATCTAATAAATGATCAACCCAAAAGATCGACAACGATGAATTAGGATGCGCCACCCAAGCCAAGAAAATTGAGTGCTATGCCAACTCAATTGGGCTTGGTGGAAAAAATTCACCCGACTTCTCAACTTCAAAATCATTGGTAATCTTCCTTAAGTTAGATGAAGTGGAAGATATCATGCAGCATGTCTCTATTCTTGCAATTTACGTCGACGTTGCAGGCGACGGCAATGAAAAGGTGCCAATTAGGGAAGAATCCTTTAAGAGCCCTACACCAATGTTTTGAAGTGCTAGCTGGGGTGCATGAACTAACAAAACACTTCCAGATACCTGGGAATTAGAGGTAAAGAAGGAGAGTTGATTGATGACTGTGATAAAAAATTTATGAGGGAAGATGATCATTTGAAAGTCAGTAGAAACGATTGCAGTCATAGCATAAACCCATGGCCTTCCAAGTAAAATTTTGTAGTCAAGGGGTCCGTCAACTATCTCAACTTCAACAGTTACAATTTTTTCCCCTAGTTTGACATGTAGGTTATTGATGATACCGCAAGGCTTATATGTACGACTGTCAAAAGCTTTCAACGTCGTAGGATATTGAGATAAGCGAGGCGAGCCAAGTGATTTCCAGTAATTGAGAGACATAATACAAGTAGATTCTCCCTCATAAATTATAGTGCGATGAACGAGGTGATTTAGAACATTTACTTGGATTGAGAATGCTAATGCGGCTTGTAATTGTGGCACATAGCCCGTGTGATTAAAGACTACAAGATTAGAATATGTCAGGTCAATTCCACCAATTGCTGACAACAAAGCCTTCTTCTGGGAGGGACAATTTTGAAGTCCCTCAAGCATTGAAATAGATGAAGGTGATTGAGCTAGACCTTCAACTATATTATAATTTTGAGTTGCGCAGGCTCGAGGATTGAACGTCGATTTGTGGATGTTCCCTTCGGTGGATTTATTGTTAACTTTGGAATAACAGTTGGCAGAATTGATGAAGTAGATGGATTCGTGGTTTAGGTAGTAGGTTGATCAACAACTTGACTACTGTAATATTTATTTCGCGTAGACACCAAAACATCATTTTTTGGCTTTATGACAGATAACATAAGCACTTGGGAACTAGAAGCAGGATCCATAACAACCATGTTTGTGTTTGGATTCGGAAAAGGATATGTCAACACAGCAGATTTAGTCAAGGTATTAAGAAAAATTGAGACTTCGGTGCAGTGAGGAAAGTCTCGAAAAAAGTGCTCCTCATTACATATCAAGCAAGGGTAATGAGGTTTCCGAGAATTTCCAGATTGTTGATAAGATGATCCTTCTTGCAAGGTTGAATTTTTATTTTTCTTCGCTTTCCCCTTTTTCTTGCTTCCGGGTTGCTTGTCACTTTTGCCTTTGTCAGATGACACGACATGAATTTTGGAAGAAGGTGCAAGATCAGATGCAGTAGAGGTCTGAGTGTTTGCAGAACCTATCATACCGTCGCTGGCATGAGAGTCCTTACCAACTGGAGGAGGAACAATAAAATTTGATCGCGACGCATTTGGAATTTTCTCATAGAGCGTGCCAGACTGAGTATAAATCAAATCTAAGTACTGGGCATGAGCAATGAATTTCTCTTCAGTGACGACGCGACCTTTAGCTACATCCTCGGTGATAGATGGGAAAAAGGACTTAATAAACCACTCAGCGAGGATCCGATCAAGAACAAATGTTTTGAACATTCGACGACGACGATGCCACTCATGAATATGATCTGAAATGTGAGTAGCAGTTGTTTGTTTAAAAATGGTCAGCAGTTCCGTTCCAGTTTCATATCGTATGGGTAACTGGAAGTGGGTTAAAAAGGTAGTGGATAAGGCAATGAAGTTATCAAATGAAGATTGCAGTAATTCAATATACCACTTCGTAGCCAGACCAGTAAGATTATGATGGAAAAGGCGTAGTTGAATGGAGTCATCATTTAAGGAGTTTGATGAGCACCACAAATGATAAGTCATAACATGCGTTGACAGGTCTTCTCCAGGGTTTCCATTGAATTTAGGAATGTCAGAGGGTAATTTATTTGGTATCACTGACCACCAAGGATAATAGCTGATGGGATCATTAGTATGCTGGTTTAAATCAAGTAATTCTAAAGTTGTGACAAAAGGCAACTATCGATTCAAGTCAAGTTGAATATAACTAGGATATGATGGAATTTCTTGGGAAACATGCCTTTGAGCACGAGGATAAGGCATTTGCTACTGGTAACCCAGATAGGGTTGTTTTGATGACCAAACACTTGAGGGATCTGTTTACCAAGTCCGAGGTAAGCTGGTTGTTGTTGTGGCATTTGAGGCTGTGGTTTCCAAGGTGATTGCCCGCAAATATTAAAGCCCAAACCAGAATAGCTTGGACCCAGTTGTGAATAGGTAAGACTGATAGGATTCTGTGACATCCCATAAAAGGGTAATCAAGCCTGTGGTTGTAAGATTCCATATATAGGTGGTTGTTGTAAACCAACCGAAGGAGGTGGAGTCTGGAGGCCCAAGAATTGAGGGTAATGGGTTGAGGGACCCGCCTAAGATGGTTGAGGTACATCCAACTGAGCCTGTAAAAGGGGTAATGAAGTATTAATAGGGGGGTAAATGTAGGCACAACAAGTTGAACCGGTTGATATGAATGCACAACCATTTGTGGTTGAACGAGTAGGATAGAATTCTACTGGTAAACAATCATTCCAACATTTGGGTGACCATAAAACGACAGAGTACTATCAAAATGGGTGACCATAGGTTGCCCCAAGCATGAGGAGTATAATAAGATGAAATATATTGATCTCCAAATGGTGGGAGTCCAGTCGAGATTGAACTGGATGGAATGTTCCCAGATGGACCATCTTGATGTTGCACTGTAGATGTGTATAAAGGAGAAATCTGTTCAATACTCTTTAGAGATGTACCATATAGGATACCAGAATATGACATGGGCGACTTCCATGGATTTGAAGAGGCACCAAATTAGGTTCCAGATAATGATTGGTAACTCGGTGGAACGGAAGGACCACCATAAATTTGAGACTCGGGTGACGTGGTAAACATCGATGGAGTAGCAACAGTAGATGCTGTCGCAACTGTAACAGATGGTACAACTGAAGATTTTGACTCAATGATGGTTAATAGACCCAGTGCAGACCATATAAGATCTACGGGAACTTGAATTGAAACAGGATCAACAAAAGTAGTGTAAGTCAATCAAGGAATAGACTCGTAAATATAAAGCCTTGACCCAAAATGAGTTGGAGTTGAGGGGAATGTTTCTTGTTGATGTTATTCCTCAATTGAAATCAAACCAGGTGGAAGAATTTCGTCGTCAGGCCTGAGAAATATTTCAGGTGGTTGACTGCACGAAAGGGAAGACTCAATGGCTACGATCGACTGAGGAGAAACCAATACAGGAACAACTTCCAGTTGTTTGACTTCGGGATCTATATGTTATGGTAAAAGAAAAATGGGATCTAGATCAACTTTCAGTTGAACAACATCGGGTTCTGGATGTATGGTCTCATTGATTGGATGTACAATGTCCATAGGTAGCTGTGAGGACTCTGTTTCGACGAAAGTAAATAAAATAGTATGTGTAGAAATGACTTGAGACAACTCTGGTAGATGTGACGAAGATGATGCACCAGACGTACTGATGGTACTGGTTTCGGTAGAAAAGGGTCGCCTTTGACAACCAGAAATGGCTTTTGGTGGTAAAGGTGATTTAAGTTCTATTCTACACGAACGACAGGGAAAGGGATGTTCTTCTTCCACGATGACTGATTGATTTTATTACAAAAAAAAACAAATAAAATGGTGATACTAGGTAAAAGGTTTACCAAGTAATTGTGAACTGTAGAATACCTCCTGGAAAACCAAGAAGTACGGGCAGGCAATCTCCCCGAATGCTGTGTTCGGTGTATCACAAGTTACAAGGCAGTTGACTCAGTTACCTATTGATGCAAGAGCATCACATGAGATGAATTTCATTGACCTAAGTGGTCAAACTATCTTTTAGTAGAGAGGGTTGGATCTCTCAAATTTATTTTTAAGTCCAATTATTGTAATAATTGATACATTTTTATTATTCTTAGAATAGGAGATAATTTTGTTAAATAGATGTGCATCAATTCTTTAGAATAGGAATTTTAATTGTTAATTTGGTAAAAATAGAGATTGAGATGTCAAATGTAGTTGAATAGGATTTGATGAATAAAAATAAATGTAATGATAGAATATGGGTGGGTGGAGCGAGAGAAAAATCATTAGAGTTTGAGAGTTAGAGAAACCGAGAGCAGAAAAATGATGTAATCCAACCAAGAAGGGCCAACCTCTGTAATTTTTGTTTTAGTGATTAATTTATTGTGCGAAGTGTGAAAATTTATGTTCCTCAGGAAAATTACTCTCAACATATGTGCAAAAAGTCTTTCTCAGCAAAATCAGGTATTATTATGTGTTTATGCATTCTCATTTGAAATATCAGTTGACAGAGTTAAATACTTCTCCTTTTGAATTCCAAAGTTTTAATGTTCTGGACCGCTTAAACACTTGAACGCATTTTTCCTTAAATTTATGTAAACTTAAAATGGTTTAAAACTTTTCTGTGTTTATTCGCGAAACCTTGAGACCAGGAAAAACCAAAGAAAATTGACTAAAACCAAGGGTTTCACCGCATAGAGATCCGTACAGATCGCAATCGCATTTTGACATTCTTTTATTATTTGTTAAACATTTTTTGTAAATTGTTGCGATCCCCGAAGTGCGATGGCGGATCACAAAAGATTTGCAAAATGCAACATCAATATATCACAATTTTAACATCTTGCGATCAATGGTAAGCCCCAAAGTTTGCGAAATTCCGCTGCCGAACTGGAATATGCCAAGTGTTGCAATGTACGATTGACGGGAGTTGGGAAAAATGAGAAGTGAGAACTGTTAAGTTAGAAAAGTTGCGAAATTGCGAAACTGTTAAGTTTGTGATTTTGTGATTTAACCTGGTTGCTATTATTTGGATCTGCACGGGATTATAACTTATCGCGGTTGAAGTAATTGAGCATCAAATTAGATCCGATGCATCACCTATGGATGGTAAGAAACCTAAATTTTTCCTCCCAAATATACCCAAAGGTACATGGAGGCCCAAGTCTGTATTAGCGTTGTCTAATGCGAAATCACATAGTGAGAGAAACCCTTATACTTTTCGTACTAGAACACCGCCCTATATACCCGAAGGTACGTGGACGAGATCTGATATACTTACATACGTGGAGTGGGATTTCACACTTGGAATGTATTGCAGAGAAGTTAGTGACAACTGATATGTTTAACGACGCCAGAATAGATCTCTAGCCTAGACCTTCTAAGTGTTATTGTTAATGTTACAATGCTTTCTTAGGTTGATTGAGGTGAATTTTATGTTGATCTTGTTTAACAGTTTATATTTGAGGTTCACCATGTGATGTAATGGAAAATTCCTAAAAATGCAAACTAAATTTTCAATTCAGTTTTTCTATTATCATAAAATTATACTTGATTGGCTGCTGATCGGACAACTTAGTGTAACTGTTTCAAACCAGCTTTTGACTGAAGCTTAGCCTCTTCAGTCTGAGAGGGCTCACTCAAAGGGATTTTATGATATTTTTTAATGACAGTGCTAGATGGCTAACTCTATAGAAATTGTATCTTGTTTTTTATGATTGCAGGTTGAAAGAATGCAGGTTTGCTACCATTGGGCTTACGGAATCAAAAATTAGTAGTTTCAGTGGAAAGGTTTCTTTACATGGAAGCTGAGGCAGATAGAGGTCTTTAATAAAGGCAATTTATTCATAAAACATTGGAAAACACAGTCATTTCATTACTAAAGGAATTCAGAGCATAGAGTTATGAATTCTGAATGCTAAATCAATATATACACAGGTAGTGCAGGTATGTCAAGAATAGAATATGAATTTGGAACAATTGAAAAGAAATTTCCATTTTAAATAAAATCATCAAAATCTTCGAAAGTTTCGAGGTCAAACACAAATTCCTCCACCACAGACACCCCATCAACAACTGTTGTTTCGCACAATCCTGTCACAAAATCGTACACCTTTAATCGTGTTTTTGAGCAACCCAACATAAGAATTTTTCTTCAACTATGCGCAAAGGAAGGTAACCTATACATTTCCTTTTTATATCCATAGAGATATGTTCCAAAAACAACCATATGTACCCCCAATAATCCTCAAAATATTCTAATCTTTTCTCCTTTGTGACAACACCAAATTCGAAATTTTCTATCTCCTCAAGAAACCATACAAAGGTGGAACCATTATTAACAACACAAAAAATTTGATTCATGTACAACCCTAATGGCATACATCGTATGTCCACAATAGGAAGAAAAGAAAAATCCCAATTGTTTCTCTTTAGATCCAACTAGCAAATAGTGAAACCATATGTAGGGTAATCTTCATAATATTTGTCTGTATAAAGCCAAAATAACTTTCCATTAAAAAATATATCCTCCCTTGGCGAAGTCACACCACTATATGGAAGTTACATCCTCTCCCAAACCATGTAAACACTACTACAAATGACAAAATGTGGATCCATTTTTACAGAAACATGTTTTAGTAAGACCCATTCATATTTACATGGGCCACTACTTTCCAACAAAGAAAAGAAGCCTTGCTCGCCAAGAGTGAGAACTCTAATATTTATAAATGTCTTCGTAAAAGGATTGACAACGAAATAATTTTTTGTATGAAAATAACTCCCAAATGCACTTAACAAGATCATTGACCCCACAGTGAATTGAATCTTGTATCGAGTGTTATCACTCCCCCCAATTTCCCAAGGCTAAGAGTGGGATTCAAGGAAGGTAACCACAAACCAACCTTTAGGTCAGGTAGCTAGCCCTACCAAGACCAGAGAGGGGTCTCTCAATGTCACTTTGTGGTCAATTAAATGACTGAATATTTAATGATATTAGGCTAGGTATGTAATCTTAGTAAATATGGTTTTTGTTTGATGTTTGTGTGCTGGATAGGAAAGACAGTAAGGAGACTAGGTCTAGGGTTTAAGGTCTGAATTCAAGATCAATTTGCAGAGAATATGGATGAGGCCAGGTAGGTAGCTTGAAAGAATTCTTAGTTTTTCATTGTGTATAAGATGAAATGATAGAAATTCTAAATGAGCATTGAGGAAAATTCGTTCATTTAGAAGAAAATAAACACATAATGTAAATCTTGTTAAGGTACAACATGAAAAGGCCTGATTTATGCTTGTAAATTGACAAGATAAGCACATAGAAGCATGCATATGAAAGAGGAAAGCTATAATTCAACATGATAAGATAAACATACAGAGAAAGAACAAATGCTCCAAGGCATACCACAAGATTCTCAACACAAATTTTTCAACACTGTATTTGATTTCATCCCAAAAGGCTTGTACAATAGGTCCACTACAAAAAACAACTATTCAACCCAAGAAAAGACTAAAGTGGGTATACTTATATAAAATATGAACCATGACACCTCATAGGGCCGAAATCCCATCCAACATGCCTCATAAATACATGAGATGAGTCACTTCCTATAATTTAGGGAGGTTAGAAATCATTCCCTCAAATTCAGCTATAGACTAAGAGTGTGTGTCCCTCACATTAAATTACATGTTTCCTCACGATAAGAGGAAAAAAACAACTCAATTACTCCAATTCCAGCTCAAAGGACAACAAAACCTCGAAATTATGACTTTTTCTAGGCTTGACAAGTGTCTTGAGGAATCTTATTCAGATGTGTAACACTTTTTGACAGATTTTTATAGATGCGTAACACTTTTTTGAGGCTGATTTTGAGGGGCTTTTAGGGCTCCAAATCCAAATATGAAAAATAGGTCAATTAGCCCTGTGTGTCTAGTTTCCAGAACATCTTTAATTTTGAAAAATTACCCATGGTAAGGCCTCCAAACATTGATTATACCAAGATTACTCCACATGCGTAACAGACTGTCAAAATAGTGGCAGAAGCATAGAAAACTGGTGGTTTTTGGAATTTTCTTCCAAACTAGATCTTGTCATGCAACAAGTTTTTTCTGATCTGTGATGTACTCATCAAAATTAATCCAACCATGTAAGCGACTCATCATTTGGATGCCCTAGTAAAAAGCATAACAACTTGGCGCTACGCATCTGTGAAGGCTGAATTTCCAATTTAGTGCAAAAATCACTAAAAATACCAAAGTTTTTCAAAACTTCTCCAAATTTGTTTTGTGGCACCTGTGGATGATGTGCTAAAAAACCAGTGAATCTTCAGCCAACAAATCTAAACTATCCTTCTCGTTTAGCTTCATTTGAGCCTCTTTGAGCTTCTTTTTCACTTGTTTAAGCCCGATTTGTGAAATTTTGTTCTTGGTACAATAATTATTGGCCATATGTATCTGGAGGTTGTTGTCTCTTTTGGCTCTTTTCAAAAGCTTCTCCAAATTTTCATTCACCCTTCCTAACCAGAGTTCTTTATCTTGATTGATCTTCATAGATATTAGCTCATCAAAAGTCAACTGTTCAGGTGGATGAGCTGATTGTCTTTCTAGCTCCAACGCCCTCTTAAGTCCTCTTGTCTTTGGCCTTCTTGGATGTGTTTCAGTCTCCATGTCCCACATTTGATCAACATATATTAATTTCTTCTCTTTACCTTTATCTGTCTCTAGGTCTGCCTTAATTTTGTCTTGGAGGAGCAATTTTACCTTTAGCTGAAAATTCTCTTGTTGTAGGAATGTAATTTGAGAATTTGCAATGGAGAAAATATCCCTAAACTATGCTATTTCTTCATCCTTCTTCTTTATGATCTCTTCAAATGATTTTCCCTCAACTTGTTCTGCCATGTCAACATATAGGGGCATTTTTTCATCATGTTGGTGCAATGGTGATTCAATTTGATGCATGAGTAGTTTCTCCTCTCTTTCTCTTTGCTCAGCTATAGTGTCAAGTGTAGGTACACTTTTGATGGATTTGGGAGAAAAGACATATCTCTTTCCCTTCTCATAGGTTTGAGTGAACTCAACAACCCTAGGAACCTTTGAAATCTGAGTTTTCATGTTGGAAGATCCAACCTCCATTGGTTGTGCTGATATTGATGGTGATGGTATGTTATGCATAACAGGAGAACTAGTGATGGGTACTGCTGCTATTTTCTACATGAAGGTTTCCCAAGTCATGTTGATGGCTAAGAGATGATGCAAAACAATGAGTTTGACTAGACCATGGTGGAAGACTTGGGTGATGATCTTTGTTTCTAGTACGAACCTTCTCAGTCATTCTAAGAAAACTTCTGTACAAGTAATGTGGCAAGTCAAGTGGTTTAGTAGAGGTAAAGTGCATCAATAATATAATATGGTACCTGTACAACCTAGAGAATATCCCTTCACAGGTGGAATATTTCATAATTAACCTCATCAAAGGAGAATATATTTTAAGGAGGTGTCTGAAAGGGAAGATTCTCTAGCATGAGGTTTGAGGAACAATTTGTAATATTCAAGGACAATGTCCATGCCCTTAAACCACTTTTGTCCATGACTAGGTATACTTGTTGTTGAAGAAATCACATCTGCTGATAAGTTGAACTGTACACCTACAATGATGGCCTTTCCCATACTGAAACTTGTGGAAAATAAGCTTGTCAATTAGAGATGACAAGCTTCTTCCATGATTTTCTCACAGAATCTCAAGCATACAGTCCTCTCAAAGCATCCTTTGGCAAAATTTGAGGCATTAACTGCTTACAAGGTGGAGGGTTCAAATCTGATGTGGCGCCCTCCTTTTTGGATTTTCTTTTCACTTTCCATAATGTCTATAAAAAGGATAAAACCCTAGGTGTTTAGATGTAATGAGTATGTAGACAATGAATTTGGATTGAACAAAGGAAAATTTGGTGAAATGGATGTAAATAAGGTGATCAAATTAGGAAAACACAGGGATTTCCTAATTTTGTAATAAAAAAATAGTATGAAACTAGGATTTGATGGGAATGAAGTGTAGGGAGAGTGTGGGTGTCCACTTACTGTTGTAGAAGCTGTATAAACTGATGGCAATGATCCTCGAGCTTGGATGAATGTTTTGGGAGAAAAATACCAAAAATGCAACACACTAACAGATGCGTCACAAGGGTTTCCATATGTGTAACAACACACTGACATATATGTAATAAAGGTTCTAGATGTGTAACAAAGCCTCCAGATGAGCCACGCATCGGGATGAGAGTGGAGGGGAGTGCGCAAGGAATGGAATAGTAAGCAGGAGCAGGATCAGGCAGGAGGAGATGCGTGGCAATAGGGGAGTGGAGGGAGGTATGCGGGAAGAATGGTGGGAAAGGAGGGCGGTTTGGCAAATTTCAGAGGGGGTAGTAGTGGTAAGAGGTTTGTGAGGGGGGGGGTGTGAAATGATGAGGGGTTGACATGTTGACATGGGGCCAGCGGGGATGAAACCACTTTTCACACCCCCCTCGCCAGTAAAGGTCAGATGAATAGGGGGTGCGAAAAAGACTATGGGTCATTTATCTGAGGATTGATTGATTGGATGGTTGGGTGATGCAAGAGAATTAACCACCAACATAGTTACCGATCAAATAGGTAATTGAAATGGTACATACTTTTTTGAGGTAGCAAAAAAAGCACGTGATTTTGAAAAGTGGTGATGCAAAAGAACCCTTTTTTTTGGAACATAGTTCTGGCACTTTAAATTTTCTTATGATTTTTTTTTTTAAATGTCATGATTTTTATGTCAATTTTGAAATGGTGATGTAGAATCACCTTCGTTTTTTTTAGCATATTTTTGAAACTTTAATTTTTTTTTTTTTTTTTTAAATGTCTTGATTTTCATGTTGATTTTGAAAAATGGTGATTTTTTATTTATCAATTATGAACATTTGTTTTAAAACGTTAGTGATTTTCATGCTAATTTTGAAAATTGTTGATGCAACATCATTAGTTGGTTTGAAACGTTGACCTAATCCTAATGATGTGATTATTCCGAAAGACATTTTATCTACATTATGGATCACAAAAGTCTTAGATCTAACATCAATAATTTTTTTTTTAGAGTGGTGATTTTTATCTTGGAAATAAAACATAAAAATAAAATAAAAAGACATGACAAAAACAAATCAAATATTAAAAAATATTAAAAAAAAACCAATAAAAATGTAAAAAAACAAAAATAACTTCTAAAAATAAAAAATTTAAACCAAAAAAGGAAAATTTTCAAAAAAAACACAAAATTTAAAGAAAAAAAAATGAAAAAACATTTTTTAAGTTATTAAAAAAAAACAAAAAACAATAACACATTTAAAAAAAATGTTAAAATTTAAAATAATAAAAATACTAAAATAAAAAATAATTAAAATTCAGATATTTAAATTAAAAAAAAAATTTAAATTTAAAATGAAAATTAAAATGAATATATATATATATATATATATATATATATATATAAACATTTAATTTTTTTTTTTTAAACAAATAGATTTATTCCCTTTCATCTCGCTTGGATCCTTATTGTGTTTTGGTTCTTAAATTTCTTCCGATATTTTTTCCATTATAATTTACTATTTTCGACATTATTTTTAATATTATCCTTTAGCTTTTCATTGTTTTATTTTAATTTTTAACATATTATTTTGATCCCTCTTACCTTTATAATTTGTAGTTAATTATTTATTTTTGAAATAACCAATATCTTAAATACATGTTATTGATAGTAAAATTATTATTATTATTTATTTTTTTTTTAAATTTGAATATTCTTAATATTATTTTATGAAATTAAATTAATTAATTCGATAACTAAATAACTAATTACCGAATTTTCTAACGGTTATTTTTGGGCAATGATGTATCCACACTATTTATTCATGAAAATCATGACCAAATATTAATGGTGTGATTATTCCGAAAGACATTTATCTACATTATGGATCACAAGTCTTAGATCTAACAATATAAATTAAATTAAATAAATAAATAAATTATGGACCACCGCCGACCTGGGGGACGCGGGGTTTGGGTGGCGGGCGGTGGCAGAGTTGTCAACAAAGACCGCTGCCCGTCGGCCGAGCCCTGCGGCCCCAAGGCGGCGATGGTCTGCAAAACTATTTATTTAATTATTATTATTATTATTATTTTTAATTTAATATATATATATATATATATATATATATATATATATATATATATATATATATTTTTTTTTTTTTTTTTTTTTAATTTTTTTAAATTTTATTATAAAATCATTTTTATTTTATTTTTTTATTTTTTTTAACTTTTATTTTATTTTTTTTTTTTTAATTTTAATTAAAGAAAGAAGATTTTTTTTTTTTTTTTCATATAATTTTTTTTTTTAAATTTAAATTTTGGTTTAATTTATTTAATTTTTAATTATATATATATATATATATATATTAAATTTAAATTTAAATTTAAATTATTTTAAATTTCTTTTTAATTTTAATTATTTTTGATATTTTATTTTAATTATTTTATATTATAATTTTTTTTAATTATGCGATTTTTTTTATTATTAATAATTTTTTTATAACTTCAAATTTTGTTTTTGTTTTTTTTTTCTTTTCTTTAGATTGTGTGTGTGTTTTTTTTTTTTTTACAACTGATATTTTATTTTTAATTCGATGGCTAAAAATCGTTGGAATTTTATTTTCATAAAGGTTATATATTATCTTTAATGTCATCCTTGGTTTTTTAAGGCTTTCAGAGACATGATATTTTATCTTTAATACCATGCCTAAAAATCATTGGAATTTTAAGACTTCTGATATTTTATCTTTAATGTCGTGTTTATCGTTGAAATTTTAAGGTTTTTCAGAGTCATGATATTTTATCTTTAATGTCATTGTTAAAAATTGTGGACAATTTACCCCGAAAAGAAAAAAAACGTTATTCCAACATCAACACTTTTCGTTTTCAAGGTGTTTTTTGCACAAAAAAAAGTTGATGACGTTATTCGAGCATTAACACTTTACACTTTTCGTTTTCAAGCTGTTTTTGCACATGCAAAATTGGCGAAGTTATTCCAGCATCAACACTTTTCGTTTTCAGGTTGCTTTTGCACACACAAAATTGGCGATGTTGTTCCAACATCAACACTTTTCGTTTTCAAGTTGTTTTTTGCACAAAAAAATTGACTTTTACTTCCATTTTTAAAATAAGTTGAAAATTAACGCCCCAAAAAAAAAGGTTATTTCAGAATACAAATTTTCGTTTTCGGGTTATTTTTTGATGATTTTTTGATGTTTTTTTGGTTACAGTTCTCGTTTTGAGGTAATAGTTCCCATTTGATCGATAACTATGTTCACCAGCGACAAAAGTCCTTTGTTGTTTTCGACCCTTATGACATGAGAGGAAAAATTTGGTTATAATACATAATGCTTCCGAATTTTTGATAGAGACAAAATGAACTTCAAACATTAGACAATTGGCGCATGTTTTATAATGTTTCTCAAACTTTGGATAAAATTGTTAGGTCCCTATATTACTATTATAGTCCCTTATTTTTGTAGTGTAGCCCCCTTAATGTTATTGTTGTACCCCTGTAGTTCCCATATTGTTATTATTCTGCCCCATAACACCCCACTATTGCTATTGTTGGCCCTTAGATTATTATTGTTAGGTCGGCTAGGATTATATTGTGACCCCATGGACTCCTATATATAAAAAGGAAGTTTTTTCATTTGAATCATCCAAGAATTTTTCATTTATGTAATTTAAAAGAGGTTGCCCCCTTGAAGTGGTTAATTTCTAAGGCGTTGATCTCTCTTTTATTCTCTTTTTGGAGCTGGTTTCATAACATTTGGTATCAGAGCTTTAGATTCTAGGATTTCACTGCTTCAAACATGTCATTGTGGCATTTTCACTATAATTTTTTTTCTACGAAGGTTTAGATGGTAAAAAAAAACCCATTTGCAAAGAAATCCTAAGGAAGTTTGGAGTGTAAAAACTCTGGTAAACTTTATAAGTATATATTATTATTGATAAAATATGAAAGATATTTACAATGGGGAATCACCAAGGCTTTAAATATAGCCTTATGGTGTCCCTTGGCGAAGAGGCATGATCTTTGATCATGCCCTTCCACATTAATAAACCTAAGATAACTATATCTAACTAATAATTAATAAAATATACATAAAATTGCCCTTCTCTTAAAGATGCTTTGTCCTCAAAGCATACGTAATGGATGGACAATGTTGACAAATGCCTGGGTTTCTCGAGCGGCGGGCTCTTGCTTCCCACATTTTAAAAAGATCGTGGAGCATCTTCTCGAGTTCAATATTTTGTTGATGTGGATAGTGACAAGATCTGATATTTACAGGGTTGGATCCTATCTTGACTTCTATTGGATGTTTGATTTTCCTATCGGGAGGCACTTTTATGGGCAGATCTTGGAATACTTTTTCGTGTTTCCGAACTATTCCTTGTTCTTCTAGTGATTTTTCGCGATTCCTTTTTAGATTTAGAGGTAAGTTACCCACAATTATTGTTCGATGCAACTTCTCCTCATCATCAAACGCTTCCTTCTTAACAACAATATCTGCTTCATCATCGAAGGCCTTAACAGCTTCTGGCACTGTATCAGTGGCTTCGGATGTGTTTGTCTCTTCACATTTTTCGTTCAATTCTGGAGATGAAACATTTTGTTGTTTATAAGCATCTGTATTTTCATGGTTTCTTTCATTTTCAATGACTATGTCTGTTGTTGCATCTG
This sequence comes from Pinus albicaulis, assembly GCA_034641835.2. Taxonomy (NCBI): domain Eukaryota; kingdom Viridiplantae; phylum Streptophyta; class Pinopsida; order Pinales; family Pinaceae; genus Pinus; species Pinus albicaulis. The sequence goes on from CM076580.1 coordinate 1,637,288,459, forward strand.
TGATAGCGGTCATGATGAATTCTTTATGTGGCTCCTTCACCGACATTGTTTCTTTTTCTACCATTAGATTCTCATTTATATAAAAGTTCTTAATAACTTCTATTGCTGCATTATTGGCTTTATTAGTGGATTGAGTTGCATTTTATTCTCTTGGTTTCTCAACTCTATAATTTTCATGGTTGATTTCAGAGTCTCTGCTTCTAGGTATTTCAACACTATAGTTTTCATGTGAGTTGATTTCCAATTCAACCTCATTTAATTGCTCTTTTTCAAACATGTTATATTCATGATTATGATCTGAATTAGCTGCATTGTTTAGTTGATTATGTTCGACATTTGGGAATATTGGAGGTTGTGTCTGACTTAACTTATCTATCTTATCATTTAGCTTATCGAAGAGTTCTGTCATCTTGTTTATTGCTTCGCTATGCTCTGTCATCTTGTTCATTGCTTCGCTATGCTTTTCTGTGACCTCGTGATGATTTAGCCACATTTGTCTTTCTATTCGATTTTTCGTATCATGAACCTTTTTGATGTCGTTGGAGTGTCTTGCAACTGTACCTTCAAGATCGACTAATATTTTTCCGAATTCTTCGGAATTATTATTGATTTGTTTCTCGAGATCCACCAATTTCTTCTGGAATTCGACCATCGACATCGATGAACATTGACGTGTATGAGGTGGGGAATATTTTTCTGCCAGTTTTTCCCTTTTTTTTTATTTTAAATTAATTAATTAATTAATATTTAATTAATTAATTAAATTAATTTTTTTTTGAAATAATAATAATATATATATATATATATATATATATATTTTAAATAATAATAATAATAATAATTATTATTATTTTAATTATATATATATATATATATGGGGAACTCAGAAGGAACTAATAATTAATAAAATATACATAAAAAAGTTTGTGTAAAAATTTCAGATCTTGATTTGCAACATTTTCAGAGATATGATCTGTGGAAGTTAGAGTTTTTGTAGGCTCCCGAATTTCATCTCAAAGAGGTGACCTTGGGAAAATCGTCATAACTCTCTCTATGAGCATCAGATTTGAATTCTGTAAAATGTGGCCAAAAGTACACAGAATGTATTTTTCTGTGTATCCATTTCAGAGCCGAATGATGAAACAATGACACGTGGAATGCTGTACAAGTTCACTCTACTGAACCAGTCCATAATTAGGTCGTTGTGGTAGATTGAGAATAAATTTGACTTGAAAAATCCAAATCAGGTAAGACCTATATAATTGGAAAGAAGACTTATAGGGCTATTACAGGACCGAAGATTAAATCTCAGGGATCCGAAATTACAGAGATACATCAGTTTCAATATCAAGCTCCTCAAAAGAAAGAAAAATGTGTGTATTTATTTTTCAAATTTCATAAGTCTTGTTTGAAAAATAAGTTTGAAGTGATTCCAAGGACATATTGAAGCATAGATATCAGTATTGGGTTCTAAAATTCCCCCTAAAAATAATTCAACACCCTTTAATCCCTTAGAAGGCTCTACTATGACTCATGAAGTGGAAGAAGTGCAACATGATATATCAAAATTACAAAGGCAAGTGCACCAAATTTTGCTCTCGCAAAGAGCAACAAAAAATGAAATGGAAGTTTTGAAGAAAGACGTGGAAGCCAAGATGGATGGTTTGAAGAAATAAGTGGAAGCTAATATGGATGGTTTGAAGAAAGGCGTGGAAGCTAATATGGATGGCATGGAAGCTAACATGGACGACATGAATAATGATATAAAAGTAGACATGTAAGGTTTGAAGGAAGGTTTGAAAAGTTGATACAAGAAATGATTCCTAATGGCGAAAAGGTAGTACAGGAAACTAATGATAAGAACAAATAAATGTTAATCGTGATTTCATAAAATTTAATGTTGGATTGAAGACCCCCCATATTCCAAAGATGGATATGAGAAAGTTTGATGGAAAGGATCTCGTAACATGGATACTATATATAGAGCAATATTTTGATCTCCATAATGTGAAAAGCACACAAAAGATACGCATTACAACTTTACATTTAGAACAAAATACATTTGTATGGTATCAATGGCTTTGCTCTCGTAAAAAAATTGTCACTTCAATTTTTATGGAGGAAATGATAGCACATTATGAGGATACAAAGAGAAACACCTTCTTTAGCCAATTGATAAAACTCAAACAAAAGGATTCAATGGTGGAACACCTTTAGGACATCCAAAAATTGAATATAAGGGTAACTGATAGTCCAGAGGAACACATGATTGATGTCTTCATAGGGAATTTAAAGGATAACATCCAACATGAGGTTCACCTTTGGGAACCTGATTCATTGGAGAAGGCATTCAGGTTGGCAAGAAAAATTAAAAGTAAATTTATGGTGATAAGGAAGCCTACCACTAACATCTATAAATATGGAAGTGTTTCTACTCCTAGACTTCCACAACCTACACAGTTGACACCACAAAAATTGGAAGAAAAAATAACAAAAGGGATTTTCTACAATTGTGATAGCAAATATACTAAAGGTCATAAGTGTGCTGAGAAGAAATTATTTTACATAGATTGCGAAGAGGAGGAAGAAAATGAACAAGAAAGTTCAAAAGAATATGATATACACCAGGAAATAACCCAATAGAAAGAAGAAATGAGTCCGACCATAAATTGTAATGCCTTGGAAGGAATTACCACTCCTCAAACTCTCAAGATAGAAGGACATATCAAGAAGAAATAAGTAATAGTGTTGATTGATTCATGTAATACCCATAATTTTATTCATTGTAAGGTAGCCAAGGAATTGAATTGCTTCCTATACCTAGCACTAGAGTGTCAAGTGATGGTTACAAATGGAGGGACTATAAATTTCTCTGGAAAATGTCATAATATCATGTTAACCATGGGGGAATATGTATTGAATAGTCAAATGTTTTCTATTCCAATGGGAGGTGTTGATGTTGTAATAGGAGTACAATGGTTACAATCTTTGGGGACTGTAGCTTTTAATTTTCAAGAAATTTTCTGGAAATTTTTTTTAGAAGGAAAGAAAGTTGAAGTATGAGGTATCGTAGGTAAGCCAGGAAAGATAATAAGCTCTAATGTCATGAAAAATCTTCTGAAGAAATAACAAAGAGGCGTAATTTCACAATTATTCTCACTAGAAGTTCCAACATCAATATCATCTATTTCTACGGAGCTCCAAAAAGTCTTGGACAATCATTCCATGGTGTTTCAAACTCCCAAAGGACTCCCACCTATTCGTGATCATGATCATGTTATTCATTTGATTCCAGAATGTGTTCCTCCGAACATCAGGCCTTACAGATATCCTTATGTCCAAAAGAGTGAAATTGAACGTATGATTGCAGAAATGTTAGAGGTTGGTATAATTCAACCTAGTCAAAGTTCTTTCTCTGCTCCAGTAGTATTGGTGCACAAGAAGGATGGATCATGGCACATGTGTCCAGATTATAGGGAGATCAATAAGCTCACTATTAAATATAAATTTCCCATTCTTATGATTGATGAATTATTGGATGAATTACATGGAGAAATTTATTTTACCAAGTTGGATCTTCGTTCAAGATATCATCAAATTAGAATGAATACTAAAGATATTCAGAAAACAACATTTGGAACTCACGAGGGTCATTATGAATTTTGGGGCATGCCTTTTGTCCTTAAAAATGAACCTTCTACATTTCAAGGGTTGATGAATTCCATTTTTAAACCCTTCCTTAGAAAATTTGTGTTAGTATTTTTTGATGATATAATAATCTACAACAGGTCTTGGAAGGATCATGTTCAACATGTTGAAAGGGTGCTCAATGATCCAGGTGGATATTGGTGGCCACCCGCCTATTCCACTTGGGCCCCCACCATTGTCTCTTTCAGTTTTTCAGTTTCGACATAATTTACTATTTTTAGCAGTTTTTTGGGTCCTGAACTTCCAGAGCCGTTTTGAGGCCCTAAACAACGTTTTTTGGGCATCGCGCCTCCAACGAATATCATTTTGTATCAAAATAATATTCATGGCGAAAGTTGTAGTCCTTGGATAGAGCTTTCTAATGATGTATCATGTGTGTCAAACGGAGATAGTATGCCAAAGTTACGTCCCTGGGAAGTTGAAACACCAATTTACCCAAACGGGGCCCATAGTTTTGGCGCTTCATCTCCTAGGGTTAGGTTTTTGGATGTTTAGGGTTCTCCATTGTTTCTTAATAATAAATAGGCCCTCGAGCCTCATTGTAACTCAGTTCAGAGGCCTGTAGCCGCCACATCTCTTCTCAGAGATAGCTACCAGCGCCCTAGCTAGTTTTATTTCCATTCTGTCTGTAAGAAAATTTCAGTTCTTTGATATTAATGAAATGAAGTGTTATTTCCGCTGCATCTCCGTATTTATGGTTATGTGTTTATTCTGTTGCGTTCCTGCATAAATCCGGATCAGTGGTATCAGAGCGGTCTGCTTTTTCTCGATCCTTCTTTGCATGTCCCCAACGAGGTCGGGGTATAAGGAGCTAGGGCTTGATCTGGTGGAACTTTTGCAAGATCAGCCTCGCAAACCTCGACGGACGCCCATGGGGGACGAAAAGAAAGATGAGGGAGCAGGAGATCCTATCAAAATATTGCTCTAGGAGGCCCTCGAAAAACAAAGGAACGCGATGATGGATAACTTTGCTCAGATCCTTCAACGGCTGCCCACCGGCGGCGCATCTGCATCCAGTAGCCACTCTGGAGTTGCGACTCCCTTTAAGGTACAAGTAAATTTTGACATTCCCATATTTGAGGGTAAAATAGACGCAGATGCCGTAAATAGATGGTTGAATCTATTAGAAGGATATTTCTCTGTTCATGACTTTTTAGACTGGGAGAAGATTATTTTTGCACTCCTCAAAGCTACCCCCCATGTTAAGGACTGGTGGGAAACCTACTGTGAGAACAAGGACCAGACAGAACCCTCTCTGTTCTCGGCCGTACCAACTTGGAATTCTTTCCGAGACGCCGTCAAGGAACAATAATATCCCGTGGGGAGCTATGAGGACAAGTACATACAATGGACCATGCTGCGACAACAAAGGGATCAAGATGTGCATGAGCTGACGAATTTGTTCCATACCCTGTGCACAAAGTTGGGTATAAAATATTCAGAGAAACATTTGGTGCTAAAGTACGCACCGGCTCCGCATAGATGTAATCAGAGGAAATGGAGCCTCGACAGATTCCTCGCTTGGTACCTACATACCGGTATGCCGGCCAAGATTGAGCAAATTCAAACAAGAAGCTAGACTTTGATCTCATGTAATCAAAAGCAAGGGAAAGGTGCTTCCAAACCGCGTAACAAAACAAGAGTTTACAAAATAATATGTATAAAGACAACCCGTCAAAGCCACAAGAAAAGACCAAAGACTGCAAAGCCAAAGAAGGACACGGGAGAAAGTAAATGTGAAAGGGAGTTCCATAAGAGCTCCACTCACAACACAAGTGAGTGCCTGCCGCTGGCCGCTAGTGGCCGAGATGAGGGCTTCGAGCGCATGCATGGCCCGACCGCGACCAGAACCTGAAAAGGGGAATGAAAAGGGAAACAGATTATTGGTGCGGAGCCCAATGCCACTGTTGCCACTACAAAGATCCAGAAGGAGGAACCGGAAGATCCAGAGGAGGAGGAACGTCTCTTCCACTCCCAGATGTGGGTAAAGGGCTCCCCGGTACAGTTCATTGTCGATAATGGGAGCCAAAAGAACCTCATTTCAGCAGACGCCGTGAAGCGGTTGGGCTTGCCGACCACAGCTCACCCACATCCATACACCATCGGGTGGCTTCACCAAGGACGAGATCTCCGCGTCAGCCAGCAGTGCCGCCTTCCTTATAGCATCAAGCCCTTCACGGATGAGGTATTATGTGACGTTGCTCCTATTGATGTTTCTGATGTATTATTAGGACAACCATACTTGTGGAAACGTCATGCTGTGTATGAGTCTCGACCTCGTGCTGTTATTATTACTTTGGGAAATAAGTTGTACAGGATACCAGAGGTACCACCTCCTACGACTATCTCTTTGGTTACTGCAAAACAATGTAGTAAGCTCATTTCCCAAACCAGGAAATTCATTTTCCTGATGATCCGCCCCCAGGGCAAGAAGAAGACTGTGGCCACGACCTCCAGACAGGGCCCCTCTGCACGACAACAACAAATGGATAAGGTCGTGGAGGAGTACGGGGACATCTTCACCTCACCCACAGGGGTTCCTCTGCACTGCCAGGTCAAGCACCCGATTGATCCGACCCCAGGTGCGCCACTACCCAATGGACCGATCTATCGACGCTCTGTTCTGGAAAATGATGAAATCAAGAGGCAGATTCAGGAGCTGTTGCAGAAAGGTCACATCAGACCAAGTTCATCGCCCTGTGGGAGCCCGATCGTGTTGGTACGGAAGAAGGATGGGACGTGGAGACTCTGTATTGACTATCGGGCGCTGAACAAGATCACTGTCCGGAATAGGTACCCAATCCCACGGATTGATGACCTTCTGGACCAACTCAAAGGTGCAAAATATTTCAGCAAGATTGACCTGAAGTTTGGGTATCACCAAGTACCAATTGAACCCTCTGATGTGTGGAAGACTGCCTTCAAAGCCAAGGAAGGCCTTTTTGAATGGCTAGTCATGCCTTTCGGGTTGACGAATGCTCCCGCAACCTTCATGAGGATGATGGACGACATCTTGCGGCCATTCACCAACTCATTTGTAGTGGTGTACTTGGATGACATTCTGATCTTTAGCAAGACTTGGGAAGAGCACCTTCACCATATCCGATAGGTCCTCCAAACACTGCGGCAACACAAGTTGTGTGCCAATTTGGAGAAGTGCACGTTTGGCATGACCCGGGTTTAGTATCTGGGATACATTATTGATGAAAGGGGGGTGAATGTGGATCCAGCCAAGATCCAAGTCATTCGGGATTGGCCAGCCCCAGCCACTATAACAGAGCTTCGCAACTTTCTGGGTCTTGCTAATTTATACCGTAGATTCGTGTTGGGATTCTCTCATATCACTTGGTCCTTGAGTCAAGTCACCAAGGGAGGAGCGAGAGCAAAATTCTTTTGGTCGGAACCTCAGCAGAAGGCATTCACTAAATTGAAAAATTGCCTCTGTTCTGCCCCAGTTCTCACATTACCAGACTTGCAACAACCATTTGAGATCGAGACAGATGCCTTTGACTATGCTATTGGGGCAGTTCTTACTCAACAGGGACATCCAGTGGGATATCACAGTGAGACATTGTCTGAGACAGTTCGCAAGTATCCCACCTATGACAAAGAAATGTATTCCATTGTGCAAGCCTGTCGACAATGGAAGCATTACATTTTGGGGAAGGAAACAATCATCCACACGGACCACCGGCCCCTGCAGTTCATACAGACACAAGGGAAGTTGCAGAATGATCGCCATCAGAAGTGGTCCACATATCTGCAACAATTTCATTTGAACATCAAGTACAAGAAGGGTAGCACCAATAATGTTGCAGACTGCCTCAGCCGACCACCGATCGTGGCGCTCACCACAGTGCTCAACTCTTGTGGGCACGAGACTTCTGATTGGCCGCTTCTCTATGAGAGTGACCCAGAATTCGGCCACACTTACAAGGCACTCTTGGGGGGCACGCAAGTTCCAAATTTTCACCTCCAAGATGCACTTTTATGTCACCTGGGACACCTATGTGTTCCTTCAAGCGAGCGTGCCAAGATGATATGGGAAGCACACTACAGTCAAGTTGCTGGGCATTTCGGGGTCGAGAAAACAGTAGCAATACTACAGAAGTATTTCTATTGGCCGAACCTTCGAAAGGATGTCGAGAAGCACATCAGATCCTGCACTGCTTGTGCCATTGCCAAACCGACCATCAAGAAGCAAGGCATATATACTCCACTACCTACCCCTAGTCGACCTTGGGAATCCATCTCCATGGATTACATGTCGGGCTTGCCTTCTACTAAGAATGGAAATGACTGTGTTTTCATGGTCGTTGACAGATTCTCGAAGATGGCCATTATGGCGGCCTGTAAGAAGAATATCACAGCAGAAACCAATGCTAAACTCTTCTTTGAACGAGTGTGGGTGCACTTTTGGATCCCACATTCTATCATATCAGATTGAGATAGCAGGTTCCTCAGCACATTTTGGTCCAGCCTCTGGTCAATGTTGGACACAAAGCTCACCAAGTCCACAACTTTCCATCCCCAAACAGATGGCCAGACAGAGGTCGTCAACAGAATGATTGTACACATTCTGCGCATGTACAATTCAAAGCAACCACGCACATGGGACGAGAGCCTCCCCTATGTACAACATAGTTATAACAGGGCTCTCCACAGTTCAATTGGCCATAGCCCCTTTCAGGTGGGCTTGGGATTCCAGCCACTATGTCCCATTGACGTAGCCATGCCATTTGCAGCTGCTTAGGCCGATTCAGCTCATGTCCAGTCTGAAGTTGACAAAGCACGTAGCTTCATCAAGTGCATTCAACACATCCGCCAACAGGCTCATGATATATTGGACAGAGCCAATGCGAAGTACAAGCAGCGCCATGATCAACACTGGGTGCCACACAACTTCCAGGTGGGCGACAAAGTATGGGTACATTTGCAGAAGGAGCGCCTCACTGGACCCCACTGCAAGCTTCGCCCACTCCGATACGGGCCATACACCGTCACCAAGGCTGTAGGGAAAAATGCCTTCGAGCTTAGTATTCCTCCATTCCTTGGTCTGCACCTAGTCTTCAATGTGGATCGCCTTCGTCCTTACTTCCCACCTCTACTGGACACCTCAGACATTGCAGAACAGCTCACACCAACAGAGTTAAACCCAGACTGCATGGAACAGGCCACCACAGATTGTATCATGGACATTCAAATCAAGAACACTCGCCAATAGAAGGTCCAACTGTATCGGGTTGTCAAAGCTGGCCAACTCCTGCACCAAGGAAAGTGGTTCACCAGGGACCAAGTTCAGCAGAAATTTCCTCATCTCATGGAGGAACTTAACGCAATGGGGACCATTGCTTCCTAAGGGGGAGGAATGATCCAGGTGGATATTGGTGGCCACCCGCCTATTCCACTTGGGCCCCCACCATTGTCTCTTTCAGTTTTTCAGTTTCGGCATAACTTACTATTTTTAGCAGTTTTTCGGGTCCCGAACTTCCGGAGCCGTTTTGAGGCCCTAAACGACGTTTTTTGGGTATGAAAGCGCCAGCGAATTTTCTGATAAAATTCGTCCCGACAGCTGTAGTCCTCGGATAGAGCTTTCTAATGATGTATCATATGCGTCAAACGAAGATAGTATGCCAAAGTTACGTCCCTGGGAAGTTGAAACACCAATTTACCCAAATGGGGCCCATAGTTTTGGCGCTTCATCTCCTAGGGTTAGGTTTTTGGATGTTTAGGATTCTCCATTGTTTCTCAATAATAAATAGGCCCTCGAGCCTCATTGTAACTCAGTTCAGAGGCCTGTAGCCACCACATCTCTTCTCAGATATAGCTACCAACTCCCTAGCTAGTCTTATTTCCATTTTGTCTGTAAGCAAATTTCAGTTCTTTGATATTAATGAAATGAAGTGTTATTTCCGCTGCATCTCTGTATTTATGGTTATATGTTTATTCTGTTGCGTTCCTGCATAAATCCGGATCACTCAAACTATTAGAGGAGAAACAACTATATGAAAAAACCTGAAAATGTTTCTTTGGAGTACAAGAGGTGGAATATCTGGGTCATATTGTATCTCAGGGGGGTGTTAAGGTAGACCCTAACAAAATTAAAGACATTAAGGAATGGAAAGTCCCCACAACCATAAAGAAGTTGCGAGGATTTCTCGGGTTAACATGGTATTATTGCAAGTTTGTTAAGAATTATGGGAGAATAACAACACCTCTAACGATATTATTGAGGAAAGATGCATTTTCATGGACTCCTGAAACAACTAAGGTCTTTGAATATCTTAACGAGGAAATGTGCCTAGCACTGGTCTTAGCTATGCTAAACTTCAAAAAAACCTTTATTGTGGAATGTGATGCCTCAGGAAATGGAAGTGGTGTTGTTTTAATGCAAGAAGGAAGACCCATTTCTTTTGAAAGTTGTCCAATAAAAGGAAAGTATTTATAGAAAGCTATTTATGAGAAAAAAATGTTGGCAATACTACATGCACTAAAGAAATGGTGACCTTAACTAATGGGAAGACACTTCAAGGTAAAACTGATCATGATAGTCCTAAATACTTTTTGGAACAAAGACTATCTTCAGAAGAGAAGAAAAAATAGGTCACAAAAATGTTGGGCTATGAATTTGAAATCATATACAAAAAAGGGAAGCTAAATTTGGTTGCATATGCACTCTCAAGAAATGATGAGGAGGTGGAAGCATTGCTTTGTGCCATTTCTATTATCCAACCAGATTGGATAACTGAAGCAAGGGAGGAATGGCAGAATGAAGAAGAAGTGTGGACACTCATTCAAAAGTTGCAGCAAGATCATAGTACATCTGATACATTTAGATGGAAAAATGATTCCTTATGGTACAAAGATCACTTATATCTTTGTAATAATTCCCAATTAAAACAAAATATTCTTTTGGAATTGCACACCTCTCCTGTTGGAGGACACTCATGATTTTTAAAAACTTACAACAAGGTGAAGAAAGAATTTTTTTGGGATGCCCTTAAATCTGATATTCAAAAGTTTGTGGCAGAACGTTTGTTTTTCCAGAAAAATAAAGTTGAGACAATTAAGACCTCGGTTCTACTACAAATTTTACCCATTCCAAGTCAACGATGGGAGGGGGTTTCAAAAGATTTTATCACAGGTTTAGCTAAGTCCGAAGGAAAGAGTGTCATCATGGTGGTAGTTGATAGAATTACCAAGTATGCACACTTTTGTGCATTATATCATCCATTTAAAGAAAAATATAGTTTCTGTTGCATTTATGGAAACAATTCAAAAGCTACATGGAAACCCAAAGATTATTGTAAGTGACAAAGATCCCATTTTCACTAGAAAATTTTGGATGGAATTATTTTCTTGTTTGGGTACTCAAATAGTCCATAGCTCATCTTATCATCCTCAATCCAATGGGAAAACTGAGATAGTGGACAAATGTTTGGAAGGATATCTTCGTTGTTTTGTATCTGATAAAAAAACACAATGGGTCAAGTGGTTACCTCTGGATGAATGGTGGTATAACACTTCCTTCCATACTACAACAAAAATTACCCCATTTATTGCACTTTATGGATATCATCCACCATCCGTCACATCATCTTTAAGAGAAAATTCCAAGGTTCAAGCAGTGGAATATCACATCGAGCATCAACAATAAGTTCTCCAACTCTTAAAGGACAACCTAAATTTGGTACAAAATCAAATGAAACAACAGGAAGATCAACATTGCAGTGAGAAAAGTTTTGATGTAGGAAACTGGGTATTTTTACGTCTACAACCATACAAACAAATGTCACTCAAGCAAGCTAAGAAGGATAATATATTATCGCCAAAGTACTATGGTCCTTACAAGGTGTTGCAAAATATTGGTACTATGGCATACAAATTGGAGCTTCCTACTTCTTCTCGAGTGCACCCAATTTTCCATGTTTCGTGGTTAAAGAAGGTTGTAGGAAGGAAAAATTATATTGGAACCTAAAGAAGTCACGGAAACAAGAACTCGACAGCTATGAAATCGATCAATTTTAGAGTATCTCATCAAGTGGAATAACTTAACCACTGAAGATTCCACATGGGAGGATGAGAATTTTATATAAAAGCATCCCGAGCTACTCAAGCATTGAGGACAACACTTTTTTGAAGGAGAGGGGCATGTTAGGTCCTATATTACTAGTATAGTCCCTTATTGTTGTAGAGTATCTCTCTTATTGTTATTTTTGTACCCCTATAGTCCCCATATTGTTATTATTGTGCCCCATAAAACCACACTTTTTCTATTGTTGGCCCTTAGATTATTATTTTTAGGCCCACTAGGATTATATTCTGACCCCATGGACTCTTATATATAGAAAGGAGGTTTTTTCATTTGAATCATTCAAGAATTGTTCATTTATGTAATGTAAAGGAGGTTGCCCCATCGAAGTGGCTGATTTCTAAGGCATTGATCTCTCTTTTATTCTATTTTTGGAGCTGTTTTCATAACAAAAATGCACTAATAAGCCTATACTTTTAGATAAAGCCTTTGATATAAAATTGACTTCTTTTTATCCTTTCAACCATTTTTAGAACAATTTGACAATGAAACAAGTTTTCAAATAAGACAAAGTGTATTAATTTATTCTCCTAACTATGCTTACTCCCTTTAAAAGACTGATTTGATGAAAATGAAGCCTTGTTCGCCCTCTTTGGTAACATTTCAGACTTTTTAGTGGCAAAACAAAGAGACCTAGATACGAACTTAGATGGAGATGGAATGACTTACCCAAGACTCTCAATGAAAATGAGTGACATGACCTATAATATGATTATGACGATGGATGGAATGAGGGAAGCAACATTTCTGACCTAGAACATATGCAGTGACCAAAATTTATTTGAAAAATTACTTGAAAAGGAAATTTTTTTGATGTAGGACTACTAGCAAATAAACTGAAAGAGTATGTTTGATCACTGGACATATTGAATCTAACATTGGTTACAATTGGGGATGGAATCTCCTTCAGGAGGTGTTAAAAACATCGTAGATCAAGTAGCCTTATCCATTTGGAAATGGAGTAAAAAACTGGAAATAAAAAAACTCTGACAAACGTGGGATGATGAAATAAAAGTGGAAATGATTTTGACTCAAAAAAATGACTTGAATCTAACTTAACAACTGATTGAAACTTTTTTTCTTGAAAGAAAAAACATGAGTTGAATGTAGAAGTCTCATGGCCTTCTCCTTGGGCTTCAAACTTCTGCAACAACTTCCTTATTCTTGGACAACAAATAAAAATGATATGTATAATGAAAGTGAACATATTCTTCAATGATCATGTAAGGTAATGTTTGAGGAACCTACCATTGATTGGTCCCTAGAACTTCATGCCCTTCAATATCTTCTAATAAAATGCCTTATTACCTCTGAATGTAGTAATATTATAAGGAACTTTCCATAGATAATAAAATTTACCGTGCTTACCTTTGTCTTCATTTCGGGCATCCCAACGAAGAACAACATCTCCTAGCTTAAAATCATTATCTTTGGTCTTCTTATCATAAATCTTCTTGATTTTATCTTGAAGCTTTGAAGTATGACTGAAAATTGTTGGGTATGTGTTATATTCTTTCCACGAATAGTCGCACGCGCCTCGGAAAATTTATTCATGCCCCACTCAAATTTTTTTGGACCCTATTTTAGGTGGGCGGACCCGCTTATGGTTTTGTGCATGGGTTTACATATGGTTTTGGGGCATGATGAATTTCGGCCCCTGGTATCTTGTAGATTTGGTCAAGGGAAATACGGTTATGTTCTAATCCAAGGTTAATGGATTGTGGTTTATGAATGCTTCGACATTTATATATGTGTGTTTTAACACTAAAATGAATATAATGAAAAATCAAGTTGGTATTCCCGATTTGGTATCTAGGGGAAAAATATCTATGTATATATGTTTTATGCTCTTGCTATTGTTTATTTTATGTTTCTAAGAATTTATTTGCAGATGATTTATATACATGGTTAAAACCTAAATTTGGTATCAAAGTTGTTTTGGCTTCAAGGGGACACCTTCGTTGCTCAGGGGTTGTTTGCTCAGGCCTGTGGTAGAACCTGTTCAGTGGGAGATCTGCAAGATCAATTCTTGCGGTGAAAGAAGATGGAAAGCAGTGGAAAGATAGAGATCGATAAATTTAATGGTCAAAGTTTTGAGTTGTGGAAGCTCAATATGGAGGATTTGCTGGTGGATAAAGATCATTGGATCACAATAGATCCAGGTACTAAACCAATGGAAATGTCAGATGAAGATTGTGTGAAGTTGGATCAGAAGGCAAAGAGCACAATACAGTTATGTATCTCAAATTCGGTATTTTTGAATGTATCTGGGGAATCTACGATGAAGAATTTGTGGGTCAAGTTATGGAATTTGTACCAATCTAAGTCTCTGGTGAATAAATTATTCCTACGGAAAAATATGTATAACCTAAGGATGAAGGATGGAGACTCCATGACAGAGCATCTGAATGCCTTCAATACTATGGTAAGTTAGTTTTCATATGTTGATATTGAAATCTAAGATGAAGATAAGTGCATCAGTTGTTGTGTTCTCTACCAGAATTGTGGGACAGTCTGGTTATTGCAATAGGTAGCAATACAAATACCTTGAATTTTGATGAAATTTTCTGAGCCTTACTGTCGGAGGAAATGAGACGGATAAATATGGAGTGCTAGAATAGATATGCCTTATCTATATGAGGAAATTACCCTAATAAAAACAAAAATAAGTTTTCGAGTGGGAGATCTAAATCTCCAGGAAATCATGTAAAGGTGTGCTGGAAATGTGGAAAGGAAGGACACTTCAAAAAGGACTGCAGATCTACAGCTCCTGAGAAAGGAAAGGGATCTGATGATTCTCCTTCTGCAGAGGTAAAAACCACCTCATATGAAGGAGGGGATGTGTATTTGGCTTCTTCTTCAAATACACATGTAGATCATGAGGCATGGCTGATTGACTTAGGTGAATCCTTTCACTTCACTCCCCATAGGGAGTGTTTCTGTGAGTATGAGAAGTATGATGGAGGTGATGTCTTCTTAGGGGATGATAGGAAGGCCAGAATCGTTGGACGTGGAAAATTCAAGCTGAAGCTGCAAGGTGGAAGGATCAGAACACTTCCTGGTGTTCTTCATATTTCTGCATTAGCTAGAAATCTGATTTATGTAAGCAAGATGGATGATGCAGGTGTAAAAACGGTGTTCAAGAAAGATACCTGCAAGATGGTTTGGAGAGAACTGGTATTAATGCAGGGAGTTCATATTGGAACTTTGTGCAAGCTTCAGGGTGGCACTATTATTCATGGGTGCAACAGTTTTTTGGTTCTTGAAAGTGGATCGGAAAGCCTAGCGGTCTCTGGAGAAAATACCATGCTATGGCATCAAAGGCTTGGAAATATTGGAGAGAAGGGTATTCAGATACTGCATGGTAATGTTATGGTAGAAGGTATGTCTAATTTCTCTATGAATTTCTATTTCTGTGAACATTGTGTATATGGGAAGTAGAATCGGGTGAGTTTTCCTTCTAGTGCTAAGAGGGCGAACAAGATATTAGAGCTTGTGCACAGTGATTTGTTTGGACCTGTGTCAGTTCCATCACTGGGAAAGTATGTGCACTATGTTTCATTCATAGATGACTTCTCAAGGAATACATGGATATATTTCTTGAGGAAGAAACCTGAAGTCTTTGACAGATTTAAATAATTTAAGGCTCTGGTGGAAAACTAGACAGAGAAGAAGATAAAGGGGTTGAGGATAGATAATGGTGGAGAATTCTGCAAGAAGGAATTTGAAGAGTTATGTAAGGAGAGTGGTATAGAATGGAAGAAGACTACTCCATATAGAGCTAAGAAAAATGGAGTTGCAGAAAGAATGAACATAATGTTGATGGAAAAGTCAAGAATCATGCTCAGTGGTACCGAGTTAGGACAGGAATTCTGGGCAGAGGCAGTGGATACTGCATGTTACCTAGTTAACAAATCACCTTCATCGGTGTTGGAGGATAAGACTCCACATGAGGTATGGAATGGTAAGAAACCCTCTCTTTCACATCTCAGGGTATTTGGATGTGATGCATATTTACATGTTCCAAAGGAGAAAAGGACCAAGTTGGATAATAAATCTGAAAGGTGCATCTTTATTGGGTATAAGGATGGTTTAAAATATTACAAGCTTTGGAACCTAGAAACAAGTAAGGTTGTGTACAACTGATATGTGGTGTTTAGAGAGGTGAAATATGTTGTTAAACATTAATTCCTACCAAATTAACCTAAGAAGATAGAGTTTGAGCTAAAGGATAATGAATAAGACTCTACAACAGAACAAGATTTAGAAGAGGAAGAGCCACAAACTACAGCTGTGATAAGATCAGTTCGGGAAAGAAGGCAGCCAGAAAGGTATAGTCCATCTTCTTTCTGCTCAAGTTTTTCTTTAACTATCACTGGTGATGATCCCAAAAATTCTAGGGAGGTAGTGGATTCAGAGGATGGAAAACTCTGGAAGGAGGCCATGGTTGATAAAATTACATCCTTATACAAAAATGAGGCATGGGATTTGGTGGAGTTGTCGAATGGAAGGAAGCCTATTGGGAGAAAATGGGTGTTTAAGAAGAATATGAATATAGAAGGAAAGGTGAAGAAATAAATAGCTCGGTTGGTAGAAAAAGGTTATTCCCAGGTGTCGGAAATTGATTTTTGTGATATTTTTTCTCTTGTTGCCAAGGTTACTTCTATTAGATTACTTTTATTTGTTGTTGTTGCATTTGATTTTGAGGTAGAACAGATGGATGTGAATACAAAATTTCTTCATGGGGATCAGGAAGAGGAGATCTACATGAAGCAACCTGAAGGCTTTGCGGTGAAGGGTAAGAAAGAACTGGTGTGTAGGTTAAGCATGTCTTTGTATGGGTTAAAAAAATCGCCAAGGATGTGGTATCAGAAATTTGATACATATATAAGGGGACTTGGCTTCACCAGAAGTAAAGAGGATCACTATGTGTATTTTAAATTATTTGGGGACTGTGTTATTTATTTGGTCTTGTATGTGGATGATATGTTTTTGGTTGGAAATGACAAAGAAATTATCTAGGATTTGAAGACCCAATTGTTCTCCAAATTCGACATGAATGATCTTGGTCCTGCAAACTATATTTTGGGCATAGAAATTAAGAGAGATCGGGAAAAGAGGAAGCTCTAGTTAAACCATTGGAAGTATGTCAAGACAATATTATAGAGGTTAAATATGCAGGACAGTAAACCCGTGAAGGTTCATATTCCTAAAGGTGTAAAGCTATCTGCTGAACAATGTCCCAAGACACAAGAAGAAGAGGAGGATATGTCTCGTGTTCCATATGCAAGTGTAGTGGGTAGCCTTATGTATGAAATGGTTTGTGTTGGGCTGTATTAATCATGATTAAATGACTAAAACTGTACACATAAATTATCAATCGAGGGACGTATTTTATTTCAAAGACAGTCGCACTGTTTGTGCCGATACATCAAACCAGAAGCAAATACAAATAATGGAAATAGTTTCTGAAGTAAATGCTAGAAAGAAATCACTCATGCAGAAATAAAATGATCTACAAGACTGTGATCACACCTCCATTAATATGTCCTAGTGCGCTACACAACGATTACCCAGCTGGCATCTCTAATCCCACATGTGTAACAACATATAAAAGATTGGAATTGAAGCAGATCTATTATCAACTAATAACAACAGCAACAACACTTCCATTGATACATAAAGAAAATAGAAATATATATATATAAAACTACCTTAACTGCTGCAATCCCTGCTAAAGAGGAGGGCCCTTCCCCCCTAGTAGGGCACATGAAGAGAAAGAACTTAACGGAAACTAAATCAGATGATGCATGTAACAACAACAACATGATAAATTGTATTAATATGATCAAAATTACAGAGCCAAAGTAACACTATTCTCCACTAACCTTTTGACCTCAAGAGTCGAGAACTATATAGTGGTCACATCTCATAAAAACGAGGGATGGATCAGTCATGAGAATCTTATGATTCTCATGTTGATCAAAATAGAGTACATATGGTTACAACCACTTCTTAATAAAAAGTATGGCTCAAAAATTATAGATTACAATCAAAATCGCCTAGAGGCTGTTATCCAGAAATAAAATACGTAATAAATTATACAGCTATCGTGATAATTCACAATTGTAGCGTAACATCTAGAGGACAAGTCAACATCAGAAGTTGACGAGATCTAGTCAGCGGTACAATTGTAACAACAGTTCGTTAGCGGGTCTGTAACAACATGGTGTAACAGCGCCGTGGTGTAACATCTCACTGTAACAAAACACCTTTAACTGCTCATGCACGCCTCGTGCTCAATATATTTTATGCTACGAATAGTATTTGGAAAGACAACAAAAGACCATAGATCTTCTCCAAACATTCATCCTCAGTTAGTCATAAAAATACATGATACATCATAATAATTGATGAAATGGAAAGGTAATGAAAATAAGGTGAACCAACACAAGTTAAGATAGAACGGTAGGAAAAAGAGGGAAATATAGTCCCAATGGTTTTAGTCATGAGGTAAAATAGGGGAAACAAATGTAGGAAATAAGTGCAAAACTGACACCCAAAATCTCCCCCCAACTGAAGCACTTGCATGTCCTCATGCAAAATCTCATCTCTCATGGGAATATCTCTGGTGCAGGTAAGTCAGATCATAAGTGTCGACTGTATCTTCATCTGCAGACCTGTACCCTTGATTTTCCATCAACTGTCGTATCCAGGACTCTGATTCATACTTGTTCAATTCATAATTACTATGATAATCCTCAATTGATAGCCAGATCAAAGGGAATTTGAACCTTAACCCAAGCCAGGAAGCGCCAAGGGTTTGTAATATCTGTGCATATGCTGGTACATGTGTAACAACCACCACAAAATTATGGAATGCAAATGGGTGCCCCTTCAGCAACTTAACACTGATAGCTTCCGTGTGTTTCAAGCACCCAATCAAGGCTCGACTCTTCATCAACGAGAACTGATTGAGACAAAAGTTAACAATCCTTCTTCTGTAAGTGGCAATTGGTTCCCTTATCTCAGGAGTGCTCAAAATTCTTCTAAATTCCCGCTTTAACTCGATGGTCTGTCCTGGTTTTTCCCAGATCCATAATGCCATATTCTCTTCATTAGCATCCATATATTTTGTGGACAAATGCCACTCAATCTGATTCTTCATGAAGGACACAAAAGCTCGCAACTGCAGATCCCCGATATAGGAAAATATCGTCACCACCATTTTCATACTCGCGTGATTATAAATGATATTTTTCAAGAATAACTCACACAACAGGCTTTGTTCGTCAAAATCGGAGGCATGAAATACGTCTAAGAATGTGCGAGTGGAAGAACATAGATAGGGGTTGTCCTCCATAACAACTTTTATCTGGAACAGGAAGTAACGTTCCCATAGAAAAATGGGGTAGGACAGGGAAGGTCGCCTGCACCCCATCAGATTAAGGGCAAGGTCATGAAGTTTTTTCTTATCCATGGTAAGATCCTAAACCTGCTGCTGTAACAACAAAAACTGTTCCTCCTGCTTCTTCATAGCTTCCTTCCTCTTATATTTCTCCCATCCTTTCTTCAACTCTTCTTTTATCCAATTTTCATGTAGAGCATTTATATCCTTCCGATGTTCTTTTAACGAAATCATCCCCTCCCGAAGGGAGATTGCTTCCTGTTTCCACTTCTGCAATTCGGAAATAAACAATATTTTCTCAGAACTCCATCCTAAGAAGGGACCCGATGTTTTTCTGCATTCAATATCAACATTAATAATGGGTGTAAAAACCTCTGTTGAATGGGTCTGCTCCACCTCTGTTGTTGGTTCTTGTGTAACAAAAAATTCATTAGTGGGTTCTTGTGTATCAACCCCTTCGTTTCCTCCTAGAGTGGCCTCTATGTCCATTGTTTTTTTTTTCTGTAACAGTAGTGGCCTCCACAGGTTCTTGTGTATCGGCCTCTAGGTCAATTACTACAAGAGGCTCTACTTTAACTGTTGGTTCTTGTGTAACAACAGTATCCTTAGCAGGTTTTTGTGTAACAACCTCCTGAAGTTCTGTTTATGTTTCCATTGGGCTGGTGTTTTCCCCACAAACCTTATACCCTGCTACTATTATTTCTTGAAAATATGTCGTGCATACAGGTACCAAGATTTCCTTCCCCTCAGATAATCTTTGTTTCAATTCTTCATTTTCCTTTTTTAGATTTTCAAGTTCTAAAAGCAGGACATGAGTTTCGTCTGTACCTGATAAGGAGGGTTCTCTTTCTTCTTCTGATACTTCTGCTTCTGTCTGCTTTCTGGATGTGGGCAAAGGTTCTATGGGCAAGTTAAATTTCACCCTCCCTTTTGGCCGTTTGTCCCCAATTGGTTCGTCAGTGGGTTCTTTCCCAATTTTTACCTTGGTAGACTGAGTATGCATTTTAGCTTCTGCCTGACTTCCTTCCAAAGTCGCGGCATGTTTTCCCCGGCTTGTCCTCGACCTTTTTCACTTGAATTCTTCCCAACTCCTTCGTTGCTGGCTTAGGGCATCCAACAGGATCAATTTTATGAGTCCGTGATTGGTCACGTATACTTCTGAATGTGCTGTTGTCTTCACTTCCACCACCATATGCTTAATGTTCCCAAATAAGTAGAATGGAAGGTTAATCTTTTGCTGGTGCCGAAGGTGATTGAGTAGAGGGAAGTGATAATTGAAAACAATAGTGGATCTTCCCTCACGAGTTTGAGACGAGGATACAAGGCTTCACCAAGGAGGGCGATGGGAGGTGACAGGATTTATGGATTACAGAATCATACCTCACACAACTCTTCATAAATGTCCCGTGATGGAAAGTAATGGGTTCTAAGTACACACACTATTTCCGGTCAGATTTAGTCATTATTGGAGACTGTGCTATTAATTGGATGCATGCGGGGTTGATAATGGTTTATGACTACAGTTTTTTTCAACGATTACAAGAAATATCCTCCCCCCGCTTTAATGGTGACGACCGCCCACGACCGTCACGGGAATATCATTGCTTTTTCCATTTAATCAAAAAATTATAAATGATGACGTTACCTTTTGAATGACATACTTGAAGCGACGTGGAGGGTTTTGAATTGATGACGTACTGTTTGCAGTGATCGTGGTGGTCACACTTGACTGGCACAATTATTGTTGTTATGTGATGAAACATGAGAAATAGTGTTCGTGGCTGTCGACTGTTACATGTGTAACAACCAAGAAAACCTTCAGATTATTCTTCAGAAAACATGATGATTAGGAGAAATAGGTACAAAAATAAAATCAAAAGAATAACATCATCTTGTAAAATGTATCAGGAAGGAGAGATGATGTTTTAGGAAGGGAAAACAAATGTGTGTAACAGTCGCCACATGAGTGGTTTTCATCTGTTACAAATTGTCTGATTGCGCTTCAGAAAGAGGATTTCATAGTCATTTTTTTTTTTAACAGGTGTAACAACTTCCACAAAAGTGGTTTTTAGCTGCTGCACTTATTGGAATTTCAAATTTCAGGCTACACAGGGGAATGTTCCCCTGTTGCAGTAACATGAGGATTAGAGTCTGCGACAATGTTAACAAATGATTCCTTCAAAGCGGGTTGATGATATAACCTTAGACGGTGCCCATTAACCAGTAATGGTGTCTTAGCACTGTCGATGGTGACCAATTGTATAATCCCATTGTCAAAGATCGTGTCTACTTCGTAAGGAAGTAGACATCTGGTGTAGAGCTTGCCTTTGAAATCCTTGAACCTTGAATCATACAAGAGAGCCCAATCTCCTTTCTATAACTTCTTCTTCTTAATAAAACCATCATGCCATCTAGCTCTCTACTGCTGAATGATCTCTATCTGCTGAATAGAAGCCAACCATTTCTCTTCCAACTCATTGAGCTGGTTCAATCTTTGTTTATGTGATGTGCTTAAGTCCAGATTGACCTACAATGCTATTCTTAATGTCTTTATCTCGAACTCTATGGGGAATAAAGGATTCTTACCATACACCAATTCATATGGTGAGAAGCCTGTAGTATTCCTCCATGTTGTTATGTAAGCCCACAACACTTCTGGAAGTTTCTCGGCCCAATTTATTCGGTGGATGGCTATTGTCTTTGTTAAGATTCCCTCAATGGCTTTGTTGGTGTTTTCTACTTGACCATTTTCTTGTGGGTGATAAGGTGAAGTGATCCTATGATGAATTCCATACTTCTCAACCAGATTCTTGATAAAATGAGATGTGAACTGAGGCCCTCCATCTGTCACTATCTCCTTGGGTATTCCAAAGCGAACAAAGATATCTTCAAATAGGAAGTTTGAAACAACATGCTCTGTAGCTCTAAATAGTGCCTTTGATTCGACCCACTTTGCGACATATTTGATTCAGACCAGCATGTATGAATTTTGCTGTGATGAAGGATTAATTGGCCCTACAAAGTCCAGGGCCCATTTCTCAATTGGTTATATCACTATCTGAGGCTGTAACGATATCTCATCTGATTTCAGAGGTTGGCCCATCCTTTGGCAGCTATCACATCCCTTCAAAAACTTCTTGGCATATTGGAATATAGTTGGCCAGTAGTACCTTTTTGAGAGTAATTTATATCTCGTGCTTTTGTCAGAGAAGTGCCCTCCATAAGGTTGCTCATGACAAGATTTCAAGATCTTAAATACCTCATCTTCTCTAACACATCGCCTAATCTGAAAGTCTGGCCCAGTGTGAAAGAGATTGCCCTCTATCCAGGAGTAGGTAGAACTCTGTTGTATAATCTTCATATTTTCCTTGGAAGATAACTGGTGTGGAAATTTTCCTGCAACAAGATGATTGGCTATATCTACATACCATGCTGAGTGAGTAGAGATGGAAGAAAGATATTCATCTAGAAAATAATCCTCAGTGGGAGTGCAGTCATCACTTATGGTTAATCTACAAATAAAATCAACAACTACATTATCCTTTCCGGGTTTATCTAAAATAGTGATATCTAATTATTGTAACAACAATAACCATCGTGTAACTCTACCATTAGTAACAAGTTTTTTCATTAAAAATCGAATTGCAGCATGGTCAATGTGTACAAATACTTGATACCCAGTGATGTAGTGCTGAAGTTTGTTGATAGCATGCACTACTACTAGGAATTCCTTCTCAATCACTATGTAGTTGAGTTCTGCTGGAGTTAAATTCTTGCTGATGTAATAAATGGCATAAGGTTTCTTCTCCTCTAGCTGCCCCAAAACAACACCCAGATCTATGTTAGATGCATCCTTAGCAATATAGAATGGCAATCTCCAGTTTGTTCCTCATAAAATAGGTGTTGCTAATACACTTTTCTTTAACTTCAGAAAGGATTTCTCACACTTTCCTGTCCACACAAATTCTACATCTTTCATGAGCAAAGAAAAGATAGGAGATGCAATCTTTGAAAATTTCTCTATAAATCTCCTATAGTACCTTGCATGTCCCAAGAAACTACATACCTCTTTTGGATTCTTAGGAGTTAGGATTTTCGAGATTACCTCAATTTTTGCAGGATCTACCTTGATTCCATCTACTGAAATGAAATGTCCCAGCAAAATTCCTTTGATCATCATCATGTGGCATTTCTCTGTGCTCAGAACAACATTAGTCCTCCATTCACAACGTTCCAACACCTTTTCCAAATTGACTAATGCTGTCTCAACGAAATCCCCATAGGGTGTAAAATCATCCATAAAGATTTCAATATAGTCATTCAAGAGATCAAAAAAAAAAACCCAATATTTCCCTCTGAAAAGTTTCTGGCACATTACAGAGGCCAAAAGGAAGGACTGTAAGAAAAAGTACCCCACGGGTAAGTGAAGGTTGTCTTGTATTGGTCTTTCGGGGCAATCTGTATTTGATTATAGACATTGAACCCATCCAAGAATGAAAAAAAAAATTTCCTAGAGAGAGTATCCAGGACCTGGTCAATGAATGGTAAAGGGAAATGGTCCTTTTGAGTGGCCTTGTTAAGCTCTCTATAGTCTACACAGACTCTCCACTTGTCGTTATTTTTTGGAACTGTGATAAGTGGAGGCACCCACTGGCTGTCATAAATGGGGTAGATGAAATTAGCATTAAGGAGTTTATGCAATTCTTATTTCACTCTCTCCTTAAGTGCGGGGTTCATTTGGCGTTGCAGTTGTCTAACTGGTTTGAAATCCTCTTTAAGATAAATGCGGTGAGTGCATAGGCCAGGATGGATTCCTTTCATATCAGTATAGTCCCATGAAAATTCCTTTTTTATATTTCTATAAAAGTTGCATCAACAATCTATTTTGTTCAACAGTCAAGTTAGGATTAATGTTTAAACATTTCCCAGGTTCAATTTCAACGAGACTGCTGGTAGTATGTGGAGTAGTTTTCAAATGTTCAATGATTACATTATCTACCTCATCTTCTTCCCCCAAATTTATAATGGAGGCAACAAAGAGTGAAAAGATAAGATTTAGGTTCAAATTCATCCCATCAGGGACTACTCAAATCCATGTGAGGTTTTGCTGGGGGGTAAAGGTTTAGGTTCTGAGTGGCCTGCCCATGTAAGATCACCATAGATCTGGACCTACATCCAATATATGCATCTGAAGTGGATATCCACGGTCTTCCCAAGATTAAAGGATGACCCCCCAGATTGTATTTGGTTTGTAAAATGAGAAAATTAGTCGGATAATTCCAAGAAGCCACAATGATAACCACATCTTCTATCATTCCCTCGAGATTGAAATGGGACCTATCTGCTAATTCAAGCACTTTGGGTGTAGGTATAAGTCCATGAAGTCCTAGGGAGATAAAAAAAAGGTCTTTAGTCATGACATTAATGGCTTCCCCCAAATCAATCAAAGTGTTGGTTATGGGTTGGTCATCAATATAGACAATCACTGTTGGATTCCCTAGGTCATTATATTTAGTCAACAAAGGCTGATCAATCATAATATCGGATAGTTTTCCCATAACATGGATAGTAGCAGGGTCTTTTGGTTTTCTTCAGGCTTTTTGAAACAAAAATCCCTCACCGTCTTAGCATATATAGGTACTTCCTTAAGAGCTTGTAACAACGAAATATGCACATACAAATTTTGTACTTCATTGAGGAACTCAGATTCAAATTGTGAGGCTGGCCCAGTTTCAGTTAATAGTTGAGGGTGCAGGGGATCCTGAATCTTAATAGCTAAGTCATATATCACAGATGCACCAACCTTTCTCGAGTTTGTTGCTGTAGAAAAAATAGATCCTCCTGAGCTGGCTGCTATAGGTGTAACAACAAGTGATGTATCAGCTGTTACATGTGTAACAACTGTCTCAGAATCAACCGTA
The DNA here is from genome assembly GCA_034641835.2 of Pinus albicaulis. Classification (NCBI taxonomy): domain Eukaryota; kingdom Viridiplantae; phylum Streptophyta; class Pinopsida; order Pinales; family Pinaceae; genus Pinus; species Pinus albicaulis. Next base: position 1,637,313,588 of record CM076580.1, read on the forward strand.
TCCTTTCTAGGTGGCTTACATTCTTCATTGGTGGTAATGGGGGTATGTTCATGTCTAATTATTTTCCCCGACCAAAGATGAACCTCATTGAGTCCAATGGGAGTAATAAGATAAGTTTGGAAGGTGACCAGAGCATCTATGATCTGGGCTGCCTTATAATTTGGATTGGGGTTAGGTTGCATAGGTAATTGGGGTCGGAAAAAAGGTGTAGGATTTTGAAGAGAAGGCAGTTGTAATTGCTGCTTCATTGGTATTGCAGGGGGTACTGGACCTTGGCCGTTACCTCTCCCATTCTGGATCTAAGGATGAGTTTGTGATGGAGGATATTGCATTGGTGGAGGGGAAGGCCACTAGTTCCATGATGAAGGAAATTGTGTTGAGGAAGGAGTAGGATACTGATATAAATATTGCTGACTATTATAAACATTATTCCAAGGATAAAAAGAGGAAAAATATGGAGGCATACCTGTAGGTCATGGCTGGCATGTCCTCGTTGATTCGATGAAGTAGGAAGACTGGACATCCTCGCTTGATTCTTGAAGTATGACCTTTAGTCTGGGAAATTCAGGACATTGATTCGTAGAATGTGCCAATTCACAAATGTTGCACAGGCTAACGCTACTCAGTCCACATTCTCTTTCCAAATGTTTCTTTTTGCGTTGGGGATAGAATATTTCTAAGGCTTCTTCAACTTCTTCTTGTGCTTCCTTAGCTTGTATCATAGTGATATAGGTATAGAGAGTTCTAAGGAGGCCGATTTTAAAATCTTCAAATAGATTTCCGATCTTTGCTCTGGTTACTCCTCCACTTGTGGACTTCTGTATTCAGACTAAAGGGTCCCGAACTAAACTTCTCCCTTTGACCAAACCTCTTGAGCTCCGCAGGAAAAGCTTCATTATTTCTTCAAGTGGTTCTTGCAATATGTCTCCTTTTCCCAACAGATTCAAATGCTCCAGAAATTCATCTTTTATACCTCTTAAGAATATTGGTTTCAGAATTTCCGGGCTAAGTTACTGAAATTAAACATTTGTAAATTGTAATGGAATCACTCCATATAGTCTTCCAAGATCTCCTCCTCCTTTTGTGCAATTCTGAAGATATCTTCCTTCAAATACCTGGTTCGACAGTAATCCTGATACTTAAAGAGAAAGGCCTCCCTTATGTCATTCCGGGTTCGAATCGTGCTAGTACCCAATCTCATGAAACATCTTAATGCTGCTCCTTTCAGAGTAGCATGAAACAATTTCAACTTCTGGGCGTGTGAAGTGTAGTCATATCCTCTACACAGCACGTCGAATTTGAACAAAAAAATATCAGTATCTTCAATAGCCATCCCTTGAAAGGATGGTTGGGATGACAATGGAATTATTTTCATAGGAGCCTAATATCGTGTTACTACTATTGGGAATTCAAAAGTAACAGAGCTATTTGTCTTGACATTCTCGTCCCCCATGGCTAATTCTTCCTGATGGGATGAACTGTCCTTGGAGTATGCAGGAGATTGATAAATAAAAGGATCAGGCTATTCCAAGACCAGTTGTTTGAATTCACTACCAACGTCCAAATGATGATCAATTAAATGTTGTTCCTTAGGTCCCTGATGCTCCCCACTGGTCTCCCCTTGTCCTTCGATTCTCATATCCTAATCAATGATTTTCCACTGATGTTTTAGATCTGGAGTCTTGATATCAAGAGTGGATATGATGTTCGAAGGGTGGTGAGGCCCAGAAAGGGAAGGCATCGATGCCTCAAGATTTGATATAGTAGTATCTTTCTGTGGTCCTGTCTTCCTATTATCTTTGTATGAAGTAGACTGTTCCTTTTCTTCCCTTGAGATCAGATCTCCAAAGAATGTATTTATTCCCAAGTCTGTACTCTTGTTTTCCTTCTTACGACCCGTCTTTCCTGTAGTTAGTAGAGTGGGGGGTGTTTTTAGATTTTTCTATTGTCCTACTGGCAAACATGGACCCTATGTGTATTAATTCATCCTACAAGTGCTTCAGTTTCTACAATGGTGAGCCCGCAATGGTACGTTAGAGCAATGCGTAGGTTCTTACCTCTCATCTTACCGCCCAACAACTGTATAGCTGAAGACACCCTAAAGAAAACACCCGAAAATTCACACTTCTAAGTGTCCTAGCGAGACATTGGTGAGCCCACTCAAGTATGTTAGAGCGATGCACAGGTTCTTACCTCTCGTCTTACCGCCCGACAATTGTGCTGTTGGAGACACGCTAAAAAACCACATGTAAATTGCACCTCTAAGTGCCCCAGTGTAGCATTGGTGAGTCCACTCAGGTATGTTAGAGTGATTCATAGGTTCTTACCTCTCGTCTTACCGCCCAACAATTGCAGACTGGGTACACTCTATCTTCTAAAAAACAACTCTGGTTGATTGAATTGTCACTGCCATCCCCGTCAACAGCGCCAAAATGTTGGGCTGTATTAATCACGGTTAAATGAGTAAAAAAATACACATAAATTATCAATCAAGGGACATCTTTTATTTCAATGATAGCCGCACTGTCTGTGATGATACATCAAACCAGAAGCAAATCCAAATAACGGAAATTTTTGTTGAAGTAAATGCTTGAAAGAAATCACTCATGCATAAATAAAATGATCTACAAGACTGTGATCACACCTCAATTAATCTGTCCTAGCACACCACACAATAATTACCCAGCTGGTATCTCTAATCGCACATGTGAAACAACATATAAAATAATGGAATTGAAGTAGATCTGTTCTCAGCTAATAACAATAGTAACAACACTTCCACTGATACATAAAGAAAATAGAAATATATATATACAGCTACCTTAACCGCTGCAATCCCTGCAAAGAGGAGGGCCCTTCCTCCCTAGCAGGGCGCGGAAAGAAAAAGAACTTAACAGAAACTAAATCAGATGATGCATGTAATAGTAACAACATGATAACATGTATTAATATGATAAAAATTACAGAGCGAAAGTGACACTGTTCTCCACTAACCTTTCGACCTCAAGGGTTGAGAACTATATAGTGGTTACATCTTAGAAAAACGAGGGATGGATCAGTCATGAGAATATTATGATTCTCATGCTGATCAAAATATAATACATATGGTTACAACCACTTCTTAATAAAAAGACTGACTGAAAATTATAGATTAAAATCAAAACTGCCTAGAGGCTGTTATCCAAAAATACAATACGTAATAACTTATACAACTATCGTGATAAGTCACAACTGTAGCGTAACAACTAGAGGATAGGTCAAAATCAGAAGCTGACGAGATCCAATCAGTGGTACAACTGTAACAACAGTTCGTGAATGGGTCTGTAACAGCACGGTGTAACAACTCACTGTAATAGAACACCTTTAACTGCTCCTGTACGCCTCATGCTCGAGATCTTTTGTGCTACAAATAACATTTGGAAAGATAACAAAATATCATAGATCTGTTGGGTATGTGTTATATTATTTCCATGACAAGTCACGCGCGGGGGGGCGAAAGTACTCCGTGTACGTTGCAGCGGGCGTAGCAGGGGGCCGGCAGCCTCCCTTGTATGGGGTGCAGGGAAGTACCCCGGGAAAATTTTTTTGGACCCTATTTTTCGGTGGGCGGACACGCCCATGGTTTTGTGCATGGGTTTGCACATGGTTTTGGGGCATGATGGTTTTCAGCCCCTGGTATTTTGTAGATCCGGTCAAGGGAACTACGATTATGTTCTAATCTAGGGTTAATGGATTGGGGTTTATGTATGCTTCGGAATGTATTTATATGTGTTGTAACACTAAAAGGAATATAATGAAAAATCAAGCTGGTCGTCCCGATTTTGGATCCAGGGGAAAATATCTGTGTATATTTGTTTTATATTTTATGCTCTCGCTATTGTTTATTTTCTATTTTTAAGATTTGTTTGCAGATAATTTCTGTACACGGTTAAAACCTACATTTGGTATCGAAGCTGTTTCGGCTTCAAGGGGATGCCTTTGCTGCTGAGGGGATTTTTTGCTCGGGCCTATGGTAGACCCTGTTCAGTGGGAGATCTACGGGATCGATCCTTGTGGTGAAAGAAGATGGCGAGAAGTGGAAAGATAGAGATTGATAAATTTAATGGTCAGAGTTTTGAGTTGTGGAAGCTCAAGATGGAGGATCTACTGGTGGATAAAGACCAGTGGATCGCGGTAGATCCAGGTACTAAACCAACGAAAATGTTAGATGAAGATTGGAAAAAGTTGGATCGGAAGGTGAAGAGCACAATACGGTTGTGTGTCTTAGATTTGGTATTGTTGAATGTATCTAGGGAAGATATGACGCAGAATTTGTGGGACAAACTTGGGACTTTGTACCAATCTAAGTCTCTGGTGAATAAATTGTTCCTATGGAAAAAACTGTATAACTTGAGGATGAAGAATGGAGACTCGGTGATAGAGCATCTGAATGCCTTCAATGCTGTGGTAAGTCAACTTTAATCTGTTGATATTAAAATATAAAATGAAGATAAGTGCACCAGTTTGTTTTGTTCTCTACCAGATTTGTGGGACAGTCTGGTTATTGCAATAGGTAGCAATACAACTACCTTGAATTTTGATGACATTGTCTCAGCCTTGCTGTCAGAGGAAATGAGGCGGAGAGATATGGAGGGTCAGAATGGAGATGCCTTATCTGTACGAGGAAGGTCCCAGAACAGAAACAAGAATAAGCTTTCGAGTGGGAGATCTAAATCTAGAGGGAGATCTAAATCTCCTGGAAAGTTTGTAAAGGTGTGCTGGAAATGCGGAAAGGAAGGGCACTACAAAAAGGACTGCAGATCTAAAGCTCCTGAGAAAGGAAAGGGATCTGATGATGCTCCTTCTGCAGAGGCAAAAACCACCTCGGATGAAGGTGGATATGTGTATTTGGCTTCTTCTTCAAATACACATGTAGATCATGAGTCATGGTTGATTGACTCGGTGCATCCTTTCACTTCACTCCCCATAGGGAGTGGTTCTGCGAGTATGAGAAATATGATGGCGATGATGTCTTCTTAGGTGATGATAGGAAGGCTAGAATCATCAGACATGGAAAATTCAAGCTGAAGCTGCAAGGTGGAAGGATTAGAACGCTTCTTAATGTTCTGCACATTCCTGCATTGGCTAGAAATATGATTTTTGTAAGCAAGATGGATGATGCAGGTGTAAAATAGTGTTCGAGAAAGATACCTGTAAGATGGTTCGGGGAGAACTGCTATTAATGCAGGGAGTTTGGATTGGAAATATGTACAAGCTTCAGGGCAGCACTGCTATTGATGGGTGCAACAGTTCTGTGGTTCCTGAAAGTGGAGCGGAAAGCCTAGCGGTCTCTAGAGAAAAGACCATGCTATGGCATCAAAGGCTTGGACATATTGGAGAAAAGGGCCTTCGGATACTGCATGGAAATGGTATGGTAGAAGGTATGTCTAATAGCTCTTTAGATTTTGATTTCTGTGAACATTGTGTATATGGGAAGCAGAATCGGGTGAGTTTTCGTTCTGGTGCTAAGAGGGCGAACAAGATATTAGAGCCTGTGCACAGTGATGTGTTTGGATGTATATCGGTTCCATCACTGGGTAAGTCTCTATACTATGTCTAATTCATAGATGACTTCTCAAGAAATACATGAATATATTTCTTGAGGAAGAAATTTGAAGTCTTTGACAGATTTAAAGAATTTAAGGCTCTGGTGGAAAACCAGACAGAGAAGAAGATAAAGGTGCCGAGGACAGATAATGGTGGGGAGTTCTACAAGAAGGAATTTGAAGAGTTCTGTAAGAAGTGTGGTATAGCACGAAAGACGACTACTCCATACACACCTCAACAAAATGGAGTTGCAGAAAGAATGAACAGAACACTGATGGAAAAGGCAAGAACCATGCTCAGTGGTACCGGGTTAGGATAAGAATTCTTGGCAGAGGCAGTGGAGTGTTGTGAAACCAGCTCCAAAAAGAGAAGAAAAGAGATATCAACGCCTTAGAAATAAGCCACTTCGAGGGGGAAACCTCCAATACATTACATGAATGAACAATTCTTGGATGATACAATTTACAAAACCTCCTTTCTATATATAGGAGTCCATGGGGCCATAATGTAATCCTAGTGGGCCACAATGTAATCCTAGCCGACCTAACAATAATAATTTAAGGGCACAATAATAAAAAAATGGGGGTTTACACTAACAATAATAAGGGACTATACTAGTGATATAGGGACCTAACATGCCCCTCTCCTTCAAAAAAGTGTTGTACTCAATGCTTGAGTAACTCCGGGTGCTTTTGTATAAAATTCTCATCCTCCCATGTAGAATCTTCAGTGGGTAAGTTCTTCCACTTGATGAGATACTCTGAAATTGATCGATTCCGTAGCTGTCGAGTTCTTGTTTCCATGACCGCTTCAGGTTCCAATATGATTTTTCCTTCCTCATCAAGTTCTGGCAATATTGTTTGAACCGGAAGATTTTCACCTATAACCTTCTTTAAGCATGAAACATGGAAAACTGGATGTACTCACGAAGAAGCAGGAAGCTCCAATTTGTATGCCATAGAACCAATCTTTTGCAACACCTTGTAAGGACCATATTACTTTGGTGATAATTTATTATCCTTCTTAGCTTGCTTGAGGGACATTTGTTTATATGGTTGTAGCCGTAAAAATACCCAATCTCCTACATCAAAACTTCTCGCGCTGCGATGTTGATCTGCCTGTTGTTTCATTCGATTTTGTGCCAAATTCAGGTTATCCTTTAAGAGTTGGAGAACTTCTTGCTGATGCTCGATGTGATCTTCCACCGCTTGAACCTTCGAATTTTCTCTTAAAGATGATGTGATGGATGGTGGATAGTATCCATAAAGTGCCATAAATGGGGTCATTTTTGCTGCAGTATGGAAGGAAGTGTTATACCACCATTCAGCGAGAGGTAACCACTTGACCCATTGTGTTTTTTTATCAGATACAAAACAACGAATATATCCTAACAAAAATTTCCAGTAAAAATGGGATCTCTGTCGCTCACAATAACCCTTGGGCTTCCATGTAGCTTTTCAATTCTGTCCATAAATGTAGTAGCAATTGTACTTGCTTTAAATGGATGAGATAATGCACAAAAGTGTGCATACTTGGTAAGTCTATCAACTACCACCATGATGACACTCTTTCCTTCGGACTTAGGTAAACCTGTGATTAAATCCATTGAAATCTCCTCCCAACGTTGACTTGGAATGGATAAAGGTTGTAGAAGTCCCGGGGTCTTAATTGTCTCAACTTTATTCTGCTGGAAAACCAAACATTCCGTCACAAACTTTTGAATATCAGATTTAAGGCCATCCCAAAAAAATTCTTTCTTCACCTTGTGGTAAGTTTTCAAAAATCCCGAGTGTCCTCCTAAAGGAGAAGTGTGCAATTCCAGAAGAATATTTTGTTTTAGTTGAGAATTCTTACAAAGATATAAGCGATCTTTGTACCATAAGGAATAATTTTTCCAACTAAATGCATCAGATGTACTAGGATCTTGCTGCAAATTTTGAATGAGTGTCCATACATTTTTTTCCTTCTTCCATTCATCTCTTGCTTCGGTTATCCAATTTGGTTGGATAATAGAAATGGCACAAAGCAATGCTTCCACCTCTTCATTCTTTCTTGCGAGTGCATCTGCAACAACATTAAGCTTTCCTTTTTTGTAGATTATTTCAAAGTCATAACCCAACATCTTTGTGACCCATTTTTGCTGCTCTTCTGAAGATAGTCTTTGTTCCAAAAAGTGTTTAAGACTATCATGATCAGTTTTTACCTTCAAGTGTCTTCCCATTAGGTAAGTTCGCCATTTCTTTAGTGCATGTAGTATTGCTAACATTTCCTTCTCATAAATAGGTTTCTGTAAATACTTTCCTTTGATTGGACGACTTTCAAAAGAAATGGGTCTTCCTTCCTGCATTAAAACCACACCAATTCCATTTCTTGAGGCATCACATTCCACAATAAAGGTTTTTGTGAAGTCTGGCATAGCTAAGACCGGTGCTAGGCACATTGCCTCTTTAAGACGTTCAAAGGCCTTAGTTGCTTCAGGAGTCCATGAAAATGCATCTTTCTTCAATAATGTTGTTAGAGGTGCTGCTATTCTCCCATAATTCTAACAAACTTGCGATAATACCCTGTTAACCCGAGAAATCCTCGCAACTTCTTTATGGTTGTGGGGACTTTCCATTCCTTAATGGCTTTAATTTTGTTAGGGTCTACTTTAACAACCTCGTGAGATACAATATGACCCAAATATTCCACCTCTTGTACTCCAAAGAAACATTTGGATTTTTTTGCATATAATTGTTTCTCCTGCAATAGTTTGAGCACCCTTTCAACATGTTCAACATGATCCTTCCAAGACCTGCTGTAGATTAGTATATCATCAAAAAATACTAGCACAAATTTTCTAAGGAAGGGTTTGAAAATGGAATTCATCAACCCTTTAAATGTAGAAGGTGCATTGGTAAGGCCAAAAGGCATGACCAAAAATTCATAATGACCTTCATGAGTTTGAAATGCTGTTTTTGGAATATCTTCGGTCTTCATTCTAATTTGATGATATCCTGAACGAAGATCCAACTTGGTAAAATAAATTGCTCCATGTAATTCATCCAATAATTCATCAATCACAGGAATGGGAAATTTATCTTTAATGGTGAGCTTATGGAGCTCCCTATAATCCAGACACATTCGCCATGATCCATCCTTCTTGTGTACCAATACTACAGGAGCAGAGAAAGAACTTTGACTAGGTTGAATTATACTCGCCTCTAACATTTTTACAATCATACGTTCAATTTCGCTCTTTTGGACGTAAGGATTTCTATAAGGCCTGATGTTTGGAGGAACACTTCCTGGAATCAAATGAATAGCATGATCATGATCATGAATAGCTGGGATTCCTTTGGGAGTTTCAAACACCTTGGAATGATTGTCCAAGACTTGCTGGAGATCTGCAGGAATAGATGATTTTGATGTTGGAACTTCTAGTGAGCATAATTGTGCAATTACGCCTCGTTGTTATTTCTTTAGAAGCTTTGTCATGAAATTAGAGCTTATTATCCTTCCTGGCTTCCCTGCTATACCTTGTAATTCAACTTCCTTTCCTTCTGAAAAAATTTCAAGAAAAGTTCTTGAAAATTAAAAGCTACCGTCCCCAAGGATTGTAACCATTGTACTCCTAGTACAACATCAGCACCTCCGATAGGAATCGAAAGCATTGGACTAGTCAATACATATTCCCCCATGGTTAGCTTGATATTATGGCATTTCCTAGAGAAATTTATAGTTCCTCCATTTGCAGCCATCACTTGACATTCTGGTGCTGGGTATAGGAAACAATTTAATTCCTTGGCTACCTTACAATGAATAAAATTATGGGTGCTACCTGAATCAATCAACACTATTACATTTTTCTTCTTGATCTGTCCTTCTATCTTGAGAGTTTGAGGAGTGGTAATTATTGCCAGTGCATTACACGATATGGTCGGATTCATTTCTTCCTATTCTAGGGCTGGTTCCTGGTGTATATCCTCTTCTTGTTCATTTTCTTCTTCTTCTTCACAATCTATGTAAAATAATTTTTTTTCAGCACACTTATGACCTTTAGTGTATTTGCTATCACAACTGTAGCAAAGCCCTTTTGCTCTTTTTTCTTCTAATTTTTGTGGTGTCAACCTTGTAGGTTGTGGAAATCTAGGCGTAGCAACACTTCCTTCTTTATAGAATTGAGTGGTAGGCTTCCTTGTCGCCATAATTTTACATTCAACTTTTCTCGCCAACCTGAATGCCTTCTCCAATGAATCAGGTTCCAAAACGCGAACTTCATGTTGGATGTTATCCTTTAAAGTGCCTAGGAAGAGATCAATCCTGTGTTCCTCTGTAAGATCAGTTACCCTTATATTCAATTTTCGGAAGTCCTCAATGTGCTGCCCCACTAAACCCTTTTGTTTGAGATTTATCAATTGGGTAAAGAAGGTGTTGCTCTTTGTATCCTCATAATGTGCTATCATTTCCTCCGTAAAAATTGACCAAGTGACAATTTTTTTACGGGAGTAAAGCCATTGATACCATACAAATGTATTTTGTTTTAAATGTAAAGTTGCAATGCGTACCTTTTGTGTGTTTTGCACGTTATGGAGATCAAAATATTGCTCCATCTGTAGTATCCATGTTACAGGATCCTTTCCATCAAACTTCCTCATATCCATTTTTGGAATATGGTGGTTCTTCCCGCCAACATTATAGTTTATGAAATCACGATTAACATTTATTTTGTTCTCATCATGAGGTTATTCTACTATCTTTTCACCATTAGGAAACGTTTCTTGTATCAACTTTGTCAAACCTTCCATGTCTGCTTTTAGAACATTCTTCATGTTTTCCATTTTCTCATCGATCTTAGCTTCCATGTCATCCATCTTAGATTCCATGCCAGCCTCCATGCCATCTATCTTAGATTTCATGCCATCTATCTTAGATTCCACGCCTTTCTTCAAACCATCCATCTTAGTTTCCATCTCATTTTTTTTTGCTCTTTGCGAGAGCGAAATTTGTTGCACTTGCTCTTGTAATTTTGATATGTCATGTTGCCATTCTTCGTCTTCATGAGTCATAGTAGAGCTTTCCAAAGGCTTAATGGGTGTTGAATTCTTTTTAGGGGCCATTTTATAATCCAATACTGATATATATTCTACAATATTCCCTTGCAATCAATTCAACTTGATTCTTCAAACAAGACTTATGCAATTCGGAAAAAAAATTACACACCTTTTACTTGCTTTTGAGGAGCTCGATATTGAAATTGGATTATCTATGTGATTGCGTCTCTTCAATATCTGAAATTCAGCACTGAAGTCGCCCTCTAAATTCTCTTTTGAATGCCACAGGTCTAACTTGATTTGGATTCTCCAAGACAAAGTTATGTCCAATCTCCCACAATGACCTAATTATGGACTGGTTCAGTATAGAGAACTTGTACGGCTTTCCACGTGTCCCTGTTTTTTCCTTTGCTTCTGAAATTGATAGCCAAGAAACTACAGTCTATTTACTTGCGACCACTTTTTACGGCACTCCAATCTGATGCTCAGAGAGAGAGTTATTGAAATTTTCTCACAATCACCTCTTTGAGATGAAATTCGGGAGCCTGAAAAAGCACTACCTTCCACAGATCATATCTCCAAAAATAGTGCGAACCAAGCTCTGAAATTTTTTGACGAGTTTCCTTAGGATTTCAGCTTCGCACCATAAAAATTTCAGATTCTGAACCTCAGTAGAAAAAACGTTATAGCGCAAATTCCACGATGACCTGTTTAGGAGCTTGAAAAAATACCTAACTTACACATATCATATCTCCGAAAATATTGCGAACCAAGCTCTGAAAGTTTTAGAAAATCTTCCTCAGGATTTCAGCTTCGCACCCTAAAAATTTCAGCTTCTGAAACTTCGTAGAATAAAATTTATAGCAAAAATTCCACGATGACCTGTTTGGAGCAGCGAAACCCTAGAATCCAAAGCTATGATACCAAATGTTGTGAAACCAGCTCCAAAAAGAGAAGAAAAGAGATATCAACGCCTTAGAAATAAGCCACTTCGAGGGGGAAACCTCCAATACATTACATGAATGAAAAATTCTTGGATGATACAATTTACAAAACCTCCTTTCTATATGTAGGAGTCCATGGGGCCATAATGTAATCCTGGTGGGCCACAATGTAATCCTAGCCGACCTAACAATAATAATTTAAGGGCACAATAATAAAAAAATGGGGGTTTACACTAACAATAATAAGGGACTATACTAGTGATATAGGGACCTAACATGGAAACTGCATGTTACTTGGTTAACAGATCACCTTCATCAGCGTTGGAGCATAAGACTCCACATGAGGTATGGACTAGTAAGAAACCCTCTCTTTCACATATGAGGGTATTTGGATGTGATGCATATGTAAATGTTCCAAAGGAGAAAAGCAGAAAGTTGGATAATAAATCTGAAAGGTGCATCTTTATTGGGTATAAGGATGGTTTAAAGGGTTACAAGCTTTGGAACCCGAAAAAAAGGAAGGTTGTGTACAAGCGAGATGTGGTGTTTAGAGAGGTGAAATATGTTGTTAAACGAAGTCCTACCAAAGAACCTGAGAAGATAGAGTTTGAGCTAAAGGAGGATGGATCAAACTCTACAACAGAAGAAGACTCAGAAGAGGAAGAGCCACAAACTCCAACTGTGAGAAGATCAGTTCGGGAAAGAAGACAACTAGAAAGGTATAGTCCATCTGCTTTCTTTTCAAATTTTGCTTCAACTATAACTGATGATGATCCCATAACCATCAGGAAGGTAGTAGATTCAGAGGATGGAAAACTCTGAAAGGAGGCCATGGTTGATGAAATGGCATCCTTACATAAAAATGAGGCATGGGATCTGGTGTAGTTGTCGGCTAGAAGGAAGCCCATCGGGAGCAAATGGGTGTTTAAGAAGAAGATGAATGTAGAAGGCAAGGTGGAGAAATGCAAAGTTCGGTTGGTAGAAAAAGGTTATTCCCAGGTGCCGCGAATTGATTTTGGTGATATTTTTTTATTCTGTTGCCAAAGTTACTTCTATTAAGTTACTTTTATTTATTTGTTGTTATTTGATTTTTGAGGTAAAACGAGATGGATGTGAGAAGATAGAATTTCTTCATGAGGATACGGAAGAAGTCACGAAACCAGCACAAATTCTTGTGGTGAAGGGGAAAGAATTGGTATGAAGGTTAAAGAAGTCTACGTATGGGTTAAAAAAATCACCAAAGATGTGGTATCATAAATTTTATACCTATATGCGGGGACTTGGCTTCATGACGGAGGAGAGATCTTTGTGTTTATTTTACGGTAATTGGTAGTAAGTGTTCTACATTTACATTATCTTGTATGTGGATGATATGTTGTTGATTGGAAATGAAAAAGTGTCAAGATTTGAGAACCAAACTGTTCTTAAATTGTATGAAGAAGGATCTTTGATATTTGTCAAATATGTTTGGGCATGGAAATTAAGAGATAGACGAGAGCTCTAGTTCATTGAAGTGTTGAGACTATATTGCAGAGGTTCAATATGCAGGATAGTAAACCAGTGAATGTTCTGATTCTTGTAGGTGTAAAGATGTCTACTGAACAGTGTCCTAAGGCACAAGAAGAAGAGGAGGATATGTCCCATGTTCCATATGCAAGTGCACTGGGTAGCCTGATGTATGAAATGGTCTGTAATAGACCAGACATTGCACATGCAGTGGGAGTATTGAGCAGATTTATGTCAAAACTAGGGAAGGAGCATTGGACAGTAGTGAAGCGAGTTTTCAGATATTTGCGTGGCACTAGTAATTATGGCTTGTGCTACTAAGGAAGACTAGGATTGGAAAGAGTGTTGGACATTCGTGGTTTTGTTGATGTAGACTGGGCTGGAGATCTGGACCAAAGAGGATCTACAAGTGGGTATGTGTTTAGCCTATTTGGAGTTGCAGTCAGTTGGATGAGTAAAAGATAGTCTGTAGTGGTTCTTTCAACTACAGAGGTAGAATACCTGGTAGCCAGTCATGCAAGCAAGGAAGCAATTTGGTTGTAGAGATTGTGTTCAAGTATGGGGTTGGTGCAGCAAGCTATAAGGATAGACTATGATAGCCAAAGTGAAATTTTCTTAGCTAAGAACCCTGCTTATCATTCAAAGACAAAGCACATTGATGTTCAATATCACTTTGTGAGAGATATGGTTGAGGCTAAAAGGGTGTTGCTGTAAAGGTGGACACTTTGAAGAATGTTGCAGATGCATTGACGAAGTCAATGAGCACTCAAAAGTTCTCTTGGTTTAGAGAAACAATGGGTGTTGTGGATTTGGGCTAATGACTAAGCTCTCCTATGGCTTACTGCGGAAAGAAAACAACAGGTGGGAGAATGTTGGGTATGTGTTATATTCTTTCCACGACTAGTCACGCGTGGGGGGAACACAGGGGGGTGGGCAGGTCCCCCTGTTCGGGGCAATGCCCTGGGAAATTTTTTTTGGACCCTATTTTTCGGTGGACGAACCTGCCCATGGTTTTGTGCATGGCCTTGCACATTGTTTTGGGGCATGATGGTTTTCGATCCCTGGTATTTTGTAGATCTGGTCAAGGGAACTACGGTTATGTTCTAATCTAGGGTTAATGGATTGGGGTTTATGTATGCTTCGGCATGTATATATATGTGTTGTAATACTAAAAGGAATATAATGAAAAATCAAGCTAGTCATCCTGATTTGGGATCCAAGGAAAATCTCTGTGTATATCTATTTTATGTTTTATGCTCTCACTATTGTTTATTTTCTCTTTTTAAGATTCGTTTGCAGATAATTTCTGTACAGGGTTAAAACCTACAAGATCTTCTCCAAACATTCTTCCTCAGTTAGTCATAAAAAGACACAATACATCATAATAATTGATAAAATGACAAGGTAATGAAAATAAGGTGAAACAACACAAGTTAAGATAGAATGGTAGGAAAAAGAGGCAAAGATAGTCCCAATGGTTATAGTGATGAGGTAAAATAGGGGAAACAAATGTATGAAATAAGTGAAAAATTGGCACCCAATAGTTTGTACTAGACCAAACATTTTACATGCCATGGGAGTATTGTGCAGATTTATGTCAAAACCAGGGAAGGAGCATTGGAAAACACTGAAGCAGGTTTTCAGATATTTGCGTGGCACTAATGATTATGGTTTTTGCTACCAGGGAAGACCAGGATTAATGGACAGAGTTTTGGACATCCATGGTTTTTTTGATGCAGACTGGGCTGGAGATCTAGACCAAAGAATATCTACAAGTGGGTATGTGTTTAGCCTATTTTGAGGTGCAGTCAGCTGGATGAGTAAAAGATAGTCTGTATTGGCTCTTTCAACTACAGAGGTAGAATACATGGAAACCACTCATGCAAGAAAAGAAGCAATTTGGTTGCAGAGATTGTGTTTAAGTATGGGGTTGGTGTAGAGAGCTATAAGGATAGACTGTGATAGACAAAGTGCAATTTTCTTAGCTAAGAACCATGCTTATCATTCAAAGACAAAGCACATTTATGTTCAATATAACTTTGTGAGAGATATGGTTGGATAAAAAGGTGTTTCTGGTAAAGGTGGAAACTTTGAAGAATGTTTCAAATGCATTAATGACGAAGTCTGTGAGCACTCAGAAGTTCTCTTGGTGTAGAGAAACAATGGGTGCTGCAGAGCTTAACTAATGACTAAGCTCTCTTGTGGCCCCCTGCGGAAGGAAAACAACAAGTGGGATAATGTTGGGTATGCGTTATATTATTTCCATGAATAGTCGCACATGTGGGAGGGGGGGGGGGGTCACAGGGGGGGTGATATGCCCCCCTCTTCGTTTCACCGGGTGCAATGGAGGGGTCACAGGGGGGGAAATATGCCCCCCTATTTGTTTCATCGAGCGCAGTGGAGGGATCACGGGGGGGTAGTAGCCCCCCTGTCCAGGGTTTGCAGGGGGCGGATATCCCCCTGCACGGGGTCTGGGGAAGCACCTCGGGAAAACAAAATTGGACCCTATTTTAGGTGGGCGGACTCGCCTATGGTCTTGGGGCATGATGGTTTTTGGCCCCTTGTATTTTTTAGATCTGATTAAGGGAACTATGGTTATGTTCTTATCCAAGGTTAATGGATTCAGGTTTATGAATGCTTCAGCATGTATATATGTGTGTTGTAACACTAAAAGGAATATAATGAAAAATCAATCTGGTAGTCCTGATTTGGGATCCAAGGGAAAAATCTCTGTGTATATCTGTTTTATGTTTTATGCTCCCGCTATTGTTGTTGTTGTTGTTGTTTTTTTTAATCTATTTTTAATAATTCGTTTGAAGATAAGTTCTGTACAGGGTTAAAACCTACAAAAAATTCATCTATTTACTACTGTAGATGGATCATTTGGCTGATGCTTCATTGGATATCATTTGGTTCATTGTCGATCTCTTGCAGAATTTTTATCATTGGTACGTCTAAAGAAGTAGGGAATACTGTGTCAACAACATACACAAGCTGGAAAGGTGACATGCTGATTTATCTCTTCGTGATAACTATGTATGCCCATAGAGCATTGGTTAGCTTTTTGTGCCAGTTTCTCTTGTTCTCTTGCAACATCTTCTTGATTATGTTCACTAAAGATTTATTTGACGATTCAACCAACCCATTGCCTTGAGGATAATATGTTGTATAATGAACAAGCCTAATGTGATACTTATCACAAAATTCAATCATCTTTTTGGACTTAAAGGCAGTTGCATTGTCAGTAATGATTTTATATGGACATCCAAAACGAGACAGAATAGTGTTCTCTAAAAATTGAACAATGACAGTATTAGTAGCTTGCCTCGTGGGGATGGTTTCAATCCATTTAGTGAATTAATCAGAGGCAGTGAGTATCCACCTATGTTGGGCTGATGATGGAGGATGGATTTTGCCAATGAAGCCAAGTCCCCATTGTTGAAATGTCACTTGCACTTCAATTGGTTTCAAGGGCAAAGGAAAAAGCTTTCTCTTCGCCTGAAAGATTTGACATTCATGATAGCTCATGAATGTTTTATATACATAATAGAATAGAATTGGTCAATAGAAACCTGCCCTCAATATTTTATTGTTGTAGCCTTCCAATAACGATGACCGCCGCAATCGCCTTTATGAAATTCACTCGTCACTTTTTCAACTTCTCCTTCAGGAAAACAATTCAACAATACTCCACTCGTATCTTTCCAATACAAAACATTGTTAAGGATGAAATACTTGAGAGATTTCAATTTCAAAGATCTAGCTTTATTACTAGGCAAGCTGGGAGGAGGATTTAAGTGTTGCAAAACATGAACAATATCAGCATACCATGGCGATGAAGAAAAATTTCATATACCTCAGGTAATACTTCAACTTCTTGCTCCTCAAATAATGCATCAATAAAATTAATATCCAAAGTATGTAGATTTGAGTCTGCCATAAGCTTTTTCGGGCATCTTCCCTTGATCAAATTTGTAGGCTTAATTTCCAAGTCATACTCCAACATAGCAACGATCAATTTGCCATGCCTCTCTTCAAAATCATTCTGCATGAGCACATATTTAACAACAACATTTGGGATATATGAAATGACATGAGAGTGGAGAATATAGACCCAAAAGTCCTTCAATTATTTGAATAATGCCAAGGCCCGTTTCTCAATGATATTTTACTTCAAGGCTGTGTCCCTTATGGTTCTACTGAAGAAGGCGATGGGTTGCTCTGTGTTCTGATTTTTATTTTGCATAAGGACAACAACTAGAGTATGCTCTAAAGAAAATGAAAAAAATAATGAAATCAAGTGTTTAATATTGACTAATAAGAATAGGAGCGTGAGATAAATTCAATTTAACTTGATTGAATGAATTTTTTGCCTCTTCAGACCATCTAACTTCACTATGTTTCTTCATCATGTCAGTAATTTTCCTCAAATGTTTAGCAATATTGGGAACAAACCTCCTTAAAAAATTGTTTTTTCCATTGAACGACTGCATTTCCTTCCTTCTCCTAGGATAGTCCAATGTATGAATTTCTTCAATCCTTGAAGGACCTATTCGAATACCATTTTTTTATATGATAGGGCCCAACAGTTTACCTTCCTCCATAGAAAAAAGCATCTTCTTTGGGTTTAGCGATATGCCAAACTTTCTACATTTATAAAAAACTATTTTCAAGTGTTGTAAGTATTTCTTATCTGTCTTGGAAAAAGCAGTGATGCCATCAATATAGATGACCAAAAAGACATCCTTTTCATTGGTGAAAGAAATATTCATTACTCGTTGTAAAGTAGCCCCTATATTCTTCAATTTGAAGGGCATTTTGGCATGCAAGAAGGTACCCCATGGTGTTCTAAAGGTTGTCTTTTCCTTATTATCTAGGTGGACTAAAATCTAATTATGACAGAGTATCAGTCTAGCAATGAAAGTTTGGAAGATCCAACTACCCTTTGCAGAATATGGTACATATTTGGTAGTGGGTAATTGTCTTTAAGCAACACTTCATTCAGATTTATGAAATCTATACTCAAATGGATCTCTCACATCTTCTTCCTTACTGGCACCAAATTAGACATCAAATTTGAAAAAAAAAGTGGAACTATAATACCAGTAGTAAATAATCTGTTTACCTCTTTTTGAATGGAGGGCAACAACTTGGGATTCATTCTCCTTAACTTTTGGAGAAAAGGCTTATGATCCGGCTTTAAGGGAATTGTATGTTGTATTATACTCTTATCGTACACTTTCAGATCATAATATTCCCAAGAAAATACATCAAAAAACTGAGACATGAGGGTTGCCTATTTACTTTTCATCTCTGAGCTCAAGGATTTTGAAATCTTGACCATCTTTGGCTTTTCAGGAGTGCCAAGATTGAGGTCTTCCACTCCCACTTTTGTTGGTAGCATGGTCAGTTTGCGTGCAACATCATCTTGATAAAAAATCTCCTCCCAAGGCACTATAACCCTTGGAATGGAGTTTCCTTTCAACTGAAGTACTTACATTTCTTCTACATTGAATTCTTGGTCATCTTCTTAGAACTGATTATCCATTTTTGAATTCACAAATTCCTCTTATGTCTGTAAGAAGTTGTTGATCTGTTTATCACCTTGAAAGACTTGCCAATACTGAACCTTATCTATAACAACAGGGTGGTGTTTGACGTTCATCTCGTACTTCTTATTTGGATACAATGGAATTTTATTCATGTTGGCCGAAGTGGGAAGAGAATCAGTAATAAAATTGTTGTCCCTTGGAATCAATGACAAAGTATACTTGGTGAAGGTATTGAGGATATATAACACTGAATTTCGGTAAGCTCGCATCCTAGGATTCTTGGCCTGTTATTCCCCTTTAACTTGTTTTGTTACCAGTTCGGAGTCACCATACACAAAAATTTCTTGGCACTTAACTTCTTGAGATTTTTCAAGCCATCTATCAAAGCATCATGCTTTGCTTCATTGTTTGAAAAATCGAATGGAAACTTGTAAGAGGACATTCAAACATTGGGAGGAATGTTAAGTTACTGATTTACATGGCTGTGAATCCACACTCCAATGCCAACCCCTTCCTTTCCCAAGGCTCAATCGAAGTCCATGATCCACAAACCACTTTCTTCATCGGGAAGCTGCAAATCGGATGACTGAAATTTACTTGATACTTGAGATAATTATGCTGTACCAAAATTTTATGTACCTTTCATTGTTTCATATATTTTTTGAGATAATGCATTTGGTTCCAAACCACTTGGCATATTTTCTTGATTCTCTGCATTTGCAATTTCTAAAACAGAATTTGAAAACTCGTAATTTTATGTTTTCTCTTCAATCAAAAATTTTGAATATTTTGAAAATTCATCATTGAATAATATAAAGGACTCTAAATTAGTGTGAATATCATGTATGGGATGATTATTAGGATTTTCTTTGCTACTGATCATGTACTTCATTTTACTTTTTTGGTATAGTGTTCTAAGTTTCCCAAAGATGGGAATTGTAGCGTATGAAAAATCAAGTTTCAAGGTCCCTCTAAGCTTTGTTCCCCATGACTGGGACATAAAAATTCCATATTTATGAGGTATGTCAGCCACAACAACATCCATGAGGACATTCGTGGTTGGGATTTTCTCTAAAGACACCACTAGGTCCTTAATGAGGCCAAGAAATTTCACCCTCCCTGAATCAAATGAATAAATATCATGGTAATTTCTTGTGATATCCAAGCCTAATATGTCCATAATGGCCTTGGGCATGAGGTTATAAGAGGCTCTAGAATCAAGCATGGTGTTATGGAGGAAAAAATTGTGGATTTTGAGGCTAAGATAAAATGGAGGGACCACAATATCATCTTAATCACCATCAACAACAGGACCAAATAGAAGTTTCGTATGACCATCACTCACATTAACCATGTTGGACACCTAATCCACCCAAATAAAATTAGCTACTTCAAACTTATATTGGTCATTCTTAATTATTTTAATTAGAGGAATGGAAACTTTCAACTTTGTGACTTCACTTTCAAGACTAAAAAGAGAAAAAAAAATTCTACCTCCTTCAATGATGCATCTTTCTTCTCGGGTTTATCTTCGTGTGAAGTATCCTTCTTTTTTCCTCCATATTGTGTTTCTTTATCCTTCTTCTGACCACTGGTGGAAGCTTCATTTCCTTTAGAATGATTAGGAAAAATAGGTCCTTTGTCTTTTCTTTGATTTGGAGTGGTGGTTTCTTTATGATGAGCATCTATTTGATTAATTTGTTTTTTCTGATTGGAGGTTATAGGAAAATTCCTACTCCTCAAAACATACTGCCTATGTACTTGAGTAAGAGAATTCTGATATCCCCTCAAATAATCTTCTGTTCATACTAATAGAATGTCGTCATTTTGCAAGACATATTGTTGATCGTCTGATGCATAAATTTTTGCAGAAAACTTATTCTTCAATGAGGAAAATAGGTTGTTGATTTTCCTCAAATAAATGATTCTCGCCAGAAATTTCTTCTTCATCTTATTCATGAGGACCTTTTGTGTATTCTGCTGAAATGGAGTGTGAATTTGCAGCTGACTTTGTGGATCCTGACCTGTCTGTTCCCTTTGCTTGATCATGTACTGAGGTTGCTAATTTTGACCCCTGAAATTGGTATTTCTAATGGAGGGTTCTACTTGTCTATCAATGATGGACATTTTTTCCATCATCTTCTCCATGGTCTTGATCAAGGTGTCTGATTTTCCCTCTAATGAAGTAGATGTTTCCTCTTTGATGGTGACCCTTTTCTCCATCTTGATTTTAGAATTTTTGATGATTTAAATAGCTTCCATGCTCACTATGTTTCTCTCCATTTTATTCGAGAGTTGGTGGATTTATTTCCCTCAATTGATAAGCCATGTCAGGATCGAAACCATCAGGATAGTGAAGTAAAGCAAGGCCTAGAGGAGGCTTGATATTCTTGGGAATTGAATCATAGATTTTATTCAATCTCGTTGTAAAGTCTTGGACAGTCTCATTGGGATTCCTTTTCAAGGCACTATATTCAGCTAATATTTGCAATGGATTCTTCTTTTCCTCTCGTTTTGTCATGAACAAGTCAATCAACTACAGTGAAGTAGATACTGAACCAGTTGTGAGAGAGTAGAACCATTTTTTAACCTCTCCTCAGAAAATATGTGATATGATGTGCATCTTGGCATCATCATTGTCAACCTCTTCAAGATATATGAAATCAACCACTTTGAAAATGTGTTGGTAAGAAGTGACCTCTGATGTTCCATAAAAAAGGGGCAATATTTGACCATAATCATGAGGTAGTGCAGTGAGTTGTTGGGGTAAGTTCAGTGGAGTGAATCTAGACATGATTAATGTAGGGGGTTGTAAAGGTGTTGATGTGGTGAAAAATTGCAGAGGAAATGATGGAATGAAAGGAAGATATGATGATGTAACTGTATGAGAATTTGTAAAGACAGGAGGTGAAGCAAAAGCCTGCTGCTAATATTGGAAATAAGAATTTTTCTGAATTTTGTTGAAATTTATCCACTAAGCCTTTAAGTTTGTAGAAATTGGACCAGAATTCACTATCAAACTCGGAATAAGAAGACTCAAAAAATGGTACAAAGGTCTCAAAATCAATAGGATCAAAGATATTTTCTGAAAGAAAGGTTTCAGAATTAGACTTGAAAAAATATGTTTCAAATTCTGAATTATATGACAAAGTTTTCGAAGAAAATATCGTAGGCAAGGAATTTGATTTGAAAAGTGGAGGAATAGCTCTTCCAACTTTCCAAGACTTGGTTTTCTACTTTCTTAAAATACTTTCAGGGTCATTTACAATTGGTGAGGGATTTGGGTTTGGATTTGACCTAGTATGTCTTTTAGGAGCCAACTTAGATAGGAATTTTGGACTTTGGCTCGAATTTAAGAACTTAGCCTGTTTAGAATGCTAGAACTTGTATTCTCACAAGTCTAACCTTTAGAGGAATAAATAAATATTCCTAGAGAAATTTTTACAATCGGTCCCCGGCAACGGTGCCAAAAATGTTATCACTCCCCCCAACTTCCCAAGGCTAAGAGTGGGATTGAAGGAAGGTAACCATAAATCAACCTTAGGTCAGTGAAGGTTCTCCCAGGTAGAATAGGTTGTTGAATGTCCCAAAGTAATGTGGTATTTGTTACAAAATTCAATCATTTTCTTGAATTTGAAAGCTTCTTCATTGTAAATAATAAATTTTCTAGGACAACCAAATATAGAAAGGATGTAGGTCTCAAGAAATTTAATAATGATAGCATCAGTATAAAATCTGGAACGGGTGGCCTCTATCCATTTGGTAAATTAATCTATGGCTGTGAGAATCCACTTATGTTTTGCAGAGGAAGAATGATGAATTTCACCAATGAAATCCAATCCCCACTGTTGAAAAGGGCTCTCAACTAAAATAAGCTTTAATGGAAGGGGTAAGAGTTTTCTTTCTCCTTCAAAAATCTGGAATTTATGGCATGAAGTTACCTTCTTATGAATGCCAGGGAATAGTGTAGGCCAGTAAAATCCATCCCTGAGGGTTTTATTAGTAGTGGTTTTCCAATATAGGTGGCCACCATAGTCACCTTCACGGAAATCCTGCATGATTTTCTCTGCATCATCTTTCAACAAGCACTTAAGTAAAATTCCACCAGCATCTTTCCAATATAACACATCTTCAATGATACAAAACTTAAATTCTTTTAATTTTAGAAATATTGCATCTGTTTTTGTTAGACCAGGAGGAACATTTAAATTGAATAAAACATACAACAAGTCTGCATACCTGGGTGAGTTAAAAAATGCTTCATCGATCTGTGGAGTCACCTGTTCCTCTTGATCATCCAGTGTTGCAACAAAGTTGATGTATAGTGCATGGAAATTAGACTCTGCCATTAATTTGGCCAGTCCTTGTCCTTTGATCAACTTATTTGGTTTTATTTCTACTTCATACTCAAGGATGACAACAATCCATTTTCGTCGTTTTCCATATGGTACATTCTGTGTCAAATGTCCTTTACAACTAAATTAAGTATATATGAAAATATGGGAATGAAAAGTATATACTCTAAAATATTTTATTGCTTTTACTAATTCAAAGGCTTGTTTTTCCATGATATTATATTTTAAATACGGATCTCTTAAATCCTTACTGAAAAATTCAATAGGTTGTTCAAATCCTTCTTCATTTTTCTGCAATAAAACAACTACAACAGTGTGTTCAAAAGAAAAAGAAAAGATAATAAAATCTTTGGTAAAAGGACTGTCTAGCCTCAATACTCCATTTGATTTATAAAATCATTTTTAAGCATGTTTGTTATATTTCTAAGAAGCTCTATAAATTAGGAATGAATCTCTTAAGGAAATTAATTTTTCCAATAAAAGACTGAAGTTCTTTGATATTTCTGGGGTGACTGATTTTTAATATTGCTTCAATCCTACTGGGATCAATCCTAATTCCATCCTTTGAAATCATATGACCAAGAAGCTTACCTTCTTCAAGGCCAAACAATGTTTTCTTGGGATTTAATGAGATACCATACCTTCTACACTTTTCAAACACTCTTCTTAGATGTCTCAAATGTTCTTCATCAGACTTTGAATATACAGTAATGTCATCAAGATAAATCACAATAAAATGGCCAATTCATCAGCAAATTCAATGTCCATTTCTCTTTGAAATGTAGCCCCAACATTCATTAACCCAAAGGGAATATTCACATACATGAAGGTTCCCCATAGAGTAGTGGCAGATGTTTTATCATGATCATCAGGATGTACTAGGACCTGGTTATAACCTGAGAAACCATCTAACAAGGATATCCTACTTGACCCTACTAGCTTCTGTAATATGTGATCCATTTTGGGGAAAGGGTAGTTGTCTTTCAGAGAAACCTTGTTAAGATTTCTAAAATCAATACACAACCAGATTTCTCCAATTTTCTTCATATTAGGTACTATATTAGATACCCATTTAGAGTATCTGAGAGGAACAATAATTTTTGCATCGTACATATTTTTGACTTCTTTCTCAATCAAGGGCATCAGAGCAAGATTTATTTTACGGAGCTTTTGTTTGAATGGTTTATGGTCTTCCTTGACTGGTATTTTGTGTTGTATGATACTAGTATCATATGCTTTAAGATCCTCATAGCTCCAAGTAAAGACATCAATAAACTCTTTGAATAAAGCTATGTATTCTTGTTTTCTGACAATAGGCAGTGATTTTGAAAGTTTTATCATTTCAGGATTCTGTTCACTACCTATATTGCATTCTTCCACATCTTTCCCCATGGGCTCTATTTTGGCTTTTTTGCTACATCATTAAAATAAAATAAAAAATCTTCTAGTGGAAATAAAGCTCTAGGAAAAAAATTATCTTTAAGCTAAAGTACTTCAAATTCTTATTTTTCTTGATCAATTTCATGCAATTCTAATTTATGTACAACTTTATCTACATGGATATTTACATCTAATTCATTAAACTATTCTCCTACATTATTATGCACAACTATCTGATTATCTACTTTATCATCTAAATCAATGTTATTTTCCTCATACTCATCTTTGGACTGTAGAAATTTTTCTATTTTCTTATCATTTCCAAAAACCTGCCAATACCTCATGTTATTTGGTACAACTAGACTAGGGAAAAATTTAAGAACCCACCTAAATTTATATGTATAATAAATGGGAAAATCCCCGTGATACATACAAAAATGGAAGGCTATTTTATTAATAATATAATATGTATATATAATTTTTTTGGCGAATCTGTCACGAGATTATATTATCTTGTAAAATCATGGCGAATCACTAGTACAAAATGGTGAATCGTTTTCTAGTGGATTTTTGGGTGTTGGTTCCAATGAATATATGGTAGTTGAACCAGGAGTTGATGGAAGCGAGCCACCGAGACCAATCATGGCACATGGTGACTCGTGAGGGAAGCAGTTCTCATGCAGTTTGGAAAACACATTCTAGTTCTGCTAAGCGTAGTGTTTTTGCTCATGCTACTACAAGCATTGATATTGAGGTAGGAGAGGAGTTTGAGGAAGCATGGAAGGTAGCAGTGGTGGATAATTACAAAGAGAACCCCATGATGGGCTCCATTTTACCCTTTGGTATTTGGGCTTGCAAGATCTTCTGTCCATTGAACCAGCAGTTAACCATTCAACCAACAATCAACTTGACTGAGTTGATTAGGTATGAGTCAACTCAGACTAATCTTCAAAACTATGCTTTGCACTATCCCATATTTATCACACTAATGCTACATAACATTGTGCATTTACACCCAACTCTCATGCATGCACACAAAATTTTCATCAACATCTATAACCCTAACCAAGTGATAATTGATCAACAATTTGCACAAAAGTTTGTTATAGTGTTGAAAGTTCATAAGAAATTTATATCCATGGTAACTTTAATAAATTTTTAGAAAATCTCCACAAATTCGACCACAATAGAGCAAACTTGTGATAAATTTTAAACCAAAAAAAATTAGGATTCATGTTCCTAGGAACAATCATAAGTAGTTGACATATAAGTCAAGCTTTTAGCCTTGACACATTGATAATGCAATGGCTTATGTCAAAACTCACACATTGAAAATTCATCAATGAAGAGAAGACAAGATCATTATGAATTACACATACTCCAAATTCCTACCAAATTATACTTAGTTGTCCGCAACTTAGCTATGCATAATCTTATAGTAAATACAAATTCCAAAAATCCTTCTTCACATAGCTAATAAATGGCCATTGGAAGGGCACCCCTTATATAATAGTAATAGTAGAAATCAATAGATTATTTCATATTGAACTTCATAGCCATAGCACTCCTAAGTATTGTATGATGTATTCAACTTGGATTATCAAATATAGATAAAATCATACTTTTGATTGATACATGTAAATCATACTTGTGCACAATGTTGAATGCAATGCTAGTCAAGGAGTAAAGTCTGTTTGATGTGTAATGATCTATAAAATTATGAATAAACTTAGTAATGCATCACAACTTTCACGTTTGAAAAATTATAAAGCTTTCATGCAAATCCATTGTTGTTATAGTTCCTTCTCTTGATCATGTTCCACATAAGCATGGAAAATCAAGTAATATTAAAATGCATTTATAATACTTTGAAGCAATTAATTCTTATGGTGTCTTTTAATACCGAGTTATTACTCTGCCCTAGTTGTAATTTATGCAATTAGATTGTATTCAATCCTTACAAATTAATTGAAGAGAAAATAGCTAGAAAATAGGGCTCAATATATTATAAGCATTCATGCCTTAACCGATGATATAGAATGCCTATAAAACAAACGGGATCTGGCTAAAGCAAAAATGTGGCAATCATGTTGTACACAGTAAATGGAATTGAGCTTGATATAAGATATTGTCCTTTACCAGTGTTTTATGATATATTTATGCAACTTAAAAGCTATAAGATGTTATAACTTTAATGTATCTAAATTTCATCTGAAGAGATAGTTAGAAAGACATATATTTTACAAACAATAGTTCTGCAAAGAAATTTGAATGATTAATTAACACACAAGTATGCCTCAAATAAAAGCATCTATAAAACCTTTTTCCTAAAAGAAATTCATCAGTTTGAAATTTTGAATATTTATCCATGATCTTAGATTGTAGGAGTATATATAGTGATTAGTTTAAATGTTGTGGGTTAATTAAGTTGTTTGGGTTCCTTGGAATATAAAACCTTAGTCATGTGTAAATCTACTTAACTTTTAACAGATCAGACTTGACATCTTATATTAACAGTTTCCTTTCATATGATGCCAGTCTTTTATCCATGCCTTAGAACCATGGCTAAAGGGGTGCGCTACATGACCGGGGGTTTGTAATTCCAGTCAAAATAATTATAACTAATTATGAGAACAATATAGCATTGTTTATATACTAGATTTCTTAAATTAAATATTATCTTACCATATGAATTACAGTGCATAGATAGAAAAATAGAGGGTTTCCAACAAAAAGCACCCAAAAAGGCAACAAAATACAACAAATACGCTTATTTTGCTTCTTTGGTGCTTGTATTTGATGACAACCATCATCATCACTTCCACATTCATCCTCCTGCACCTTAAGAGCTATAGGTACCACTCTGCCCTTACAAATAGATCAATGAAGTGAAAATTACAGTTAAAACATTCTATATTTTTACAAAGAGTTACAATGCACATTCACAAGAACGACACCAATCCTTCTCCATTAATCATTTCCATGATAGTGAAAAATGTCTACATAGGGCATAAAACACTATTATCAGAAGTCAATCCTATAAAAAGAGGATAAACACTGAACCCAACTAAAAATTTTCATTTATCTGAACTACCCATCATCAAATTTATGATTAACTTACAAGCATGATATGTCACGGAGGAAAAATTTCTTAATAGAAGGTGCCTTGCCACTTGAAGGATCACAAAAACTGAAGTAGAATATGAGACTAAATAATTATTTCAACAATTTGTCATTGTCAAATATTTTAGTTAATTTCCACATTATTGTCCAATAAAGTCTATTATTTAACAACACATTAGTATTAATATGTAAGTATCATATTTTAGAATACTATTATACTAACATCTAATTTTGTTTCGTATTATTATGATACTTTCGAGTCTCAGAGCTAGCCAACAATTCCAACCCACCTTGTTATCTAACTTTTAGGGGATGCCAACTTTCATAGGAAAAACATAGTCTTTACAAACAATACTGAAATATCACTGGAAAATCACACAAGAGCCTTGAAACTTGTGTGCATAATCAATAATGTTAAAATAAATAATATTTACAATCAAAACCAATTCAGAGCCCCTGCGTCCCAATCTAATATTAAAACAATTGCCACAATTTAAAAATATGTGGAGGTTCAATGCCAGTTATAAAACGTGTTTGACTGCAATATTGTTTCCAAATCAAATTTCCCATCAGATAACCTCTCTCTATATTCCTCTAGTTCCCACATCTTCCTCCACTCTAGATATCCTTCACATATCAATGTGTTAAACTGTGATTTTGTTGGCATAGAATTGGGTTGTTTTGTAACTAGTCAGTAATAATTGCTACCAAAGAAATACAAGCACTCTACCTTGTAGCATGTTCACTTTGTTGGTCAGTTGAAGAAAAAAATACTTTAGCTTATAGCTTCATTTGTCCATCTATGCTAACAGTACTTTATGTTCCCAACTAATAAAGGTAAATTTGTCATATCCAAAGTCTAAACAGCTAGACATGTTCAGAGCTACACTAGAATTAATCTCAACACATATATTGATATCAATATCTACTAGATATTGCAAGAGATATTTAAACACAAATGAAGCAACAAACAACAGGGTTCTATCAGTTTCTAAATTGATGTTGAAGTAAATTCAATACTTAAAAATAATCCATATCTAGAAGCATCGAACTGTAATCAAAAGTATTCAATCCAAACAAAATATCTCAAACACTCATGATTCGTGCCAAACTAAGTAACACACCTCCTAACTTGTTTGTAGCACCAAATGAAGCACTCAAAAATTCCAAAAATAGTACAAGCACCCATCAGTATTACACCAATACGTTTCGCTATGGTATGAATAGTGTGACATAGTTATAAGGGAAGAAAACATCAAGAGATGAGTTGTATATCACTAGGTAAGGCCACATGGTGAAGCCTGATTAAAAGGAACCCAAGTCACCAATCGTCTCCACTGGATAAACAATAAACATAAATTCATAAAAAGAAACAAAATGTTTGATCTATTTTTACTTAAAAATGCGAAGATCCCAAATTGTAATCACAAGCATTCATGCCAAACACATTACCATACCTGATACACAATCGTTGATTGTAGCACCAAATTAATGCAATCAAATATGCCAAAAATAGTACAATCATGCGTCAGTATTGCACTATAACCTTTCCTATACTAAATTTATGTATTGTGCAGAGTGATATGGTCAAGAGTAGAAAAAATGATAAGAGACAGGAATCTGTACCATCGCTTGGGGGTGTAGTTGTGTAGGAAATCTTGATTGTCTGTGATCAAAATCAATATTATCTCCACCCTCTTCTCTACATGCCTTATTCAACAATGGTTCTCCCCTCTCTCGTGCTACTTTGAAACTTACCTTTCTTCTTTTCCATGAAAGAAGACTATGCATGGAAGTTTGTTGCAAATTCACATTCCTCACTCCCTGGAGACATTTTTTCATCACTTAACAAGAACGTTAACAAGTATTCCATTCAGAAAATACCCTTAAATCACCGATTTCACACTATTTTTCTTCGTGAAAAATTTGATGTTGTATTTTGAGCCTTCTAATGGTGAATTTCTGGCCATTTTCAGTGTTTGGTATTTTAACTCTGGACAGCTGATTCAACCATTGGTCAAACTGAGCATACAATCCCATGACAAAAACATTGATTTTATTAAAGGAAAAATCAAACTTCAGGGAAGAATTTGTTTCTGAAAATTTGTAAGGGAATAAGGGAATAATATGTATCCTCCTTCTAGTATCTATAGTTTGCATTCAAATATTTCAAAATTATTTTTGCAGATATATTTTTTGATGATTCATATTCAAATTCAAAGGATTTTCACATACTTTTTTGCATGTTTTCAACGACAGTGTAAAGAGGCTTCCTTATATGACTTCAACAACAATATCACTTGAAACAATAGATTTTATGTGATGATGAATAAAGAATCTTTGATGTTGCAAATTCATCTAGTCAGGGAACAATTTGACTTGTCTTCTTTTCCACCCACAACAGACTCAAATGGAGGAGCCTCAGAATAACTCCCATCAACCCACACAACATGATGATCACCTCCCTCCTTTGTAGTTCTCACACGCAGAAGCAATAAGTTACAGGCAGAGAGCAGTGCCACCTCAGTATGCAGATTCATGAGATCTCAAGGAGACCCCTGACCTCCACCCATGAGACCCTTGCAATAGTGTCTATGTACAAGCCCTTTTTAAAATTACATAATACACCCTCCTTCCCAATTATCCATGTCTCTGCAAAGAGAATCCTTATTGTGTAGTTTTTTGCTGGTCATAAGACATATATGTGTTTGGTGTTCATACATGCATCATGAATATACATTATTTTTTGGTTGTGCACATCCAAATAGTGTAGGGGACAGTTGGATTATATTATATTTTTATGTTTGTAGATGATGTGGCCCTTCTAGTCTCATCGCCAGAAAAAATTGCAAAGACAGCTCAATGCCCTAGCCCTTTTCTATGATCTTCATCAGTTGACATTCAACCTAGGTAAAAACCAAAGTCATCATCTTCAACGTGTTGAAGAAAATCCCCTTGATCACCATTTCTTTCTCAAAGGAGAGGAGATCGAGATCACCAACTCATATACTTATCTAGGGGGTACTATTCACAAGACCTTACTTTAGTTTGAAACATGCACTTCAGCCTTGACATTCTCAAACATTCCCCAAAATCTCCTAAAGGAAAAACTGTTGTTGGCTTATTCTCACGAAATTGAAATAGAATTTCTTCATATTTTTTGTCCTCGATATACCTTTGATTCTGAAAATAAGGAAAACTAATATGTACACCTCAAAACACACAAATATAACGATTTGTTTTCTTTGTCTTCAACAACTCCCTAAGATATGGTCAAAATAATCAATTTTGGACCCAAATTACAAGCAATTAATAGCCCAAAATCATTTAAGCCTAAATTAAAGCTCAAATTCTGATAATGTGTATTTACCACACGTGAGCTCTTTTGATTATTGGTAGTTTAGAAGCCCACATGTAGTTAGCACAAAGCATATCGAGACAAAATGTTTCTTCATCTTCACTACTGTCAATACACCTTCCACACTCATCACAACGTGCAATACAAAATGTACAATTCCAACACGAACTATCTGGTCTTTTTGCTTTTGGCAACTTTCATTGGTGCAGTCATAAACAAGCCTTGCATTCCCACATATAGGGAAATATTCAATATCAATTGTATTGACATCATCATATGAAATTGAATAATAGAGATCATTAGGATAAATCTATGGTTTTACTGAATGAGACTTGTGCTATAAACCACCATCCAAAAGGTAATTCAAATTCTCAAGGCACTCTCTTGTTATCACAAAAAGACCACTAATTATCAACTACTTCAATCCGTGCATGTTGCATTCTCTGTGTGCTTTGAAATTTTTTACAATGCCATCGGCAGTCAACTTGGTGCAGCCTAGAAAACATAACTACAAAGCCCAGAAACAAGTGCACCACATATAGTCAAGGGCAGAGTAGGAGGTACCAAGAGAAAATGATATTTCACACAAAACTTCTGAATTAACGAGCTTAACTTGAGCAAGTGTGAGATAACAATATAATTGCATGATGAAAACCTAATACGCTTGATAAAAAAAATAAAAGTCCATAATAAATTCACAATATGGTTTTGAAAAGAATGGATAAACTAAACAAGAGAAAAACCTACAAGAAGCACCTTCCATGCAACATCATTTTCACAGAAAGGCATTACCTTCCCATGTTTTTAGATATCTAATGAAAATTATGATATTCCAGGCAAGTTGAGGAGCAACCACCAGTGTGTGCAATAATAGAAGACAAATCAAGAAATGAGAGAAATTTAAAACACATAAGAACATGGAATACCAAATGAAAGAGTTGCACCAGTGCCTCCCTTGAAGGTTTCAACATTTTGGGGCAAATTCTACCTAAATTTCCTTAAAAAGTAAGCTTCGAATGTTTTAAGTTTCTATCCTTTTATCGATGTATTTAAAGGAGACTATGGGATAAATTTACATGCAAACACATCCATTTAGTAACCCGGTTTGAAAATATTTTACGGGAACCACAATTCCATTTCACGAAACCCATGCAATTACATTAACTGAATCTAACTGTTTGAAATTGCTAATCATGCAAAAATGTAGAAAATCAATATTCAGAAAGTAAATATATTGTTTTCTTTAAAATGTCAAGTGCAACAACAAATTCATCTTTTTGTAATTTCTCAAAATCAGAAACCAACAAGGACAGATACCAACCTTTTTAAGCTTTGGATTGATGTCGAATACTTTCTTAAGTCCATCATCTATAATTTTTAGGCACTCCACTAAAGTCAATTTTCATAACCGACCTTGAGACCTTTAAGCAAGTTTTAAGAGAGCATCATCAGTGAGCCTTTCACTTAGAGGATACTCCACATGTATAGTTTTCCATAGACAGGGATCATCTTTCACTGCAACATGCAGAGACTTGCAAACTTTTTCAATGGACATAAGATATTGCAGGCCCAAATACTAGGGCAAAATGGAGCCCATCATGGGGTTCTCTTTGTAATTCTCCACCACTTCTACCTTCCATGCTTCCCAAAACAGCCTCAGTTTCACCCTGCGCATTCTGGAAATAATCATAATAAGCTGATGTGGTTCCTCTGGTTCCACTAGCATTGGTGGCATGGTCAATTGTTGGTGAAACCAACATTCTAATCTCCTTAGCATTATGATCAACTGCCATTGTTCTTCCCAGGTCATCGAACTCAGCTCCGCCTTGGTATCAAAAGTGTAATTGCATAAAAGGAATGTTGGTCTCATTCCAATAGGTCTCCTATGATGAATGCGCAAGAACCTAGTACATAGACTGTTTTTCTCTTCGCTTAGCTACCCATGGCTTATTTCCCTTTCCAAATATCAATAATTATTTTCCAAGAAAAATATATAATAAGAAAAATATTTTACTATATTCTAAAAGGTGAATATGTTCAAATCATGCCACAAAGTGAAAGGAAATAAAATATATTTCCTCAAACCACCAAATATATAAATAAAACAATAATAATGATAATAAGAATAATAATAAAACTAGATCTATCAATCTATGCATGATATGAGAACCATAAACATTCAAGGGACTAAAAAAATATTTGACCAAAACAAACCAAAAATTTCAAACTCAACAAAATCCTCTAAACACAAGTAACAAACAAACCACTAAAATTTTCTAAGATATCAGAGCTAGACATCAACACAATTTCATGTACTTGAATAAGCCAATTGTTTCTTAGCGTTACACTTCTTAAATTAGTTATTTATCATTTAATACTAGGACACTATCTATGTGAAAAGAAATAGGTCCCAACTTCATTTCCAATCAAATATCAAACCCAGCTTCATTTCCAGTACCAATATAAAATCAAACATTTTCCAAATATCAATAATTATTTTCCAAGAAAATACAAAATTCGAAACTCAGCAAAATTCCCCAAACACAAGCAACGTATATACCATTAAAATTTTCCAAGATGTCAGAGCTAGACATAAAGGTAGTTTCATGTACTTGAATGAGCCCATTGATGCTTTGTGTTAGTCTTGTTAAATTAGTTATTTATCATGAGGGGCTGCAGCAGGTTATGTTGGATACTATTTTGGGATTTTCAATCACAGTGACTACTAACACTATGACCATGAATAGTCCACTTAGCACTCATTGCATTGGGTGATGCTCACAGTGGTGAAGAAGTGGGATTGAAACTAGTGAAATGAATCACATAGCGTCAATCATCACTACTCAATGAGTGCTAAGTGGACTATTCAAAAATCGTGAGAAATTAGTCAGTTATGACTACCTCTCATGGAAATGGTCATAGATGAATGACTAAATTAACGTAGTTGAATCCCAAAAATGATATCTAATATAATGCATTGTGGAAACCCCTCATACTTAAAATACTAAGAGTAAAGGGATCTCTTCTTGAATGATTCATGAGGCACAATAGTTGCTAAGGTTTTGCAAATGGGGTAGCAAGCTAGGTGGGCTGGATTGTGGGGAAAACTCCATAGTTAAGCGTGCTTGATCCAGAGGAGTTCTGGGATGGGTGACCTCCCGGGAAGTTTCGGTTACCGGGTGCAAGCCGTGGAAGTGATGATTGACGCTATGTGATTCATTTCACTAGTTTCAATCCCACTTCTTCACCTTTGTGAGCATCACCCGATGCAATGAGTGCTAAGTGGACTATTCAAAAATCATGAGAAATTAGTGAGTTATGACTACCTCTCATGGAAATGGTCATAGATGAATGACTAAATTAATGTAGTTGAATCCCAAAAATGATATCTAATATAATGCACTGCGGAAACCCCTCATACTTAAAATACTAAGAGTAAAGGGATCTCTTCTTGAATGGTTCATGAGGCACAATAGTTGCTAAGGTTTTGCAAATGGGGTAGCAAGCTAAGTGGGATTGATTGTGGGGAAAATTCCATAGTTAAGCACGCTTGAGCCAGAGGAGTTCTGGGATGGGTGACCTCCCGCGAAGTTCTGGTTACCGGGTGCAAGCCCCGGAAGTGATGATTTACGCTATGTGATTCATTTCACTAGTTTCAATCCCACTTCTTCACCCCTATGAGCATCACCCGATGCAATGAGTGCTAAGTGGACTATTCAAAAATCATGAGAAATTAGTCAGTTATGACTACCTCTCATGGAAATTGTCATAGATTAATGACTAAATTAACGCAGTTGAATCCCAAAAATGATATCTAATAGTTATTTATCATTTAATACTAGTCAGAAACTATCTATGTGAAAATAAATAAGTCCCAGCCTAATCAAATCCAGCTTCATTTCCTGTCACAAATAAGAAACAAACAATGTAGGATTAAATATGAAACATCAATATTAAAATAACATGCATGAAAGAAATGTAGCTGCAATGTTACAAAGAAAAATACAAAATATAGAACCCATTTTTACCTGAATTTGACATATAGTAATCCTGCATGATCAATGGAACATGTATACCAAAATAAGAGTCCTAGGGTATTTCAATTTCCCAGTTCTCATCTTGGTCATCATTTTCTACATTGTGAACATGATCTTCTCCAAATGTACTATCATTATGAGCCTCCAAAACATTATGTTTTGTATCAAGTTCATTAGAAAAATTTGTTATATGGTTTTCTCCCCTTCTATCACAATCTAATCGCCAAAGCACTAGTGCATTGATATGGAAAATTGTTAGTGTCATACTTTGTTACATATAATCTTAAACATATATCCACATGTTTATCAAGCTTGTTCCTCAACTTTGACTTCAAGAATGATAGTGCACTAAACATTCTCTCATCCTCCACTGATCCCAAAATCATGGTTTGACACAAATCTGCTAATTTGAAATATTCTGATATGTTTTCTTGCACGTATTGTCTAGCACTTAAAGTAGTCCATAATCTTGTTATAGCACCATTTTCATTAAGATTCTCTAAAAAAGGATATTGCTTCCACATTGTTTTAGCAAAGCATCCACCGTGTTGATTCAATTTTGATGAATCTAAAATACCTTCAATTTGTTCTCCATGTATCGAGACTTTCTTGCAAAAGTGGTCTACTAAACATTTTAATCTCTTTTGAAAATCGGCTTTTAAATTTCTTGGACATTGAAAATTGTTCCAATATTGAGGGTATACCATACACATGGCCTCCAAAAATTTATCTCGAGGAAATTGTTCTCATATCTCTGATGATAATGATCTTGCAATTTCTATCAAATTCTGTGTCACTGAAATCACAATATTATCAAATTGGTCTCTTGACACGGGGAAATATTTGGTGATCTGTCCCGTCTTACTAATATAATGAAAGGGAACCATATACCCATGCACTGTGATACATAGTATCCCTTTTTCATCAAACGTCAATTTTTTTCTTCAGTATTTTCTATATTGATGATCTTAGTCCAACTTGTAAACTATGGACTAGTAAAAGAGTCCGACATCATATAAAAATTATCCAATGCAAGGCATGCTAACTTTCTTGCATTTGTTTATTCGGTAATATACATTGTGCGATTCTGAGACATTTTCACGAGGACATTCATTTCATGTAGCATAGGAAGAATTCCAACCAATTTCAATAATGTCTCTATATTAGTTAGTCGAAAACAAAGATATTGAGCTTTGTATACATTGTAGTGATTTTCATACATCAACCCTACCAAAGATTTGAACTCACTAAATAGTCTTTGAGCTAGTCCATTTGATGAGATCCATCTTGTATCATCATCTTTCAGTATTTTTTTTTTCCGTCCGTAACATCATTTGCAAATTGTTGAAACTCTAATTATCATTTGGGACTACGAGAAAAGCATGCATGATTCTCACGTACAAGATCTTCAACTTTTGAAACTAATGGAAACTTGCTTACTATTTTAAATTCAAGATTCATCCTATGAGCCATACAATGAATATTAAGCATATATGGCAAAGTTGATAGTTGTAGTCTAAAACAAATACCATTCCTTTTTCCTTGCATTACCGATGCTCTATCTGCTCCAACACATACCAACTTTTTTGCAATCATTAAATGATCCATACCACTTTCCTTCATACTATTAAGAACAAGTTCATAAATATTTCCAGCTGTAGAAGTCTATCTCATATTTTTAATCCCAAGTAGAGAGGAATGCCTAATATGTTCATTAATCATATAAATTCTCATGCAGATCCATGAAGTATTATCTATAGACGTAACCTCATCCAAAGACAATGCCAAAAACCTAGCATTTGCAATCTCCTATTTCAAATCATCATTTTATACTTGAGCTAGATATATTTCCCATTCCCAACCACTAGTTATAGACCAATGAGAAGATGGAAAGTTTGGCACGTGGAGAAAAGATAGAAATTTCATGTGATCTGGATAATCTGTCATAGGACGACCTTTACATAAGATATGAAATACAATGCTCAATTATATCGTCTTGGATAAAAAACTTCTTTCCATCGTCTTTTCAAATTGAGATATGATGGTTCCTCCACTTGCCTCAAGTTTCCTCTTACTTATTGAATATTTTTTGTATTCTTCCACACATTGGATATGTAGACATTCCTCAAAATATTCCCATCTGACAATAGATTGCACTTTACCATTTACAATTTTCTTTTCATACACCTTTTGTGCATGCTTTTGTACTATATCTAGCTTCATCTGAAATTTCACTACCTTGCAACTTTTCCAACTACATGCAATACATATAAATTCTCGTAAATCCTCATTCACATTTGTAGGAGGTATTTCTTCAATAAATGGAAAACTTGAGACCCAATCATCTTGGAATTGTCTCCCTATGGTCCACTGGCCTTTTTTCCTTTTCCGTGAATGGTTTGTGTCACCTTCCAAGAAAAATATTTAACATTTTCATCACTAATTTCTGTTGAAACTGCATTTATCTCACCTTGATCACTTGAGGAACCTATTCTTTCATCCATCATATGGGTATCAGATGCATTTTCAAAAGTATTAACATCTCTTTCAGTAACAGATTGTTCAAAGGAGCTTGAAGCATGAAGAGAATGTGTATTCTTGGATTTAGGCTTTTTAAAGTATGACAATACGTCCATTTGCCTTGATAGTTGCTTACCATGATCAGCTTTTGACATCTCACTAAATATTCCAAAAGTAAAATTTCAAATCGATCTAGAAACCTGCATCAATAGTTTCCAAGAGTTGAGAATTACTAGATTTGTAAGTAGCATTCAAAGTAAAATAAGTATAATGTTCAAAAAAACCATTAAGCAATTTTTTATTAAAATGTTGTGCCATGGCCCAAGCCCAAAAGAAAAAACAAATAATTATACACACAATAATAACATCATGATTCATCATCTATAAAACAAAGAACATCATTCAAATGTAAAATATATAAAAATTTCCTCTAAATTAATTCATATCTCCAAATCACCTAATGAACACTTGAAAGCTTTAAAAAAAACAACAAAGTATTACAATTACTTTAATCATCTTACACAAAGACACCAAGTGGGCCACATTGCTAGGTGTGCAAGAAAAAAACTATCAAATAAAGGCTTGAGGTGTGAAGTAATTTACATTCAAGCTTGAAAACCTATAGGTCAATTAACCAATTCTAAATTCCTAATGCCTCTCAATTGTATAATGAATATTGATGTTGTAGATAAATTTATTATATCTACAACATCAATCATTATGACATAATATGGAGTGTAAAAACTCTGGTAAACTTGAATAAGTATATATTATTATTGATAAAAGATGAGATATGAGATATGATTACAATGGGGAATCACCGAGGCTTTAAATATAGCCTCATGGTGTCCCTTGGTGAAGAGGCATGATCAAAGATCATGCCCTTTCACTTAATAAAACCTAAGATAACTATATCTAACTAATAATTAATAAAATATACATAACATTGCCCCTCTCTTAAAGATGCTTTGTCCTCAAAGCATACGTAACGATGGACAATGTTGACGAACGCCTGGGTTTCTTGAGCGGCGGGCTCTTGCTTCCCACATTTTAAAAAGATCATGGAGCATCTTCTCGAGTTCAATCTTTTGGTGATGTGGATAGCGACAAGATTTGATATTGACAGGGTCACGTCCTTTCTTGACTTCTATTGGATGTTCATGTTCCTTATTAGGAGGTATTTTTATTGGCAGGTCTTGGAAGACTTTTTCGTGTTTCCGAACTATTCCTTGTTCTTTTGGTGATTCTTCGTGGTTCTTTTTTAGATTTAGTGGTAAGTTACCAACAATTATTGTTCGATGCAACTTCTTCTCATCATCAAATGCTTCCTTATCAACAACCATATCTACTTCATCATCAAAGGCCTCAACAGCTTCTGGCACTGTATCAATGGCTTCAGATGTATTTGTCTCTTCACATTTTTCTTTCAAATCCGGGGATGAAACATTTTGATGTTTATAAGCATCTGTATTTTCATGGTCTCTTTCATTTTCAATGACTATGTCTGTTGTTGCATCTGTGATAGCAGTCACGATGTATTCTTTATGTGGCTCCCTCACCGACATTGTTTCTTTTTCTACCATTGGATTTTCATTTATATAAAATTTCTTAATAACTTCTATTGCTGCATTATTGGCTTTATTAGTGGATTGAGTTGCATTTTCTTCTCTTGGCTTCTCAGCTCTATAACTGTCATGGTTGATTTCAAAGTCTTTGCTTCTAGGTATTTCAACACTATAGATTTCATGTGAGCTAATTTCCAATTCAACCTCATTCAATTTCTCTTTTTTAAACATGTTACATTCATGATGATGATATGAATTGGCTGAATTGTTCAGTTGATTATGTTCGACATTTGGGAATATTGGAGGTTGTGTCTGACTTAACTTATCTATCTTATCATTTAGCTTATTGAAGAGTTCTGTCATCTTTTCTATGGTCTCATGATGATTTAGCCACATTTGTCTTTCTATTCGATTTGTCGTGTCATGAACATTTTTGATGTTGTCGGAGTATTCTGCAACTGTACCTTCAAGATCGACTAATCTTTTTCCGAATTCTTCGGAATTATTATTGATTTGTTTCTCGAGATCCACCAATTTCTTCTGGAATTCGGCCATCGACATCGATGAAGACATTGAACGTGTATGAGGTGGAGAATATTTTTCTGCCAGTTTTTCCCTCTTTTTTTTTTTTA
The DNA here is from genome assembly GCA_034641835.2 of Pinus albicaulis. Taxonomy (NCBI): domain Eukaryota; kingdom Viridiplantae; phylum Streptophyta; class Pinopsida; order Pinales; family Pinaceae; genus Pinus; species Pinus albicaulis. The sequence goes on from CM076580.1 coordinate 1,637,353,179, forward strand.
AATTAATTAATTAATTAATATTTAATTAATTAATTAAATTAATTTTTTTTTGAAATAATAATAATAATTTCTATTATATATATATATTTTTAAATAATAATAATAATAATAATTATTATTATTTTATTATTTGAATTATATATATATATATAATTATGGGGAAAAAAATTGTTAACCTTGAAAAGTCACGTTGTTTTTAAAAGTCACTTTGTTTTGAAAAGGCACGTTGTTTTGAAAAGGGGAAATGGGTTTTAATACCATGGGAAATTACCATGGGCCCAAAAACCACGAGCTTGTAAACCACGAGCAATTACTCTTCCTTTTTAATTTTACTTTGTCTTCACATGTACGTATATGTACTTCTTTATATATATATATATATATATATATATATATCTCTTTTTACTTTTTCTTTTTTTCTTTGGAACTATTTCCTTTTAAATATTTTTTTTTTTCCTTTTAATTTATTTCCCCCTTTATGTTAACTTTCCTTCTCTCTTTTATTTTAAAAAACAAATGTTGCTACCCACAAGCACTTGGTTTTAAAAAAAAATCTGCAATTTTGGAATTTTCTTGTAATTCCTTAATTCTGGGTGATCACACAGATCCCGAAGAGCGATGGCTCTGATACCAATGGAGTGTAAAAACTCTGGTAAACTTTATAAGTATATATTATTATTGATAAAAGATGAGATATGAGATATGATTACAATAGGGAATCACCGAGGCTTTAAATATAGCCTCATGGTGTCCCTTGGTGAAGAGGCATGATCTTTGATCATGCCCTTTCACTTAATAAAACCTAATATAACTATCTTTAACTAATAATTAATAAAAAATACATAACATAATAGTGTGGGAACATCATTCTACAAAAGCTAACATGGTTAGGATTTAGAATATTCTCTTGCAAAGCAATCGGGGGCCTCTTTTCTAATGTCTCAACAAAAGTGTATTATATGTGTATTTTATCTACTATTGTACTTTATTCAACTTAACTTGTGACTTTTAAGGGTGACTTGGTCTAAATTGATCACTCATCTAAAAATGTATTGTATAGTCATATACCTAAGAAACTTGATCAAAGATGATTGTGTTCCACTAATTGCATACTACTATGTATCTAAATACAATCTTGAGCGGGAATAATGTGTAAAATTCAACAATCTCCTCTTATGTTTTTCATGCTTCCTCCCTTGTTACCGGACTTGTATCCAAGTATTTGGCATTGTTGTCACAGTGTTCATATCAATTGGTATCAAATCCTAAATGACAGGGCTTTTTCATAATTCCCAGTGGTTCAAATAATTTATATGCACATCCACACTTTCTTTGCCTGTTTTTAAAATAATTTTTTTTGCACCATTCTTCAAGTTTCTGATAATCATGATCTATGTTTATTGACATCTCTTTGTACCACAAGTATACCAACAGTCGCAAGGAATATATATATATATATATATATATATATATGGATTACTTGGAATAGCTAGAAAGATATACCAACAAAAACTATCAAGTATTTGAATTTTGGATTTTTGGCATTCCCTTAGGTATTCATATTTTTAACTTAAACAATAATGGTGGATGTTGAATATATTTCATAGTAACCTTCATAATTGGATGTATAGGAGTCCACCACTAGGCAATAAGATAACTATCTTCAAGGGAATTTCACTTACTTGTATGGGAGTATTTGGCATTGTTAATATCGTGTCCATATCTAGAAGAATGCCCATTTGTCGCATTTCTATATGTTCTTGCAGCCGATGATGCTCTTAGATCTACAATCTAGTTTTGTATCTTATATCTATTGGATTAGATGTGCTTCTACTTTTATCTAAGTGGCCATTCGGCTCCAACATTGTATTAACACTAATGTACTTAACAATTCCATGGGCGTATCAGTGTGGTAATTTGTTGCACATTAATAAACTTATCTTATCCCATTATCTTATCTGGAAAACTTGTACACATTTGAAAATACCCTCTTATACTTGAATACTTTCTCCTTTTCTTGCTTTCTTGTATTTTTTTATTTCACATTGTTGTTACTGAGTTCATATTAGATAGTGATGCCCACTTACCACATTTTTATATGTTCTACTTCTTACAGGCAAGGCAAATATTTATACATTGCATAGCTACATGGCAAAGCAAAGTTATATTTCTTCCTAGACAAACAATTACTGAATTTATTCTTTGTTGATGACTTAAATACTTTGGAATTTTACTTGAAAGTTAGTAACCAATAGATTTCACTCTACAATGTCTAAAACATTTCAATTAAATGTTGAAATCAACACTTAATACATGATATTTTCACCCTTCAGAGATATAAGGGTGGACTTGTTTTATGTGATATCTCTACTCAAAGGACAATTTTGATAACTTCAAAGCTTGTATGAATAATCAAATAAAAAGCTTCAAAATTTGATGTACAAGGATCTACTCAATAATATTACTATATTAGATACAATGGTTTGCAACAAGCTGGAATATATCCTCCCTCAATTTATGTGGGGCAAAGAAAGGAGGAAATAAAGGCTTCAATTGATTGCTTAAAAGTTGGGATACTTGCACCCTCAATAGTTATATTTGAGGACATTGGATGAATGATATACTCAACGAACATATTTAGAAAGTACATGGATTGTAAGGATGATAAAATAAGAATCCACTAAGTCTTTATCCATGATATTGACCAGATATTGAACATTAGAGTTCAATGCTAAGGCTGAGATGCTGCCTTTATAGAATATGTAGACAATAGGATGTGGGGGATAATGTATGATCTTATTCCACCATTGTAATTTGTGTGATTCTTATATTAATGAGTTAATATAGCACACATTTTCAACCAAAAAAAAGACTTCAAATCAGACATGAAATTAATTTATTTCCATGTTTAGATGTTAGGTCATCAATATTTTTAATCTTACATCTATATTTAAGGATGAAAGTTGTGAATACATGGGCCCATGTGATGACCATATATTATTCACGAGCCTCATTGATCAGATCTCTTCCTCCCAGAATTTTTCACTGATCCTCTCTTAAGGTCACCTCCTTTGATTGCGAGTTGAGAATCTTTAAGGCATAGTCACCTAACCATTATTTCTTGTAGTAACTCACTGCACTAAGTTTCTATCACCTCTACCTTTCATAACATATAGAGAATTTATAGCTGATAGAAATAACTTCTTATATCCCCTATCAAAATAAAAATGTGCAATGTGAAAGCTCTCCACCCCTCACAATGCAGTGAGAACCCTCCTAGGAAAAGTGACTTACCATTTGCTACCTACTTCAGTGAATTGCACAATATCCTCTCATAGAAAACCCCTTTGGAAGAAAACTACGCTAGCATAGGGCACATACATATCACATCTCTAGTAGAAATTGGGCCATTTTTGAAGAAAAATACACTATATTTTGGCCTCCCCCTCTATCTCAGGGCACTACATAGTCTTAAGGAACAATGAGGCCTCCTATCAATCACTGTCAAGTAAAAATATAGTAGCATAAGGCGTAGATCACATTCCTAGTGAAAATTAAACAATTGTTGAGCTAAATTGTGTTGTTATAAATCCTAGGAAAAGTGCTTACCATTTTCTGCCTACTTAAGTGGATTTCACAATATCCTCTCATAGACATCCCCTCTGGAAGCAAACTACGCTAACTTAGGGAACATAGCACATATCTAGTAGACATTGGGCCATTATTGAAGAAAACTACTAGCCTCTGGCTTCCCCCTCTATCTCAGCACACTGCATAGTATTAAGGCACAATGAAGCCTCCTATCAATCACTATCAAGTAAAAATACAGTAGCATAAGGCATAGATCACATTCCTAGTGGAAATTCAACAATTTTTGAGCTAAATTGACTACATGGTGCAGTAACAGTGCTTAGTCTTGCTCCCATTGGTGACTCTGATCCATCTCTATGCCCAATCCTTATCATGCCTTCCCTTCTCAGCATATATCATAGATTTAGTGATCAATGTGGTCATATCTTGCTCACTTTTGAGCCCACATGCACTATCACCATCCTCTCCTCCCTTTAGCCAAGCGCCAAAGATATTTTTCCACCACAAATAAGACAAATACAAAAAACCCATTCTTTACTCTGTAAGCGTGTATGAATAATCAAATCAGAAGCTTCAAAATTGGATGCAAAAGGATCTACTCAATAGTATTACTATCTTAGATACCATGTTTTGCAACAAGCTAAAATATATCCTCCCTCAATTTACGTGGGGAAAAGAAAGGAGGAAAGAAAGGCTTCAATTGCTTGCATAAAATTTGGGATACTTGCACCCTCAATAGTGATAAGAGAGGACATTGGATGACTGATATACTCAAGGAATAGATTTAGAAAGAACATGGATTGTAAGGATGGTAAAATAAGAATACACCAAGTCTTTATCCAGGATATTGACTAGATATAGAACGTTAGAGTTCAGTGCTAAGGTTGTGATGCTGCCTTTTTAGAATATGTAGATAGTAGAATGTGGGGGATAACGTATGATCTTATTTCACCATTGTACTTTGTGTGATTCTTATATTAATGAGTTAATATAGCACAAATTTTCAACCAAAAAAAAGACTTCAAATGAGACATGAAATTAATTTATTTCCATCTTTAGACGTTAGGTCATTAATATGTTTAATCTTACATCTATATTTAAGGATGCAATTTGTGAATACATGGGCCCATGTGATTACCTTAGATTATTCATGAGCATCATTGATCAGATCTCTTCCTCACAGGCTTTTGCACTAATCCTCTCTTAAGGTCACCTCCTTTGATTGTATGTTGAGAATCTTCAAGGCATAGTCACCTAACCATTCTTTCTTATAGTGACTCATTTCACTATGTTTCTATCACCTGTACCTTGCATAGAATATATGTCATTGTTAGCTGATAGAAATAACTTCTTCTATCCCCTATAAAAATAAAAATGTGCAATGTGAAAGCCCTCCACCCCTCACAATGCAGTGAGAACCCTCCTAGGCAAAGTGACTTACCATTTGCTGCCTACTCCAATGAATTGCACAATATCCTCTCATAGACAGCCCCTCTGGAAGAAACTACGCTAACATAGGGCACATAGCACATCTCTAGTAGATAGTGGGCCAGTATTGAAGAAAAATACACTAGCCTCTGGCCTGCCCCTCTATCTTAGTGCACTACATAGTCTTAAGGCACAATGAGGCCTCCTATCAAACATTTTCAAGTAAAACTATAGTAGCATAAGGCGTAGATCACATTCCTATTGGAAATTCAACAATTGTTGAGCTAAATTAAACACATGGTGTAGTAACAGTGCTTAGTATTGCTCCCATTGTTGACTTTGATTCATCTCTATGCCCAATAATTATCATGGCTTCCCTTCTCAACATATAGATAGTTTAGTGATCAATGTGGTCATATCTTGCTCACTTTTGAGCCCACCTGCACTGTCACTCTCCTCTCCTCCATTTAACCAAGCGGCAAAGATATTTTTACATAAAAAATAAGACAAATAGAAACAACAAATTCTTCACTATGTAAGCTTGTATGAATAATCAAAGCACAAGCTTAAAAAATGGATGTATAAGGATCGAGTCAATAGTATTACTATCTTATATACCATGGTTTGCAACAAGCTGGAATATATCCTCCCTCAATTTATGTGGGGCAAAGAAAGGAGGAAAGAAAGGCTTCAATTGCTTGCTTAAAAGTTGGGATACTTGCACCCTCAATAGTGATAAGAGAGGAAATTGGATGTCTGATATACTCAAGGAACATATTTAGAAATTACATGGATTCTAAGGATGATAAAATAAGAATCCACCAAGTCTTAATCCAGGATATTGACCAGATATTGAACATTAGAGTTCAGTGCTAAGGCTAGGATGCTTCCTTTATAGAATATGTAGATAGTAGGATGTGGGGGATAACACATGATATTATTCCACCATTGTACTTTGTGTGATTCTTATATTAATGAGTTAATATAGCACACATTTTCAACCAAAAAAAAGACTTCAAATGAGACATGAAATTAATTTATTTCCATATTTAGAGGTTAGGTCATTAATATGTTTAATCTTACATCTATATTAAAGGATGCAAGTTTTGAATACATGGGCCCATATGATGACCATAGATTATTCATGAGCCTCATTGATCAGATCTCTTCCTCCCAGACTTTGGCAGTGAGCCTCTCTTAAGGTCACCTCCTTTGATTGCAAGTAGAGAATCTTCAAGGCATAGTCACCTAACCATTCTTTCTTGTAGTAACTCACTGCACTAAGTTTCCATCACTTCTACCTTGCATAGCATATAGAGCATTGATAGCTGATAGAAAGAACTTATTCTATCCCCTATCAAATAAAAATGTGCAATCTAAAGCCCTCCACCCTTCAAAATGCAGTGAGAACCCTCCTAGGCTAAGTGACTTACCATTTGTTGCCTACTTTAGTGAATTTGACAATATACTCTCATAGACAGCCCCTCTGGAAGAAAACTATGCTAACATAGGGCACATAACACATATCTAGTAGACAATGGGCCATTATTGAAGAAAAATGCACTAGAATCTGGCTTCCCCCTCTATCTCAGCGCACTGCATAGTCTTAAGGCACAATGAGGCCTCCTGTGAATCACTGTCAAGTAAAACTACAGTAGCATAAGGTTTAGATCACATTCCTAGTGGAAATTCAACAATTGTTGAGCTAAATTAAACACATGGCGAAGTAACAGTGCTTAGTCTTGCTCCCATTGTTAACTCTGATCCATCTCTATGCCCAATCCTTATCATGCCTTACCTTATCAGCATATAACATAGTTTTAGTGATCAATTTGGTCATATATTGCTCACTTTTGAGCCCACCTGCACTGTCACTATCCTCTCCTCCCTTTAGCCAAGTGCCAGAGATATTTTACATCACAAATAAGACAAATACAAACAACACATTCTTCATTCTGTAAGCTTGTATGAATAATCAAAGCAGAAGCTTCAAAATTGGATATACAAGGATCTAATCAATAGGATTACTATCTTAGATACCATGGTTTGCAACAAGCTAGAATATATCCTCCCTCAATTTATGTGGGGCAAAGAAAGGAGGAAAGAAAGGCTTCAATTTCTTACTTAAAAGTTTGGATACTTGCACCCTCAATAGTGATAATAGAGGACATTGGATGACTGATATACTCAAGGAACAGATTCAGAAAGTACATGGATTTTAAGGATGATAAAATAAGAATCTACCAAGTCTTTATCTAGGATATTGACCAGATATTGAACATTAGGCTGGGATGTTGCCTTTCTAGAATATGTAGACAGTAGGATGTGGGGGATAACGTATGATCTTATTCCACCATTGTACTTCATGCGATTCTGATATTAATGAGTTAATATAGCACACATTTTCAACCAAAAAAAAGACTTCAAATCAGACATGAAATTAATTTATTTCCATGTTTAGAGGTTAAGTCATTAATATGTTCAATCTTATATCTATATTCAAGGATGCAAGTTGTGAATACATGGGACCATGTGATGACCATAGATTATTCATGAGCCTCATTGATCAGATATCTTCCTCCCATAATTTTGCAATGAGCCTCTCTTAAGGTCACATCCTTTGATTGCAAGTTGAGAATCTTCAAGGCATAGTCACCTAACCATTATTTATTGTAGTAACTCACTGCACTAAGTTTCTATCACCTCTACCTTGCATAGCATATAGAGTATTGCTAGCTAACAGAAAGAACTTCTTATATCCCACATCAAAATAAAAATGTGCAATGTGAAATCCCTCTGCCCCTCACAATGCAGTGAGAACCCTCCTAGGCAAAGTGACTTACCATTTGTTTCCTACTTCAGTGAATTGCACAATATCCTCTCATAGACAACCCCTCTGGAAGAAAAATACGCTAACATAGGGCATGTAACACATCTCTAGCAGACAATGGGCCATTATTGAAGAAAACTACACTAGCCTCTGGCCTCCCCCTCTATCTTAGCGCACTACATAGTCTTAAGGCACAATGGGGCCTCCTATCAATCATTATCAAGTAAAACTACAATAGCATAAGGTGTAGATCACATTCCTAGTGGAAATTCAACAATTTTTGTGCTAAATTCAACACATGGTGCAGTAATAGTGCTTAGTCTTGCTCCCATTGTTGAATCTGATCCACATCTACGCCAAATCCTTATCATGTCTTCCCTCTCAGCATATAGCACAGTTTTAGTGATCAATGTCGTCATATCTTGCTCAATTTTGAGCCCACCTTCACTGTCACTAGCCTCTCCTCCCTTTAGCCAAGCGCCAGAGATATTTTTACATCACAAATAAGACAAATACAAACAACACATTCTTCACTCTGTAAGCTTGTATCAATAATCAAAGCAGAAGCTTAAAAATTGGATGCACAAGGATATACTCAATAGGATTACTATCTTAGATACCATGGTTTGCAACAAGATGGAATATATCCTCCCTCAATTTATGGGGGGCAAAGAAAGGAGGAAAGAAAGGCTTCAATTTATTGCTTAAAATCTGGGATACTTGCACCCTCAATAGTGATAAGAGAGGACACTGGATGACTGATATACTCAGGGAACCGATTTAGAAAGTACATGGATTGTAAGGATGATAAAATAATAATCCACCAATTCTTTATCTAGGATATTGACCAGATATTGAACATTAGAGTTTAGTGCTAAGGATGGGATGTTGCCTTTATAGAATATGTAGACAGTAGGATGTGGGGGATAACGTATGATCTTATTCCACCATTGTACTTCATGTGATTCTTATATTAATGAGTTAATATAGCACACATTTTCAACCAAAAAAAAGACTTCAAATGAGACATGAAATTAATTTATTTCCATTTTTAGAGGTTAGGTCACTAATATGTTCAAACTTACATCTATATTTAAGGATGAAAGTTGTGAATACATGGGCCCATGTGATGACCATATATTATTCATGAGCCTCGTTGATCAGATCTCTTCCTCCCATATTTTTGCACTGAGTGTCTCTTAAGGTCACCTCCTTTGATTGCAAGTTGAGAATCTTCAAGGCAAGTCACCTAAATATTCTTTCTTGTAGTAACTCACTGCACTAAGTTTATATCACCTCTACATTGCATAGCATATAGAGAATTGATAGTTGATAGAAAGAACTTCTTCTATCCCCTATCAAAATAAAAATGTGCAATGTGAAAGCCCTCCACCCCTCACAATGCAGTGAGAACCCTCCTAGGCAAAGTGGCTTACCATTTGCTGCCTACTTTAGTGAATTGCACAATATCCTCTCATAGACAGCCCCTATGGAAGAAAAATATGCTAACATAGGTCACATAGCACATCTCTAGTAGACATTGGGCCATTATTGAAGAACACTACACTATCCTCTGGCCTCCCCCTCTATCTCAGCACACTTTATAGGATTAAGGCACAATGAGGCCTCCTATCAATCACTGTCAAGTAAAAATACAGTAGCCTAAGTCATAGATCACATTCCTAGTGGAAATTAAACAATTGTTGAGCGAAATTTTGTTGTTATAAATCCTAGGAAAATTGACTTACCATTTTCTCCCTACTTCAGTGAATTGCACAATATCCTCTCATAGGCATCCCCTCTGGAAGAAAAATATGCTAAAATAGGGCACATAGCACATATCTATTAGAAAGTGGGCCATTATTGAAGAAAACTACACTAGCCTCTGGCCTCCCCCTCTATCTCAGCGCACTGCATAGTCTTAAGTCAAAATGACGCCTCCTATCAATCACTGTTAAGTAAAACTACAGTAGCATAAGGCATAGATCACATTCCTAGTATAAATTCAACAATGGTTGAGCTAAATTGTGTTGTTATAAAGCCTAGGCAAAGTGACTTACCATTTGCTGCCTACTTAAGTGAATTGCACAATATCCTCTCATAGACAGCCCCTCTGGAAGAAAACAATGCTAACATAGGGCACATAGCACATCTCTAGTAGGCAGTGGGCCATTATTGAAGAAAAATACACTAGCCTCTAGCCTTCCCCTCTATCTCAGCGCATTGCATAGCCTTGAGGTACAATGAGGCCTCCTATCAATCACTATCAAGTAAAACTATAGTAGCATAAGGCGTAGTTAACATTCATAGTGGAAATTCAACAATTGTTGAGCTAAATTAAACACATGATGTAGTAATAGTGCTTAGTCTTTCTAACTTCACTAATTTCTGTGCTACTTGTTCTCTGAGGAAGTGGTAATTTATTGGGATGTGCTTTGTTTTTTTGAATGAAATACAAGATTTTTTGATTGCACCTGTATTGTCACACTTGATTGAAATGGGACCATCAATGCTTGCCTTCATGTCTTGGAGAGTTTGTTTCATCCACATTACTTTTGTGCAACATGCTGCTGCTGCTATGTATTCCGCTTCTGTTGTAGATATAGAGATAGAAGTTTGCTTCTTGCTTAGCCATGCCACCAGACTTTTTCCCAAATAAAATGCACCTCCACTTGTGCTTTTCCTGTCATCCATGCAGCTGGCCCAATATGCATCTGTGTATGCTGTCAAAGTGAGATTTTTCTTTTTGGATACCATAGGCCATAATGTGCAGTTCCTTGTAGATATCTGAATATTATTTTGATTGCTAGTAAGTGATTTTGTTTTGGTGCTGCTTGATATCTTGCCACAAGTCCTACTGCCAACATAATGTTTGGTCTAGAGGCAGTTAGGTATAGCAGACTTCCTACCATGGATCTGTAAAGTCTTTGATCTATATCTGCAGATCCATCATTAGCACATAGTTTTCATCCAGTGATCATGGGAGTTGTCATAGGTTTGAAGTCTTCCATTTGGAACCTTTTTAACATCTCTCTTAAGTATTTTTCTTGTGAGATGAATGTTCCTGTGTTCTTTTGTTGAATTTGAAGTCCTAAATAGAAGGTTAGCTCTCCAATCATAGACCTCTCGAATTCTGATTTCATTTCTTCAACAAATCCTTTTGTTAACTCATATTTGTTTCTACCAAACATGATATCATCTACATATACTACTACAATTAGGAGTTCATTTTCATTAGCCTTTATGTACAAATTGTTGTCTACTCCTCCTTTCTTAAAACCTTGTTTTTGCAAGTATTTGTCCAGCCTTGAATACCATGCACGAGGAGCTTGTTTTAGCCTATATAAGGCTTTATTTAATCTGCACACATAGTCATGTTTATCTGTTAAGGAGAATCCTTCGGGTTGTTCCATGTAGACTTCTTCCTCTAAATCTCCATTCAGGAAGGCAGAATTCACATCCATTTGATATACCTTGAAATCATGATAGCATGCAAAGGCCAAAAACTTTCTGATTGTTTCCATTCTGGCTACAGGGGCAAAGGTTTAATCATAATCAAGTCCTTCAATTTGAGAATATCCCTTGCATACAAGTCTGGCTTTATTTCTGATTACCTGCCCTTGTTCATTCATCTTATTCTTGAATATCCATTTTGTGCCAATGACATTTTTCCCTGTGGGTCTTGGTATTAACTCCCAGGTATTGTTCTTCTTAATTTGGTCTAGTTCTTCATTCATAGCATTTACCCAATTTTTGTCTTTTCTGGCTTCTTCAAACTTCTTTGGCTCTATTTGAGATAGCATGGCTAGGTATACTTCTTCTGTCTGTTCAGCTAGCTGTCTTCTAGTCTGGACTCCCACACTCTTGTCCCCAATGATTTGATCTTTTGGATGGTTCTTTTGAGTGTGTCTTGAGGGACCTTTTGAGTTTAATTCAATATCTTCTGTTGTCTTGATCAGTTCATCATTATCTTGGTTCTCATCTTCATGATCATTTGGAGGATTGCTGCATCTTGTGCTTCTTGTTCTGTTTGGTAGATCTTCGTCGAATCTTACATCAATGCTTTCCACAATCTTGTGTAGTCGTTTTTTGTAGCACCTGTAACCCTTACTCTTGGATGCATATCCTAAAAAAATTCCTTCATCAACTCTTGCATCAAACTTTCCCAGTTTTTCATCATTATTTTTTATGAAACACTTGCTTCCAAAGACTCTATAGTGTTTGATTGATGCTGGCTTACCATGCCATAATTCGTAAGGAGTATTGTCACAATTTGGTCTTAAATGAGCTTTGTTAAGAATGTGAACAGCTGTGTGTACTGCTTCTGCCCAGTAGGTTTGGGGAATGTTACTTTTTTGCATCATGGCTCTGGAAATCTGTTGTACTAACCTGTTTTGCCTTTCTGCCACTCCATTTTGCTGAGGTGTTCCTGCAATTGTAAAATGCTGTTTTATCCCTTTTTCATTGCATAGGTCTGCAAAATCATAGTATGTGAATTCACCTCCTCTATCTGATCTGATGCACTTTAACTTGAATCATGTTTGATTTTCTGCCAATGCCTTGAATATCTTGAATTTCTCAAGTGCTTCAGATTTATATTTGAGAAATGCCACCCACGTCAATTTGGTAAAATGATCTATTATCAGCATGAAATAAGATTCTCCACTTGGTGTATTAGTTCTTGAAGGTCCACACAGGTCCATGTGAACAAGCTGAAGAGGCCTACTTGTAGATAGTTTCTCTTTGGTCTTGAAAGATGTGTGGGCCTTCTTGCCCAGTTTACAGGATGTACGTATGGTATTTGGAGGCTTCTTTATTGCAGGAATATCTCTGACTGCATTCTCTTTGCTCAGACTGATGATGTGGTCAAAGTTTAGGTGTCCCAATATTCTATGCCATAACCATGATTCATCAAGTTTTCTTATGTGGCACGCTTCATTCTCTTCTTTCACTATATAGACATTACTTTCTGTTCTAACACCTTTAATCAAGGTCTTTCCTTTGGTGCTCGATCTTACTTCATAATCTTGGGCTTTGAAAAGGACCTCACAACCTTTATCACACATTTGAATGATTCTTAGAAGATTGGCTTTCAGCCCATCCAAAAATAGTACATCTTGAGCCTTTCCTCTTCCATTATTCAGACTGACTGAGCCTTTTCCTTTGATTTTCCCTGCTTTATCATTGCCGAATGTTACATTTCTAGATTTATTTTCATCAAAGGTTACAAACTTGCTTCAATCTCCAGTCATATGCTTTGAGCATCCACTGTCCATATACCATTGGCTTTGCTGATCATGAGCTATTAGAGCCAGGTCACACTTATTCAACTTATTTTTCCACTGCATGCAGCTATTTGTTTGGTACCTTTCCTGAGAATATGGACCACATTCTTTGAGTGGAAATTTGTGAGACTTGTGCCCGAGTTGATGGCAGTCAAAGCATTTGATTATGTTTCTAAATGGATTATGTATACGAGTGAATTATCCATTGTTCATAAATCTCCTTGAGTTTTCATACATCAGTCTTTGTCCATACGTTCTGCACTCCATGGCTTTATGGCCGAACCCCTTACAATAAAAACAATACCCATGGAAACGATTAGTGTACCTGGTGAAGGGTTTTCCTCTCCATTTGTTTGCTTGAGGTAGTCTTTTCATTTTCTGCATCCTTTGCTGGTTGAAATCGATTATCTTTGTCTGAAAGTATGCAGCAATATGTCCTAGTTTGTGGCAGGCAAAACAAGTGACATTTCTCATAGGAGGAAAGAATATCATTTGACGACTTCCGAATTTTCCATATTCAGGAGTGTAAGAGATTTTTCCAGCTGACTGTTTATTGATTTCGTTCTTTGTTATTTGAGATTCCTTCTTATTTATTTTTAATCAATTGCAGGTCATGTTCTTGCTGGCTTCTACTTCTGTAGGAATATTTTGAGTTGCTTCATTATCCTGTACAAATTTTACAAAAATGATATTCTGGTTATCTTCTACCTTGGATTTGCTGGTTTCTCCTTCGTAACCTATCCCAGTTTTTATGAGAGGAGATCTTTGAGAATTTAGTATTTTATTCAGCTGTTTAGAGCTTGTCATTTGAGGAGTGTTAATTGACAGTTTCCTTTGGGTGTTTTCTAATTTCTTTCTCAAGCATACTACTTCTTCCAATTTCTCTTGCTTCTGAATTTTATCCTCATTTTGCTTTAGTAGAGTGTCTTCCACCTTCTTAGCTTCTTCAAGTTTTACTTTCAACTGATTGAGGTCTTCTGAAGTTGGTTCTTCTTTTACATATTTGAGGAGAATGTCTTTCTGTTTTCTGCACTTCATTTTCAGTCTGTCTATTTCCTCCAGGGCACTTCTTAGCTCCCCCTCAAGATATACCTCACATTCTTCCTCATCTTCTAGAGGTAATCCTTTGGACTCTTCCTTGGCCATCAATACAAATTTAGAGGTTCCTTCTTCATTTGAGGTTTCATCTGAGTTTTCAGATGCACTGCTATCTTGCTGAGCATAAAATTATTTTCTATTGAATCTCTTCCCTTTTTGCCAATTATTTGTTTGGTTTTCTCTATCTCTTGAGTCTGATTCTTTGTTTTCTTATGAGGACACTTAGATGCATAGTGCCCAACTCTTCCACAGTCAAAGAATTTAAATGGAAGTTTACCTTTATACTTGCCTGAGCCTCTATCCAATCTTCTGACAAATTTGGCCTCTTCTTCATCAGAGCAGGAGCATGTATCTTCCTTTTCTTATTTTCTCTTCTCAGCCTTAAAGGATGCCTCCCTCACATTTGACTTCCTCTGTGGAAGTCTCATCTCGTAGGCTGTTAAGTTTCCAAGTAATTGGTTCATGGTCAATGTTTCCCAGTCAACTGTTTCTTCTATAGCAGAAACCTTGGGGTTAAAACTGGATGGTAAAGATCTCAATATCTTTTGAACAATTACACATTCTCTAATGGTTTCTCCTAGAGCTTTCATGTTATTCACAATTTCTGCAACCCTTAAGAAGAAGTTGGCAACATCTTCTTCTTCATTCATTTTTGTATTTTCAAAATGAGCTCTATAGACTTGTAGTTTGGACATCTTTACCTTTTTATCTCCCTCATGGATAATTTCTAATGTATCCCGTATTTCTTTGGCAGTATTGTTGTGCATTACTTTGATAAATTATTCCTCACATAGACCACTTAAGAGAGCATTAATGGCTTTGGCATTAGCTATAAAATATTGTTTGGCTTCTTTCTCTGTGTTAGAATCTTTTGGGGCATATCCCAAATCCACAACAACTCAAAATTCTATTCCTAGGGACATTATGTACGTCCTCATTCTTATTTTCCAGAAGGCATAATTAGTGCCAGTAAACAAAGGGGCTTTATTTGTTGAACATCCTTCTAGACTAGCCATCTTGGGGACCTAGGATCTCCTTCCAGTTGTTAAACTGATACAGAAGGAACTTTCTCTGATACCAATTGTTGAACCCTTGGTTAAACTCTGAGGGGGGGTGAATCATTTTAACACATTCATGGTCTTTCAGAACTTTCTTTTATACTTATTTACACCTTCATTTCGTGATCAACTTAATGTATACCGAAACAACAATATGAATAAGTGAGTAGTAGGTATTAATCAGATTAAACACAGAAAATCAACACATAATCATCATGCACATAGAGAAAATATATAAGTGGAAACCCATAAGGGAGAAAACCACATCTTATTATTGTTGTGATGCAAAGGAAAGCTCCAACTCCCTCTCACCACTAATTTTCTGTAGGATCCAACCTATAGGAGGCTACTACCTCAATTCTACAAGCTGCAACTTTCAAGGAAGCTCCAACTCCCATCTATTTTTTACAGGCTACAACCTACAAGAGGCTCCTACCTTAGCCAGCTACAACTGGACATCTATCAAGCTACAACTTGATATGGAAGTGCCAACTTCCTCACACAACTCTGAAAACACATGCTGGTTTACCTGGATATCAGCTCTGTTCTATTCCTTCTTCACTGTTGTCCTCCAACCTTCATATCTACCTTATCTCATCTTTGGATCCTTACAGCTTCTCTTTCTGCTCCTTCTTGTTCTTCCACTCTCTTCCATTCTGCAGTTCTCTAACCTCTCTTTTTCCACTGATATTACATCTCTTATACAGATAACTCCTAACTGAGTGCATTCTACATGGAATATGAAGTGAACAGGCCTGACCCTATGCCTTCCACCCATTCGATTCCTCATTCTTCAGTTCAAGTTATTACATGAGAAATAATCATTACAACACTCATGGAGTTTTTCCTATGCCTACGGAGACTTGCCTTTGCATCACATACAATAAAATAATTAATGAATTTACATTTGTAGTTACAACACTATTTCAATTCAACCCTTTCAGCCTCTTGCTTTTCCATTTATTTTGTCTTCTCTGCCTGTTGTCCCTTTAGCTTCTCTACCTGCTGTTATATTTCTAACTGTTTTGCACAATCGTCTTTTTCTGACTTGACCCATGCCTTTACGTTTTACACAACCTCCGCCTCTTGCATATCTTACCTGCATTGTTCCATGCTCTTCTCTTTGTGTTGGGTCACTTATACTCCCGAGTACTTCCTTCACGTTTAGAACTTCCCTCTTAACTCACAGCTGCAACTGCATCACACTGTTCTGCACGGGATCAGGTCCTTTTAACTACGCGAGCCTTTCCTTGCCGTGTTCAACCTTTTCTTTTGTTACCCGAGTCGACCTCTGCTTCCATTATTTTCTTCACAAACAATGCAGAATACATTAAGCCTGGACATGAAATACATTACTATTTAACTCTGAACAATATCGCGTCCACTTTTTATCGCATTTCGGTATTTCCATCATTCTTTGTTATATGGATCCTTTGCTCTTCGATGAAATTTACAAAGGGAAAATCACATACTTCTGGACTTGAAAACTTTTAGGCTTCAGCTTCGATCTGCATCGTGTCCACTCTCTTTATCGCACTTCGCACTTCGACGTTCCCATGTGTTTCTTGCTATGCATAGCTCTTGCAACCCCTGATGCGATTTCTCAAAGGGAAACCTTATACCTTCGGATTTGAAATCCTTTAGACTTTTGCTTTGAAGTTGCATCGCATCTGGTACTCTTATCGCATTTCGGCGATTCAACCTTGCTCTTACGATCTTCACCCTTCTGATCTTGCGATTTGCGATATGCGGGCCAGGTCCATGTAATCTCCATGTCATCGTGCCATGTCACCTTTCCACGTCATCACCACGTCACTACCACATCATCTTGATTTATTTGCAATTTGTGGGGTCAGGTCCACGTCACTTGCCATGTCATCGCCACGTCATCATATCGCACTTCGCATTTTCTGTGACCACTGTGTTTGTGCGATTTTTCTCCTGCCCCGATTGTGATATGCGATGGTAATATCGCATCGCAATATCGACTATCCCAATATCGCAATATCAGCTATCGCATATAATTTACCATACCGTGCGAACTCATATCATATGCGATATGCGACATGCGATCGCATCGCATCGCTTCGCATCACATTGCATATTAAAACAATTACCTTGTGACTTGCAATTTCGATCTCCGCTGATGTGATTGTCACCAATGATCTACCCAGATCTACGGTCCTTGTTGCTGCTGGCACTTTCGATTGGTTTCTACCCTGATTATCTTGTGATGAATCTTATCCATTCATTTCTTGCCTTTGCTGTTGCGATCTAATCGTGACCGTCCGTTCACCTCACTTGGAATTCTTCTAAGATTTCTCAGCCTTAGTATATTTTCCGTTTGTTTACACTATCTCGCTCTGTGACATCGGTCCCTCCATGATACTCCTCCTGAGCTTGTTCTGTATTCTAAGTGCGCTGATCTCTCCTAAGCTTGATCTTCTATTCGTTATTCACTCCGACTTGGGATTCTTTCGCTTGCTGCACGCCTTTGCTGCTGCTCTGTTGCCTTTGCTGCTTTGTTAGCTGTATTCTCTATGCTTTAGGTTATCCTTCTATTGATGCTCTTTTTCCTCTATGGTGATACTCCTTTCTTCTCCTTTTCCATCAATGACAATATTTCCAACATATCATGCCTTCCCTTCTCAGCATATAGCATAGTTTTAGTGATCAATGTGGTCATATTAGCCCCGTTTGACCGTCCAAAAGTTTTGAGCCCACCTGCACTGTCACTATCCTCTCCTCCCTTTAGCTAAGCAGTTACATCACAAATAAGACAAATAAAAACAACACATTCTGCACTCTGTAATTGTTTGATATTCTCTTCATGTTTAACCACTTGCCCGGCTCAACATTCTGTAGAGTGAATCAAAGCAATGGGGGCTGATTTTGAGCCATATCGTCTATGATGCGAGCTATGAGGTCACGAAGCAGACGTTCATGGAATATGCATCTGTGGGGACAATAGCATTGATACACATTATCAAAAACAATGGTGGGGCACAACAACTTTGTGGGACCTTTGGCCTGGATACCTTCTAATGAATGTCTTTGTAGGACCTTTGGTTCGAATACCTACTAATGAACCGTTTATTGAAGGAAGTATACCCATACCCAAGAAAAATAATAAAAATGCCACAAATAAAAAACCATGGTCCATGGCTTACCTCTTTCAAATCACCCACAGAGCACTCGCATTCACCAGCACTGCTAGACTCACACGAAGAAATCACCCACAGAGCACCCGCATTCACCAACACTGTTAGACTCACACACTTCGAAGAAACCACTCAGAGAGCACCAGCATTCACCATCATTGTTAGAATAGCACACTTCGAAGCATTCCAACTGGAAAATTTATACAAAAAAGAATAATTACTGGTCGCAGTTGCAACACTGTTGTCCAAACTCCTCCTGGGTTTAGCTCCATAGCACCAGGGAAATGGTACTCTAAATCCATAGTTCACGATCCGCTCCATAGCACTGGGGAAATGGTACTCTAAATCCCTAGTTCATGACCAGCTCCATAACACTAGGTAAATGGTACTCTAAATCCCTAGTTCACGCCCTTTCCGGGTAGCTAGCATCTCCTGGAATGATCAACTATGTGAGGTGGAGAGGCCAAGGGAAGTTTCGTATTTGAAATTTGGATCCTGCACCAGATCTTATGAAACCATGAGCCTTTTTTCCCTCGTCATCGACCTCCCTGCACATAATTCAGGCACATTTCATGATGAAAACCCCAGAACCTCCAACTTCCAAGCCCCAACTAGTAAAAAAATGGGGGCGAATGTAACTCCAATCCCCCTCCTACCCAGTGAATTTTGGTGAATTCCATTCAAATCCGCTCCAAACCAGAAAATTGGGAGGCGAATCCATGGTTTAATGTTTATGCTCATTTATTTTTTTGGGCTAACAGTTAATAATTAATTATTTTTAAAATAATTATAGGGCTAACTATATAAAACTATACAAAAGGGGTTTTATATAAAAAAATTTCCCCTCCAAAATATAAAACCCTTTAAAAATTTCCATTGGGCTAAAATTCACCCCTAAAATTTTCCCTGAGCTGGAGGGTGTTTAACCTCCACTGTATATTGTCTGTTGGGATGAGGCATTTTTCATGTGTTGGCTGAAAAAGCAAGACCATTAGTAAGGACATTCTGATTTCTAGGTATAACAACAAGACCATATTCTTCAAAAGTGTGTAAGAGTTCAAGCAAAACATTTTTGTATGCTCTCAATCTAGGATGTTTTGCAGCATATTGTCCTTTAATCTATTTAATTATCAATTTAGAATCTCCATGAGAAAAAAATATTTTAGCACCTAATTTCTTCAATAATTGCAAGCCTAAAAGAAGTGCTTCATATTCTACTATGTTGTTGGTACATTGAAAATTTAGGTATGAATGATCTTTTAAGTGATTATTTCCTACATTTGAAACCCACACACCTGCTCCCGACCCTGCTCTACTACAAGAACCATCAAAACTCATTTTCCAAAAGGGTTCGATTTCAGTGTTTGGTTGTACAGTCTGTGTTTGATTTTCATGTGTTTCATAGATGTTATTTTCAGCACTGGTGACCTGAGCATTAATATTCCCATCATTATATTGAATGAATGAGTCTAAATCAGAGTGAACAAAGTAAAGGGTGTAGTTATGAGGCTTCTCCTGACTGCTCACCATGTATTTCATTAAGGTTTCCCTATACAATCTTTTGTTTTGACCAAAAACTGGTATGGTTTCATAGGTCATATCCATTTTGAGGGTACCTTTTAGTTTTTCTCCCCAAGAACGTGACAACATCATGCCATACTTCGGGGGAATATATGCCACTATTATGTCCATTACTAGACTCTTAGCTGGGATTTGGGCCAAAGTGACACATAGATCCTTTATGATACCTAAACATCTTACTTTGCTTGAATCAAATGAATATAAGTATTTGTAAGCCCCAGTAATGTCAAGACCAAGTTTCTCCATAACAACTTTTGGCATCAGATTATGAGAGGCACCCGAATCTAACATAACATTGTGAAGAATTTTATCATGCACATTGAGGCTCACATAAAATGGAGGAACTCTTCCTTCTTGTGGTTTACCATCTACCTGTGGACCAAGTAATAGTTTAGGCTAATCATCATTCAAATTAACATTATCATTATTTTTACCTATGTTCAAGTCTTTCATAACTTGAGTTCTGTACATATTTTTATTTATTAACTCAGTTAAAGGGATAGGAATTTTCAGCTTTGCTAGTTCATTTTCAATATTAAATGATGTTTGAAATTTATTCAAGTTCAGAAAGTCAGATTTATCAACAATCTCTTTTGATACATGTTATTTTTGTTGATTGGTGGTAAGAATGTATGTTTGAGTAGTTTTGGAAGAATTCTCAATAATATTTTTAGCAGGAAGGTCAACTTTCTTTTTGCTATAACTATTAGGAGTTTTCTTAGCAATAGTTTCTAGAGTTTTCTTTGAATTGGTGTCAGAAGTTTTCTTGACATGTTTTCATTAGTCTTTTTGTTTGGAGTATTTGATGTTTTCCTACTTCTAAGATTGTATTGTCTATGGACTTCCATGATATCATTTTCAAATCCTTGCTTATAGTCATCCGATTCCTCATAATCACGTTCACTTTGGGATTATTGAAACAACTCTTGTTCTTCCTGAGTAAGAAACACAATTTAATCATCATTAATACCCATTATATTTATCTGGTTTTCTTCTACTTCTTCCACTACTTCTCCATCTTCATCAACATATTTATCCTGAAAAGGAGGTCTAATATTTTTATCAGGACCCCTCTGTTCTCTTTGTTTGATCTGAGGAGGATTTCTTCTAATGTTTTTATTTCGGTTTTGAGGTGCAGGTTGATTTTCCCTAGGTGCGGCTCTCTCATTCAAATTAATCCTCTCCATCATTCTTTCTACTATTCTAACTAAAGAATCAATTTTAGCATCAACATAAGAAGTAGAGGGTTCCTCTTTTATTGTTACTCTTCTCTCACTCCTAAGTCTAGCTCTCTCGGCTAATATATTTTCTTCCATACTTACTGCTTCCCTTTGCATCTCTTCTAATGTGGATGAATTTCTTTCCCTAAGCTGGTAAGCCATGTCTGCCTCAAAACCATCTGGAAATTTGATTAAGGCTAAGCCTTGTGGTGGTTTAATATTAGCAGGTATTGTGTTATAGATACTGTTGAATCTAGTGAAATAGTCTTGTACACTCTCTGATGGTCCTCTCCTAATGATTTCATATTCAGATAAAATTTGAAGAGGATTTTTCTTAATTTCCCACCTAGTAATAAATGTTTGATGAAATTCAGTAAAATCATGAATACTAGCATCAGGTAATTCTTTAAACCATTTTCTCACTTCTCCTGTGAGACTTTTTGAAAACAACCTTAATTTTACATTCTCCTCATCTACCTCCTAAAGTTCAAAACTACCATTCATTGTAATATCCCCAAAATGGGACTGCTAGCAAGGCATGTATGAAAAACACATTTTTCAGGAATGGATGCTTCAACACTTGAAATCAGCCCTTGGATCCCTTAGATATGATAATATAAGACCAAAATCCAAGAGGATATCAGAAACAAATCTTTATAGGTGGGTTAAACATATCTCCCATACCTAGTACAGCTAGAAAATTGCCCAAAGAAGGGATTGCAACACTATGTGACAAAACTGCTAAGAAAATAACGCAGTTCAGCCAAATATATGCAGGAGGCCAATATGTAGGCTCAATCATGTCATTTACATCATCATATCAAGATTATATTGAAGCCCATACATCATAGAATAGAAAGTAGCAAACTTTACATGAAGAAATTCCCAAAATAAGAGGCTGCAACCATATGATATGACTGTACAAGCTTGACAGTGTTATTTTATTAGCTGAAAAGAGCTGTAAGTTACACTTCAAATCTAGAGTAGATCTGTGTACAAAAATATATATCTATATCAGATCTTTACACTATAGATTCTCCTCTTCAAAATCCCCTTGGGGTTTTCAGCAGAAAATGTAGTACATGGAGTAGATCTGAGATCTAATGCAGCTAGTCTGCAGAATAATTCAAAATTTCTGAAGCAAGTACATCAGTATTCAGATCAGATCTAAATGGAACATGGATTAGATGTGTAACCCACAGATCACCATAGTGAAGGGCAGATTCCCAACACTAGAGATCTCTCCTCCTTGAAGTGCCAAAAGACCCTGCAACTTTCTCCTTGAAAATAACGCAGTTCTGGAAGATGGAATGCACTGTAGGCTCTAGAGCATGATGTGTCCTGATGCCAAGATCTAAAAATGAGCTCTCCTCATCCAATACTCTCTTTCCAGGGGGATAGAAGGCTTCCCCACTAAAAAGAGGCACTAGAATGGCTTAGATATGAACAGATCTAGCCTCCACTTGCTACAGCTTACAAAGACAACCAAACCATCAACAGGATAAGTGTTGTAGTTGGAAGAAGAGCTTGGTCAAATGCCTGATAGTGGTCAATAAATGCAAGACTCCTCCAAGAGGCCTCTCAAGGAAGGAGGTGGGATTCCTGATCAGGAACACCCAAATGCTAAAAAACACTATTCTCATCTAAAGAACTAGATAATGAGAAGTGTCTAAGAAGAAAAATCCTTCAGAAATAATATCATCAACAACCCCTCTCTTGTTGTCCTCCTCCTCCTTAAATAAGATGGAATCCTTGCCAAACCCTAAACCATCTTAATGATTTAGCTACATTCACATGATTAGCCTCCAAATACAACTGCGTTGTGCATCTAGGTGGTTCAATGTATCTAGACATTTTTGTTGATTTGGTCCAGTTGACCCAGTCAAATGACTTAATCCCTTTCACACATAAGGGTGTTTTGCTAAAGTAGCTCAGATTTGGCCTTGTTCACATGGGCATGGATTTATTTTGCTGTTTTAGGAGTTTAATTTATCCTCCTTTACAATTTTATTCTTGCAACAAGAAAATGAAAACAAAATAGTATATTATTTTTAGCTTGGGCTAATTAGGAATATTACAGTCCTCCCCTCCAAAATTTTGCTTGTCCTCAAGCAACTGATAAGGTGAGTGCTGCAACTCATCTCCTCCTCAATTGGCATCACAAAAAAAGGATAAGCTTCTCTCATAAGCTAAGTGATCACCAAACCATCCATCCATGACTTGTTCCAACAATGTTCTCATGAGATGCAAACATCTCATCCCATAAAGAAACAATAAATCACATGAAACAACCATGGTTTGCCCAATGCCCTCCCTGAAATATAAGACAAAAAGGACAGGGAGTGTAGTCATCCCATAGGGCACATGCATGCCTTCCCTCCTTCCTCTATACATCCCCATGAAAAGTACAAGTACATCATCAATATAGGGGATCAAAAAAATGTACAAACAAACAGAAATGTGTGCACATGGAGGTGGATCATAGTCCCACATGTGGAACCAGCGAAAAGAATCCCCTGCCTGCATCAAACCAAGATGTGGTAAGTGGTTTTCCCACCACTTACTTGCTGCCCATGCCATCTCACCATAGATGAAAGTGTGAGATATATTTGGTGCCTTTGGGAAGCACCCATCATGATGAAAAATCTCCCTTTTCCTTCCAAGGGAGTGGCCAAATTCAGAAATGTTTGTGGCCCATTGTGTGCCATGAGATTTACAAGATGTATCACTCCTTCTTGGAGTCATGGCCTGCATAAAAATGGTGTAAGAATGCATGAAATCAGAATATAAAACAAATGTACTAAGAGGATGCTCTTCACCAACAATCCTCCTCCCATCAATGGAGTGGTGCATAGATCTACTCTCTTCTTCAAGGGAAGAAGGAGAGGGCTGATTTAACTCTTCCTTAGAGTCATGTTGCTGCTCCAACTCCACAAGGTCCATGCATCTTTGACAATGCTGATATAGTTCTCTTTCAAAGCCCTCCCAGTAATAGCTCCTCAAAATGATATTGTTGAGCGTCATGGAATAGGTGTGGCTGAAATTGAACTCTTCATAAGCCCTCTGTAGTAACTTCTCCTTGAGCTTGGAAGCTCTAGACAAGAATATCCTACCATGATTATATATGACTCCATCAAGGATTGAATAGCTCTCTTCATGCAACCAGTCATCAAGAATCATGCAAGTATGAAGATCCTTGGAATATTCCACCAGCAGTTGGGATTTCCAATAGGGATATAATGTGCTCAAAAATGATAGTGCTATTAGTGTGTCATTTGAAGTGTCTGCCATGTTGTTGTTCTTCTCCTTGACATCTCCCATGTCAAAGGTGTATGTTGGAAAGCCAAGCTTCCCATTTTCCTCCTCCTTGACATCTCCCATGCCAAAGGTACAAGGTTGCCAGTCCTTCCTTGCTGCCCTCCTTGTTCATGCACATGCTCAAAATAATATGGAAGTTATTGGAAGTTAGTCTCCCATGGGAAGCTATCATCTATCCAAAACCTCCTTGGTTTTGTCAAAGTATGCATGTGTGACCACCATCTCTCATCATGTATGGAAGAGTATCCTCCAAACAAGTTTGTCTTCTGATTCAAGGATTGCTTTCCTTGCTTCATGATGGTGTCAACCTTCATTCTTGTAGCATATTTTCTCAACGCAGTTGAGATGAGAGAATTTATAGTGATGTTAAGGGAAAAAATCTTTCCCTCTCCTTGTAATTTCCCCATACTCTCAACGTTGAAGCATGGTATTCTAATGCTCCCTTCCTTCTTGGATCTATGAAAGGAGCATTAGTGCATGAAACATCTTTCATCAAATCTGAATTAAGTGGTCTCCCAGGTGGCATACCATAAGATAATGATGTATCATGACTCATTCCCATGTGAACAACAGATGGGAACATATCATGACTGCTTCCACTACGCAAATCCATCTCTAATTGCTGTGTGGAAGTGTCATAATAAGGAGAAATTGGAGCAACTACCCCTTCTTCTTCTTTATCACCCACCTTCTGCAAGATCTCACAGTCTAAGGTGCTCCCTTTAGATGCAGTTAACTCATGAACACCCATCATCTCCTTGGTGTCAAGAGTCTTGATCACAAAGGATTGATCCATCATAATGTGTGTTCCAAAATTTGGATGAAATGTTGGAACACATTTCCTCCATTGTTTTTTCTCTTTGTCTATCAACATAGACACATGCTGCTCATCTTCTTCATGTATAGGTTCCTTGGGGCCTTCTTGCAAAGATACAAGAGCCCTCTTAGTGGAAGCAATGGCTTCATCTCCATCTCTCAATGAAATTAGATCTCCTCCTGCTGTCACAGTGCTGGACGAACCTTCCAGTTCTTCTTCTTGCTTCTCCTCATCAAGGGAGCATGCCTCATCAATAAAAGATCTTTTTACTTGATCTCTCCTTGAAAAAGGAACACTCATGTCTTCTTCTTGAGAAGAAAGTTCTTGCTGAAGTAGGGCCTTTGCCCTTGGAAAATCATGTAGCAGATCTTTAACCCCTTCAACAATGTTCTGAAATGGAGTTATCCTCATGGATCTTCCCATCTCTTGCAAAGGTTCTGATTTCTTGGGCTTAGTTTATTTACCCACATAAATTTCAGATGGCATAGAATCAAAACTTTTCACTAACATCCTAGTGTACTTTGCATAAGTAGAGATGTTTACATCTTTTAATGAAGAAGACTCAAATAACCACCAGGCATATTATTTACCTTGGAGGTGCAACGTTGCTACTATTATGGATTCTTATTCAGAAGTTGGATGCAGCTGAAAATATGTGTCCAGCTTCTTTACCCAAGACTTGACTGAGCTCTCAGGTGACCCATAAAAATTAGGTAGAATAGTTCTACCCAAGGTGAGCTGCATGCACCCTCTTCTTCTCATAATTCTGCTGGATCTTATTTCTTCTTTGAGTTGAAAAAACTCTGAGAAGCTTAGATGATATTTGAATCTTTTAGATTGGATTCATATTCTCGGAGATAGTCACCAAGAGTCTCCTCTTTTGGTGTCTCTCCTTCTTCTTCTCCTCTTGCAAGGAATGTAGGCATGCTACAACGTTGTAGATCAGATTGTGTGGATGAATTCTCACACACATAATATGAATTAGTGGGGCTTCCTTCATGTGAAAACCTTTTCAAAAGATCTGCTTGTCTTTCATCACTCACTCCCCTGATTTCATTCTTCAGCTCCTGCATAGTTTGGAACAGAGTTTTTGAAAACTCTTTCCCATTCAATCTTCTAGATGAAGGGTTTGGACCCTTTACTTCCGTGTATTCAGTGTAACCACACTTCTTCATCAATATTTTCTTTCCATGAAGACATATTGGCTCTTCAATAAGCAAAGCACTGGCTGTGCCAGGATAGTTTCTCTGATACCACTGTAATATCCCCAAAATGGGACTGGTAGCAAGGCATACCTGAAAAATGCATTTTTCAGGAATGGATGCTTCAACACTTGAAATTAGCCCTTGGATCCCTTAGATTTGATAATCTAAGACCCAAATCCAAGAGGAGATCAGAAACAAATCTTTCTAGGTGGGTTAAAAAAATCTCCCACACCTAGTACAACTGGAAAATTGCCCAAAGAAGGGACTGCAACACTATGTGACAAAAATGCTCAGAAAATAACGCAGTTCAGCCAAATATATGTAGGAGGCCAATATGTAGTCTCAATAATGTCATTTACATTAGCATATCAATATTATATTGAAACCCATACATCATAGAACAGAAATTATCAAACTTTACATGAAGAAATGCCCAAAATAAAAGGCTGCAACCATATGATATGACTGTACAAGCTTGACAACATTATTTTATTAGCTGAAAAGAGATGTAAGTTACACTTTAGATCTAGAGCAGATCTGTGTACAAAAATATAGATCTATATTAGATTTGTACACTATAGAGTCTCCTCTTCAAAATCCCCTTGGGGTTTTCAGCAAAAAATGTAGTACATGGAGTAGATCTGAGATCTAATGCAGCTGATCTACAGAATGATTCAAAATTTATGAAGCAAGTACATCAGTATTTAGATCAGATCTGAATGGAACATGGATTAGATCTGTAATCCATGGATCACCACAATGAAGGGCAGATTCCCAACACTAGAGATCTCTCCTCCTTGAAGTGCCAAAAGACCCTGTAACTTTCTTCTTTAAAATAACGCAGTTCTAGAAGACGGAATGTGCTGTAGGCTCTAGAGCATAATGTGGCCTGATGCCAAGATCTGAAAATGATCTCTCCTCATCCAATACTCTCTTTCCAAGGGGATAGAAGGCTTCCCCACTAAAAAGAGGCACTAGAATGACTTAGATCTGAACAGATCTAGCTTCCACTTGTTGTAGCTTACAAAGAAAAAAAAAACCTCAGCAATGTCTGTGATGTAGTTGGAAGAAGAGCTTGGCCAAATTCCTGATAGTGCTCAAGAAATGCAAGACTCCTCCAAGAGGCCTCTCAAGGAAGGAGGTGGGATTCCTGATCAGGAACACCCAAGTTCTAAACAACACTATTCTCAGCTAAACAGCTAGTGAATGAGAAGTGTCTAAGAAGACAAATCCTTCAGAAATAATATCATCAACAATCCCTCTCTTGCTGTCCTCCTCCTCCTTAAATAAGATGGAATCCTTTCCAAACCCTAAACCATCTCAATGATTTATCTGCATTCACATGATTAGCCTCCAACTACAACTGCGCTGTGTATCTAGGTGGTTCAATGTATCTAGACAACTCTGTTGATTTGGTCCAGTTGACCCAGTCAAATGACTTAATCCCTTTCACACATAAGGGTGTTTTGCTAAAGTAGCCAAATTTAGCCTTGTTCACATGGGCATGGATTTATTTTGCTGTTTTAGGAGTTTAATTTATCCTCCTTTACAATTTTATTCTTGCAACAAGAAAATGAAAACAAAATAGTATATTCCTATTAGGTTGGGCTAATTAGGAATATTACATTCATCCTATCTACATGTTGTTGGGCAGTGATTGGTCCAGTTCCATCAAACTGTGGGATTCTTGTTTGATAATCATGTGGCATGTTTTCAAAAGGATCTTGAAGGGAAAGGGGAGCATATATAGTTTCCATTATAGGGATGTGAGGATGAACAACATGATGTTCTTGCTGGATGAAAGGTGGAGGCTGAAAAAAAGGTAAAGGTTGAGCTGAAACTTGGGGTTTTGGTGGAGATGAAGGTTGGACTGTAGTTGAGGATTGGGAATAAAAGTGAGTTTGAGTAGCTTGGTGAGATAGAACTGGAGTCATTTGGGAAACTACAGAAGGAGTAGAGCTTATTGATTTATGGGAAAGTAACAAAGTAGTTGTGGATAATACATAAGGAGTAGGACTTGTTGATCTAAGATGCACAGATTGTGATGATGTGAGTGATTCAGCTTAAGAAGTTAAAGCAGAAAGTTCAACAGATTACTGGACATAAGCTTCATGAAAAAAAAGGTCTAATCCTGAGACTAAACCCTATAATTTGTCAAAATCTTGGAGGATTTGAATTTCTATGTCAGCAGGAGCAGATTGGGCTTCAGATGAATTTCTTCTCAAGGTAGCTTGATCTACTACTATTTGGTCTGCCCAATTGAATGATCTTGTTATAAATAGGCTTTGTTCAAAGGGTAAATCAAACTCAATGCCTTGCAGGGTTACAAAGTCTTTTGGGAGTGAATATGCTCTTTGAGGAGGACTAGAACTTCCTTGGCTTTTAGCTAAGATTTTTCTTTTCAGTATTTTCTCAGGGTCATCTACAATTTTTGCAGGCTTTGGATCTGGATGAGCTCTGGTATAGGCACTTTTAGGAGCCAAAATTATGATCTAAATTCAAATACACACTTTTTTTTAAAACTATTTGAAAAGAAAATCAATCTTAAAATATTCTTATCATACAATGTTTTAATCAGGTTAAGAATTCAAAATAAATTACAATTTTTTCAATTCGTTCGCCAGTATGGTCTCCATTATGTTATTTTTCTGTAATTTCTAAGATTGGGAGAATAAATCATAGAAAGACAACATCAAAACCACTTTGGAAGTTGAGATCTAGCCCTTCCAGCTTTAGAGAGGGATCTCTCTTTAAGATTTAACTTAGTTTGGAAATGATATTAAGCTAGTTATGCTTGTGCTTGGTAATTGTTCGATTTTGATTGATTTTTTTTGATTAAATCTTTATCTTGCCATTGGGAAATGGATTCAAAACATAAAACTGGAATTTTGCATCAATTTTTAAAAGAGTTATTATAGGGCACGCTAGGTTGCATTTACTGGATTCTTTTAGATTTTATCTGCATAATGAATATGGCAAAAGAGTGAATATCAGTTGAGACCGAAAAGCATTTAAGTATTTTTCAATTTGACTTCAAGTAGAAAACATTTAAATTGTAAAATAAGCCAAAATAAGGTGTTCTATTTAACATGTCCTATTCATCACACTTTCTGTTTTACAATTAAGAATTTTTGATACATAAAGAAAAGGAAAAAAATGGAAAGCACAGAAACACTTCACCAATAATTACAACACATGAATCCTGAAAGAAGGATTTCTATTATTGATGCTCGAACAAAAAACTTGGAATTTACACTTGCGTAGTAGGCAAAAATATATTCAGAAATCAACCTATAATACTTCAAACAACGAAGTATTTATACTGAAAATTATAAAATTGTTTACAATAAATGTTGTCTCAACAGACAGTGTATTATTAGCCTAAATCTAACAATAAACTCTAACTGTTACAAAAAAAGGCTCGATGAGGGTGATTTGGCTCTTTGGCACTTTTTTGAGGAATTTGTTGGTGATTAGGCCTATTGGTAGGCTATGCTGGTTGAAGTGTTGTCTTGTGAGCTGGCCGTAATGTTGTCCTGTGAGATAGCTACAAATTACTGCTCTTTATTAACTTTTAATCCTAGAACTCAGTTAACTTATCCCATCGCTCTTCATCCGGGATAGTTAATTTTATGACTTTCTTGTAGATTTAATCCATCTCGGTATATTTATCAAAAGTTGGTTTCACCAAAAAAACGTGGTTTATCTCATACTGGATGAAAAAGTCACACGTTAGTGCCTCCAAGAACGCTTTCCTTGTCATAGTGCCTTTGATGTTTGAAAAATTAGTTGTATCTCTGGAAATCTCCTGCAAATTCTTTGCATAATCTGGTTTATGCATTAGTTTGTCATTGATTACAAAAAGAGAAGGAAGACCTTTCTGAGTTAAGGGTTCAAGCCTGCTGAAAAACCTGTTTACAACTATCTCCAAGCCATGACATTTTTCCTCCAAATATACAATAAGATTTCTCTTTGTGAGAACATTTTTTACTTCCAATATTGTTCCAGTCCTGTCACCCATTCCTAAATCCTCAAGCTCATATTTGTTCTCAGAATTTAAGAACTTAATAATACTGTTAGCAGTGGTTGGCTTATCTCAAATTTCTTCCTTGATTTTTGTAATGGCATCATTTTCCTTCTCTATCAACTCCTTCTGCTAAAATATGATATGTATGCAAGGCCATATTTCATTGATAGACTCCATAATATCACTCCGAATTATTTCTTTAACCTGGCCCAAGGTATTTCCAATGTTAGACTCCCTCTAAGACTTCTTTAATCTTTCAATTAGCCTCAGTGCTCTTTGGGCCTTAGCTGCATGTGAACTATCACTTCTTTAATTCTGATCTTGTAACAATTTTACTTGGTCCTGAAGCTTATTTATTTCCTCTATCTGTATTGATAGGTTCTACACTGCTTTAGTGCGCTGCTTAGCTCCATCCACTGTACTTGTTGTAGAAGGAGTGCCTGTAGGAAGAGCTGTAAGAGGTACAACCTCCAAAGGAACTACTGATATCTTGGCAACCTGCTCTGTTTCCTTTATCATCTTTTCCATCTCAGCTTCCATCTACCTCAGCTGAGCATTCTGCTTCATGATGAGTTTCACCATGTCTGTTTTCAGTGACTCTGTCTCTTCAATTTCTTTAGCCAAAGGGTCCTCTGTAGCTGGCAACTTTAGCTTCTTTCTCAATGCTGTTATGTCGGCATTTTTTTTTAATCACCTCTTCTGCAGCTCTGATATTGGAGGTATCATATCCAATCCTGATTACTAAGTCTTCCAAAGACTTAATTATGGAATTCTTAGCCATATAAGAGACTTTTCCCATTTTGAGTTGTGATTGAATATTAGCTAAAGTGATCCAGGAGGATATTGGTGGCCACCCACCTATTCCATTTGGACTCGCACCATAAATTCTTGTAGCATTTCACTTTCAGCACAACTTACTATTTTTAGCAGGTTTTCGGGTCCTGCACTTTCGGAGCCGTTTTGGGACCCTAATGATCCAGGTGGATATTGGTGGCCACCCACCTATTCCATTTGAAATGCCACCATTAGTTCTTTTAGTTTTTCAGTTTCATCACAACTTACTATTTTTAGCAGTTTTTCGGGTCTTGAACTTCTGGAGCCGTTTGAGGCCCTAAACGACGTTTTTTGGGCATCACGACTCTAACGAATATGATTCCATTCCGAAATTTATATTCGTGGTCAGCTGTTGTATTCCTCAGATAGATATTTCTAACAATGTATCATGTGCGTCAAACAGAGATAATATGCCAAAGTTACGACCCTAGGAAGTTGAAACACCAATTTACCCAAACGGGGCCCATAGTTTTGGCGCTTCATCTCCTAGGTTAGGTTTTTGGACGTTTAGATTTTTACATTATTTCTCAATAATAAATAGGCCCTCGAGCCTCATTGTAACACAATTAAGAGGCATGTAGCCGCCACATCTCTTCTTAGAGATAAGCTACCAATTCCCTAGCTTTTTGATTTCCATTATGTCTGTAAGCATATTTATGTTATTTGATATTAATGAAATGAAACATTATTTCCACTGCATCTCTGTGTTTATGTATATTTCTGTATTTTATTGCATTCCTGCATAAATCTAGATCATAAAGAAACCTGCAATTTGGACAAACTCATAGCAGTGTTAGTAAGTGTAGATGAAATCATTTCACCTGTATGCTTATGCATCTCCATTTGATCAATGGGATGTATATCTTTAACATAAAACTTGAATGTTGTCTTTTTATAATCAGCTAAGGTCTTGGGCTGAGGAATACGTGCTTGGAGAAATGCCATCTGGATTTTTCCTTTCTCTGAAACAAAGGCTAACAATAGCCTACTCTCGGAGCTGGAAGTCTTCTTCTGGAACTGATTGTAGGTACTGGTCTTGAAAGCTTAATTTTTTAATTTAATCTCCCTGAAAGTATCTAAAATAGTCTTCTCTTTCTCCCCTGTAACAACTGTGTTGGTTTGTGTAGCCTTATGCTGATCTTGAGAAGCAGTAGAAGTGGTAGGAGAGAGTGTGGCTTGACCCCCTACTTGTGAGGAAGTAGGTGTCTATTTGTTTATGATGATGACTTCCTGCTTTGAGTCTTTGTCTGGATTTACCTTGGGATTGAGTTTAGTCCTCTTGCGGTACAAGTTTGTAAATTATTTACTGGAAGGGCTTTCATTGAAGGGGACTCTTGTTCTCTGATCCTTTTTCCTACTTTCTCCTGTGGGACAGGAGTCTGTGATATTGAGGTTGACACCAATTTCTCTTCAGCCTATTGAAGAGTATTCTCACTCCATTTTAGATGATTCATGTACCTCTCAATTTATGGTATATGTGTGTGACTATAAGGTGTATATTTGTTCTCTACCCTTAGTTGGAGATGGCACCCAATGGATCATATGACCATGTGAAAATGAGGCTGAATTGCATCGGTTTCAATAATATGTTTGCTTCCTCCCTTGTTGCTCTATTGTTACATTTCGAATAATTCTAGCTCACATAGGGTTTCATGGAATTGTAATCCCTATTGGCCAGAGGAATATGATCAAGGTCCATTGAGGGATAGAGGAGTGGATTCATAGTTTCCACCTCGGTTTGCTTCTTGGGGGCCATGGTAAAATCTGGTTTGAGGATAAATGAGGGCTTCCATTACAACAAATGGAGGTTGGGACTGAGAAAAGGATCTGTAATGAGGAAAAGTTGGGGATGATTACAGAGAGCAGCTTGAAAACAGTTGAATTTGATTTTTTGGCATTATATTAACCTATAGCAAACTTGCACAGATTAATGAAAATAGCAAGGTAAAGGATCAAACATCGATTAGGCCTGAATTTATACAGGAATGGGTCATTTTCCCGTTGATGGTGGCGCGGATATGTTGGATTAACAGTTAGGGGAGAATTAAATTATCAACAGTTATTACTGCGGGAAGGCATTTTATTTGGCAACAGATGGATCTAGGTGGTGTGATGGGACTGATGTTTAACGGGCATATTAACGGTTTTGATCTATCAGGGAAAAACTTCTTTTCAGAGGGGTATTAAGTGGTTTCGTCTTGTTGGGGGGGGGGCGTGAAATCATAAGAAAGCACCATGTTAGCGTGGGCCCGAAACTTAAAACCACCCATTTCGGACCCCCCGATGGTAAATTTGGGATGGAGAGGGTGGGGGGGGCGAAAAAGAAAATGGGTCGTTGGATGGAAAGTGCGGATAAATTATGGTGGGAGAAATGGAGGGGGGTTAACCAGTCAGTAGTGGATTCGAATGTGATGTTTTTTCAGGTAGTGGGGGGGTTAATGCAAAGGTAAAACTTAAGATTGGGGGGATAATGCACCAGAGTTTTACTTTTATATGTCGAACCTTTTAGACTTAGGACAAAATTTTATCCCTTTGCATTAATGTGCATGAAATAATTTTATGATTTTGAACATTTAGGATAAACATTTTTCATGCTTTTCAAAGCCATCATGTAATTTCTGCCTACCCTTTCCTTTTCAATTTATTTTTCTAAGCTAACATTTTTTATCTCATCTGTTTAGGGTGCATTTGAGCTAGAAAACCCACATATCCTTTTTTTATAACAGTCTAACCTACTCTATCACTTATTCCTCCTATTGATTCAGATTAAACTGTTGAATCAATCTCATTTTCTACCTAACTACTGATTTGTAAACATTAAACTGTTTGAAAAATATTATTCACTAACCTATTTGACATGAAATTTACAATGGTTCCATCATGATTAAGTTGTATGATTGGAAGAAAATCTAGTCATTGTGGCATTTTAGACAAGCTACACACAATCTTATTTAGTTTTTACCATAAAGGAAACTAATTTAACAGTAGTGGCATTTAAATTTGCAACACTTTCAATATTATTTTTCTTTTTCTTTTGTGGGGCTTTATTCACTTTTATTCTTTTTCAATTTTCTTCTTTTTGAATTTTTCTTCATATTCATTTTCTTTTTGTCATACCCTCTTTTGATTTTCTTTTTATATATGCTTTTTTTTGGAAATCATTTGCAAACTAAAAATAATTTACAATGTAAAATTACAAATAATGACATACTCAATCACCTTTAGATCCTATGAAATATAGAACCCTAACGTAAGGTGATCAAATTAGGAAAACACGGGGATTTCCTAATTTTGCAATAGAAAAATAGTATGAAATTAGGATTTGATGGGAATGAAGTGTAGGGAGAGTGTGGGTTTCCACTTAGTGTTGTAGAAGCTGTAGAAACTGATGGCAATGATCCTCAAGCTCGGATGAATTTTTTGGGAGAAAAATACCAAAAATGCAGCACACTGACATATGTGTAACAAGGGTTCCAGATGTGTAACAAAGGTGACAGATGTGTAACAAAGCCTCTCGATGAGCCACGCGTTGGGATGATAGTGGAAGGGAGCACACATGGAATGGAACAGTAAGCGGGAGCTGGATTAGGCTGGAGGAGATGCATGGCAGTAAGGGAGTGGAGGGAGGTATGCGAGAATAATGGCGGGAAAAGAGGGTAGTTTGGAGGACTTTGAAGGGGGCTAGTAGTGGTAAGAGGTTTGCGAGGGGGGGTGCGAAATGATGAGGGGCTGATACATTGATGTGGGACCAGTGGGGAGGAAACTACTTTTCGGACCCCGCCCCCCCGGTAAAGGTCAGATGAATAGGGGGGTGCGAAAAATACTATGGGTCCTATATATAGAAAGGAGGTTTTGTCATTTGAGTCATCCAAGAATTGTTCATTTATGTAATGTAAAGGAGGTTTTCCCACGAAGTGGTTGATTTATAAGGCATTGATCTCTCTTTTATTCTATTTTTGGAGTTGGTTTCATAAAAAAAATGCACTAATAAGCCTATAATTTTAGATAAAGCCTTTGATATAAAATTGACCTATTTTTATCCTTTCAACCCTTTTTAGAAAAAATTGACAAATCCTTCGTCTCGATTTGCCAGCATACATACAGATGTACTCAGTGGTGAACATTGAAAACTTGAAGCTTTATAAGCCTCCTTTAATCATGGACACCAAAGAGGTTAGACAGGTTCCTATAGTGGATGAATTTTCACATGAATACTTGGACAAGCTACGTGAGGATATCATTATCGACAAGAGGTTCACGATAGGGACACGTGGAGTACCTTAGTATTGGTTTAAAGGGAATTCATCCAAGTAAGCCCTGATGGATTGAAAAAGAAAAAGTGAGGGAGAAATTTCCTCACTTTTCAATTGACTGATAAATATTTTTCTTGACCAAAAGCTCATTAGTGGGGAGGAATGATTCAGGTGGCTCTAGAAATTTTCAAGATTCAGAAGTGACTTTGGAAAAGCTCAAAAAAAAAAATCACTAAATTTAAGTGGAACTAGGGTCAGATCGAAGATCTCGACGCGAGATTTCCAATAGTGTGAACGTTACCTCAATCCGAGTTTGTATGTGAACGTTATGGTCGGTCAAATTTCTGGTCAAACTAGGCCTAGTGGCAGCCACTAATGAGGAAACAATTTGAAATTTATTGGTGCATAGTTTCCAGTCGCCAGAATGGGTGAATTTTTCACCTCTTTATTTTTTCTAATAACCCTAAAATCCCACGAAAGGAATTTTGAATAGTTGGTTTAAAAATAGTAATAATAAAATATAAAAACGGTTGGCGGAACACCAAACTTGCCAACCGCATGTCATTTATATTCAAATAATATATATGTTTAAACCAACGAAGGGTCGGGTTGTAGGTGACCCAGACCCCTCCAACAAAAAACTGTTACGGTGAGACTAGTGGGATTTGAACCTGCACATCTCGGTGGGTCGGCTCTCCAAAACGGGTGGTCTCATAACCATTCAAAATGGCGGATCCAACCAAACAAACCATGCGCTAAATATAACACAACGACACGCCATGACGGGGGTCCTGCGGGTTGGAACCCCAGACCTCCCAACTATATGCCTTAATTTGAATGTCGCCAACCAATGGGCCTTTTAGCCACACGTTGGAAATTCCACCCAAAATTCACTACTTAAACCCACAAGTCATGCAGCACAAGAGGAGGAGGAAAATCCGACCAACGGAACCAAGAGGCTGAGTTGCAGGCAGAACTAGGAGCCCGCCCCAGGCCGGAACTACGCCTAAGAGGGCACGGTTTTTGAGAAATATTCTTAGGAAATCTTGGGAGAATATTTTTGCATGGAATCTTAATTGAATATAAAGATTCCTTAGAGCTCCAAAAGTCACCTGCTCAGAATAGGGTCAAGTTTATAATCATTATTCATGATGTTTCGCCAAGAATCGACCTGGGTGGTCCGTTTCTCTAGCGGAGGTCTACATTTTCAGGACATCCCTGTAAGTGGAGGTATAAGGTATCATTTTGTAACTGCTTGTATTTTATTTTTTGCTACCATTTAATGAAAGAGGCCTCCCCACATTGAGTAGGGCCCGGAGACACAACCCAAATTGGGTGAACTTCGTTATTGAATTGTCTTGTGCCTTTGATTTCATGGTTTCTTTCTATTTTCGTTTCTTTCATGTGTTTATGTCACTTTTTTGCATGCTTTTTAAAATGAAATTATGTATGCATCCTTGAAGTAAAGATTTGGATCAACCCTTTACTTTT
Organism: Pinus albicaulis; assembly: GCA_034641835.2. NCBI lineage: Eukaryota > Viridiplantae > Streptophyta > Pinopsida > Pinales > Pinaceae > Pinus > Pinus albicaulis. Next base: position 1,637,390,376 of record CM076580.1, read on the forward strand.
ACTATGTCATCGTCAATCACATATACAACACGCAACAACGACTTTAGTTTTTTTCAACCCACTTTTAAATATATTTTACTTCGTCGGTTTGGCCTCCCTTGCGGCTCATCCATTGATGATGGAATAAGACAAATAATATTTCCGCATATTCTCTCCAAAATTTATCCCCACCATTGATTAAAATACATAAATAAAATTCAACAAATCTCCCCCCATCTAAGGTTGATATATATATGCCTATCGACGAATAATTCAATTGGGCAGTGTAGAGGTGACATCATCTTCGTGATTTGATCTCTCCATGGGGCGACGGAGAGGCGTCATCCATTGTAATATGTATATGTTTGGTACATCTACATATATCTCATCATGGTGTGTAGTTGGCCTCAAGCAGGAGGATGTATGTAGGCGTAGCACGATCCCTCCCGCACGTTTGAAAAACCTTTTCTAGACGTAGAGAAATTATCTCGGCTGAAACTTATCCTAAAATTTTCCTTATATAGAATTGGCTCTGTGAAAATTTCTTAATACAATAATTCAGAAATCCTACTGTAGTATCTAGATTTACTTCTCCTACTTGTGATTAAATTATACAAGTTATTTCAAGAAAATATTCAGAAAATACTAAAGTAAACACAACTAACAGCCTACACACATACAAATCATTTACTGAATATTACGCTCATTCAACAAAGTGACACACATATTTTTCGAACAAATGTCCCAGGAAAAACCCAATGGGGGAAAATCGATGCAACATATATGAGGGTTTATTATTATTATGTAGAATCTAAGTACAACAAATTTGGGAACCCAACTGGTTAACCAGACATAGAAAATAATAGATCTGCAACAATACCTGTTGTTCTGAGACCAAATGCTAACTGATCGACACCCTTAAATGGGATTTACAAGACTCATCTATTTTCTGGCCCTAGAAACCCCAACAATGCCCCTGAAGCACCAGCGTCAGCCTTGCTAGGCTCTGTGTGCCTCTGTGTTGATCAGAAGGGGATTGCATAACCTTAGACTGGGTGACGTAGTCCTTATGCTACCTCTGGAAGCCTTTGCGTAACTCTGGAAGCCCTTTGAAGCTACAGTGCTGCCCCTCCTGGGCCTGCGTAGCGGCTGGAGCCTCTACACTACGCAGCTGCTGCTGCTACCCTTGATCCTCTGCGCTGACCTTGATTGTTGCTCCTCTGCCTCTTGTTGACTCTTGGCTCTAGGATCAGAACATCCCCTCAACCAATACTACCCCTCGCTGCAGAAAACTCCTCTAGAAACTCTTAGCAAACCTACCCTAGAATTCTAGCTTTTCCTCTTTATGTGTGTCCAAGTGATGCCAAGCCTTTCTCTTATACTTTTTCATTGAGAAATCAACAACCGTGATTTAATATCTTATCGACGGCTAAGATTAAAATACTGCTTGATCCATGTCACTTATAACATTTCATCACATGTGTTTAATCAATTCACTTTAATTTTTCTAATTTCCTAAGATTAGAGTTAGGGTCCTCATTAAAAAAAATATATTATTTGAATAACTTCAACACTAGATGAAATTTCCCCAAACGCTTTCTCTGTTTTGGAGGAGATGTGTTTCTTATCCCCTCCAAAAATTTTCAGGGCTAGACCACACCCAATGCTACCCCAAATACACAAAATCTCAACACTCCCTCTTAGCACGGAGTGTGCTCTAGCAATACATCCACACCATGTATCACAACATCTTAGCATTGGTCTCTGCGCTGCTGATACTTGGCCTGTTGCCATACATCCACTGCGATGTTGCTCTCTGTACTAATGCCCATGTCACTGCCACTGACACTGCCACATCTGTAATGCAGGTCCCTCTCAACATGTTGCATCATGCTGCCCATAGCATTGCCACTGCTAACAGCTACACTGCAACTTAGTTACCGAGAAGTAAGCAACTGAAAGACTCCTACCCAATCATTGACAGACAAGTCAGGTTGCATCCCATCACTAAAGCTCTCGCGGCTACTATTTTACGTTGTCCTCCTAAAGCCATTGCGTTGCTATAGCTCTGCACTGCATGAGCATTGCCTCTTTGCGCTGCTGAAGTCCCATCAGCCTCTGTGGTATTGCCACTACGCTAATGTTTCCTCTGCACTGTGCTTTTCCCTCTACAATATCTATGTGCTGCCCTCCGCTTCACTGTGAACTTCTGCATCCATCTTCTACTTTTCCTGCCACCATCTTAAGGCTCCCGTAGCTCGTATGTGATCCAAGAGTAGGGCTGACTCAAGGATCTCGCCTTCTTGATCTATAGTTTCTCTACAGATCCATGTCACCCCACTTACATAGCTCATGAGCACTCATGGCTACATCATATTCACTCCCATCATCCTTTGCTGCTGCAGACTTGGAATCAGAAGCTCCTTTGTCCTTCTTCTTAGGAAAAGTGGTGGCGAAGTGTCCAAGTTCACCACAGTTAAAACATCGGACCTTGGATAGGTCCCTCTTCTTCTTCCCTCGCTGCTTCCGTTCCTTCGATGCAAGGGATGCATCATCCTCCTCTTCTTTCTTCACTCTGACCATTCCGTTGTTGTTGTTCTGCCTCTTAGTGATTCTTCCAATCTATTCTTGGCGGAGGATCATGTCTGCCCAGGATCATAACGCTGCCCTGCCCAATATGATTTGGACAAATTTTTCCCATTTCTCGATGACTACATTCAGGGTAGTCCTTACCAAGAGCTCTTCGTCCGGAGGTGCACCCATGGCAATCAATTGATCCTGGAGAGCCTGAAGTCAGAAAAGGAAGGGATTGACCTCCTCACCCTTCTGCATCTGGAATAGCTTCATCTGATTCTCTAGAAGCACTTTCCATTGAACATAGCTTCCTTGATACATAGCCTCTAAAGCGGTCCACAACTCATTTTCCGTATTATTTCCGGCAATGTGTGGCACAACATGATCCATTACTTCGTCCATAATCAAACGCTTAGCTCGTGCTTGATTTTCATTAAATTTATTCAGAGGATCAAGATCTGCAGGCTTAGCTAGAACATTCTCTGCATGGTTCTTGATGTTGTACTCATCCAGGACTGATACTATCCTAGCCCTCCAGATGACGAAGTTGGACACACCATCCAACTTGTCCCGATCTCTCAGCCCATGAGAAGCCATCTAGCTCAAATATGATAGAAATAATATTCTTATCCCTCTTTCTGTGGCAACACAAAAACGTTGGATCTGGGTTTCTTAATGACTAGAAACCCTCTAGAAACTGCTGCTTCTGAAAAACTGATTTCCCTCCTAGAAATATTCACCCAAAAACAATCAGAAAGTTCTCTCTAATCCTCCTGATCGAATCTCAGATCTGTTTGGCTTAGATATTTTGAGTGACTGTATTCCTCCCGCTCTTTGTTGACTTAGCTAGGCACAATTCTCTACCATCAGAATCTCTACCACACCAACACTGCTGAAGAACTGAAGCACTGCCTCCAGATCTCGGCATACACACAATAAGAGTGCACTATGTCCCTCTGGCTAGCTTCTGCATGAGCAGACTGGCCCAGCGCAACCTGTACACTGCTCAGGAGTGGATTTTGTAACCCCATACTAGGTGACGCAGTCCCTACACTGGCCTAGATAGCCTCTGCATAAGCCTGACGACCTTCTAAAGCTGCAGCGCTGCCCCGCTATGGGCTTGTGTCCTCCTGCTGCCAAGCTGCCCTCTCTGGATCTCTGTTGCTGCCCTGCAAAAAAATATTCTTTAGCTGATTTGCTGGAGATTCAGCTTGATCTATGATCGCTCTGATACCATGTGAAAAATTCTGAATACAATAATACATAAATCCTACTGTAGTATTTTGGTTTACTTCTCCTACATGTGATTAAATTATACAAGCTATTTCCAGAAAATATTTATAAAATACCGAAGTAAACACAACTAACAACCTACACACATACAAATCTTTTACTGAATATTTCGCTCACTCAACAAAGTGACACACAGGTTTTTAGGACAAATTTCCTTGGAAAAACCCAATGTGGCAAAACTGGTGTAGCAGATATGAGGGTTTATTATTATTATGTAGAATCCAAGTACAACAAAACTGGACACCCAACTGGTTAACCCGATAGAGAAAATAATAGATCTACAACAATACTTTTCGTTCTGAGACCAAAACCTAATTGATCCGCACCCTCAAACGGGATTTACAAGACTCATATATTTTATGGCCCTAGAAACCCTAACACTGCCCCTGAAGCCCCAACACCAACCCTGCTAGGCTCTGCGTGCTTCTGCGTTGCTAAGAAGGGGACTGCGTAACCCCAGAATGGGTGACGTGATCCTTACGCTACCTCTGGAGGCCTCTGCATAACTTTGGAAGTCCTCTGAAGCTGCAGCGCTGCCCCTCCTGGCCTGCGTAGCACCTGTGTAGAGGTTGAAGCCTCTGCGCTGCGTAGCTGCTGCTGCTGCTGCACTTGCTCCTCTGCGTTGACCTTGATTGTTGCTCCTATGCCTCTTGCTGACTCTTGGCTCTGGGATCAGATCATCCCCTCAGCCAATAATACCCCTCGTTGCAAAAAAATCCTCTGGAAATTCTTAGCAAACCCGCCCTAAAATTCCAACTCAGTCTCTCAGCTTTGCCTCTATTTGTGTGTCTTCAATTGACCCCAAGTCTTGCTCTTATACCTTTTCGTTGAGACATCAATGGTCGTGATTTAATCTCTTATCGATGGCTAGGATTAAAATACTGCTTGATCCACCTCACTTAGAACATTTCATCACATGTGTTTAATTAATTCACTTTAATTTTTCTAATTTCCTAAGATTAGACTTAGGGTCATCATTAAAAAAATTAATTATTTGAATAACTTCAATACTAGATGAAATTTCTCCAAACGCTTTATGGGTTTTGGAGGAGATGTGTTTCTTAGCTCCTCCACAAATTTTCAAGGCTAGAGCACACCCAATGCTTCCCCAAATACATAAAATCTCAACAGGCTCTGGCTTGAACTTTTGGCGAGCTTCTCACGTAAAACATAGAGAAACTATAAGTCCCAGTATCCAGTCACTAGAAGGAGAAATCATGCCTATATTGATGCTATGAGAGCTAATCTGGGTATACACCTTGATTCCTTAGATGGCTTTCACTTTTGTGAATAAGAAGTTTGAAACGTAGTGTTCAATATGTCTCTTTCGAAACTTAGAATTTTGATTTGTTAGTGTATCTTCATTAGAGAAATTTTGAGGTCTAAATTGAGTCTCTTAAGAAAAATGTACAACCAAAATAAACTTGATAAGAACTATTAGGTTCAAGATGATGATGTCAATCATGGGGGATCATTCACCATTTTTGGAGTAAAAAAGTAAAAAGTTGAAAAAATAAAATAATAAAACTATTTTTTCAACTCATATTTTCAACTTATCTCCCTAAGGTTTTACTTAAATTTCGATGGGGAACACTTTTTGGATGAAAAATTCAATTCTTCATCCAATGAGTACTCATGTTGCATACTTTCGATGGACCCTGCTACATGAAAAATGAGTAAAATACGAAAAACACGATTGCAATCACGTTTTTCACGTATTTCTTATTTTTCGTGTAGCAAGGTCCATCAAAAGTATGCAACATGGTTACTCCTTGGATGAGGAATCAAATTCCCGCTCGAAATTTTAGTAAACCCATAGGGAGATAAGTTGAATTGAAAAAATAGTTTTTCTCTTTTTTCCCTCTAAAATTTGATGATGTAATCTAATATTATTTTATTATTTCTGCTATTATTTTATAATTTTCTTAAGAAGCCCATTTTAGACCTAAAAATTTCTCTAATGTTCACAGGTGCTTTCGAGATGTCGATATGCAGGTTCATTCAATATGTGAATCTATTCGAAATTACAATTGGTTATACAATAATCGCATCCATCAACATGATGTGAGTTAAATTAAATTCCTCAAAGTTGCTCCAAGGACGATTTCTTCTTCAATTGAAAAAAAAAATCCAATTTCAATTGATTAATAATTGTAGCCAACAAATTACAATTTTATTTAATTAATAATTATCTCCCAATACAATCAAACTTTCACCAAAGTTCCATAATTATATTTTCTATTATTATATAAAATTAGACTAATTTTCTTGTGAATTGACAAGGCGACCAAGAAGTCAATTTGCTTCAACACTCGTGGACATGAAAACCCATACCACACCTCCAACAATCGATATATGATAGTCTTTGGAGAAATATCGATATCAGACTTAGAGAAAATATGGTTGCTCTTTATCGTCGTTGTGGTCATGTCATTCACCTATTCTACGATCAAAGTTGGCCTCAGTATCGCTAAATTAGTAGGATTTTCTTGTTCAACTTAAGATTCCACTCATTCATCCCTCCTTGACAGTGCATTCAACAAAGATTTCTAAACGTAAAACGCAATAGGCTTGTCACAACACATTTCAGATTTCATTAAATTTAATAGGCTTTATGAGCTACTTGTTATACATATCTATTTGGAGCAATCTGGCATCTATGATAAAAATCTTCATTACAGGAGAAAAAATATTTTTAATTTTGTTTTTCCTTTTCTTGAGAATACCCTGACGAACAAATCATTCTTAGAATACCCTGGAGAATAAATCATGCTTTATGTTTCAATTTAAGTAAAGTTAGTTTAGAAAGCCCATTTGTAATTAACCAAAGTTTTAGCTTTTGCTAGTGTTTGAGTTATTGGGTAAATTCTTTTGTAAATAATCATATTCTACCTAGTTTCATCAAGTTTGGATCATAAAGTGCATTTTAAGAGAGTTTAAGAGAGATTGATGGTGAGTAATAACTTTAGTGATATATTGACATACAATAGATTTATTATGTGCATTTTAGAATAGTGTTTTTATAATTTTAATTAAATGGTTAATAATTATTAAATGGATGTTAAGGATTTAATTTTTTTGAAATATTTTGAAATATTTTTAATAATAGTTATAGATTAAAGATTTATATTTATTATAGTTTTTTTTTTAAATTAAATTGATTAATTAAAATAAAGGCATATAACACATAAACATAATTTATGGTTTTTTGGGCATGTTTTATCGGCTTATGTATTCTAACAAAGTTTATTTATAAGTTAATAATTTTCATGGTTAAGAATCTTGTACATGGTTTTTTAATGGTGTGTAAATTTTGGAATACAGTTTCCATGAATTTAATTTAATTATCAATAATTATTAAGCGGATTCTTTCAAGATTTTATTAAGAGAGTCTTATAAAAACACATAGAGAAAATATGTATGGAATGTCAAATGCTCTAGTGTTAGAGTTGTAGTAGCTCTAATTCTTCTAGCTAAATTAAGATCTCTCATCAATAATACATTCATATAAGTTGTAAGTGAGGACTTTTAGATGACATTAATTGTGGGATAGAGAAGTTTAGGCATGTTTATTAAACAATCACATTCTCACCTTGAATTTTGATCACTCTAGCTCACTTACTCAAATGTTACTCTTTGAAATCTCTATGATGAGAACCACTTTTTAATTCATCGTCTCCTAAAAGTTTGATCATAGAAAATCTAGATTACCCTAGGGGATTCCCAAATCATTGGCTCCAAAGGAATGAAGATTAATGTATGTTAATTCATTTCTGAAAAAATTTAATGTCAATGCATGCAAGTGTGGCTCGTTGCCCATGTAACTGAAAGCTACAAGATTTACCATTGTTTAGAGTTGAAGGATTTTTATGTCATTTATCCAAGCAGTCGCTAAACCAACTTACATCTTTTAAAGAATCTATAAGAAGAGAAAAGAAGGAGTTGATGCTCTAATTGACTTGAATTCACCCTTGAATTTCATGTTATATATTTGGCAGGTTTGTATGAATGATTTTAATTGACTAACTTAAGATGTTTGAATTAAAAAATTTACATAACTTATTATTATGAATAAATTTAATTCCTTAAGATAGAGGTTGAACCTAAATTATTCTGAACAACATTGTGTACTCTTGGAACTCATTCTTCTTGATGTCTTATAGTGTGTGTTTTGTCAACATATTTGTAAAAAATTACCTTCTAATAATGTAAATTGAACTTTAAATGATGAAATGGCTTCAACAATATGCAATATCTGATTACCCAACCCATGATTCTTTTCTATTGTCAATTCAAATTGATCAAAATGGATATGACTACTTTCAAATAATTTGGCATAGCTAGACAAGAAAGTAGATGTAAGATGCAATAACTACTATGAATATTTTCCAACTAGACTAAGAGGTGGAGCCTCTGAACTTAGAACCAAACAAAGAGAAATTTCCTATACTATGTTAAATTCTTGGAAACCGTTTTTTTTAATACGACAAAAAAAAACTTGCACATATACTCAATTTCATTACACTTGTGTTCATTGTTCACAAAAACAATTAATCTAGCCTTAGCAATAATTATGAAGAAAAAAACCCTTCTTGTCAACTTACTATTCCAAAAATACAAAATTGATATTTATTTTTTATTTTTCATAACATAAACCTTAGAGACATTTGTTTCATAGAAATCTTATTTATAAAAATATTTTCACTTCAAAATTTTTAAACCTATAAACACAAATAAAGACTTCACATAGCTTGTGAACAAATATTCTAATAGCCCCCATAATTATTTGAACCATTTCAAATTCCCAATACACAAATACACTAATTTTAAAATAATATTAAACAAATGTAAAAAGATAAAAGAAGTTTTAGAAATGAAATAAACTTAATATTGAAAATTCAATCCATAAATATAGGGAAGACCATAAAAATATACCAACATCTTACATTCTTAACCACATGATAAAGTTTTTTAATCAACAATGAGATTATTCTTCCACCTTTGAATAAGGAGGCGCCTTTAAGTATAATTTGAGTATAATTATTTTGATTATTTATGGCACAAGTGTATATTAAGGGATAACTTTTGTTGAAGAGTAGATGTGCTTCACTACTAGTCGAACTGTACCACCTATTTAATAAAACCACTTATCCCGCAATTGCTTGTCACAATCTGCTATGTCTGTACCACCTATTTAAGAAAACCACTTATCCCACAATTACTTGTCACAATCGTTATTCTCACCAACCATCTGCTATGTCTGTACCACCTATTTAAGAAAACCACTTATCCCACAATTACTTGTCACAATCGTTATTCTCACCAACCATCTGCTATGTCTGTACCACCTATTTAAGAAAACCACTTATCCCACAATTACTTGTCACAATCGTTATTCTCACCAACCATCTGCTATGTCTGTACCACCTATTTAAGAAAACCACTTATCCCACAATTACTTGTCACAATCGTTATTCTCACCAACCATCTGCTATGCATTTGTTATCATTATCATTTAGGTTTCTCTCGTATGAATTTGTTATCATTATCGTTTGAAGGGGTGTTGTTGTCTTTTAATGAAGATTTCTAACCATAGACTTGATAATACGCTCAAGAATTTTGAATGTCATCTTTATATTCTCAAAGTCATGCATTTTGAATGAAATTACATTTTGATAGATTTGGAACTATCGAGTGGATTATATATTTTCACATATGAAAATTATGAATGTTAGTTTCTTTGTCAACACCCTTTATGTGTAAATATTGTTTTACACAATGTGTATTAATATAATATGTTGTTAGAAGTTTTAATTTTCAATGTTCCTGAGATATGATACTTCATAGATCATAATATAAAGAGATCAATCAATAATGTTGTTAAAATCTAGATTTCTTGCGAGTTAAGTTTTTGTGATTTAATGTTGTAAATATTTTAATGTTTTAATAGTTTTTTTTAATTGAGAATAAATCTCTAATTATTATTATTAATGTTTAAGATGGGTTTTAGTCTATTAAAAGTAGTGTTAGATCTTTTTTATAATCAATGATAGATTAATGATTTTGTATTAAGTGTTGTATTTCTAGGAATCAATCACGTAGACTAACCATTATTATGGGAATATCAGACTAACTGTGCACTCATGGTAATGTTACGAGTTTGGAAATTTACTCACGCATGCGAGTTTTGATGTAATGGAAAACCTCAACAAATTCCACCTTCAATATATGTTTCAAGTATATATTAAAAACATAAATATTCTAGTCAAGAAATGGGAAAACACATTGATTTTCAGTACCCAAAACTCATTCACTTCGATATTCTCGTTCGCCCATATAGGAGATATGTTAGTTAATTGAAGTTTGATATGTGAAAACATTTTTATAGAATCAAAGGGAATTCATCACTAAGTGAAAACCAAACTCCTATTTTGACGAGTAATACAAATAAATAATTTGATAATATAAAAGTTGATATTTCAAAGTTTATGAAAAAAAGATGAAATAATGTGATAGTTCTTAAATTATTGAATGCTTGAATTAATAATTATTTCATTAAACCAAGGTGGCAAGTTGGGGGGGTATTCAATATCTCAAAGGGAATAATGAGATTCAATTTGCATGTGGTCTAGGCACAATCTATAATAATTTGGCCAAAACTTATGTGCTTTTTCTAGGCGTCTATTTAGTAAGATGGAAAGAATTCAATCTCTACGGATGCTAGGTGATTTGTTGATAAAAAATCTGAATGGAAAAACCTACAGAGTTGGAAGTCATTTATTCCTTAATTCGAAGAATCATCCAACTATCTGTCCAATTTGAGAACATCTCCTATGTCCACATTAAAAGGAAGGTTGATCATTGAGCTAAAGTGGCATTTAACCTAGAGTCGAAGGTATTAAACAAAAATGGGGTGGTCAACATTTTTTGAATCACTTAACCATGGTGGTTAACAACTCAATTTCAAGGCACACATCAGAATACTCAAGGTAATATCTCTGAAATATTTTATGTATTTTTAAATAATGTGTATTTTGGATTGTTTTGTTAGAGAAACTACATGTAAAAAAACATGGAATAGTAAAGAAGATAAGAAAGAAAAGCAACAGAAAAAAAAATTAATAGTTGAAGTTTATCAATTTTGTTAAGAACTCAACATTTATAAGAAACAATTTAAATTATGTCGTTTTCTTCGACAACTTTTATATGATATAATTATTGTTTTGGTTATGTGTGTGTGTGGGGGGGGGAGGAAGGGAAATCTGCACGACAAGGGTATTTAGTTAGGCTTGGAAATCCATCCTGGTCTCAATTGTAGATTTTGGAAATATTTCGGAATCTAACAGACATGAGTGAGGTCTAAAGATTAACATCACTCTTACCCATTTGATTCCCAAATATTCTCAAAATTTGCAATTGAGTTAAGTTCAGTGGGTTTGGAAAGGTTACATAATACATAAGAAAGATAGTATTCATATAGATGCGTTAAGGAAATGTTAGTATATATTTTAAGTCTAGAATTTACATTTTTATTGAGTTATGTTATATCAAAATATTTATGTGTATTCAGATTATTTTATAAAATAGACAACTAAAACATCAAAAAAATAAAAAATGATTTAAAAATAGAAGAAATAAATAATAACACTATTTTTTAATAAATATTAGTGAAAGAATATCAAGATGTTTAATTATGATTTAGTAGATGTTTATTGGTCATTGTTAGTATTGTATGAATTATTGGGGGATTTTGGCTTGAGATATTGGGAGATGACCATATATATTGAGATACTACTACAATATAGGGTTGTGTATCATTGATGTCATCGCCCATTGAATTTTTCTAAGGAAAAAAATATAAAGTTTCCATGATGTAAAATATGATCCTATAAGGTGCATCATGATTTTTTCAATGCATGCTCTATGTGGCATCATCATAGTAATGGAAACCGTGTCTAAATAAAGTGTTCCTACATTAGTTTAGCATAATTTATTGCCACACAATACAATCACTTTACTTTTGTGTCGTCAAAAGCATGTTAGTTGTGTTACATCAGTGTCACAGTATGTATGTATGTGCATCAATAGTTTATGTGGGGAATCATCACTACATCATACTAGCATTATGCTTGGGTCATGTTAGAGTTGAAATACAAAAAAATTGTGTTGAGTTTGCATCGTGGTTAAATTTCATGTGTCATGTTATTTAATTAATAATTATCGATTTTATTTGTTGGGTGACCCACGGGGTCTGAACCTGGAACCTCAGGGGACATAAATCCTCACTATCAAGGCGATCACTGATCGAGCTACCCCTATGGGAAATTAATAATTATTGAGATTTTTTTTAAATTGCAACTAGAGAAATTTGTATCAACAATGGACAAGATGGCAACAAGTTACAAAGATAACTTTCCTACTATTTCAAAAAATTCCTCGACATCATTAAAATTTTATTATATTCTAATATTTTCTTTCCTAGTTTTACCTTAGCTATAAATATACTATAATTACATGTATATTGCTTATAAAATACATTTAGAATGGATATGGATTTACATGGCATTTAACAAATTTATTATTGTTGATTTAGCTCCAGAGGAGTAGAATGTTGATTTTCCATATTCCTTTTCCTTGATTTTATCCTTTGTCAAGCTTGTATATTTCCCTAATGATGTAGTGTCTAACATATATGCTTAACTTTCATAAAAAGTGTTTTATCTTGTAGCAATCCATTTCTATTTATAATTTTTTTCTCTATATTCTCCTATAGTATCTATAATCTTGTTATATTAGGCGTGTTGTTTTCTTACCATGTTAAGTATGATTACAAAGAGGGATCTAATAGACATGTCATTGTTGGATATATATTCTTCATGTCTCCTCAATACCCTGCATACATCTCTAATATCTTAGGAATCCATTATACACTTGTTGCCGTTGCGACAACGACCCTCCAAATGTTTGCCTTAGTCAAATTTGGAGCCTACATGAACTGCCTTCTCAAGTTATTTTGTGTCGTCTTGTTGTTTGTTCATGTTTTGCTAAGTTTCAACTATTCTTGCAATATTCCCAAGTGTCGCTTTTCCTCCTAGGTCAAAGTTTCCTTATTTTCATCATCTTATCTTTGAAATAACCTAAGATAGGAAAAGCACTAGCTTTTTTTACTTAGTGATTATCTTTTCTTCACTTGGCATATATCTCACACAAAACACCAAAGCACAACTTTTCATCATAGAAAAGCACACTTTCTAAACTTAGCAGTAATAAAATCCACTATTTTAAGAAATGGTGCCTTCCTAAGCATGAATGCACTTCAAATTCTTACGGGAGGACACTTCTTCAACTTAATTGAGCACACTCCTAGTCAACAAGGAGAGTGCATTTCTTAGACATTATTTAACTCTAATTACATTTTACATTTAACATTTTTTTAATTATTTGATTATATTTACATTTTTTCAATTATTAAATAATTGTTTAACGTTTCTCTATAAATAATTTTTGCATTTTTCATCTAAATATTTGTTGTCTCTATGTATCCTCGTAATTATTTAATGTAAATATTTTTTTGCATTTTACATTTTAATGTAAAAATTTGTTACATTTATTCATTGTTGACATCAATTTTTTTACTTTACATTTTATCGATCTCTTTTTTTTTTATTTTACCTTTTTATAATTTTTCCAATTATTTAAACAATCTGTTTGTGTAATTACATTTTACATTTATTTATTTATTTCTTATTTATTTCAATTATATAATTAAGGTCATATTTTTTTTTTCAATTATTAAATAATTATTTAATGTGTTTCTATAAATAACGTTTAGATTTTAATCTAAGTATTGGTTGTGTATGTATCCTCATAATTATTTTTAAATGTAAATATTTTTGACATTTTATTTTTTGATTATTTAATTACATTAATTTTTTTTTTCAATTATTAAATATTTTTTTATTTTGTCCACATAGATAATTTTTACATTTTAATCTAAATATTCATTGTGTGAGTATGTGCACAATTATTTAATGTAAATCAATTTAACATTTTACATTTTAATGTAAATAATTTTAATTTTTAATGTTTCCATCATGTATGTGTATCAAAATCACATTAATGAGTTCACTAAATATATATGACTTTAATAAATATATCAAAAAAATTCATGTATTTATATTCAATATCACATTAATGAGTTCAGTAAAGATATATGACTTTTTCAAATATATCAAAAGATGTAACATTTCATAAAATTAATTTTTAATGTTTTCATCATATATGTGTATTCAATATCACATTATTGAGTTCTCTAAATATATATCACTTTAATAAATATATCAAAATATTTTCATGTACGCATATTCAATATCACATTAATGAGTTATATATATATGTGTGTGTGTGTGTGACTTTAATAAATATATCAAAAGATTTAACATTTCATAGAATAAAATGTGGTGACTCCACTACCGCCTTTGATCTAGGTGGCTCCAGAAATGCTCAAGATTCAAAAGTGGCTTTAGAAAACCTCAAAAATCAAAGTCACTTGATTGAAGAGGAACTAAGGTCAAATCAAAGATCTCGACGCGAGCTTTTCAACGGCGCCAAAAACACCTCAATCTAAATTCGTATGTGAAAGTTATGGTTGGTCGAAGTTCTGGTCAAACTAGGCCCAGTGGCAACCACTAACGATGCAATAATTTGGAATTTACTGACATACAGATTTCGGCCACCGGAACGGACGAATGGTTTAAAAATAATATATATTTGTGTGTGTGTAAAAATCAGCTGGCGAGCCACCAATCCCGCCAACTGCATGTCATTTATATTCAAATAACATATATGTTTAAACCGATGAAGGGTCAGGCTGCAGGTGCCCAGGACCCCACCAACGGATGATTGTTACAGTGAGACCGACGGGTTTTGAACCTGCTCGGCTTGGTGGGTTGGCTCACCAAAATGGGCAGTCTCATAACCCTTAAAAACAACAGATCCAACCAAACAAACCACACACTAAATATAACATAGTGACATGCCATGACGGGGGTCCCATGGGTTGGAACCCGGGATCTCACAATCGTACACCTTGATTCGAATGTTGCCAACCAATCGCACACATTGGAAATTACGCCCAACCTTCATTACTTAAACCCACATTTCGTGCAACACGGGAGGAAGAGGCGAATCTGACCAGCAAAACCGTGAGGCTGAGTTGCAGGGAGAACCAAGAGCGTTCCCCAGGTTGGAACTGCGCCCAGGCTGGAACGGTTTTCAAGAAATATTTCTAGGGAATCTTGGGAGAATCTTTTTGCAAGGAATCTAAAGATTCCTTAGAGCTCCAGAAGTCACCTGCTCAGAACAAGGTCAAGTTTATAGTTATTTTTTATGATTTTTCACCAAGAATTCAACCGTGCAACCCGTTTCACGAGCAAAGGTCTACATTTTCAGGACATCCCCAAAAGTGAAGGTATAAAGTGTCATTTTGTAACTTCTTGTAATTTATTTTCTGCTGCCATTTAATGAAAGAGGCCTCCCCGCATCGAGTAGGGCCTAGATATGTAGCCCACATTAGGTGAACTATGTTATCAAATTGTCTTGTGATTTTGTTCTCATGGTTGCTTTTGATTTCTGTTTCTTTCATGTGTTAATGTCACTTGGTTACATGCTCTTTAAAATTCAATTTTATATGCATCCTTGAAGTAAAATTTCTGGATCTAGTTTGGTATTAGAGCAGGTCTTCTTGATGTGATTGGATGCTAACCAAGAACAAGCTCCAAAGAGAAGGAAAACTCAAATCCTTTGATCCTGAAGTAGAGTGTGCAACACGAAGATAGAACATGGAGGATGAGGATACATGAGTGGAGGAACAGAAAAATTATTGCAATGCCTTCTTCACCATGGCAGAGAAATTTGACAAGTTATTTACTGAATATGAGAATAAAATCAAGCTTGAGAAGAAAGAGTCTGATTATCATGCCTCGGTACACCATGGAGGTGGAGGGGAAGAGTCTCCTCCCTCTCCATCTTCTAGTGACAGTTCTTCTTCTTCCTCTTCTCATTATTCTAACATGCATCATAGGAATGCATCTAAGAATCCATTTTTTAAGCTAGATGTAAAGTTTAATTTTCCCACATATAATGGAGATTAATGTAATGTAGAGAAACTAAACAATTGGATTAGACAGATCGAGGTTTATTTCTAGATTCAAAAAATTGAGGAGGATGAGGTGAAGATCCAATTAGCATCTCTCTGGTTGAGTAGCACCTCTCTCGTTTGGTGGGAGAGAAAGTTGTAGAAAGGCAACAAAAACTTGGGTAATCTCCCTTCTTATTTGTACAATTTTATTTCTGCATTAAAACAATAGTTTTATCATTTGGGTTATCGACAAAAGACTTTAATGGAATGGAAATATTTGAGATAAGGAAAGGGTCAAAATGTACAAACCTTCATAGAAGAGTTTAGAAAACAAGCTTTGAATTTGGGATTTCACTTGATTCACTAGAAAATGTAACAAAGTATATTGGTGCTTTGCATAGTTACATAAGACATTCTTTGTTGTTGTTTGAGCCTACTACTATTGATGCAACCAGTGTGAAGGCCATTCACCTTGAAATCAAGGGCAAGAATGATAGAGAAGATCAATCAAATAAATCATCTTTCAAACCCCATAATGGAAAGTTCAAAGCAAAAGGAAAGGGAAAGGATAAGAAGGCAGCTACAACCAAGAAGGAGGAAGGAGCAAAGCCATATTGCACACATTGCAAGAAGGAAGGACATGATGATGAACATTATTGGAAGTTGCATCCAAAGTTTAAACCGAAGAGATTTGGAGGAAAGAAAAAGAAAAATATGGTGGCAACTGTACAATAGGACCTTGGATCTGATTTCGGTGACAAGACACAGATCACAACAATGGGCATACAAGGTACCCTTTCTCTTCATGCTAACGAAAAATTAAAATTGCATGCAAGTACAAGTTCTTCAAATGCGTCTCTTATTAATGAATGAAAGAGAACCGAATTGTTCCACATTAGAGTCATAATGAAACATACTGAAGTGGAAACCTTGTTTGATCTGGGCTCGCAAGCAAATTTGATTTCAGAATCCTTGGTTAAGAAGTTAGGGTTAGAGACCAAGCCTCATCTGAAACCATACCCTCTTGGTTGGGTGTGTGATAAAGCCAAATTACATGTAACCAAGCAGTGTAGAGCTAGATTTGTGATTGCATCCAAACTATTAGATGAGGTTAAACTTGATGTTGTACCCTTGGATATTTGTGCCATTGTATTGGGGAGTCCATATTTGTATGATAGGAAAGCAATTTTTTTTCGCCATGAGAACAAGTATCATCTCACGAAAGATGAAATAGAATACATTGTCATGGCTCATCATGCAAAGATCAATGCCAACCTTGTAGGTCCAGGTCAGATGAAGAGGTTGGTAAATTCTAGCAAAGGGTGCACACTCATGGTTGTTAGAGAAAAATATGCGAGGACATCTGAAGCTTTCCAAGGTTGTGATCCCACTCATAAAAAGGAATTGTATGAAATTGTTTCTAACTATGATGGGATTTTTCAAGAACCAAGTGGTTTGCCTCCAACGTGTGAGATCCAGTATGAGATCCATGTGTAAAATGATGCTCCTTTACCAAATATTGGTATGTACAGGTTGTTGGATATTGAGATGGAGGAGATAAAGAAATAGGTGCAATAATTACTAAGCCAACAGGTCATAAGACCAAGTTATTCTCCATGCGGTTCACCTATTGTGTTGGTGCCAAATAAAGATGGCACATGGAGGATGTGCGTGGAATACATAGCACTCAACAAAATAATGGTGAAGAATCGGTACCCTATTCCTCACATTGGTGATTTATTAGATCAATTGAAAATTGTTTCCTATTTCAAAAAACTGGACTTGCGCAGTGGCTATGATCGGGTGAGGATTGCAGAACAAGATGTATGGAAGACTACATTCAAAACCAAGCAGGGGTTTTTTGAATGACAGGTGATGCCATTTGGACTACGCAATGCTCTTGCCACATTCATGAGGGTGATAACTGATATATTCAGTCCTTTTCTTGATGATTTTGTACTTGTGTATCTTGATGACATTCTTTTTTTTCAGTAGGCCATGGGAAAATTGTGTGAGTCATTTTAAAAAGGTGCTTGATGTTTCACAAAAGAAAAACAGTATGTCAAAATGTCTAAGTGTGAATTTGGTAGGACCTCTTTGGTCTAGTTGGGCCACATTGTTGGAGGTGGACAATTAAAAATAGATCCTTATAAAATTGATGTGATTGTAAAGTAGCCTAAATCCACTAATGTTACAGAGGTTCGTAGCTTTTTGGGTGTAGTACAATACCGGAGAAGGTTAATTGCCAACTTCTCCATCATTGCATCCCCATTACATGCATTGAAAAGTGTGAAGAAAACATTTCAGTGGGAGGAAAGCGACAAAAATCCTTTGATACACTAAAAGAGAAGATCAGTATCGCACCAGTTTTGGCCTTACCTGACCTCCAACAAATTTTTGGGATCAAGACATATGCCAGTGGGTACGCCATGGGAGAAGTGTTGATGCAACGGAGGAAGCTTGGATGTTACCATTCAGAGACATTATCCCAATCTATTGTGAACTATCCCACATATGACAAGGAGTTGTATGACTTGGTTCAAAGTGTGAAAATATGGAAGCACTATTTGATTGGAAAGGAGACCATCATTCACACAGATCACCAGCCCTTGTAGTACCTCCAGTTGGAAACCAAGCTTAAGCAAGCACGTCATTTTCGATGGATTGAATTCCTCTAACAATTTCACTTGGTAATCAAATACAAGAAGGGAACAACAACAAAGTGGCGGATATGCTTTCTCACCCTCCTATTTTTACATCTATAGTTTTTCAAAATGCTTCTTTTTCTCTTGAAATTTATGTTGAACAGTATGTTGATGATGAATATTTTAAGGAGATATATGCAAATTTGACTCATGGATCGCAGGTGGAAAATTATCATTTGCAAGGAAAATTGTTGTACCATATTGGAAAAATTTGTATTCCCACCAATGAAAGAATACATGTAATCAGAGAGGCACATACCTTTCTTATGTCGGGTCATTTTGGTGTAGGAAAAACTGTGTCATTTACATAGTTTTTTTATTGGCCTCACATGAAAAATATTGTGACTCGATATGTAAAGGGATGTGCGTTGTGTTCATTTTTCAAGCCCTCTAATAGAAAATTTGGGCTCTCCACACCACTCATTGTTCTGAGTCATCCATGGGAAAGTGTGTCAATAGATTTTTTTTGGTTGTTTTCCTTTGTCTAGGAGAGGTCACGAATATTTGTATGTCGTTGTGGATCAATTTAGAAAAATGCGTGTCTTAATGTCTTTCAAAATCAGCTTACTATAGATCAAACCGTTCATCCCTTCTTCCAATTTGTATGGGTCCCCTTTGGGCTGCCCACATCCATTGTGTCTGATCGAGACTCTTGTTTTCTTAGAGATTTTTGGACGAGTTTGTGGAGAATTATGGACACCAAGCTAAATAGGAGCACGATATTTCATTTGCAGACCAATGGAGAAACAAAGGTTTTCAACCACACAATGATACATTTGCTTTGAGGCTATTGTGGCAAGCATCCCAAGTTGTGGGACGAGCTGCTTCCCTATGTACAACATGCATACAACTGGGAAGTGCATTCATCCACTCAGAGCTCACCATTCGAGACATGCTTTGGATATTTTCCAAAGAATACCTTAGACATGGTCTTTGGGAAAGATGAAGAACCCAGTAGGAAAGATGACATGTACGAGGCACAAAATTCCATTCAGGGAATTCATATGATTCACCAAGTACTGTAGGAGAAGTTGAAGAAAATTCAAGCTCAATACGAAGCTCGACATGACAAGCACCAGGTTGATCATTAATTCTAGGTTGGAGACAGGGTGTGGCTCCACACCAGAAAATACAGGATGAAAGGGGAAGGCAAGAAGTTAAGACCAATTTGATGTGGCCCATTCACCATATTAGAGAAGATTGGAGCCAATGTTTTTCGTCTCGATTTTCCAGCATACATGCAGATGTACTCAGCAGTGAACATTGAAAACTTGAAGCTTTATGAGCCTCCTTTAATCATGGACACAAAAGAGGTTGGACAGGTTCCTACAGTGGACAACTTTGCATCTGAATACTTGGACAAGCTACCTGAGGATATCATTCTCAATAGGAGGTCCACGATAGGGAGACGCGGAGTACCTTAGTATTGGTTTCAAGGGAATGCATCCAAGTAAGGCCTAATGGATTGAAAAAGAAAAAGTGAGGGAGAAATTCCCTCACTTTCCAATTGACTAATAAATATTTTTCTAGACCAAAAGCTCATTAGTGGGGAGGAATGATCTAGGTGGCTCCAGAAATTCTCAAGTTTCAGAAGTGACTTTAGAAAATCTCAAAAATAAAAAATCACTAAATTGAAGTGGAGCTAGGGTCAGATCGAAGATCTTGATGCGATATTTCCAATGGTGCGAATGTTACCTCAATCCGAGTTCGTATGTGAAAGTTATGGACGGTTAAATTTCTGGTCAAACTAGGCCAGTGGCAGCCACTAACGAGGAAAAAATTTGGAATTTATCGGCACTCCAATTTCCGGCCGCCGAAACGGGTGAATTTTTCACCTCTTTATTTTTTCCAATAACCCTAAAAATCCCACAAAACGAATTTTGAATGGCTGGTTTAAAAATAATAATAATAAAATATAAAAATGGTTGGCGGGCCACCAACCTTGCCAACTGCATGTCATTTATATTCCAATAATATATGTTTAAATTGATGAAGGGTCAGGCCGCAGGTGATCAGATTATGGAAGCCCTCGAAATTGAGAAGCATCCCAA
This sequence comes from Pinus albicaulis, assembly GCA_034641835.2. Classification (NCBI taxonomy): domain Eukaryota; kingdom Viridiplantae; phylum Streptophyta; class Pinopsida; order Pinales; family Pinaceae; genus Pinus; species Pinus albicaulis. The sequence goes on from CM076580.1 coordinate 1,637,411,117, forward strand.
TAACTTTAATCGCAATGACGGGTATCATTTAAGCCAATCTTGGAAGCCCACCATCCTTTTTCTGTCTTCTAAACTACCCTAAATTCCTATCCCTCACCTTCCCTCTCTATCATTTTCTTTCTCTCCTCTCTTCCCCCCCTTTCATGTTTTTCCTTTTCCATTTTTCTCTTTCATTCCATTCTTTGGCCTTCCTTTGATAATTTCTTAATGGGCTTTTTTGTCCTTAAAATTCTTTATTAATTCTAAATTTTCTATTAATTTTAGTAATTTAATGATCTTCCAATCCCATTTTCCTACCTCATCTCATAAAAACTTTTATTAAAAACCCCCTTTTCAATTAATCCCCTCCTCTTATTATTTTCAATTTATTACCCTTTTCTATAATTATTCATTGAATTCCCTATCATTTTATTATGTTCTATTTATCTTTATCCAAAGATCTTGATTAAAATTAAAATTAAAATTAAATTGAATTTAAACCCAATTTCAAATAAATTTATATAAATCTTTATTAAAAACCCCCTTTTCACTTACTCCCCTCTTTTTATTATTTTCAATTTAATTCCCTTTTCTTTAATTATTCATTGAATACTCTTTCCCTTATTCAATCATTTCATTATATTCTAATTACTTTTATCCAAAGATAAAGAACCTGATTAAAGTTCAAATTCAAATTAAATAGGTTTTAATCCCAATTTCAAACAATATTTATAAATAAATAAAAAACCATCATTCATTTCCCTAACAGTCATTTCTATTATTAATTCATATTTTTCCCATAATAATATAATTTAATTTAAAAAAATTAAAATTTAATAAATTTGTAATATCTATTTCCAAAAATTCTAATATCTCTTTCTATTATTGGTTCAATTTTTTGACTTAATTAATGTTCTTAACCCATCATTCAAACGGCTAATTTTTGGCCCCCCTTTTTAAAAACCTTGGTCTAGCACTCTTCTCATCTTATGCTTTAGTTTCCTGCACCTGAAGATGGGTGAAGTGTTCACTCGAAAGTCGGGCTCACTGAGCAATCTACACAGATCACCAAAAGTTCTCAACATTATATTTATGACTGTAGAAATGTACATTCTCTAAATATTTTACATACAATTACAGTTAAAATTAGAATTAGAATTACAATTACAATTTTACAATTTCACATACAATTACAAGTACAATATTTATAATTACAATTTTAGAATTTTACATACAATTACAATTACAAGCATTTCACATTAACACAATTAAAATTTTACAAATATTTTACATACAATTACAATTAAAATTACAATTTCACATACAAATACAATTAAAATTACAATCACAATATTTACAATTACAATTACAATTTTAAAATTTTACTTGCAATTACAATTACAATTACAATAATTTCACATTAATACAATTAAAATTTTACAAATATTTTACATGATGATGATGATGATGATGATGATGGTGATGTTGGTTAACGTCCACTGAGACCAATATTTGGTCTATCGGACCTAAAGAAAAGAGTTATTTAGTTTGATTTAAGATTTTATTCCTATGCTCGAAAAGCTTGGAGAGAAGCCTCCCGAGCTCAGTATAATTTTGACATCTTAAAAGGCTAGGAAGGTCAGTATTGCAACAAAGATTATGAAATTGAGCTCTAATGTGGTTGTACGCAGGGCACTCTAAGAGGAAGTGATTTTCATCCTCGATGTTCATATTCTCATAGAGATGGCAGATCCTTTCCATCCATGTTGTTTTAGGAACTGTCCAACGACCTGTTTCACTATGGAGCTCATGCGAGTTCGTTCTAATCTTGGCTATATTAATTTTCTTCTTTTAGATAGTTAACACAAAGAGATATTTTTGGTCTTCTAGGGTGGGGTTGGTCACCTCCTTATAATATCTTAATTTTCTTTTAGCTGCTAGATCTTTCTCACACAACATTTTTTCTTTGAACTTAGAAGTAACACTTTTTTTAATGTTATTAATGTTTTGCAATGCAAAATTCTTGTTGATATCCCAATGGTTTAACCAGGCCCTGGTGTCTTTATACCAACCTCTTTTAAGCCTTAGGTGTTTTTGGTTGGAATTTGAAGTTAGCTGAGGAAGTCTATGGTCTCTTGTGCTATTGAGCTTGTGCTTGTACAACAGAAGCCTAGTCATAGCTAGGCTCTCGATAGGGGAAAGACCCACTTTTATAAGGAGAATATGATAGGGTGTATTGCTTTTAATTTTAAGGTTATCCGTTATAAAACACTTCTGGATTTGCTCAATATTTCTCTAGGATTCTCTAGTGATGCTGCAACCCCAAACCTCACATCCATATAAGATAACAGGAGTGACTAAAGTTTCAAAGAGGAGCTTCTTTCTATCCCACATTACGAGGTTTTTCGTTTTACAATTATTTTCAAGACCAAAATAAGCTTTCCACCCCCCATTAATCCTTTTCTGAATGTTATAGTTCCAGTTGAGCTTGTGATGAATATCAATTCTTAGGTACTTGTAAGAAGACACTTCCTCCAAGTTACTATTGTCATACATAAAATTAGCATTAGTGTCCTTCTTGGATGTGATAATCATAACTTTTAGAATTAGAATTTTACAATTTCACATACAATTACAATAAAATTAGAATGACAATTACAATTATAATTTTAAAATTTTACATACAATTACAATTTTACAATTTTACATATATACAATTACAATTACAATCATTTCACAATAAATTAAATATTACAATTACAATTAAAATTTTACAAATATTTTACATACACTTACAATTAAAATTACAATTACAGATATAATTACAATTTTAAATACAATTAAAATTAAAATTTCAATTACAATCACAACATAATATTTAATAAATATCAAAATTTAATATTAAAAATAAACATCACAATCATGATAACCATCGTACAAACATCATATTCAACTAAAAAACACATTCAAATTTGCTAACATCATCTAATCATCGTGATCATGATCATATAACAAAACACAAGCATTGTATAACATCATCACAACACAAACATCAAATATGCATCTCATGTCAAATAACTACTATCACATACACATATATCTGCAAGTTTCATATTAAATGAACATATGATCACAAACATGTAAATTAAGTACAACTGCAACATGAACATAAAATACATGGACTATATATATATATATATATATATATATATATATATATATATATATAATGTCAAAAATATACAACTGTAATATAAATGTCAAATATCAGCTAGTGGTACATCAATAGTAGTACTAGCCGAGGCATGCTCATTCAATGGTGCAGCCTCGACAAGTTCAGATAGATGTCGATCATCACGTGCCTATTGATCTGGAGGTGCCTCATGCTGATCAAAATCAACTGCCTGATCATGATGACTCGACATGGATGGTCCAGCCTGCTCATGATTATGACTAGTGGATGTTGCAGGTTGCTCATTATGACTCAACGTGGATGGTCCAACTTGCTCATGATCATGAACATTGGTCGATGCTGCAGGCTGTTCATCTCCGGCGCGAGGTGAACGATGATCACTCCCCTGACTGTGATCATCAGATGATACGTTGTTGCTCGATTTTCGACGTAATTCATCTCGACCATGCCTACGTCGAACGACCCTATCAACCGCGCCACTAAGCTGGTAGCACCAACGAAATGCCGCATTAGGTTCAACATATCATGTGGCATGCCTCTCCATATCATTGTCAGCCTATCATCGATATGTATCTCTCTGATAGTGGTCGGCTCGACTCCCTCCTCCACTAGGAGTCGATAGAGTTGGTCGCCCAACTCAATCCTAAATCTAGTGTCAGGTCAACACCTCACACCCGCTGGTACCTGTGCATGATCATGAGGACTAGGTCTATCTGGCGCACTGGCCTGATCCTCTGCATCTGCCATCTCTTGATTGTCATCAGGATCTACTACACCTAGATCATTTGGTGGTGGTGGCATCTCATCGCCAACAAATGACCCAATATCTACAAAATATATATAAGTACACAACAATAATTAGAAAATTTCATTAAAAAATTTAATAAAAACAAGTTAAAGAACATGTTTGAATAAATTTAAAGAAAACACTAATATTACCTCTATCATCCAACGGCTCATCATCTGTGAAGAGGATGTTGGCACACCCTCGCCAATCCAAACTAGCATATAGACAGGGGACCAGAACGAAGGCATGATCATCAACATTGGATAGAAACTCCAGTGCATCATGAGATATCCTTGCGGAAAAGTCTGACTCGCCCCTCTTGGGCATCATATGTCCCCACATCTACATCTTTACATGCAACATCAACCTACGAGGTTGCCGAAAAAAATTAGGCCTTGTCTCTGGAAACCTCTCAAAAAATAAACAAAATTGCTCTGAAGAAAAAGGGAAGTCCACCCTCCCTTGTGTTTGAGTACGACATCTATCTAAAGTTGTACATAACTCCTGCAAAAAAAAATCGTAGACCACCTCACAAGTCATGGCACATGTAATAAAGAATCAACATAAAATAAAAGTCGGTAACTAATGCGTTGCCCGTCACTTCAATGGTGTGCAACAGTCGAAATCAGTAGTGAGAGGCACCTCACCTCCTCTTAACCAAATGAAGCAATATGTAAGTGACCATCAGAGAAATGAAAGTTTGTAGGAGACAGTATATCAGTGCTAATGTATCTCTCGGAGTACACCAACTGACTCCCTGCTACATAGCCGACGGGGACCTTTGGGAACTAGGGAAAATCATGCCCTCTCCTCGATAGCCCAGTAATAAAATATATGTCCTCCTCAGTGGGCGTATACCACTGGTTAGGACCAACCCAGAAAGCCTCTTGGTGGGAATTCCACCTGAAGATAAGCTATCATAATAACTCATTATGGCCCTTCAGGGATGTAGCTTCCTCATAGAACTTGAGGAGGCCTACCTCCCTTAGGAGCGCCTGGTTGGTTGCCATAATAGAGTAAGGGTACATAAGTCTCCCCCTCTCTCATGTCTCCCACAAGCGAACCACGTTATACTAGTCTGCCATATGCTCATGTTGTTCCCTCTCTTCTCTACTTTGACATCGCTGAATGATTAACATATTAAATACATTTTTTTTATTAAATGAGATATGTATTTACACACACACACACACATATTTTTTGAAACAAAAAAAATAGTTGGTGTGCCAAAAAAAAAGTCATGCATTGATACCAGTGCGTCTGTTTTTATCGCGCACCATCCACGGTGCGCCTGCAAATTTTCAGCGCATCGCACAACATGAAATTTACTTTCTGAAGCGGTGCATTGATGAAACTATCCATCCCGGGTCAGATAATTCCATCAAAGCACCGCCAAACATCAGTTAATGGTCAACGGTGTGGTCGTTTAACCGATCGCACCATTGACTATGTACAATTTTTGGAGGGTGGTGCACTGACCAAAATACTCACCTTGGGGCCGGTAGTTTCGTCAGCACACCACCCTCCTGGCATCACTACATGGTCAACGGTGCGGTGGTATAACCGAACGCACCGTTGACTATGTAGCAGTATCGAGAGGGCGGTGCGCTGACCAAACTATGCGCCTTGGGGCGTATAGTTTATTCAACGCACCGCCCTCCTGACATCAGTACATGGTCAACGGGGCAGATATTTTGGTCAACGCACTGCCCTCCTGAACTTGGACATAGTCAGTGGTGCGCTCGGTTAACCGACCGCACCACAATTTATGTATTTTTTTAAAAACACAGTGCATCGTTTCGGTACCACACCAAAATCAGTGCGATTTCTAATACCGACTGCACCACAATTTATGTATTTTTTTTAAAAACACGGTGCATTGTTTCGGTACCGCACCAAAATCAATGCAATTACCATTAGCATCGGTCGCGGTGCGGCCTGTAAATTTACTGGTGCGTCTGTTTTTATCGCGCACCATCCACGGTGCACCTGCAAATTTTTAGCGCACCACACAACATGAAATTTACTTTCTGAAGCGGTGCATTGATGAAACTATCCATCTCGGGTCAGATAATTCCATCAATGCACCGCCAAACATCAGTTAATGGTCAACGGTGTGGTTGTTTAACCAATCGCACCATTGACTATGTACAATTTTGGGAGGGCGGTGCGCTGACCAAAATACTCACCTCGGGGCCGGTAGTTTCGTTAGCGCACCACCCTCCTGGCATCACTACACGGTCAACGGTGCAGTGGTATAATCGAACGCACCGTTGACTATGTAGCAGTATCGAGAGGGCGGTGCGCTGACCAAACTATGTGCCCTAGGGCGTATAGTTTATTCAACGCACCGCCCTCCTGACATCAGTACATGGTCAATGGGGTGGATATTTTGGTCAGCGCATTGCCCTCCCGAACTTGGACATAGTCAATGGTGCGCTTGGTTAACCGACCGCACCACAATTTATGTATTTTTTTAAAAACACGGTGCATCGTTTCAGTACCACACCAAAATCAGTGCGATTGCTAATACCGACTGCACCACAATTTATGTATTTTTTTTAAAAACACGGTGCATTGTTTCGGTACCGCACCAAAATCAGTGCGATTACCATTAGCATCGGTCGCGGTGCGGTCTGTAAATTTACCGGTGCGTCTGTTTTTATCGCGCACCATCCACGGTGCGCCTGCAAATTTTCAACGCACTGCACAACATGAAATTTACTTTCTGAAGCGGTGCATTGATGAAACTATCCATCCCGGGTCAGATAATTCCATCAATGCACCGCCAAACATCAGTTAATGGTCAACGGTGTGGTCGTTTAACCGATCGCACCGTTGACTATGTACAATTTTGGGAGGGCGGTGCACTGACCAAAATACTCGCCTCGGGGCCGGTAGTTTCGTCAGCGCACCACCCTCTTGGCATCACTACACGGTCAATGGTGCGGTGGTATAACTAAACACACCGTTGACTATGTAGCAGTATCAAGAGGGTGGTGCGCTGACCAAACTATGCGCCCTGGGGCGTATAGTTTATTCAATGCACCGCCCTCCTGACATCAGTACATGGTCAATGGGGCGGATATTTTGGTCAGCGCACTGCCCTCCCGAACTTGGACATAGTCAATGGTGCGCTCGGTTAACCGACCGCACCACAATTTATGTATTTTTTTAAAAACACGGTGCATCGTTTCGGTACCACACCAAAATCAGTGCGATTGCTAATACCGACTGCACCACAATTTATGTATTTTTTTAAAAACAAGGTGCATTGTTTCGGTACCGCACCAAAATCAGTGCGATTACCATTAGCATCGGTCGCGGTGCGGCCTGTAAATTTACAGGCAGCACCGCGAATCAGTGCAAGCTGAATGACTCGAGCGCACCATGAGGGAAATTTTTTTCTTTTTTTAAAGGATGAATTTTAAGTTTTTTTACAAAACTAATCCACTAAAAAGTTTAATTATGGAGAAACAAGTAAAATACCTGTACATTTGGGCATCAAGGAGGCATATTTGCTGTAGAATTTTCAAAACTAAATTTTCCTGCCGTTTTCCAAAATTTGAAATCGAGATGTTGGGAAATGGATGACAGGAGTGCGTGCAATGGGAGTACCAATCGTAGGGTGCCTCACACAAGGGAAATTCACACCGGTGCTCGAAAGCTCTGGAGCACTGAAGAAGTGAAAATTTCTGATTTTTGGCCGTAATGTTTTTTTATTTAACCTTGTTTCGGTGTGCAGGTTTTTGAGGCGCACCGGGCAGTTTCTTCCAACCACACCAGGTTGTTTCAGTTTTGGCGCGGGTTTTTAGGATGCACTGGGGTTGAATCTGTGTAGAGCACTGGTGCAATAGTAATTAGACGCACCAGGAGGGTTTGTACGGAGAGCACGGTGTTCCGGTGTGCCAATTTGTAGTATGCACAGGTGCTTTTCTAGTTGAACGCACTGGTGCGGTGTAGGATGAGAAACACAACGGACAAAAAACATCTGCAAAAATCTCCACCTTCCAACCTCCTCTAGAAACCTCTGCTACAAAAGGATATCTGGGCTATTTTATAAGAGGTTCCTCAAAAACATCCGCTAGAGGGTATTTTCCTTGTAGTGATTTCCAAACCAACCATTAATAAGCAAGGCGTCTATACTCCGCTACCTAGCGTCTATACTCCGCTACCTACCCCTAGTAGACCTTGGTAATCCATCTCCATGGATTACATGTCAGGCCTTCATTCTACTAAGCATGGTAATGACTGTGTTTTCATGGTCGTCGAGAGATTCTCAAATATGGAATTTTGGTAGCCTAAAAGGAGAATATCATAGCAGAAGCCATTGCTAAACTCTTCTTTGAATGAGTGTGGGTACACTTTGGGATCCCACAGTCTATCATCTTATATAGAGACAGTAGGTTCCTAAGTACATTTTAGGCCAGCCTGTGGTCAATGTTGGACACCAAGCTCACCAATTCCATAGCTTTCCATCCCCAAACTGATGGCCAAACATAGGTCATCAACAAGATGATCGTACACATTTTGTGCATGTACAACTCAAAGAATCCACGCACATGGGATGAGATCCTCCTCTATGTACAACACAACTATAACCAGGCTCTCCACAGCTCAACCGGACACAACCCCTTTCAGGTGGGCTTGGGATTCCAATCACTATTTCCCATTGACATAGCCATGCCATTTTCGGCTACTCATGTTGATTCGGCTCATGTCCAGTCTTATTCTTACAACTTCATTGAGCCCATTAAGCACATCCGCCAATAGGTTCATGACATATTGGAAAAAGCCAATGCTAATTATAAGCAACGACATGATCAACATCAGGTGCCACACAAATTCCAGGTGGGTGACAAAGTGTGGCAACATTTGCAAAAGGAGCACCTTGTTAGACCCCACCGCAAGCTTCACCTGCTCTGATATGAGTCATACACCATCACCAATGTTGTAGGGGAAAATTACTTTGAGCTTAGTATTCGACCATTCCTTAGTCTGCAACCAGTGTTCAATATGGATTGCCTTCGGCCCTACTTTCCACCTCTCCTGGACACATCCGACATGGTAGAACAACTCACACAAACAGAGTTAAACCCAAACTGCATGGAACAAGCCAAAACTTATTGGATCATGGAAACACATATAAATAACACCCTCCAACAGAGGATCTAGCTATATCTAGTTATCAAAGCAGGCCAACTCCTTCACTAGGGAAAGTGGCTCACTAGGGACCAAGTTCAGCAGAAGTTTCCACATCTCATGGAGGAACTCAACGCAATGGGTACCATTGATTCCTAAGTGAGGAGTAATGATCCAGGTGTATATTGGTTGCCACCCACCTATTCCACTTGGACCCTCGCTATTGTTTCTTTCAGTTTTTTAGTTTTTTTAATTGTAGCACAATTTACTATTTCTGGCAGTTTTTCGGTACCTGAACTTCCGAAGTCGTTTTGAGGCCCTAAACGATTTTTTTGGAACATCATTTCTAGCTAATTTAAGTATTTAAATCAACATATTCAACTCAACATTCACCATCAGAAATTTTAGTCTTCAGATAGATCTTTCTAACAAGGTATCATGTGCGTCAAACGGACATCGTATGCCAAATTTACGACCTTGGGAAATTGGTGTACCAATTTACCCCATCGGGGCCCAAAGTTTGGTGTTTCATCTCCTAGGTTTAGGTTTTTGGATTTTTAGGGTTTTACATTATTTCTAAATAATAAATAGTCCTTTTATCCTCATTGTAACATAGTTCAAAGGCTTGTAGCCACCACATATCTTCTCAGAGATAAGCTATCAGTGCCCTAATAGTTTATTTCCATTATGTCTGTAAGCATATTTTAGTTATGTGATATTAATGAAATGAAGTCTCATCTCTGTTGCATCTTTTTGTTTATATGTATTTATTTATTTTATTGCATTCTTGCATAAGTCTGGATCAAAAGGTCTCACATGGTCTACATTTAGCCCACCACCCGCAATCATTTCTACAACGTTCTAAAAAAACTAAAGCAAAAGAATGCAACAATAAAAATTTCACTTCAAAAAAAAATGGAAGAGTACAAATATTTGAAGTCCCTTCGTTGTTGAAAAAAACACATGACACATAGATACCAGAGCGCAAACTATATTCATTGTATAGTTGCTATTAGGAATGCTCCGACCCTCATCGGAAACAAAATTGTAACACCCTCCTACCACATTTACCTAAGTTAGTCGGTCTGTTGGGGTAAGCATGTGACAAGAGGATACTATGATGTGATTTAACTCCACATGTATAGTTAAGGAAGTGGAACTAACAAAACCAAACCAATTTGACCTTTCACACATGCTACAGAACCTTCAGAAGCCAACCAACCCTTCCAGGTGACCAACCCCTGAGGTAACTTGACATTTTACTGATATGGACCCTCAACCACTCCCATGAAAAGCAATGCATGCAACTTAGGCCTTTAGTCACTCCCACAACAATGCATGCCAGTGACCGTGGAATTTTTCAGGCAGTTATGTGCTAGGGACCCCAGATTCTGAGCCATTTTTTTAGGGCTAAGTCTTACTCCACTGCCCAGAACTTCATCAAAACTTTAAAAATGATAAATAACACTAAAGAAAGTTTACTAATGCAAACATTTTATCAAGGACTTAACCAAACCCCTACTAGCCATGACAGGAATTTCGTCAAACATGTCACAAATATGTAATCTACAGGTCATAACAACAGATATGAGAATAGGGGTCTCATACTTATATGAGAATCGTTAAGAAGCATTATTGCATTGTCAAAATAGTTGCATTATCATCTATTAGGTCATATATTCATTTTTCATTCATTTTATAATCAAAACATGATGAGAGCAATACATCAAGAATACCATAAAACATTCTCATAACCAACATAAATAACAAGGATATAATTGCCATAAAAACCACATATGAGAAAGTATATTTACCCATAAAATACAAGAGGGAAATATCTCTTATTAACATATGTAAAATGAAACAATCTTTGGGACTTCCATGTACCACCTAACCATAGATTAGGTTGAACCAAATATTTCTTTCAAACAATCACCCCCATGCCATATTACATGCATGAATGTGGGATATCATGGAATAAACCAAACAAAACCAAACTAGGGCTTCCAGAGGTGAAACCACCTCAACCCTCAACCAGTGATTCCACCTCACGGTTGGGCATCACAACCATCACGAGATCGGTCTCTACCCAATTTTTCTAGGGCTCCAAAGTGTTTGTTCCAACGAGGGCTTCTAGGACTAGTAACTCAACCCACAGTTGATGTTGGGCTTCCAAAGAATTTTTCCAACCAGGGCTTCCAGGACTAGTAACTCAACCCAGCAAGGGCTTCCAGACTGTTTTTCCAACCAAGGATTCCAGGACTAGGAACTCAATCCAAGTTTTTATAGGGCTTCCAGAGCATTTTTCCAACCAAGGCTTCCAATAACTAGTAACTCAATCCACATCCATAAGGAACATGAGAACCAACAAGAAAAAAAAAAGGAAATAAACCCACAACACCATGGCTATCCAAGAAATGGAAAGGATAGAAAAAACCATTGTCAATCTAGGAAATCCTCCATGTCAATGACAGATCACAACAAATAAACCACATGCATGTGAAATGCATTCCAAAACTAGCTAGGAAATCATACATGCAACTTGGCACCTGCAAGTAAACTTTGTCGTAGTTGTTGATCCTAGTTTCCTCTTGCACTTTCCTACTCTTTCTTCGTCTTCTTCCTCCAAATCCAAGGTATGCCACATGCACATTCCTCCAATAGTGCTCCAAGAAAACTCTAAGTTTCCAAGAGTATGAGAGAATGAGAGAGTAGAAGAGAGAGCCATAAGTGAACTGAAAAAAAGCTAGAAATTGATCCCTAGAAGCCTTTTCATCAATGAGCCCTCTATTTTCCTCATTTTCCATTATTTTCCTTCATTTTCCTCCTCACATGAAACATGTGACCTTTCACCTTCCTTTTCTCCTATTTTCATTATTTTCATAAATAAATTCCCATAAATGCCTCTTTTCCTTTCCAAAGCTTTTTCCATTTCCTTTATCCATAATAAACCAAAATAACACCCCTGCTAGAATGTTTTTCCCACCATTCAGCTTAGAATACATGTCCCATGACCTTGGTCTTATCTTTTTTAACATGGATTTTTAACTAGGGTTGTTACAATAATTCCCCAAAGTTTAAACCATCTCAAGAAGTGTATCACCACCGCCCATAAAACCAGATGTCGCAATTTTTTTATTTCCACCATTCTGAACACTTAGGAAATTTCCAATTCCTTCATTTTTTTCCAGATAAAAAATGCTCCTTATCCATATGAACACTCTCTTTCCAAATAGAATGTCCCCAAAGAAAATGAATGTTAGTAAATCTCAAATAACACAAAAATTCCATTCACATCGCAAACATCCAAGAAACATTATGGGAATTTTGAGGTCTAAAATGGGCCTCCTAAGGAAATTATAAAATAATAGTGGAAATAATAAAATATATTTGATTACATCATCATATTTTAGAGGGAAAAAAGGAAAAAACTATTTTTTCAACATATCTCCCTATGGGTTTACTCAAATTTCGAGCGTAAATACTTGTTGGATGTAAAATTTGATTACTCATCCAAGGAGTACCTATGTTTCATACTTTCGATGGACCCTGCTACATGAAAAATGTGATTGCAATCATGTATTTCTCATTTTTCGTGTAGCAGAGTCCATCAAAAGTATGCAACATGGGCACTACTTGGTTGAGGAATTGAATTTTGCATCCAACAAGTACTCCCAATCAAAATTTGAGTAAATCCCTAGAAAGATATGTTGAAAATATGAGTTCAAAAAGTAGTTTTATTATTTTATTATTTTATTATTATTATTACTTTTTTACTCCAAAAATGTTGAATCCTCTCCCATGGATGACATCATCATCTTGAATCCTATTGGTTCTTATAAATTTTATTTTGGTTGTACATTTTTCTTAGGATGCCCATTTTAGACCTCAAAATTCCCCTAATGAAAATCATTTAAACAAAAAATTCCTCAAATTAAATCACTCCCACTTTCATACTTACATTTTACATCATCTCCTTCTTGTTGATTTTTTGAAGCTCTGTTTTTCCTTTGGCACAAGGCTCTTCTTCGCACTCTAACGACATCCTTATTTTTTTGATACCATTGTCGTTGGTATTCATTTTTTCGCTGGTGTGTACCAAGAGAACGAGGTCTTTTTGCACCACTCTTGCTTCTTTGATCGCTCAATATTTCTATGACAAAGATAAACTCGATTCAAATATCGTTCCCTAGCACCGTTTGAGGCTAGCACATACTCTTACATCTTCATAAAACTTTAAAACTTTAACTTCCAAAACTATAAACATGAACTAAACCTCAAAACAAACAATAAATCCATAACAAAAAGGTCTTCTAACTACAACGTGACATAGAAAAAATCAATATTTCAAAAAATAATTACCCAAAACAAACATCAACTACATTATTACATACACCTTATAGCTAAAAATCACAACCATCCCATAAAAGGATAGGAAAATCTGGCATGCCCATCTTCTACAAAACAATAGCACACTATGTGAACTATGGATTCCTAGCAATAAAACCTTTTGTCGCAATAATCGGGAACACCATTCCATTTTCGCAGTTTACAAAACACAAAGATATACGAAATCCAATGCACATTTTCAAAAAACCTTAAAAAAGGAACATATTTCCAAAATACACAGCCAAATTTATCATAGATATCTCCTCAGTACCAGTTTGAAATGCATATTACAATCAACTTTAAAAATATATACATTTTTTTGGGAAAAAATAACAACTCTGTAGCAATTCCATACAACAAACACCTTGCATCCTCTAACGCTACATCAATATATCCACGGGTAGTGTAGGTATGTCAATAATAGAATTTGAATTTTGAATAATTGAAAAGAAATTTCCATTTTCAATCAAATCATAAAAATCTTCAACAGTTTCGAGGTTGAACACATACGTCTCCACCACAGACACCCCATCAAAAACTATTGTTTTTCACAATCCCGTCACAAAATCATACACCTTTAATCATGTTTTTGAGAAACCCATCATAAGAACTTTTTCTTCAATTTTTCTCAAAGGAAGGTAACCTTGAAATTTCTTATTTATATCCACAGAGATATGTTCCAACAACAATGATATGTACCCCCAATCATCCTCAAAATATTCTAATATTTTCTCCTTTGTGACAACACCAAATTCAAAATTGTCTATCTCCTCAAGCAACCATACAAAGGTGGAACCATTATTAACAACACAAACAAGTTCATTCATGTACAACCTTAATTACATACATCATATGTCAACAATAGGAACAAAAGAAAAATCCCAATTGTTTCTCTTTAGATCCAACTAGTAAATAGTGAAACCATATGTAGGGTAATCTTGATGATATTTGTATATATAAAGCCAAAATAAATTTCAATTAAAGAAGATAACCTCCCTTGGCGAAGTCAGGCCACCATATGGAAGTTCCATCCTCTCCCAAACCATGTCAACACTGCTACAAATGACAAAATGTGGATCCATTTTTACATAAACGTGTTCTAGCAAGACTCATTCATATATACACGGGTCACTACTTTCCAACAAAGAAAAGAATCCTTGCTCGCAAAGAGTGAGAACTCCAAGATTTCTAAAGGTCTTCGTAAAAGGATTGACAATGAAATAATTTTTTGTATGCAAATAACTCCCAAACACACTTAACAACATCATTGACCCCATAGTGCATTGAATCTTGTATCGAGAATGAAGAAAAGGAAAAACCATGGAAGACAATTGACCCCTATCGTTAAGGTAAGATGCAACGAAGCACTCCCAGGGCAAACGATATGGGAAAGAATAAACCCAAATTTTTTCTCACCGGATCGATTACAACTGTAGAGAAAAATTGGGTTCTCCAATAGAAGATACCATTGTCTACAAACCAACTTAAATTTCATCAATACTGACAAAGGAAGTCAATGAAACACAAGAATAATAATCTCAAAAGGGAGAAATTCCCAAATAGTCAGATCCATAGTAAAAGCAACAACTCCACCTAGAAGAAATGAATTATTTCCCTCTCAACTGCAAATAAACAAACCAAAAAAAAACATGAATAACAATGGTGACAACATTGATCCATCGCATAAGGCAAAAAAGAAACCATATTTCTTTGAAAGATCACCAACACATCAATTAATTTTTTTCTCTTCATTGAAAATATGAGCAAAACAAAATATTTCACACCAAATAAACAATTAAGCAACAATCAAAAAACAAAAAAGAAAGAAAGAAATGATACAATTAACTATTTTGAACATAACCAACACCAACCCCTTCATATACATCAATGTCCATCCCATCCATTTTTTCCATGTAAATAAATAAATCTCCTACCCACATGCAAGAATTTCTAAAGCCTATCCATCACTCTCAAGCATATGTAACATGTTCTTTGTATTCTATCCTAAAATCCATATAGAATCAAAACAAACTTTTTGTCAACAATTTTGTAAGAACGCAAACCCAACCTCAAAATATTTTGCAACAATAAAAAAAATATACTAAAATAAACATCATATTTAATCAAATTTATTCAATTCTTCATCTTCAATATGTAGGTTTTAACCCTGTAAAACATTATCTGCAAACGAATTCTTTAAACATAAAATAAACAATAGCGAGAGCATAAAACATAAACTAGATATACACAAATATTCTCCCTTGGACCCCAAAACCGGGACTACGAACTCTTTAAACATAAATAGATATACACAGAGATTTTCCCCTGGATCCCAAAACCGGGACTACCAACATGATTTTTCATTATATTCCTTTCAATGTTACAACACATATATATACATGAAGAAACATTCATAAACCTCAATCCATTAACCCTGGATTAAAACATAACCATAATTCCCTTGACCGGATCTACAAAATACCATGGAAAAAAAACCATCATGCCCAAAAACATGTACAAAGCTCATGCACAGAACGATAGATAGGTCTTCCCACCTAATACAATGGTGGAAAGAATATAACATACACACTCCACACAATTTATATTTCATTCTCCAACATAAAATTTTCATCAAATGCAAAACATTATTGAAAAAATATACATACAAATACCATTGAATTCAATTGAAACCAACATATTAATTATTCTATTGAACCATAAAAACAACATCTATATTTTTCCACATCTATTTCAAAGACATTTTTTTTAATAATTTTAAATTCAAATTATATAAACTTCAATATAAACACACATACATCATCATATTAAATATGTTATATCAATTTTATATTACAAATTGATATTTATTTATTTTTCAAAACAAAAAACCATATTAAAAAAAATGTCAACACAAAATAAAAGTTTAACTTTAAAACAACAATAAATGCATTTAAATTTTAAATATATAAGCTCAAATTCTATAGCCACAATTTGAATTTGCAAGACACCGATAGCCTACCATTTTTTTTCTTTTCACAATGTCAATCCTTTGAATTTAACAAGTCCCCGTGCACACATATCTACATGCTTATACTAAAAACGAAAATACACCTTTTCTATATCTCATTATGAGGCCAAGTCGAAAATAAGTTTCTAGGTCCCAAAATATAATTATTTTGGAAAAATGATAAAGTGCAAAGATATTTTTAATCTAGGGTCTCCCGAAAAATATAAAAAAGATTTCAAAAAAACAATTTGTGAAATGAGAATATCAAATATTTATTGAAGTATATGATATGGAATTTTCTTTTACAACATGGAATTTTTTTTTTCAAAATTTTACAATTTAAATATTATTGAAAATTTCATTTACAATTATGGTTAAAATCATAGGTAAATTGTATATATTTTTATTTTTATTTTATAATTTTTTTTAGAAAAATAACAATAAATATAAATTCTATAAAAATTAAGATAAACACACAATATATATTTCAATTTAATATATTATAATAAATATATATTAAAAATTTATATTTATCTTTTTCTAAATCTTATTTTACATTGAAAATGCATTATATTAAAAAACATTTCTAACCATATTAATATATTTTTATTTAAAATGTATATTTGAAATGTTATTTAAAATCACAAAATTTTATGAAAATATAAACACATATATGGCTAAAAACATATTCAAAATTATATATGCATTTATATTAAAAACTTTATTCAAGATCATATTAGTAATTCATTTAATTTTATTTAAAATTGAAAATTGAAAATTTTATTTACATGTATATGAATATAAAGTATGCCCAAACCATGTCAATAACCATGTGAATACAAACTTCTAATCACTTCTTCTTATTATTCCATGCTCTTACGGGGTTGCAAGGACTATTGTAATCGGTTTTTCATTTGTTATTAGTTCACATGAGAATGAAACAAAATCATTATACTTTTTAAACAAAGTTTTTTATCATATTCATCCGAATATTCTTTCTCATCCAATCAAAAGTTTTGCCATTTTATTGGCCTCATATCGAGGCATATGAAGGCAATACTTATATACATATGATATATTTCAAGATCACTTCTTGAACCATAAAAGTAATGCTAGCATTAATCATATGATATATTTCAAGATCACTTCTTGAACCATAAAATTAATGCTAGCATTAATCATTATGCATTTGATGTTACTTAAGATATCGTTTTGTATATCCTTATATCAACCATGAGGGGTTTATGATATATCTACCATGAAAACAAGTGGTTGGCTCGTGTAGGTTTTTCCTATACCTAGGATGAAAACAAATACAAATGCCTCATGCCGGTGAAAACAAGTGGATTGCATGCAAGTGGTTGAAAATATCTTCGTCATGCAGCACATATGAGTCCTCTTTCAACTTTCAGCTTTCGGCTTTCAGGCATATGAGCCCCTACAGGGTTATGGGGTTGTAGGGACTATTGTAATTAGTTTTTCATTTGCTATTAGTTCACATGAGAATGAAACGAAATAATTATACTTTTTAAGCAAAGTTTTTTTTATCATATTCGTATGAATATTCTTTCTCATCCAATCAAAATTTTTGCCATCTTATTGGCCTCATATCCAGGCATATGAAGGCAATACTTATATACATATGATATATTTCAAGATCACTTCTTGAACCATAAAAGTAATGCTAGCATTAATCATTAATCATTTTTTTTTAATTAAGATATCGTTTTGTATATCCTTATATCAACCATGAGGGGTATATGATATATCTACCATGAAAACAAGTGGCTGGCTCGTGTAGGTTTTTCCTATAGCTAAGATGAAAACAAATACAAATGCCTCATGCTTGTGAAAACAAGTGGATTGCATGCAAGTGGTTGAAAATATCTTCGCCATGTAGCACATATGAGTCCTCCTTGCTTCAGCTTTCACCGTTCGGCTTTTAGGCATATGAGCCTCTACGGGGTTACGGGGTTGCAGGGACTATTGTAATTGGTTTTTCATTCGCTATTAGTTGACATGATAATGAAACGAAATCATTATACTTTTTAAACAAAGTTTTTTTTATCGTATTCGTTTGAATATTCTTTCTCATCCAATCAAAAGTTTTGTCATCTTATTGGCCTCATATTGAGGCATATGAAGACAATACTTATATACATATGATATATTTCAAGATCACTTGTTGAACCATAAAAGTAATGCTATCATTAATCATTAAGCATTTAATGTTTATTAAAATATCGTTTTGTATATCCTTATATCAACCATGAGAGGTATATGATATATCTACCATGAAAACAAGTGGCTGGCTCGTGTAGGTTTTTCCTATACCTAGGATGAAAACAAATACAAATGCCTCATGTCGGTGAAAACAAGTGGATTGCATGCAAGTGGTTGAAAATCTCTTCACCATGCAGCACATATTCAGTCCTCCCTTCTTTAGCTTTCAGCTTTCGGCTTTCAGGCATATGAGCCCCTACAGAGTTACAGGGTTGCAGGGACTATTGTAATCAGTTTTTCATTTGTTATTAGTTCACGTGAGAATGAAACGAAATAATTATATTTTTTAAACAAAGTTTTGTTTATCATATTTGTCCAAATATTCTTTCTCATCCAATCAAAAGTTTTGCCATCTTATTGGCCTCATACCCAGTCATATGAAGGCAATACTTATATACATATGATATATTTCAAGATCACTTCTTGAACCATAAAAGTAACACTAGCATTAATCATTAAGCATTTGATTTACTTTCAGCTTTCAGCTTTTAGGCATATGAGTCCTCCCTTGCTTCGACTTTCGGCTTTCAAGGAGACGCAGGAGCCACCTGCAATGTCATAGAAGATAATGGACAATGGAGGTAAGATTGCTATTCTTGATCCAGTGGACAATGGAGGTAATATTTCTATTCCTGAACCAGAAAACTAAGTAGAACTGACAAAACTTGAATTTCAGCATACCTCTGCATACTTTACGTTGTCTGCACAGGATGAAGGTCCCTTCTGCTTGTCCGACGCAAATATCACCATATCACTTGGAATGATAGCGCCAAAGTTGCAAATGGGGCATATTACTCTGGGAACGGTGACTACTATTTTAACTTCAGAATATTTTAGCTTTATCATATTTCACAACTAGACAATTCACAATCAGGTAAAGTCATATTCCTAGATCTCGACACCTCATGCCTTCCCTGCACCTCATGCATCCCCTTCATTCATAACTTGACCTCAAGCTTTAAGTCACAATGCTTAAACCCTGAACTTAATATTTTGATGTCGGACTGTAAAAATCTGTAAACACAAACAAAATGTTAAAATGCGTCATCAATTGTTTCATCGTGTGGTTTTTTCTTATCTAATTGTGAACGAGTTTACATATCTTTCAATCAGGATGTTGCAGATACTTTATAGCAAGGAAAGAGGACGCGAAATTACCACCCTAACTACAGGAAGTTCCGGCCTGTGTTTCATTTAATTTATTTTAGTTTCGAAGTTATATTTTTTTCTCTGTGTTTTATTTTATTTTCAAAGTTATATCTTGTTTTCTAATAATTTGGAACAATGTTAAAAATATGAAAAAATAAAATAAAAATAAATAAATAAATTTACAATGTGTTTCCTTTTAGAGTTGATAAGTTCATTTAATTTTTAAAATTTGGAGATGCTTTCTCCCAATCTGGAAATAATCTTCCAATCTAGAAATATCATCACATTCACATTGCAATGTAGTTGGCTCTATCTTTTCTTTTATTTCCAAATATCTCATGTAAATTCAACTCGAGAAGGAAATGCATTTCACTCTATTAAAATATGAAGACACAAAAACAGATGGAAGATTTCTTTATGTGATTCTTACCTGGGGAAGCCTCTCATTTTTGGGGCTCGCTGGACTGGTAAGCATAGCAGCATTCCTTCATCAATAGCTAGATCATAGGACTTAGTCCTATAAGGGCCTCAAATCAGCAGCATGCTCTTATAACCTCTTACTAATCGAGCGACTGATTTCTCCAATGTAGGGAACCCCATAGGAGCATGGAATCAAATAGAAACCTTTCATAATTTTGGGGTCCAAAGGGTCCTTAACAGATATGAGGGAACTATGGATGGTGTTCAAAGGTCTAAAGGTGGAAGCGATCAAATGCTTCCTTAAAATGTGAGTGATTTTGTCGGTAGTTCCATGTATAAATGGCAGTTGAACCTTACCAACAAACTCACCAGATTCTTTCTTAGGTTTTGGACCTCTGCTAGCATTCAAGAAAGCATTAAGACCTTAACTCTTATTATAACCATTCATCTTGAAAACCTCTAGGATATGGGCTCTCTCTTTCTCCAAATTTTCATCATCAGAGAACCTAAGAGCTCTAGTGGCCAATGTATTGAGAACACCAACCTTCTGAGCAAGAAAATTATGAGAATTAGCGTGAAGATACTGCTCCGTGTGGATTTTCTTTCGAAAAACTTGATGAGAGAAAGATCCATCATCCTTTCTAGAGATCATAACATCCAAAAATGGAAGGATATAATCAATCTCCATTTCCATAGTGAATTTAATAGAGCTAGACTGATCATTTAGGTGTTGATGAAAGCAATCCAACTTTTGACGACCGTGCGGCCAGTTTATGAAAGTGTCATCCACAAAACGCTTCCAAATTTTTGGTTTGAAAGGAGCAGAAGCCAAGGCCTCATTAGGGGAATTTTGAGGTCTAAAATGGGCCTCCTAAGAAAAATGTACAATCAAAATTCACTTGATGAAAACCAATCACATTTTAGGAGATGACATCATCCATAATGGTTGAGGTGGCATTGATTGAGTTAAAGGTACTTACTTGTCACATTCTCAATGGTGGATAAAAATTCATGGTTAACCATGGTAATGATCTAAGTACTTTTAAAGTCATAAAGTAAAGTACTCATATTAAATGTCATTTCACATTTTTTGAATAAAATATTATTATTGTCATTTCATATTTTTTGAAAGAAACAATATAAAAATATTTTTGAATTAAAATATAAATTATAATTAATAATATATTCTATAATTAAGAATTTATGAATTTATGAATTTATATTTTATTTTAAGTTATTTAAGTACAAAGTAAAAATGCATTAGTTGTACAATGATAATGATTTTTTCTTGAAAATATAATTCTTATTTATAGTCACATCATTACAATTTATTTATTAGTTTTTATTTTGGTACAACTTTTGAATTGAATTTAACCATAGTTACATGGATTTTGGTGCAAAAATTGAATTGAAAATTCATAAATATTATTTTATTGGTTTAGCTATTATTTTATTATTTCCTTAGGAGACTCATTTTAGATCTCAAAATTCCCCTAATGTTTAATTCAAAATCTTCCATAAAAAGGTTTTCCACCATAGAAGAAAGCGGAAAACCCATGACAACAACACACGTCTGCTCATAGAACTCACCATAAAAATTAAAGAAAGTTGAAGTAAGACAAATCTACCAATTTAGCAATGTCAGGATCGGTGATATGGTTGATCACTTCAACTTCCTCTTTAATAAAGATATTAGTATACAACAAGACAACATCAAAACTAACAAGAGTCTCATTCAGATCATATCTTAAATTAACATGTGTTTCTCAGCGCCAAAATAATTTTGTAAATTTACTCACACTTTTGAAAGTACTTCTTGAAATATGTTTTATAGTATTTCCCCAACAACAACAAAAATAAGGATTTCCAGATTTCCATTCTTTGCAAAAAAAAAAAAAAAAAAAAAATTGTTGAATTTCGAAAAAAAATAATTGTTCTTTATCAAAATTCCATTCTCTTGAAATTCTATAAAAAGAAAAGAACCAAAAATTTGTTTTCCTATGCCACAATTTTCTTTTTTTTGACATAACGATATTTCTCGAAGTATTTCAGCCATATTGTTGTAAGGGATGAGAGTGCTTCCCCTTCCATGCCCCAGCACAAACCCAACGTCTGCCCTTCCAAACGCATGCTTACGCGTCCAAAGGTGTCGCACTAAAACGAATACCTCTGACGTAACAGTTTCTTGCAACGACCACCCCCTAGGAAGCAAATAAATTCCGCCATTTGTTTTTTTTTGGGTGTCAAATTCATTATAAGAATATTAGAATTTCTTACTTATATTTTACAATTCCTTGCATTTTTCACACGTTTTTAAACATTTTTTCCACTTTTTTTAATTACTTTTTCATTTAAATGTGAATGGTTTGTATGTAAATAATTATTTAATGCAAACAATGTTTACATTTTTTTCAATTATTTAATTGTAATTACATTTTATATTTAACATTTTTTCTTATTTAATTATATTTACATTTATTT
This sequence comes from Pinus albicaulis, assembly GCA_034641835.2. Classification (NCBI taxonomy): domain Eukaryota; kingdom Viridiplantae; phylum Streptophyta; class Pinopsida; order Pinales; family Pinaceae; genus Pinus; species Pinus albicaulis. Next base: position 1,637,433,947 of record CM076580.1, read on the forward strand.
CAATTATTAAATAATTTCTAAAATATCTTTCAGTAATAATTACATGCAATGAATCACATAAATTATATGATGGATCACGGAAATTATATTTTAGAAATGATATAATAGATCACAGAAACTTAGATTCTAAAAATTATTAAATAATTATTTAATGTTCTTATGTAAATAATTTTTACATTTTCATGTAAATATTCATTGTCAGTGTGTATTCTCGTAATTATGTAATTATTTAATGTAAATAATTTTTTGCATTTTAACGTAAAAATTTGTTATTTTTTTGAATAAAACATTTATTCGATATTGATATCAATTTTTTTACTTTACATTTTTCCCATCACTTTTTTATTTTTACCTTTTTATATTTTTTCCAATGATTTAAATTATTTAAACAATTTGTTTATGTAATTACATTGTACATTTATTTATTTATTTCAATTAAATTATTTAAACAATCTGTTTGTATAATTACTTTTTACATTTATTTATTTATTTTAATTATATTATTAAAGTTATATATTTTTTTAATTATCAAATAATTATTTAATGTGTCTATAAATAACTTTTAAATTTTAATATAATTAAGTTGTGTATGTATCCTCATAATTATTTTTAAAATGACATTTTATTTTCAATTATTTAATTACATTTACATTTTTTCAGTTATTAAATATTTTTTTATTGTGTCGATGTAGTAAATTTTACATTTTAATCTAAATATTCATTGTGTGTATATGCATAATTATTTAATGTAAATCATTTTATTTTTTAATGTTTCCATCATGTATGTGTATTCAATATCACATTAATGAGTTCACTAAATATATATGACTTTAATAAATATATCAAAAGATTTAACATTTCATAGAATAAAATGTGGCACTAATGAGTTTTATATATATATGTGTGTGTGTGTGTGTGACTTTAATAAATATATCAAAAGATTTAACATTTCATAGAATAAAATGTGGCAACTCCAGAAATGTTCAAGTTTCCAAAGTGGCTTTAGAAAACCTCACAAATAAAAGTCACTTATTGAAGTGGAACTAAGGTCAAATCGATGATCTCGATGCGAGCTTTCCAACAGTGCCAACATCACCTCAATCTGAGTTCGTATGTGAAAGTTATGGCTGGTCGAAGTTCTGGTCAAACTAGGTCTAGTGGTAGCCACTAACGATGCAACAATTTGGAATTTTCCGATGTACGGATTCTAGCCGCAAGAACGAGAAAAAGGTTTAAATAAACAAATATATATATATATATATATATATATATATATATATATATATATATATATATATATATATGTGTGTGTGTGTGTGTGTGTGCGTGTGTGTGTGTGTGTGTGTGTAAAAATCGGTTGGCGGGCCACCAACCCCACCAACCGCATGTCATTTATATTCCAATAATATATATGTTTAAACCAATGAAGGGTCAGGACACTGGTGACCCGAACTCCGCCAACGAACGATTGTTACGGTGAGACCGATGGGTTTTGAACCTGCCGGGTCTGGTGGGCTGGCCTACCAAAATGGACGGTCTCATAACCATTCAAAACAACATATCCAACCACACAAACCACACACTAAATATAACACAGTGACATGCCATGATGGGGATCCCGTGGGTTGGAACCCGGGATCTCGCAGCCATATGCCTTAATTCGAATGTCACCAACCAACCGCACACGTTGGAAATTCCGCCCAACCTTCACTACTTAAACCCATAGTTCATAAAGCACAGGAGGAAGAGGCAAATCCGACCAGCAAAACCGAGAGGCTGAGTTACAGGTAGAACCAGGAGCACACCCTAGGCCGGAACTGCGCCCAAGCTGTCATAGTTTTCAAGAAATATTCCTAGGGAATCTTGGGAGAATATTTTTGCAAGGAATCTTCGGGAATCTAAAGACTCCTTAGAGATCCAGAAGTCACCTGCTCAAAACAAGGTCAAGTTCATACTCATTTTTCATGATTTTTCACTAGTAATTCAACCGTGCAGCCCATTTCTCGAGTAGAGGTCTACATTTTCAGGACATCCCTGGAAGTGAAGTGTAGAGTCGCAGAATTGTTTTGTTTTGACACCCTTTTGCATCCACATTTTCCTCATTTTTCCATCCCTATCAACCTAATAAAGGCAACATTCATATTATTTTGACAAGGTAAAACACTTACGTGTCCTATTTTTCATACTTGCTAATATGCCCTATTGTTTTGTTAAAGATTACATTCAGCTACAGAATTGACACAATTCTGCAGTTATTTCACAGATCCGCAACTACCTCCATTGATAACAGGGTTCCAGTGTGCCAGCTCAGTAAAGGAGTATATGGGTAGATAGAGGATGATCCCTTCATGGATTTCCTCCTGATTATTCGAGCCAATTCACCAAGGATATCACACAGTTACACGGTTAAAGGAGGCATCCGACACGTAGCAGCACTCATAAACAGAGTCTGAGAATATAACGACTTTGTCGATTTGCTTTCCTAATAGAAAATTGACAGATAGCGATATTTGTTTAAGTTTTTAACTTGTATAAGGATTCTAAAGAGATCTGTAGGCATAGAGTTCGTTTACTATTAAACACACTCTATAAAACCATGGAAACTCTGTGTATTCAGGGCAGGCTTCTTTTATTTTCCTAAGCATTTTGTTTGAATACTTTTACTTAATTCGAAGTTCCTTTTTCGTGATTGATGCGTTGTTAGTGTTAAAGAAACCTATTGCATTGTGGAGGGCCTGTGCAAGCAGATCGGGTCATTTTCTTTCAGTTTTTAGTGTATTTCAAACTCATTTCTATTTCGTAGTTCGAATCTGGTTAATGCTTTGGTTTATGTTTCATTTTCAAGTTCATTTTAAATAGTTTAATGCTTTGTTTATGCTTATTTCGTAGATTCATTTCTTAAATTTATTCTTTCTATATTTTATATAGCTCAGTTTATTTCATTGTCGTTTACATTCCAGGTTAAAAGTTGCAGTAGATAAAAGCTCTGTTTTCATAGCATTTTGGTTTAAGTTTCAGTTAGCCTTCAATTTTTATGCTTTCATAAAAATAGGATTTGTATCATATCTCATGCTTTCATAATTTAAAGTCTCTATTTGCTGCAGCATAAAAATCTCAAAAACAACTTGATAAAAACAAAGTAGAAATTAATCTAACATATCTTTTGAAAGGAGTTATCTCACAAACCATTATTTTAATGACTCAATTCAAATGAAATTAGCTATAGGAATCAAATTTAACATAGATAATAGATTGCTCTAAAACTCACTAATCCATAGGAATTTAACACTAATCCAAAGGTTCAAAAATTAACAAAGCTAAAAACTCAATCCTCGCTCTAACGACAAAGACTTATAGCACATATAGTGCACTTGCACTTCATTAGTTTACTGACTCCGGTCGATAATTTATTCTTGCAATTTAAGAACATTAAATTGACTAAACTTGAAGGTATAAAGTGTCATTTTGTAACTTCTTGTAATTTATTTTCTGCTGCCATTTAATGAAAGAGGCCTCCCCACATCGAGCAGGGCCCGGAGACATAGCCCACATTAGGCAAACTCTGTTATCAAATTTTCTTGTGCCTTTGATCTCATGGTTGCTTTTGATTTCAGTTTATTTCATCTGTTAATGTCACTTCATTACATTCTCTTTAAAATTAAATTTTGTATGCATCCTTGAAGTAAAATTTCTGGATCAAGTTTGGTATTAAAAACAGGTCTTCTTGATGTGAGTTGCGTGTGGATGCTAACCAAGAAAAAGCTCCAAAGAGGAGAAGGAAAACTCAAATCCTTTGATCCCGAAGCAGAGCGTGCAACACGAAGATGGAACATGGCAGATGAGGATACACGAGCGAAGGAAGAGAAAAATTATCGCAAGATCTTCTTCACCAAGGCAGAGAAAGTTGACAAGTTATTTGCAGAATATGAGAAGACAATCAAGCTTGAGAATAAAGAGTCTGATTATCATGACTCAGTACACCATGGAGGTGGAGGGTAAGAGCCTTCTCCCTCTCCATCCTCTAGTGATAGTTCTTCTTCTTCCTCTTCTCATCATTCTAACAGACATCATAGGAATGCATCTAAGAATCCATTTTTAAGCTAGATGTAAAGTTTGATTTTCCCACATATAATGGGGGATGTAATGCAAAGAAAATAAACAATTGAATTAGACATATCAAGGTTTATTTCTAGACTCAATAGATCAAGGAGGATTAGGTGAAGATTCAATTAGCATCTCTTCGACTGAATGGCACTACTCTCATTTGGTGGGAGAGAAAGTTGCAGAAAGGCAACAAAAACTTAGGTAGTCTCCCTTCTTCTTGGTAAAATTTTGTTTCTGCATTAAAATATTAGTTTTATCCTTTGGGTTATTGATAAAAGGTTTTAATGGAATGGCAATATTTAAGACAAGGAAAGGGTCAAAATTTACAAAGCTTCACAGATGAGTTTAGAAAACAAGATTTGAATTTGGGAATTTCACTTGATTCACTAGAAATTGTAACAATATTGGCGCTTTACATAGTTACATCATACATTCTTTGTTGTTGGTTGAGCCTACTACTATTGATGCAGCCAGTGTGAAGGTCATTCACCTTGAAAGCAAGGGAAAGAATGACAGAGAAGATCAATCAAATAAATCATCTTTCAAACCCCATAATGGAAAGTTCAAAGGAAAAGGAAAGGGAAAGGAAAGCAAGGTAGCTACAACCAAGGAGGAAGGAGAAAATCCATATCGCACACATTGCAAGAAGGAAGGACATGATGATGAACATTGTTGGAAGTTGCATCCAAGGTTGAAACCGAATAGATTTGGGGGGAAGAACAAGCAAAATACGGTGGCAACCATACAACAGGACCTTGGATCTTATTTTGGGGACGAGATATAGATCACAACAATGGGCATACAAGGTACTATTTCTCTTCATGCTAATGAAAATTCTAAAAGTAAACGTTCTTCAAATGAGTCTCTTGTTAATGAATGAAAGAGGACTGAATTATTCCAGATTAGATTAATAATGAAACATACTAAAGTGGAAACCTTGTTTGATCTGGGCTCACAAGAAAATTTGATTTCGGAATCTTTGGTTAAGAAGTTAGGGTTAGAGACCAAGCCTCATATGAAACCCTACCTTCTTGGTTGGGTGTGTGATAAAGCCAAATTACATGTAACTAAGCAGTGTAGAGCTATATTTGTGATTGCATCCAAACTGTTAGATGAGGTTAAACTTGATGTTGTACCCTTGGATATTTGTGGCATTGTATTAGGGAGTCCATATTTGTATGACAGGAAATCATTTTTTTTTCGCGACGAGAACAAGTATCATCTCACGAAAGATGATATATAATACATTGTCAGGGCTCATTATGCAAAGATCAGTTCGCATTGCTGCCTGTAAATTTACAGGCCGCACCGCAACCGATGCTAACATCATCCACACCGATTCTGGGGTGGTATTGGAAGGCGCACCGTGTTATTTTAAAATTTTTAAAAAGGGTGGTGCAGTCGTTACCCGGACGCACCATTGACCATGTGGAATAGCACAACGTGGTGCGTTGACTTAAATATCCGCCTCGGGGCAGGTTATTTTGTCAGCGCACCGCATTCTAGATTTTGACAGGGTCAATGGTGCAGCTTGGTAAAATACCGCACCATTGACTATGTAATAATGTCAGGAGGTCGGTGCGCTGAACAAACTATTCCCCCCGGGGCATAGAGTTTAATCAACACACCGCACTCCTGACACCGTACATAGTCAACGGTGTGCTCAAAATTTTCAGGTGCACCATCGCCGGTGCGCAACAAAAATTAACGCACCAGAATCGGTGCATGACTATTTTTTGTGGCGCGCCGACTGCTTTGTTTTTTTTCTTTCCAAAAAAAAATATATATGTATATTCCTAAATACATGTCTCATTTAATAAAAAAATTTGTATTTAATATGTCAATCATTCAGAGACATGAAAGGAGAGAAGAGGGGGAACAACAGTAACAATAGGAAGATCAATATGACATGGTTCACTTGTGGGAGGCACGAGAGAGGGAGAGAGATGCGTACCCTCGCCCTATTACAGTAGCTACCCAGGGGCTCCTAAGGCAGGTAGGCCTCCTCAAGTTCTATGAGGAGGCTACTTCCCTAAAGGGCCATGTTGTGTTTTTGGGACATCTTATCCACAGGTGGAATGCCCACTGACAGGCTTTCCGGTTTGGTCCTAACCAGTGGTACACGCCCACTGAGGAGGACATATATTTCATTACAGGGCTATCAAGGAGAGGGGTGGATTTTCCCTCGTTCCCAAAGGTTCCAGTTGGCTATGCAGCAAGGAGTCAGTTGGTGTATTCCTAGAGATACATTAGCGCAGATATACTATCTCCTTTAGGTTTTCAGGTCTCCGGAGGAAAGTTACGTATTGGTGCATTTGGTAGTGAGGAGGTGAGGTGCCTCTCACTTCTGATTTCGACCATTTCACACAACACCAGTGACGGGCAACGCATTAGTTGCTCACTTCTATATTATTTTGATTCTTTAGTACAAGAGCCACAACTTGTCAGGTGGTCTGCCATTTTTTTGCGGTAGTTTTGTACAACCTTAGATAGATGTCATGCTCATGCACAAGGGAGGGTCAACTTCCCTTTTGATTCAGATTTTTTTTGTGTATTTTTTGAGAGGTTTCCAGAGACGATGCCTACTATTGATCGAAAGCCTTGTAGGCTGATGTTCGAGGCACAGATGCACATGTGGGGGCAGATGATGCCCAAGAGGGGCGAGACTATGTTTCCAGCGAGGATATCACATGATGCACTGGAGTTGCTAGCCATTGTTGAAGAGTTGCATCCCTTTATGGTCCCCTATCTTTATGTTGGTTTGGATTGGCGAGGGTGTGCAAACATCCTCTTCACAGATGATGAGCCACCAGATGATAGAGGTAATCTTACTGTTTTATTTAAATTTATTCTAACATGTTATTTAACTTGTTTTTATTAAATTTTGTAATGAAATTGTCTAATTATTGTTGTGTACTTGTATATATTTTGCAGGCATTGAGTCTTTTGATGGCGAGGACATGCTGGCACCACCACATGAACTAGGTGTGGATCTTGATGACGTTCAAGGCATGCCAGATATCGAAGATCATCAGGATGCCAGTGCAGAGAGACCTATTCCTGCTGGTGCATCGATACGACCTTTGCTAGTTGCAGTCGGCTTGATAGCAGATACAGGATGGAGTTGGGCAACCAAATCACTGCATTGATTGTTGAGGTGGGCATCAATTCCAATAATATGAGAGACATACAGGCCGATGGTAAGCTGTTACATATGTGGAGAGGCATGCCGCGTGACATTTACAACTTGATGCGGCATGTCATAGGAGCTACGACCTTAGTTATGTGGCTGAGGAGGACTGTTGCATGTTATAGGCGTGGTTGAGAAGCAGCATGTGATCGATAGTCTGTGAGCAGAGACTCATCATCTGATGATCGTTCACCTCGCATCGTGCCAGATGAGCAACCTCCACTAGCATTTAGCAGTAGTCATCATGGAGAGCAAGCTGGACCATCCACCACGTCCAGTCATCAACTTGTAGCATCCAGAAGTACTCATGATCATGAGCAGGCTGGACCATCGACCGTCGAGGCTACACCATTTACTGAGCAGGCCTCGACTAGTACTGCTATTCATGTTGTACCACTAGTTGATCCATGACATTTATATTACAATTGTATATTTTTTACATTATTCAGTTATATATATATATATATATATATATATATATATATATATATATATATATATATATATATATATATGGTCCATGTATTTTATTTTCATGTGCAGCTTGCAGATAGATGTGTATGTGATAGCGTGAGTTATTTGACATGAGATGTATATTTGATGTTTGTGTTGTGATGATGTTATACAATGCTAATTGTGTTTTGTTAGATGATAGTGATCACGATGATGTTAGTGAATTTGAATGTGTTTTTTAGTCGAATATGATGTTTGAACGATGGTTATCATGATCGTGATGTTTATTAATTAATTTAATATTAAATGACCATGATATTTATTAAATATTATGTCGTAATTGTAATTGAAATTGAAATTTTAATTGTATGTAAACTTGTAAAATTGTATTTGTATTTGTAATTGTATGTAAAATATTTGTAAAATTTTAATTGTAATTGTAATATTTAATTTATTATGAAATGATTGTAATTGTAATTTTATTTGTAATTGTATATATGACAAATTGTAAAATTGTAATTGTAATTCTAATTGTATGTAAAATTCTAAAATTGTAATTGTATTTGTAATTGTAATTGTATGTAAAATATTTGTAAAATTTTAATTGTATTATTGTGAAAAGATTGTAATTGTAAAATTTTAGTTGTAATTGTAATTGTATGTAAAATTCTAAAATTATCATTGTAATTCTAATCGTAATTGTATGTGAAATTGTAAAATTGTAATTGTAATTGTAATTCTAATTGTATGTAAAATATTTGTAAAATTTTAATTGTATTAATGTGAAATGATTTTATTAAATTTTTTAAATTTGTAAAATTGTAAATAATTGTAAAATAGTAAATCTAGAATAATATGAATTTTTATAACATAATAAAGTTTAGAAAATAATGCAAATAAATTCATGTACTTTAGAATTATCATTATTTTATTATGCTCTTACATACCAAAAAAAAAGAACTTCATACAGTACACAATTTCTAGCGGAGGTTTCTAGAGGAGGTTGGCGAGTGGAGGTTTTTCGTTTGGTGCGCTTATCTTCATAACCCACACCGATGCGTCTTAGTACTGTAGCGCATCGGTGCTTTACAACTCTTCCGCACCGGTGCGTCATAAAACACCGCGCCAAAACATAAATCGCGGTCTTAGGAAACCACACTAGTGCGCCTATAAAACCCCGCACACCGGAACAGGGTTAAATAAAACCTCGCGCGAACTAGTTATGTCATTGAAATATATTTTCTAAGAAAGAAAATTTATTCTGTAAAGTGCAATATTGGAGCAGCGGAGGGTTCGAATCGTGGGCAAGAATTTTTCTGAGATGAGGGTTTGAAAAGACGAGAGTTCGAATTTCGGCTGAGAAGTTTATAGCAAAGAAAATGAGTGATTCAAACAGAAAGACGGACAAAGATGCTTACAGGGATGCAGACGGCTACAGAGCTCGACAGAGTACAAAAGGAGAAAATATTTATGAAAAATATGAGAAGGGCAGTCGAGAAATCTCGGTTAAGACCAACGATAGGGTTAAGAGGCCTGGTCACAAGGATAAGTATTTTCTTGATCATGGCAGAGAGCATTCGGTTGAGGCCAACGATAGGGTTAAGAGGTTCCATGATGGAGAAAGGGAGAGCATAGTTGATGGCTGAGAAATACTTGTCGACGCTCTGGCGACTAGCAAGGTGAAACGGTCCTTCGAAAGAAAGGAGTTCTATTTGCTAAGGGATGTCAGAGAGAGATCAATTGAGTCTCTTAAACGGGCTAAGAGATCACATGAAGGTAACAATTCTCATTCTTACAAGGATGGTAGGGAAAGATTGGACAGTAGAGAAAGATCAATCGAGGTAGTCGATAAAGCCAAGAGGCAACATGAAGGGAAGGATTCTCATTCCCTTAAGGACAGTAAAGAAAGATCAATTGACATTGTTGAACGGGATGGTAGGTCCCATGAAGGGAAATATTCTCATTTCTATAGGGATAGTAACAAAAGGTCAATCGAGGCTGTTAATAGGGGTAGGAGTTCTCGTGAGAGGATATGAATCCTTATGATGAAGAAATGGATGGCAAGTCTCGCAAGCGACGAGAGCAAGAGCATGACAATGAGGGAAGGAGAGATAAGAGTGACAAACGAAAGAAGTTTACAGAGGATGATACCAAAGATGATAGAAAGCACAAAGGAGAAAGAGGAAATTGGATGCCAAGATAGAGGAGGAACTTACAAATGAGCAAGCAGATCATGGGCCACCTTTTCTTGTTGCAGGTTATGGAAAGGTTCAAGTTTCTTTTTCTGAAAGAAGAAGAGGTGTAGTTTTGAAAAGAAATGGCCCAAATATTTTCACAGCAAAATGTACATTTCCAACATGTCTAATTTTGGTGTACACACATAAAAGTAATTTCGGTGCCTTAACTGCAAATCGGTGATAATGTACAGATAATTGCACCGGTGTTGTGTTATCAATGGATGCACCAGTGCAGTGCTATTAAGTGATGCACTGGTGACGAATAACTGCAAATAAAAAAAACGCAACTCTATTTTATTTAAGTGAAAAAAAATCGGTAAATTGAAAAATGAGCGGCTAAATATTTTCAAAAATCTAATTTAATAAAACAATTCTTTAAATACTAAACAACTTTCATTATTTCACTATTTTTGCTAAAATTTTCAGCCAGAGATTTGCAGGAGACATACCTAGAGCAAGGGAGCACGAGAACACTGTGGAGCAACGAAATACGTTCGAACAAAAGTATTCAGACAATCAAAATCCAAACCTCTGGTGATTCAAACCCTGTAGCAAAGAATTTCAAACGATCTCGTGATTAAATTTTGTTATTTATTTTACTTTTTCTGCAGTTTTTTTATGAAGTAAGAAAAAAATTTCAATTTGTTTTTCATTTTCAGAAACCAAAAAAAAATAAAAATCCATTTTTACCTTAAACCCTTCATTTTTTTTGTTTCTGCCCTTTCTTCTCCCTGTTTCTGTGATTTCAGAATTAGGGATTTTCATTTTATATTGGCATCCAACCCACGAGATGACTTGCATAGTTGGATCCCAATCCATGTCGGCCCTTGCATGAATTTTTGAAAAAAAATGGATTTTTTTTTTATCGGTGTGCCCTGCGTAAACTAGCGCACCAGTGTGTTGTATTATACCACCGCACCGTGCAAGTACTATGTAATAAAAAAATTATAACAATTTTTTTTTTTTAATCAGTGCGCCATATCTAAAATAGGGCACAATGCGTACATTATGATAAAACAAATGGGATTGTTTGCTTTGATGACCATGTTCACTTTCTCTCTCCAGAATGCGTTTAAAAGCTGGGAGTATTGTTCGAGCTTTGGTTGGCTTATATAAAATTTTATAGGCAAAGCTAGCGTCGCATAAAATCACATCTTCGGCTTTCAATTGAACCTAAATGGCATCTCTAACTTGTCTAGGTTGTGGTCCTGTGGATAACGAGGAATATCACATGGAAGGTACCCAAAAATCCAAAATTTTGAAAGTATAGGTGAATCAACACTTATCAAAGAACGAAATGCTGAACAAAATGTGAACGGGATACACTTAAGGATTCCTTGGATCCATTTGTTATTGAAAATGATGCACTCTCTGGATGAAACCAGTAAAAATTCTGCTTGTGTTATAAATGGAAATCCAGTGGCCATTTTTGTGGGAAGAAAAGCACAGATACCTGCAGCTACCATATTTCCACCTGCAAAATCGGTTTCCCATTGGAAAAGCTAATGTAATAGCCCATTTTGCAATGTATTTCCTCTGCTCAACCCTATACTCATTTTATACGGGAAACCATTGGCTCCACACGTAATAATTACATCATCTAGTCGAAAATCGGTCTACTTCTGCTAACAAATGCAAAATGAAGGACTCGTTGTCATTGCTCCCAGAACATTCAAGGTCATTTCTCATAAAACAAAGATTGTATAAATTTTGTTAAGATCAAGATAGAAAGCACAAAGGAGAAAAGAGGAAATTGGATGCCAAGATGAATGAGGAACTTACAAATGAGCAAGCAGATCATGGGTCAGCAAGCAGATCATGGGGCACCTTTTCTTCTTGCAGGTTATGGAAAGGTTCAAGTTTATTTTTCTGAAAGAAGAAGAGGTGTTGTTTTGAAAAGAAATAGCCTAAATATTTTCACAGCAAAATGTACATTTCCAACATGTCTAATTTAGGTGTACACATGTAAAAGTAATTTCGATGCCTTAACCACAAATCGGTGCTAATGCATAGATAACCGCACCGGTGATGTGTTATCAATGGACGCACCAATGATGAATAACCGCAAATAAAAAAAGCGCAACTCTACTTTCTTTAAGTGAAAAAAAAGCGGTAAATTGAAAAACGGGCAGCAAAATGTAATCTAATTTCATAAAACAATTATTTAAATATTAAACACTTTTCATTATTTCACTAATTTTGCTAAAATTTTCAGCCAAAGATTTGCAGGAGACATACCTGGAGCAAGAGAGCACGAGAGCACGAGAGCACTGTGGAGCAGCGAAATGTGTTTGAACAGAAGTATTCAGACAATCAGAATCCAAACCTCTGGTGATTCAAACCCTGTAGCATAAAATTTCAAACGATCTCATGATTAAATTTGATTATTATTTTTTTTTAATTTTTCTGCAGTTTTTTTACGAAGTAAGAAAAAAATTTCGATTTGTTTTTCATTTTCAGAAACAAAAAAAAAAAAAAAAAAAAAAAAAAAAAAAAAAAAAAAAAAAAAAAAAAAATCCATTTTTACCCTAAACCCTTCATTTTTTTTGTTTCTGCCATTTCTTCTCCCTGTTTCTGTGATTTCAGAATTAGGTATTTTCATTTTATATTGACATCCAACCCACAAGATGACTTGCATAGTCGGATCCTAATCCATGTCGGCCCTTGCGGGAATTTTTGAAAAAAATGGATTTTTTTTTTATTGGTGCAACCTGTGTAACCTAGCGCACCGGTGCGTTGTATTATACCAGCGCACCATCCAAGTATTGTGTAATAAAAAAATAAAATTCATTTTTTTTTAATCAATGCGCCATATATAAAATAGGGCACTGGTGCACTATGTTACAAGGAGAGCATCGTACGGTCTGCTATACTATTTGTGCGATGCGTTTATAAGACCCCCACGCATCGACATTAGTGCGTACATCATGAAAGGCGCATCGGTTTCTTGAGATTTATTTTTTACGTGAAAAGTTGAAAATTTATTTATAAATATATTAATGAATGATATGGTACAAGTTTTAGATTAATAAAGAAATGACTGACAAGAGATCAAGTAACAAAAATACTGATAACACATCAAGAAAAGCAAAAAAGGCAAGTTCTTTGTAAATTCTTTACAAAAAATATTATTTTTGAACTATATGTAAGTTTAACTAATATGTATTGTTTACTGTGTATCATGCAGAGCCACAAAATGGTGAAGCTTGGTAATATTATTTCTGATCTAGGACCGGAAGAGCGTAAAGGCTTGATGGAAAAATTGCAAAAGGATGAATCAGGTGAATGAAAAAATACTATCGATCCAATATGAGTTTCTTTTTTTAATTTTCATTAATAATATACTTCAAATTATTAGATAACATGTGTAAAACAGTCTATTAATTCACATTTGTTTAATTTTCTACAGGGACCAACAACTCAAAAAAGGAATGTTGTTCTAAGAAAAGAAAAAAAATAGAACATGCAAATGAAAATGAATTGCTCCTTAGCTCATCTGGAGTGATGCTGGAGGTTAACGAAAGGGGAAAAAGCTTTTACAAAAGTTTGAGGGATCTATTGGAATGAATGTATAGATGTTCTTTCCACTTAAAATATAAAAATCAATCCAATGATTCCTAGAACCAAATTTTATCTAAACTATCGGAAGAGTTTCTAGAGAATTGATCAACGAGACATGTCAGACTTTTAATAGAAAAAACGTACAACAACAAAAAAGAAGGAATTAAAAAGTAATATTCCTTTAAATGTTTGTCTAGAATTATTTATAAATATCACTTTTGTTATATTTACTTTTCATATATCAATATAAAAATTAAATAGTTTATTGTCATGTTACATTTTCAGGAAGATTATGAAAATCTCAAAAGATGAACGAGCCGATATCAGAAATATGCCAGTAGGAATGTCCAAAAAGGTGTACAAGGAGATGATCAAAGAAATGGACAAAATTGCATCGCATGAGGAGCCATCTCAACAACAACGTGCTTCAAATGTAATATGTAATCATTGAATTTTTCGATCATTAGGTACAATAAATAAACAATTTAGCATTAAATATTAATTTTCAAGTATTTTCTTGTAGAGAAGAAAAGAAAATGGAACCCATTCAGCACATAAAACAAGATGACAAGGAAGAAAATGGTTGATATCTAAGTTTGTGAGTAATTGTTACTTCCTTATAAAAACTTAACTAGATTTTATTTTTTTATTTTTTAAGTTGTTTTACAAAAATCATTATTGAATGTCTTCAAACAGGTGCTAACATACAAAGAAGAACCATTAGACGAATTGATTGAAATTGGGTTAAATATGGGTTGTGAGTATATGTTGGCATATCAGAAATTAATTGTGGAATTTATAAGCATCTATCGATCTTGTTTTACTTAGCTCCATCTATAATTAATAGAACAAAAAAAATCTTTTATATTAAATATATGATTTGTTATGGGGTATAAAACTTGCAAGAAACAAAGTATAGAACTACACCAACAGATGAAATTTTGAAAGATGGCATGGTACATGGTTTTGAAAGAATGTGTATAGTTTATGAGTCAATTGTTGCTATGGTACATCATTTTTCTTTTCGATTTACATTGATGTATATTATTTAATATTGCAATTTTCATTATTCTCACCAATGTATATACACTCATTTCAATTTATTTTTATGTTTGTAAATGGAAGGTGAAGAAGAATAAAATAATCAACACCGTGAACAAAACATTCCTGAAAATAACCCAAGTCATGGAAGTAGCTCTAGCAGTGACAACAGTTCAAGCGAAGAATTATGATCACTATGTTTGGATATCGAAGCAAGGCATTGTATTTTTTGAAATATTTGTCTGTGAAATCAGACATTTTGTTTAATGTAATGGACATAGTGTCCCAATTGAAAGACAAAGAGATACCAATAACTGTCCCATTTTGTATGAAAAAGATTGTCTATATATATATATATATATATATATATATATATATATATATATATATATATATATATATATATATATATGTTTTAATTTATTCTATTGCATTCTCCATTGTCGTTCTCAAATGCACTAATAAAAATTTAATTCATATGACTGTTGTTATAATATATATATATATGTGTGTGTGTGTGTGTGTGTGTGTGTGTGTGTGTGTGTGTGTCGACTTTTAATGAATAATGAATTTTAAAAAATCACAATAAGTATGATATGATATAACAAATTAATCCAGACATCAGATTCAAATGCATTAATAAACTTTTAATTAATATGAATATTGTTATAAGATGTGTCCACTTTTGATGAATAATGAATTTAGAAAAATCACAATAATTGCATTGTCATAGGTTGATGATTCTAAAAAATACAAAATGAACATCGGTGCATGTCAGTTACTGTACACTGATGTGTTTATATGATGCAACACACCGGTGTGTTTCTACGACCTATGGGCACAACACAAATACCAAAACCAATTAAAAATCTCAGTGCGTTTTGTGCGATACTGCGCATTGGTGCGTTTATGTGATACTACACATCGGTGCATTTGTACGACGTATGGGCACCGCAAAAATACCAATACCAAATATAAACATCAGGAGTAGCCATGGGGTCTCCACTATCCCCCATAGTGGTCAATCTCTTCATGGAAAAATTTGAGAAAAGGGCCCTGGACTCGTACCCTCTTAAACCTAAATTCTGGATTAGATTCGTGGATGACACCAGTGTTGATTGGCCTCATGGAGCTGAAGAGCTCAAAAAGTTCCAAAACCACCTTAACAACTTATCCAAGGATATACAGTTTACCATGGAGGATGAAGAAAACAACTGTATCCCATTCTTGGACATACTTCTCATTAGGAATAAAGATGGTTCCATTGGACATAAGGTATTTAGAAAAAAGGCACACACAGATAATTATCTCCATGCTAACTCACACCATCATCCGGCACAGAAGATGGGGGTACTTGTGACTCTTTTCATTCGAGCCCTCAAAATTTCCGACGACAATCACATAGAAGAGGAGATTGTTGAAGATTGCAACAAGAAATAGTGGAGGAGGCATCCTAAAACATCATTCCTGATCCTAGTTGGAAAGTGATCACCTAAACTAGGTGGGGCCCACACAGGTGATTTTTGTCGCAAAGTCTATTTTTAGACATGTCGATCATATTCTATGAGTTGCGGGATGCTATTTTTGGATGGTTGTTCAAGTTGGAAAAATAGATGGACTTCTATTTTTAGACATATTGGGCGGAATCTATTTTTAGATTGCCAGTCTAAAAATAGATATGTCGAATATTATTAGCTCTTAATAATATTTGGACTATAAACATTATCTTATTCTCTTGGAGCACTTTAGTTAAGTGCACAGATGTGACACAGTTGGAAGAAGTAGTTATGGAGTTGTATTCAGTTTAACTCAGTTAGACTCAGTTGAGCTAGTTGTATCTAGTATAACTGATTGATACACTAGTGAGAGTGGAGTGAATTAATTATTTAATTAATTCACAAATAATAACTCATTAATCAACTCAAGAATACATTAGTTAACTACAGTGCATGGCAGTTTCAGTGGAGACTAGTGGAGAGATAGGTGAAAGGGCAAGATTGACTATCTGTTGTGACCATAATGATGCATGAATTGCATCTACATATACATTGGAGTTTCCAATGATAATAATGCAGTCAATGAGAGTGGGATTACATTGAATTGGTCTTTGTAATCAGCTTGGATTGCGCAGTGGAGGTAGGCTAGCAGGTAGCAAAGATTGGTGCATGGATTTGCAAGATTGGGCCTGATTAGTGTATGACGATTGTACTGTACTGAGAGATTGTGATAAGCTTTGTATGTTTGTATGAGATTGTCATATGATCTCCATGTTACATAATATATAGTTGGGGTTTTTAGCTTCAGGCATTCCTGGTAAACAACTGTGTTATGTGTGTTTTTATTGCTTCATGTGTTTTGCAATTGTTGATTAAATTCCACAAGAATTATAGTGGAAGGA
Source organism: Pinus albicaulis (assembly GCA_034641835.2). Taxonomy (NCBI): domain Eukaryota; kingdom Viridiplantae; phylum Streptophyta; class Pinopsida; order Pinales; family Pinaceae; genus Pinus; species Pinus albicaulis. The sequence goes on from CM076580.1 coordinate 1,637,450,931, forward strand.
TTCTGTATTTAGAAAGAAGATAAATATTGTTAGATCAGGAGAGTCTAGATATATACATGCATATTGTATATAATTTCTACAGAGATTGCATACTTAAAAAAGGCATTCACTAATATGGGATATAGAAACAGGGACATCATTAAAGCCATACAGAGAGCCAGATCCAGAAACAAAATAAATCCTCGTGACGAAACCCTAAAATCTAAAGCATACCTCCCTTACATCCAAGGGGTCACCGACAAGCTAGCCAAGGTTCTCGCTAAAAATAACATCGAAACCTCATTTAAGCCGCATAGGACAATCAAGCATACGATGAAATCAATCAAAGACAACCCCGATCCACTCCAACAAAAAGGGGTTTACTATATAAATTTCTCATGCGGGAAATGTTATATCGGAGAAAATGGAAGATATTTCAAGATTAGGCTCAAAGAACATGGAGCTGACATCAGGATTGGGAGAACCAAAACCTCAGCATTGGCAGATCACTTGAATAAAACTCTCCACCACATCTGCCTAGAATATACTAAAGTAATAGCCAATGAAAATCACTATTATAAAAGGAAAATATTAGAGGCACTTGAAATCATCAAGCATCCAGAAAACCTCAATAGGGATGGAGGTTTAGAAGTCAGCAGAAATTGGGTCCCCTTGTTTTCCCACTCTTATACTTGTCCTTCTCCTTGTTGTCACCCTAGTCGTACTCTTCGTTCCTCTTCTCATCACCTCCCTCAGCTTCCCTTCTTTTATAGCTTAGAATGATCTCATATGGACTCTTTCCTTACCTTGTTTAAAACACCTTTCCGACTCTTAAACCCACCACCGCCCATCCGCCCCCCCCTCCCCCTCCCCCTCCCCTTTCTTTGCTTTATTCTTTCCCTTCCCTCTCCATTTAATAACCCTTCCTTCACTTAAAATTAAAACCCTTAAAACCTTTACTTATATCTTATGCAATTATGAATTTAAATACTTAATATTATTTTAAATTACTAAACTTTAAAGATAATTGGCATGAATTAACCCTATCCTAGTTATTTAGTACAAGGCCCCCCTAAATTCTAATCTATAATCATTCACCTTACAACAACCCATTAAACCTTTTCATCCTTCTTAATAAATAATAATGAATTTAATACATTTATATCAATTTTTAATTTAATATCATTATTAATAGTTATTTTAACTAATACTAGTTTTATTAAATTAAAAATTGACATTAATTTTTAATAAGATATCCTTTGAACCTTAAACCGTATTAAAAACTTTAATTAATCAATATTATAACTAGTAATTAATTTTAATATCCTTATAAAAATAAAAATAATCTTTAATACAAACATAATAAATTAACTAATCCCACCTTTTAAGATCTCTTTAAATTAATTTATATTGGTTTAATATTAACAATACATTAATAATACTTATAACATATGAATACATTATCCTTAAGTTGGGTTTAATTAATCTTTAATATATTACAAGAATTTAGGCTAATCTTTATTGAAAATTGATAAACTTTGCATATAACTAAAACAGAAACTTTAAATTAATTTAATTCATTTAATCTATAAAATACTAATTATTTTATGGTTGGTCGGCCTTCTTCCTGCACTCTTGTGTATATATATGATATCTATCCTCCTCTCTTTTCAACAGGATTTGTCCTGATGATGGGTCTTGTTCTAGACCCAAAAAGTAGATGCAAAAATGCTCACTGTGAAGATTCCGAACTCAACAACTCAAAACTCACACCATAGAAATCTGAAATCTATAATATCGGTTTGTTTGTCTGATACGGTGCACCAATGCGTTTCTATAAATCCACGTATCAATGCATTGAGATGACCTATGGGCACTGCACAAATCCCAAGACCAATTGGTACGACCCCATGCGTTGTATCACCAACATTGCGCCCGGTGTGGTTTTATACCTTGACGACTCGGTGCAGGAACCTTTGACGGCACTGGGGCCACCGTCTAGATGACACGCACCGATGTGTTGAAACCTTAATAGTGCACCAATGAAAAAAACATCCGTAATAACCTGCGGCCCCCCATTTTTTTTAGTTGTGGTGAATTTCTGTTAAAATATCCGCCAAAACCTCTATAACCATAAACGGGTGTTGTAGAATTCTTTTTTTTTGACAATTTTGGCCAATTTTATAACACTAAAAACCTCCTTTAGAACCTCCGCTAGAGGGTCTTTTCCTTGTAGTGTCATCAGGTCAAGATTGCAGAACAAGATGTATGGAAGACTGCATTTGAAACCAAGCAGGGGTTTTTTGAATGGTTGGTGATGCCATTCGGACTATGCAATGCTCCTGCCACATTCATGAGGGCGATGAATGATATTTTCAATCCTTTTCTTGATGATTTTGTAATTGTTGTTGGGCCATGAAAAAGGCATGTTTTACCCTCATAATTAGCTTGATTTATTACTAACTTTCGTATGTTTACCTTCACTTTGGAAATAAATCTGGAATAATTAATTGTAAACAAAGGGTAAAACTAATTATCAACAAATTATGTAATTATGGGCAGAAAGGCTAACTTTCATTGTTTTTATGTGCAGGAAATCTAAACCAATTAACCGTTGTTCAAACGATTGAACATTAGCGGCCAAGAAAAGGAAAATATCGTGTTTTGTGTTAGGGTCCTATAATAATAGGGTTCATAAAATTTTGAATTGACTTTGATAAGTCTTGTAAATATGTACATACCTTGCTTTCTGCAAATTGTTTTCCCATATTTTGAAAAAATGAAAAATAATAAAAAATCAAAAAGAGGGTAAAAGTTCTAAAAGAAAGATCAAAGGATTTAGAAAAATATAAACCCCAAAAGAAAAGAAATAAAACCCGAAAGTTAGTAAGTCCAAATGCCACTACTTTTACTTTTACTGCAAAGAATAATGATTATGTGCAGAGTGTTAATAAATGCCATAATCCATGATCAGTTAAACAATTTAATCTTAACTTTTCATGTTTCATTTCATGTTTTAGATAGAGAATAAAGATTTTTCAAACAGTTAAAACTTGAAAAATCAGTAGATAGGTAGAGAATAATGATGAGCTCAATAGTTTAATTTGAGCCCTCAGATGAAATAAGGTAGATCTAGATATTTTTATGCTTTGAAAGAAAATGTTTTAAGGTTGCAAGCCTAAATGCACCTACAAAATGAAGAAAAAATGTTAGAAATAAAAGTTGGGTAGGTAGAAAGCAGTGGAGCAATCATGTAAATAATACATCATCGAGAAAAATCACTAATTTCCCCTCCCCCATGAGTATTCAATATTCTAAGCTATCAGTCAAACAAGCTCAAAGCATTTCTTTGTCTTTTGTTGGGACCAGACCCAAAGCTTTATGATTGGTTAGTTAAAAATATTGAGTTCTTATGCTAAATCCTTATTTATCATCATTTACCCTTCATTCATGTATTAAAACCCCTTTTTTCTAAGTAAAAACACATTCTTACTTGGTAAAATTGTAACCATAGAGTAATTAACTTCATCCCTTTATAAGCATTCATAAAAACCCACAAAATCACATTTATCCTAAGTATTATTGAAAGAAATATGAAAATGAGAAATACTTTATTTTCTACTATACTTAGAGATAATGTGTATTTTGTTTTACATTTCACTCCCCTTCCATATTAACTTTTAACATATTTTATTAAATCCCTAAGAAATACCCTTTCCTAGTTATTAATTCCCTTATATTCAATAAACCCCAAAAACCCACTATTATAAACTTTTGACAAAAGTATATTATTCCATGTGCGTAAATGAAAAACCCAAAATATAAAGCCCTTTGGTCTAAAAGATTATCGTTATTCAAAAATCCCCCCCTATAGTTTTTAAACTATTGAAAAAAGTTGAAAACTATATAAATACAATATATAAACCCACCCGCTTATATTTTATTAAAAACATTTAACAAATGTTTTAAATAAAAATTATAAACCCGCATATACCATCCTTAAAGCATATCCTCTATGTTTTATATCATTTAACCCTTAGCCATATTATAAATGTTTTTAACCTACCATAAGCCTCGGCCACATATTAAACCATTGCGATTATATAATAAGAGCTTGGTCACACCTATCCACTCCAAAGCAGCTCCCGAACAATCTCAGCCCTTCGCATTCAACGCTCAGATCGGACGGTTGAGGAGCAATATCGCATAGAAAACATGCCCGACTACCCCAAGGCAAAAGTCATGCGAAATGGGTGGTTTCCCGCTGACCCCTCCCCTCCACGTGGCCTTTTATGATTGGATCGTGTGGGTTTTGATTAAAACCACTTACCACTTAAAACCCACGCGATTACCACTGGTTTTTGACCATTCAATATCTGAAACCGATTCCCGCCTGATCGTGGCTCGCATTCAATGCTGATCAATGCAGATTAAAACTTTTTAATAAAACCTTCGTTAAACGTTAATTCATTCATCTGTCGTGTTTAAACCATTGTTTTTTCCCTCCCGACCGTGTAAAGTTGCAAAAAGCCCCTGTTAGCCATTTTAACACCCAAAACTTCCTAAATTCACCAAAGAAGCCTGTAAAAGACTGCTGAGGAGCTATATCCCTCTAGTTCAACCACCGAAGCTATCAAATCAACCAAAACATTTAAGAAACCCTGTTAAAACCAATACCTGCATCAAAACAGGTATTTTTCTGAGATTCAAACCTGCAAATAAATTCAAAAAACCTTCAAAAGAAAGATAGCTTTTTAAATTAAGAAATTAATCAAATTAAATTTCCCAAAAGTCCCAGAAATAGGCAAAACCCTGGAAAAATTTTCCCAGAAACCCTAGAGTCCGCTACGCACCATTTTCAAGGAAATTTATCAGTTTTTCACAGTTTTAAGGGTCAATTTCAAGCTCTAAAGGCCAAAATCCTATGTAGGTGCCCTAAATCTTCTAAAAATTCCTTTTTAATAGATTTTTAGCCCATTTTGCAGTCAAAAGACTCAGAAAACCCCTGTTTTCTATTTTAGACTAGTTTTTAGCCTCAGAACTTCATTTGAGCGACCTAATTGAGCATAAAATCCAAAAGGACATTCTATTTTGCTGAAATTGCCTAATCAAGTCTCTGTTATAGTAAAATTGCCTCTGCAAACAGTTTAAACTTGCAGAAGCCAATAAAGATGCCTAAAAAACAGAGTGTAAACAAATCTGAAGGTTCTAAGACTCCTAAAGATACTCCTTCCATGACTCCAAATACTACAATTGTAGTCAACCCATTACAACCCCCAATTTTTTATATTGAGCATATTCCCTTAGCTGATATTGACTACAAAATAGTTGATCCTATAGTTGAGTTCAATCTGTTAGGTATCCACAACTGGTGTTTTGAAAAATCTCTAGATGATCAAGAAGAAGTTCATATTTGGGAATCCAATTTGACCAAATATGTAGTCCCCCTGACTCACCCTTGTCAAGAAATTATCAGACTATGTCATCAGTACTACATTCCTGAACAAAGAGCTATCGTGAATGCAAATAAAGAGGTCCTATTTACCATCACTGCAGAGTCAATAAACCAAATGTTGCAGCTTCAACCAGACCCCCAAGCAGTACCTTTGTCTATTAAAGCCCTCACTATGCTATACATTAACTTAGAATTTCCTAAAAGGTTTATGATTTTCTAGACTTTCATGCCTCTCCATGTTGAAATTCAAAAATTAAATCCTCCATATTCAACTGCAAAGTTCCCTGAAGGTTCAAGGCATGTAATCTCCATGCTTTCCTTCATACTTGGGTATTTCACTAATGAGCATACTGATGAGTCTATCCTAGGATTTGTGTCTACCTTTTCTCCAGGTCAACTGCCCTCAGTTATATTTGACTATGCTGGTTTTATAGCTGATAGCATTCTGATGCAGGAGCATTAGCTCCGAAAAACACCTTGTATTTATTTAAGCTAGGGGGTTTCATGTTTTGAAGAAATATTAAATTTCATGAAAATATTAATATTATTTTGAGTGATTAATTATATTTTAATTAATTATTTGTGAGAATTTGTAAATGTTTCCAAACATCTGGAAACATGAGAGAAATTAGTTTCAAGATAATTTAGAATTAATGATGGAGCCTAAGTTGGAATTAGTTTCTAAGTTTTAGGGATAAAAATCTATCTTTTAGGGATGTTGAGAGATTTAAGGATTTGTTGAGATTTTAAAGGGATAGAACTCAATTTAGTGCATTTTTAATTTGTATAATTTAGAAGGCCTCAAAGGCAAATGAGACTGGAATGGGAGAGTGAGAGTGATTGAGAGTAGGTTTTGAATAGCCAAGGCTGTAAGCCTCTGGCAAATTGTAAGGGCCATGAACGTTGAATACTTGGCCAGGAAGAAAAGGTTGTAAGTATTTTCATTGTTAACATGGAAGTGTTTTCAGAATTTTGTGTTTAATTCATTGAGTAATGTATATTTCTGTATATCGACTTCGAATTCGTTAAGGCACACTCACTTTGGTGAAATCAAATTAAACTGTTGTGATGAGGTACCAGAATTTGGACTGGTAATGATGGATCGACTTAGTGATGGTATGGAATACAAATGTATGGTACGTTGACTGTAATGAATAGCATCGAAGAGTTGTGTTTCACATGTGAGATGGAACGTTTTTTTTTAACTGTTTTGAAACAGGGACAATGTTCAAATTAGAACGTAAAGCATTGGGTGAATCGATGGAAATAGAATAGTTTAATCTGCTACAGATTGGGAATTTCCATGACACGCTGCAGCATTGAAATTGGGCAGTATGCAGGTTTGAAATCGTATAATCTACTTATAAGATCTGTTTGCAAATGCCAGATATCTGTGGATCGAAACAAAAGGAATTTAATCATTCTTTGTGAAAAACGCTTTAATTAAAGACCAGTGAGTAATTATCAAATAAGTCTAGTCTGCGTTTGAATCCTGTGGTGGAATGCCGGCGCTGTGATCAATCCATAAAGTGAAATGCCAAAGCAAATGAGTTGTGAATAGCGGCATTAATTTTTATTATTTGCAGAACATTGTTGCTAAAATCATTCTCGTCTGGTTAAGTGCGTGTAGTGAAGTAGAAATTCGATTTAGTCGACGAGCATTGGTCTTGGTAACTGACAACGTATATGAAGATTTGATATAGCGCTAATGGGACAGCGCTGGAAAAGGAAGTCAATTGAGGTTTTTGTATATTTGTTCTGCAGGTGAGAAGTCAGAACAGTAAGCGCTGGAGAGCTGCAGGAACATAAGTCTGGCAAAATTCGTTGAAATCCAGCGTTGAGGAAATTGTGACGTTGTCATAAAAGGTTTCATTCATGAATTTGCAGAACAGAGGTTCGAGTGCAGAATACAAGTTTATAACAAAAGAGGTAAAGGTGGAACGATGGTTATTGAAACAAACCAGTTCGAATCCGATATAAATGTTGAAGCACCGGACGTGAACAATGGAACGCAGGTAGGCACAGCATCTAATTGGCAATTGTATTGATGCGTTGAGTTTTGGTATAGACTTTGAATTTTAAGAGAGCGCTGGTATTTTCTCAAATTAAAGCCGTATGAAATCTCATAGGCATTAAATCAAACAAGAATGAAATATTTGAATTGGAACCTTCACATGAGCGTGGTTTGACTGTATAAATGAGGGATTGGTGCTATTTAAAGTGCATAAGAGTTATTGGGATTGTTTGGTTATGAGACATTGGAATATAAAAGATTTAATATGTGTTGCCAAAGTTCGACCTTTAAGTTATGAAGGGTGCATTGAGTAAGGACAAGTCGAAGTCTTTCATTGATTAAAATAATGACATGGGCACATTGTTTCATTGAATTTTGGTCATATATGAATGATGTTATTGGGTTGATGAGCATTTGAATGATTTGAGTCATTGGGTTTAATTGAAGGTTTCAAAAGTTATGAATTTGCCTGAAGATGAGTAGATATTGGAATTGAGATAATTCCATATATGATGGCTTTTAATAAAAGTATGAAATCAATGGTGAATGATTTTGAACCACATGAAAGATAAGTTCCGCATGAAAATAGTACAGTAATGAAATTGCCAGCTATTGAGGTTTTTGATTTGGGTAAAAGCTGATATGCACAGAGATTAAAGATTCTGGGGTTTGCAGGCTAGATTCTGCATCACATTCACTATCAATCGACTAATTTGCAGCTGGAAGGAGTATTTAGGTATACCTCCTATCTTTTCCACTTGTTTCTATTCTTTCAATCAAAGAGCTTTCCAATTTCACTTCAAAATTTGGATATAGAAGGAAAACCTATATCAGTTGTCTTCTGGAAATATTAGAAAAGAAGGCACATAATTCAATTATTCAGAGTTTTCAGAGTTGTTTGTACATCCATTGACCACCATCTTGACAAAAACAGAGCAACCTAGAATCAGTTAGGAAATGAAGAGAATATTGCAGCTATCAGAGAAGAGAAAAGTAGGTGATTGGAATTTGTATGAGAAATTTACTGAAATAAGAGTTTTTGGTTCTAACTTGTTAGCTTACAAGTTACCAAAGCATCCTTCAATGAGGATCTTTGCCTTAGAGTACATTAGGCAAATCCTAAATTCAGTTTCAATTAATTTCATGGCAACCAAGAAAAAGACCCAATTTAAACTCAAAAATCAAATTGGGCCTTTCATATGTAATCAAAGAGATGCATAAAAGGAAGCAACAAGTCAACTACTGGAATACAAATTAGAAGAAAGCTTCCCATGGAATTATGATCCACAAGGGATCTTAAGTAAACTAAGGGTAAAATGTAAATTGACACCCTTTATCCATGAGTCAAAGCAAGAAATAGATAAGTTTGCTAATCAAATTGAGTGGGTTGAAAATACTTTAACAGAGGCAGTAAACCAAAGGAATACTAGTCACCCTTTGGAAAATTCCAAACAACCAGAGACATCCAGTAAGAGAATCAGAGAATAAGGAGCTTATACTGCAGAGACTACAACAGAGACAAAGTTTAAAATCATTTACAACAAGAAGCCAAAACTGGATACAACAGCTAAAGGAAATGTAACAATAGATATTGAAGAAACACAAACAATGAATACCAACACTGCACAGACAAACACCAATGTAGCCACTGTAATTATCAGTGAGCCAAATCAGAATCAAGAATAATCGAATATTGAAGATGCACAGATAATGGAAATGCAACAAAGTATGGAGGCTTCTTCCTCACATTCAGCTGAGGAGAAGGATTTGGATATTAAGGAAAAATACAAGCAAATCAAATTGAAGAATGAGGAAATCAAAACTGAAATATATTCTCAGATTTTGAAGCAAAAGCCAGGTAATCAAAGCAGATTCCTATCAAAATTTGATTATTCAACTAAAAAATTGATTATTTCAGTTTTACAGTCCACAATACTAGTGCCAAAGACAGTGACTAACTATAAAAAGGTTGATATGGAAGTAGCTATACATAAAATCCATGAGTTGGATCAAATTGAGTTTCATAGACAAACCTTAGAAATGTTTTATTCCACGGTGACAACAAAAGCTATGAGTGCTCATATGCTTCAAAACACCATCTATAATATGCAGGACCAAATGAAGATGGATAAGGCTTCATTACATGCAAAAGATCTAAGGATAAAGGCCTTAGAAGATTTAGTATTGCAGGTAGGATATGATCCTACAAACATCAAAGTAGCAGAAGCATTGGTTAAAAAGAAAAATGAGGACATAGCTGCCTTGGGGAAACAGCTCAAGCTTCCTCAAGGTGAGCATCCTCAGACAAAGGAAATTTTATAGGATCAACAGGAAAAATATGAAATGATGAGTTTAATACTTCAACTCACAGCTCAAATTAAGGAAATGGAAGAACAAATGGACCAATCTGTCCAAGAAAAGGAGACAGTTGAAGAACTAGCCATTCCTACAGTGATCCCAGTCATCACAGAAGTTGTGCCATAAACTTTAGGAGAAAAGTTGGCACCCAAAGAGCCACTGGCCACTGTAGTGCCAGTGACTTCTTCAACAACTTCAGTAACTGAATCCTCTACAACAGTGTTGCCACCGACATATGGAAGCATTCAAATAGTAAAAGCAATGAATGAGATGTCCTTGAAGACCAATGAAATCAATAGATTAAAAAAGATAATTTAAAATCTTGAGAAGACAAACAAATCAACTCAGATAGATGCTAAAATACATGAACAAAATGCCCATAGATTGAGTGAAGAGGTAAAGAAGCTCCAAAAAGAATTAACTCTCAAGGATCAGATATCATATATTAAAAATTACCTATGGAATAATGTAATTGAAGCCGTCCATGATGTTTGGCCTTCAATTCAGGTAATTTTTGAGCAAAGAGAGTTACTATTGGCAGCCCAAGCAGAGATCCAAAAAACACAAGCTGATTTAGCTGATAAACCAGAACAGGCTGTTAGGTTAATCAATTTCCTCAACAACAAGAATAGAAAGCAACTTTAAGAATTAAAAATCAATGACATGACAACTAAAATCCTAGAAATTAGGAAAGTTACCACCAAAAGAAATTTAATGAGGCAACTTGAAGAGAAATGTGAAGGAATGAATACCGTTGTCACTAGATTCATGGTTAAATTCACCAATTTAAGGCAAAAGGGACTTCCTGATATCATGGTTATCAATGATAATTTAATGCCTCAGAATGATTATGACAAGAAGATAAGGGAACATGCCAAATAGCAGGCGAACAAGGCAACAGGCCAAGGTATTCCCACAGGAAAAGTATTGTTAAAAAGTTTTGAAGATTTGTTTTATTTACAGTATGATATCAAACATTTGTTTGTCATCAAACCCACATTTTCCAGGTACACTAAGGCTGATGAGAATTTTAGGAAACCCAAGAATATTAGAATTCCAAAAAATGAGGAGTGGTAGGCATTAACTGATTTTCTATGAAGAATGAAAGGCAAACAAATGAAGAAGAAAAAAAGTATTTGTTGATTTCACTGTCAAAACAGATTTTATAGCAGAAAGAAATTTTACTGAAGGTTAAAGAGTATATGAAGTGAAAGAGTATAATTGATAAAGAGTATCAGTGAAGGCATGTTAGATTCTGATAATATCTAAAAAGTCAGCAGAGAGGACACATAAGCAGCCAACTACTTCTTATCTTAAAACAATTTCTATTTATTTTGAATAAAATAGGACAGCTTGTTGTTTTGTTAAGCAAGCTGTCACTATTATTGTTGTAAGATATTTAATTTTCCTAAGTTAATTCCTAGAAGTCATCTAGGATATTTTTTAAGACATTTTATATAAATACTTCACTCTTTGAAGTATTTTTGTGTGGAATAAAATTGCTGGAGATTATTATAGATATTTTCGTTGACTTGAAGGCTTTGGATTTCGAATTTGAGTAGCAGATTGGATCACCTTTTTGGCATCATACTTCAGGATCCCTGTGATAAGCTATCTGGAGTGAAGTACTCTCTTAAAATTGTCATTGTTATCTTATTTTGTTTCATGCATACATCTGTGTTTTAATTCTAAATCTTAATGTATAACTAGGAGTATTACTACAGAACATGTTAATATCACCCTGTTTTTAACTAGTTATTATTTCTTTGTTTTCTTCTGATTTTCGGTGTAGGGAACCCTTAATTTCTCCCTCTCCCGTTTGACCCTTATCTACTACTTCCCTTTTCCGGATTTAAGGATTCTTAAGTGCCCTTTATCCCAATCATACCATCTCAAAAACCAATTTTCCCAAGATCTCCAAGGGTTATCCATCTTGCCCAGAAGACATTTGACCTTTTAGGCCTTGATCCCAGTTCTGTTAGCTTGACTTAGATTCCATAGCCCAATGGACAAGTAGATTTCCCTCTATCTACCCTCCAAGTGAAATTTTCCCACCAAATCCAACAAAACCAAACCAAAATTGCACTTTAATAACTAGCCTAATATTCCAAACTAAAGCAAAGTTAAACTTGAAAGAGAGAGCCCTCTATGAACCCTAGGAGGGCTATATCCTAGAGTTTGAAGTAGGTTTGTGGTTACCTCTAGTATTATTTGGCTAAAAACTAAAATCCCACAACTTAAGAATTTACTAGAGTGATAACATCACTGGTGACCATACTGGGGAAATAACTAGTGCTCAGTCATAAAATTAGTCTTAAAGGAATCATTTAAATCATCCTTTTACTTTAAGATTGATTTTATAGGTTGTGGGTATTGAAAAATTGTAATTCTGGCTTCTACGAAAGTCTATTATACCAGGTCTAACCTGGATCCTAAGCCTGTTGTTATAGTATATAACCCAGACTGAATTGGTAAAAAGAAAAAACAAACAGAAAATTTAGAAGCTAAAATCTCATTACTAAGAGTCAATTCATTACCAAGTGAATTAGAAAGTCTGCAAGACATTGATTTTGATCTGAAATTTGAGCATTCCTTATTTAAAAGTAAATCCGAAAATGATTTAAAAACTGTTGTTTTAGACCCTGCTTTTCTTTGATTTTTGAATGCAAAATAGAAAATTATTGTAGTAAATTCTAGATCTAAGAAAGTTGAATATCAGACCAAAGTTGAAGAAATTAATGTTACTATTCTAAAGGATATTGATGAAGCTATTGAATTAGCTCACTTATTTACTTATGCAAACAGACCTTCAGCTTCCCAATTACATACCACAATAATTCCAGCTAGAGATTCATCTCTTTATGCTGTCACATCATTCATAAATTCTACCACCAGCTCATCTACAGATCCATTTATCCCTAAACTACCTCTACAACCCAGAGTATTATTTCCACCAATCACTTCATCCACTATATCCATTAGTGCACCTTTTTATTTCTTGAAAGCATCATCCTCATTTCCTAGCACTTCAAATACTATCTATAGTTCATCCACTATCATTTCCAGCACAGCTCCAAGCAGCTCTACCTTACCTCCTAGTCAAGCTAAGCTTCAAGCTATGGCTTCTAGATATGCTCCCCTTGTCCTACCACAGCAAATTCATGGCATGCCACAAGACTATCAAAACAAAATACCACTGTTTGATTGCACTACTCAATATACTTCTCAGCAACATATTACTAAAATGACAGATTTCTTTGAAATTTATGAAATTGATGATTCAGATGTTCAAATGAGACTTTTTTCTCAAACTTTAACAGGAGCAGTTAAGAAGTGGTTTAAAGATTTAGCTACTGGTAGTGTAATTGATTTAGCTGTATTTTTTACTTTATTTTTAAATAAATGGGAAAAGAAAAAGAACCCCCTCCAAATTTTGTCTGAATTCGATTCTTTAAAAAGAGCCCTGAATGAGTCAGTCCAAGATCACTGCACCAGGTATAATAGTGTCTATAATTCTGTCCCCGCAAATCTGAAACCTACTCCTTATTTCGTTCTGCTCAAATTCCTTGATGGATTTGACACATATATGGCTTACCAATTAAGGGAAAGAGATGTAGACACCTTAGAAAAAATGCAAACTGATGCAGTTAGTGTAGAAGTCAACATTCTAGCCAGAAAAGCTAGACTTAGAAATGAAAGAAGAGTCACTATTAAAGAAGAAAATGCTAATTCAGACACAAAAATGGATGTTATAGCTAAAAATTTAGAAAGAGTGATTGATAGATTAGATAATATGGAGAGAAGACTTCAATGGGATAACCAACAACAGATTATAAATCCCAATTTTAGAAAAAATATAAATTCTGGAAAAGCAAAAGAAACATCCCCGGACCAAACAATTAGGCCACCATTCCAAGAGAACTATGTTGAAATTTCTCAGAATAATAATGATGATGAGGAGGATACTATTAATCTAATGGGAATTTATGACAATAATATTATTTTCCTAACTCAGGAAGATCAAGAATTGTCTTAACTTCAAATGCTTAAATTAGATTCTAGTGAATCCTTTGATTATAAGCAAGGTTATGACTATGAAATAAATGAAATACACAGACAGTATAACCTTAGAAACAAAATAAACAATGAGTCTTCTACTAAGAAAACTTCCCAAAATCAGAATCAGAAAACAGTATAAGCCCCTAAAACAAAAGTTCTGCAAATTCTCCCAATGGAAAATAAGAAAAACTCAAATTCCTCCCAAAACATTTCTAGTCCTAAGAAAACATCAGGCCCTAAAATTGTTGATATTACTGATGAAGTTTCTCAAGTTGCAAAAGATTCTCAAAAATCTACTCCTACTAAAGCTTATAATTCTGTAAAAACATCAAATTTAGATCCAAAAAAACCTTTTTCTGATATTAAAACAGTAGACCCAAAAACTGTTGCCTCAAAAACATCTGTTGAAAATTCTAAATCAGAAAGAACATCTACTGCTTCACAAACAATCCCTGAAAATAAAGTTAGAAGTAGTAAAACACAAGAAACACAAACAAAGAATCCTAAAACAACTGTAGAAAAGCAAGACAAACCAACACAAACTACAGTTACCAAAGAAGAACTGATTCAAATCAGTAAATCTCAACCTGCATTCAACATACAATCAGAAATTAAAAACCTTAAAATACCAATTCCTTTGACTAAATTGGTAAAAAATGACTTGTATAAATCAACCATAACTGAAACATTAAATATGAATGATGGAGAAGACTCCATAAATCTAAATGGTGATCAGTAGGAGTTGATTTTTGGCCCAGATGTAAATGGAAAACATGCATATGGTGCAATTCCTCCATTTTATATCAGTCTCACTATTCATGATCCAATTCTACATAACACAATGCTAGATTCAGGAGCTTCCCATAACTTAATGCCAAAAGCCATCATGGAAACTCTGAATCAAGAAATTACACGGCCATACAGAGATTTGTTTTCTTTTGATTCCAGTAAAGTTAAATGCTAGGTTTAATTAAGGATTTATGTGTAACACTAGTTCAATACCCTAGTAAGAGTATATTAATGGACATTGTAGTAGCTGATATCCCACCAAAATATGGTATGCTACTTTTTCGCTCATGGGGAGCAAAGTTGCAGGGAGCTCTACAATTGGCCATGTCTTATGCTACTATCTCGGTGTTTGGCCAACCTAAAAAGTTATATAGAGAAACATTAATGAAGTACATGGTCAGTAGTGCTGAAAGATCTATAAACTACCCAATTTACTCTACACCAGATGACCTTGATTCTTCTATCCTATGTAACTATGTGACAAATGAAATCCA
Source organism: Pinus albicaulis (assembly GCA_034641835.2). NCBI lineage: Eukaryota > Viridiplantae > Streptophyta > Pinopsida > Pinales > Pinaceae > Pinus > Pinus albicaulis. Next base: position 1,637,466,079 of record CM076580.1, read on the forward strand.
AACTGAACTAGTAGATAAAAAGAGAGAACCAAAAAATGATAACATTTTTCATGAATCTCAATGGAATTTATACTTTGATGGTTCAGTGAATAAGTTAGGAGCAGGAGTAGGAATCTGGATAACAAATATGGAGAACAATCATTCTGAAGGTCATGCTTTCAGGCTAAATTTCAAATGTACAAAAAATATGGCCGAGTATGAAGCCCTTATCCTAGGACTCCAAATCATTAGAAACTCAGGAGGAAAAAGAATTTTAATCATGGGATATTCAGATTTGATCATAAAACAGGTAAATGGAGTTTATTCTATTTACAATCCTATATTAAGCAGATATAGAGACACTGTCATAGATTTAACTGATGATTTATTGGAATGTATGTTTGTTGTTATACCTAGAAAACAAAATATACAAGCTAATTGTCTTGCAAATTTTTCCAGTACATGCAATTTACCATTCCAACCTAATCACAAATATACTGCTGAAGTCAAACATAGGCCAATAATTCCAGATAATCTTAAGTATTGGAAATTTTTTTCTCAAGATGAACAGATTTACAAGTTTATGAACAATGAAAGACAATTTCATAATTGTATTATAGATACAGATTGTACAGTAAATCATGATTTGGATTTTCAAATAGATTTAAATGACTTAGATATAAATAAAATAAAGTTTGATAAACCTACTAGATTTAGTCAAGCTGACATAGATAGCTTAGAGAAAGTATAGATTGAAGAAATTATTGAAGATGAATCAGATATAATGAATCTTAAGGATAATTTTTTACCTAAAGTCCTAACCCCCTTAGAAGATCTTTTTGACTCTAATGACGTAGCTAGAAAACCAAAAATGGAGCCAGTAAGATCTGACATAGAAGAATGTAACATTGGTACAGAATCAATACCAAAAATAATCAAACTGTCCAAAATTTTACCTCAACAAGAAAATGATAAATATATTGAGCTTTTAAAGGAATATCAAGATGTGTTTTCTTAGAGTTATGAAGATTTAAAATCTTATGATACAAACATAATCCAACATAAAATTCCAATAAAAGAAGATCAAAAGCCATTCAAAAAAAAATTGAGAAGCATTAACCCTGTGCTATTACCTTTGATTGAAAAAGAAGTTAAAAGAACATATGATGCCCAGATCATTGCACCAATCATATATTCTGTTTGGGTTTCAAACTTAGTCCCAACGAGAAAGAAAACAGGAGAAATTAGATTGTATGTCGACTTTAGAAATCTTAACAAAGTATCCTTAAAGGATAATTACCCTTTACCTAAAATGGACCACATATTACAAAGGGTAGTAGGTTCTTAAAGGATTTCATTGTTAGATGGTTTTTCAGGATACAACCAGATCCTAGTTCAAGAAGAAGACCAAGCTAAAATAGCATTTACTAATCCTTGGGGCACTTTTATGTATGTAAAAATTCCTTTTGGTCTAATGAATGCAGGAGAAACCTTTCAAAGAGCTTTATAGCCTTTGCAAAGGAAATACATGAGTTCTTAGTTATTTACTTAGATGACATTACTGTGTTTTCCAAAACAGATAATGAACACTTGGATCATTTGAGACAAGTTTTTATTAAATGTAGGAAATATGGCATCTTTTTAAATCCTAAGAAAAGTCTATTTGGATTAGAAGAAGGTAAGTTACTTGGACATATAATCTCAAAATAAGTAATTAGGATAGATCCTTCTAGGATAGAAGCAATTCTGAACATCAACACACCAAGAAACATCAAAGAATTACAAGCTTTTCTAGGTAAGATAATTTTTTAAAGAAGATTCATATCTAATTTAGCTGAGATAATAAGAAAATTGAATAACATGCTAAAAAAAAATTCAATTATTAGATGGACTGTTGAGGCTAAACAATCATTTGACTCTATCAAACAAGCCTTAACCAAAACTCCAGTCCTAATAAGTCCTGATTTTAAGAAATATTTCATGATTTTTTCATTTGCTTCAGAACACACCATTGCTGCAGTTTTACTGCAGAAAAAATGACCAAGGATTTGAACAACCTATAGCTTTTTTCAGTAAAGCCCTTAGAGATGCTCGTTTGAAGTACAAAATTATGGAAAAACAAGCCCTAGCCTTGGTTAAGGCCATTAAAGACTTCAGAGTTTATATTCTCTACTAGCACATTATTGCCTATGTCCCAAATTCGATAGTTAAAGACATTCTTACTCAGGATGGTCCTGATGGAAGAAGAGGTATGTCGATTTCCACTATCTTAGAATATGACATAGAGATAAAACCCACCAAGCTCATTAAAGGTCAAGGGTTAGCCAGAGTTATGGCTGAATCCAATTATAATCCCCTAGATATAAATTTTATTGCTTAAGTTGATGATCAGGAAGAGATGGTGACTCCATCAATCAGTGAAACCTTTTCACACTCACCTTGGTATACAGATATCATATTTGTACTCCAAAACTTACAAGCTCCTCCTGGATTGTCAAGAACCAAAGCTAGATTTCTAAAACTTAAAGCAGTAAGATTGTGTATCTTAGATAATGTACTTTTTTGGAGAGCTAATAGTGGGATTTTACTAAATTGTTTACGAAAGGAAGAAGCTGACAAAATACTTGAAGAATTTCATGCAGGTGATTGTGGAGGACATTTATACTGGAAAACTACTGCTGACAAGATCCTGAGAGCTGGTTTTTACTGGCCTGCCTTTTTTGCTGATGTCAAAAAATATGTTACTTCATGTCATAAGTGCCAAATTTTTTAGGGTAAGAAGAAATTATTACCCCTCCCTTTAAAGCCAATTTCAACTGAAGTGCCATTTCAACAATGGGGTTTAGATTTCATTGGTGAAATTCACCCCCCCTCTTCAGGCCAACATAAGTGGATTTTGACAGCCACTGATTATTTTACCAAGTGGATTGAAGCCATACCTTCTAGACAATCCATTGATACTGTCATTATTTCCTTCCTAGAAAACAACATCCTTTCAAGATTTGGATGCCCTCAAAAGATAATTAATGACATTGCAACAACATTCAAATCCAAGAAAATGATTGAATTTTGCCACAAATACCATATTACCCCAGGCCACTCTATTGCATATTACCCCCAAGGTAATGGCCTAGCTGAATCCTTAAACAAAAACCTTGTAAATATCATCAAAAAATTACTTGAAGACAATAAAAATACTTGGCATAAAAAGTTAGTCAATTCCTTATGGGCAGATAGACTTACTACTAAGAAATCCATTGGTACTTCACCTTACCAACTATTTTATTGAATGGATGTTGTTTTTCCTTCATCCCTAGGTGTACCAGTGATGAAAATGATCCAAGAATTGCAGGTTGAAACAAATGACATCCAAAGAAGGATAAATCAAACTATTCACTTGCAACAAACAAGGGAAGAAGTTTATGTCAAATCTCAAGTCATTCAGGATAAGATCAAGAAAATCTATGATAAAAAGACTAAAGAGGATGATTTTTACATAGGAGATAAAGTGTTAAAATGGGATTCTAGAAGAGAAGACAAGAGAAAACATGGAAAATTTGATTTTCTTTGGAAGGGGCCTTATGTAATTTATGGATATAGATGTAATAATGCTTTCTTTCTGAAATAATTGGATGGAACAAATCTGCAAGAAGGACCAGTTAATGGTAGAATGTTGAAGCACTACTACTCACCTGAGTTAACCAATAGTTAGTTTTTATTCACTTTGATCATTGTACAAATACATTGCAAAGTTTAGATTCAATTGGATGTTTCCTTAGCAAAGTTGAAGCCCGAAGAGAAGGCCCTAAGATTTGAAAAGTAAATATCATAAATGAATAAGTTGCAGATATCAAAAGACATTTACAGGATCATCACAGTCAAATTTCAAAGGCTACTAGTCTCAGAGTTCTTGATATTTCACCAGGAAATGTCATCCCCATGTGGAACCACTGTTAGGGTCCTATAATAATAGGGTTAAAAATATTTTGAATTGAATTTGATAAGTCTTGTAAATATGTACATACCTTTCTTTCTGCAAGTTGTTTTTCCATATTTTGAAAAAATGAAAAATAATCAAAAATCAAAAAGAGGGTAAAAGTCCTAAAAGAAAGATCAAAGGACTTAGAAAAATATAAACCCAAAAAGAAAAGAAATAAAACCTGAAAGTGAGCAAGTCCAAATGCCACTTCTTTTACTTTTACTGTAAAGAATAATGATTATGTGCATAGTGTCAATAAATGCCATAATCCATGATTAGTTAAACAATTTAATCTTAACTTTTCATGTTTCAATTTCATGTTTTAGATAGAGAATAAAGATTTTTCAAATAGTTTAAACTTGACAAACCAGTAGATAGGAAGAGAATAATGAGGAGCTCAAAAGTTTAATCTGAGCCCTCGAATGAAATAAGGTAGATCTAGATATTTTCATGCTTTGAAAGAAAATGTTTTAAGGTTGCAAGCATAAATGCACCTGCAAAATGAAGAAAAAATGTTAGAAATAAAAGTTGGGTAGGTAGAAAGCAGTGGAGAAATCATGTAAATAATACATCATCGAGAAAAATCACTAATTTCCCCTCCCCCATGAGTATTCAATATCCTAAGCTATCAATCAAACAGGCTCAGAGCATTTCTCTGACTTTTGTTGGGACCGGACCCAAGGCTTTATGACTGGTTAGTTAAAAATATTGAGTTTTTATGCTAAATCCTCATTTATCATCATTTACCCTTCATTCATATATTAAAAGCCCTTTTTTCTAAGTAAAAACACATTCTTACTTAGTAAAATCGTAACCCTAGAGTAATTAACTTCATCCCTTCATAAGCATTCATAAAAACCCACAAAATCACATTTATCCTAAGTATTATTGAAAGAAATATGAAAATGAGAAATACTTGATTTTCTACTATACTTAGAGATAATGTGTATTTTGTTTTACATTTCACTTCCTTCTCATATTAACTTTTAACATATTTTATTAAATCCCTAAGAAATACCCTTTCCTAGTTATTAATTCCCTTATATTCAATAAACCCCCAAAACCCACTAATATAAACTTTTGACCAAAGTATATTATCACATGTACGTAAATGAAAAACCCAAAATATAAAGCCCTTTGGTCTAAAATATTATTGTTATTCAAATAACCCACCCTATAGTTTTTAAACTATTGAAAAAAGTTGAAAACTATATAAATAAAATATATAAACCCACCCGCTTATATTTTATTAAAAACATTTAACAAATGTTTTAAATAAAAATTATAAACCCGCATATACCATCCTTAAAGCATATCCTTTATGTTTTATATCATTTAACCCTTGGCCATATTATAAAGGTTTTTAACCTACCATAAGCCCCCGCCACATATTAAACCATTGCGATTATATAATAAGAGCCTCATCCCACCTATCCACTCCAAAGCAGCTCCCGAACAATATCAGCCCTTCGCATTCAACGCTCAGATCCGACGGTTGAGGAGCGATATCGCATAGAAAACATGCCCGACTACCCCAAGGCAAAAGCCACGCGAAATGGGTGGTTTCCCGCTGACCCCTCCCCTCCACGTGGCCTTTTATGATTGGATCGCATGTGTTTTTATTAAAACCATTTACCACTGAAAACCCATGTGATTACCACCGGTTTTTGTCGATTCAATCTCCAAAACCGCTTCCCGCCTGATCGTGACTTGTATTCAATGTTGATCAATGCAGATTCAAACATTTTAATAAAACCTTGGTTAAACGTAATTCATTCATCCGTCGCATTTAAACCATTGTTTTTGCCCTCCCGACTGTGTAAAGTTGCAAAAGGCCCCTATTAGCCATTTTAACACCCAAAACTTCCTAAATTCACCAAAGAAACCTGTAAACGATGGTTGAGGAGCTATTTCGCTCCAGTTCAACCACCGAAGCTATCAAATCAACCAGAAGATTGAAGAAACCCTGTTAAAACCGATACTTGCGTCAAAAGAGGTATTTTTGTGAGATTCAAACCTGCAAATAAATTCAAAAAACCTTCAAAAGAAAGATAAAGCTTTTTAAATTAAGAAATTGATCAAATTAAATTGCCCAAAAGTCCCAGAAACAAGCAAAACCCTGGCAAAATTTTCCGAGAAACCCTAAAGTCCGCTGCGCACCATTTTCAAGGAAATTTATCAGTTTTTCACAGTTTTAAGGGTCAATTTCAAGCTCTAAAGGCCAGAAATCCTCTGCAGGTGCCCTATATCTTCAGAAAATTCCTTTTTATTAGAGTTTTAGCCCATTTTGCAGTCAAAAGACTTATAAAACCCCTGTTTTCTGTTTTAGACCAGTTTTTAGTCTCAGAACTTCATTTGAGAGACCTAATTGAGCATAAAATCCAAAAGGACATTCTATTTTGCTGAAATTGCCTAATCAAGCGTCTGTTATAGTAAAATTGCCTCTGCAAACAGTTTAAACATGCAGAAGTCAATAAAGATGCCTAAAAAACAGAGTGTAAACAAATCTGAAGGTTCTAAGACTCCTAAAGCTACTCCTGCCATGACTCCAAATACTACAATTGTAGTCAACCCATTACAACCCCCAGTTGTTGATATTGAGCATATTCCCTTAGCTGATATTGACTACAAAATTTCTGATCCTATAATTGAGTTCAATCGGTTATATATCCACAACTGGTGTTTTGAAAAATTTCTAGATGATCAAGAAGAAGTTCATATTTGGGAATCCAATTTGACCAAATATGTAGTCCCCCTGACTCACCCTTGTCAAGCAATTATCAGACTATGTCATCAGTACTACATTCCTGAACAAAGAGCTATTGTGAATGCAAATAAAGTGGTCCTATTTACCATCACTGCAGAGTCAATAAACCAAATGTTGCAGCTTCAACCAGACCCCCAAGCAGTACCTTTGTCTATTGAAGCCCTCACTAAGCTATACATTAACTTAGACTTTCCTAAAAGGTTTATGATTTTCCAGACTTTCATGGTTTTGCATGTTGAAATTCAAAAATTAAACCCTCCATATTCAACTGCCAAGTTCCCTGAAGGTTTAAGGCATGTAATCTCCATGCTTTCCTTCATACTTGGGTATTTCACTGATGAACATACTGATGAGTCTATCCTAGGATTTTTGTCTACCTTTTCTCCAGGTCAACTGCCCTCAGTTATATTTGACTATGCTGGTTTTATAGCTGATAGCATTCACTATCAATTAACTAATTTTTAGCTGGAAGGAGTATTTAGATATACCTCCTATCTTTTCCACTTGTTTCTATTCTTTCAATCAGAGAGATTTCCAATTTCACTTCAAAAGTTGGATATAGAAGGAAAACCTCTATCAGTTGTCTTATGGACATATATACTCAAAAAGAAGGAACAAAATTCAGTTATTCAGAGTTTGCAGAGTTGTTTGTACATCCATTAACCACCATCTTGACAAAAACAGAGAAGCCTAGAATCAGTGAGGAAATGAAGAGAATCTTGCAGCTATCAAAGCAGAGCAAAGTAGGTGATTGGTATCTTGGATGAGAAATTCATTGAAACAAGAGTTTTTGGTTCTAACTTGTTACCTTACAAGTTACCAAAGCATCCTTCAATGAGGATCTTTGCCTTAGAGTACATTAGGAAAATCCTAAATTCAGATTCAATTAATTTCATGGATTCCAAGAAAAAGACCCAATTTAAACTCAAAAATCAAATTGGGCCTTTCATATGTAATCAAAGAGATGTGGAAAAGGAAGCGGCAAATCAACTACTGGAATACAAATTAGAAGAAAGCTTCCCATGGAATTATGATCCACAAGGGATCTTAAGTAAACTAAGGGTAAAATGTAAATTGACACCCTTTATCCATGAGTCAAAGCCAGAAATAGAGAACTTTGCTAATCAAATTGAGTGGGTTGAAAATACTTTAACAGAGGCAGTAAACCAAAGGAATACTAGTCACCCTTTGGAAATTGCCAAACAACCAGAGACATCCACTAAGAGAATCAGAGAAGAAGGAGCTTATACTGTAGAGACTACAACAAAGACAAAGTTTAAAATAATTTACAACAAGAGGCCAAAACTGGATACAACAGCTAAAGGAAAAGTAGCAATAGATGTTGAAGAAACATAGACCTTGAATACCAACATTGCACAGATAGAGACCAATGTATCCACTGTAATCATCAGTGAGCCAAATGAGAATCAAGAACAATTGAATATTGAAGATGCATAGATAATGGAAAGGCAACAAAGTATGGAGGCTTCTTCCTCACATTCAGCTGAGGAGAAGGATTTGGATATTAAGGAAAAATACAAGCAAATCAAATTGAAGAATGAGGAAATCAAAACTGAAATATATTCTCAGTTTTTGAAGCAAAAGCCAGATAACCAAAACATATTCCTATCAGCATTTTATTATTCAACTCAAAAATTGATTATGTCAGTTGTACATCTCACAATACTAGTGCCAAAGACAGTGGCTGACTATAAAAAGGTTGATATGGAAGTAGCTACAAATAAAATCCATGAGTTGGATCAGATTGAGTTTCATAGACAAACCTCATAAATGCTTTATTCCACAGTGACAACAAAAGATATGAGTGCTCATAGGCTTCAAAACACCATCTATAATATGCAGAACCAAATGAAGATGGATAAAGATTCATTACATGCAAAAAATCTAAGGATAAAGGCCTTAGAAGTTTTAGTATTGCAGGTAGGATATGATCCTACAAACATCAAAGCAGCAAAAGCATTGGTTAAAAAGAAAAATGAGGACATAGCTGCCTTGAGGAAACAGCTCAAGCTTCCTCAAGGTGAGAATCCTCAGACAAAGGAAATTTTACCAGATCAACAGGAAAAATATGAAATGATGAGTTTCATACTTCAAATCATAGCTCAAATTAAGGAAATGGAAGTACAAATGGACCAAGTTGTCCAAGAAAAGGAGATAGTCGAAGAACCAGTCATTCCTATAGTGATCCCAGTCATCACATCAACTGTGCCATCAACTTTAGGAGAAAATTTGTCACCCAAAGAGCCACTGGCCACTGCAGTGCCAGTGACTTCTTCAACAACTTCAATAATTGAATCCTCTACAACAGTGTTGCCACCTACAGATGAAAGCAGTCAACTAGTAAAAGAAATAAATGAGATGTCCTTGAAGACCAATGAAATCAACAGATTGACAAAGATGATTTAAAATCTTGAGAAGACAAACAAATCAACTCAGATAGATGCTAAAATACATGAAAAAAATGCCCATATATTGAGTGAAGAGGTAAAGAAGCTCCAAAAAGAATTAACTCTCAAGGATCAGATATCATATATTAAAAATTACCTATGGAATAATGTAATTGAAGCCATCCATGACGTTTGGCCTTCAATTCAGTTAATTTCTGAGCAGAGAGAGTTATTATTTGCAGCCCAAGCAAAGATCCAAAAAACACAAGTTGATTTAGCTGATAAACCAAAACAGGATGTTAGGTTAATCAATTTCCTCAAAAGAAAGAATAGACAGCAACTTGAAGAATTAAAAATCAATGACAGGACATCTACAATCCTAGAAATTAGGAAAGTTACCACCAAAAAAAATTTAATGAGGCAGCTTGAAGAGAAACGTGAAGGAATGAATACTACTGTCACTAGATTCATGGTTAAATTCACCAATTTAAGGCAAAAGGGACTTCCTGATATCATGGTTATCAATGAAAATTTAATGCCTCAAAATTATTATGACAATAATATAAGAGAACATGCCAAAGAGCAGGCGAACAAGCCAACAAGCCAAGGTATTCCCACAGGAAAATTATTGTTAAAAAGTTTTGAAGATTTGTTTTATTTGCAGTATGAAATCAAACATTTGTTTGTCATCAAACCCACATTTTCCAGGTACACTGAGGCTGATGAGAATTTTAGGAAACTCAAGAATATTAGAATTCCTAAAAATGAGGAGTGGCAGGCATTGATTGATTTGCTATCAAGAATGAAAGGCAAACAAATGAAGAAGAAAAAATATGTTTTCTAATTTCATTTTCAAAACATATTTTTACAGCAGAAACAAATTTTACTGAAGGTTAAAGAGTATCTGAAGTGAAAGAGTATCAACGATAAAGAGTATCAGTGAAGGCAAGTTAGATTTTGAAAATATCTAAAAATCCAGCAGAGAGGACACATAAGCAGCGAGCTGCTTCTTATCTTAAAACAATTTCTATTTATTTTGAATAAAATAGGACAACTTGTTGTTTTGTTAAGCAAGTTGTCACTATTATTGTTGTAAGATATTTAATTTTCCTAAGTTAATTCCTAGAAGTCATCTAGGATATTTTTTAAGACATTTTATATAAATAATTCACTCTTTGAAGTATTTTTGTGTGGAATAAAACTGCTGGAGATTACTATAGATATTTTCGTTGACTTGAAGGCTTTGGATTTCGAATTTGAGTAGTAGATTGGATCACCTTTTTTACATCATACTTTAGGATCCCTGTGATAAGCTATCTAGAGTGAAGTACTCTCTTAAACTTGTCATTGCTATCTTTTTTTTTTCATGCATACATTTGTGTTTTAATTCTAAATCTGAATGTATAACTAGGAGTATTACTACAGGACATGTTAATAGCACCCTGTTTTTAACTAGTTATCATTTCTTGTTTTGTTCTAATTTCCGGTGTAGGGAACCCTTAATTGCTCCCTCTCCCGTTTGACCTCTATCTACTACTTCCCTTTTCCGGATTTAAGGATTCTTAAGTGCCCTTTGTCCCGATCATACCATCTCAAAAACCAAATTTCCCAAGATCTCAACGAGTTATCTATCTTGCCCAGCAGACATTTGACCTTTTAGGCCTTGATCCCAGTTCTGTTAGCTTGACTTAGACTCCATAGCCTAATGGACAAGTAGATTTCCCTCTATCTAACCTCCAAGTGAAATTTTCCCACCAAATCCAACTAAACCAAACCAAAATTGCACTTTAATAACCAGCCTAATATTCAAAACTAAAACAAAGTTAAGCTTGAAAGAGGGAGCCCTCTCTGAACCCTAGGAAGGCTAGATCCTAGAGTTTGAAGTAGGTTTGTGGTTACCTCTAGTATTCTTTGACTAAAAACTAAAATCCCACAACTTAAGAATTTACTCGAGTGATAACATCACTGGTGACCATATTGGGGAAATAACTAGTCCTCAGTCATAAAATTAGTCTTAAAGGAATCATTTAAATCATCCTTTTACTTTAAGATTTCTTTTATAGGTTGTGGGTATTGAAAAATTGTAATTCTAGCTTCTACGAAAGTCTATTATACTAGGTCTAACCTGGATCCTAAGCCTGCTGTTATAGTAGATAACCCAAACCGAATTGGTAAAAAGAAAAGACAAACAGAAAATTTAGAAGCTGAAATCTCATTATTAAGAGTCAATTCGTTACTAAGTGAATTAGAAAGTCTGCAAGACATTGATTTTGATCTGAAATTTGAGCATTCATTATTTAAAAGTAAATCTGAAAATTATTTAAAAACTCTTGTTTTGGACCCTACTTTTCTTTCATTTTTGAATGCAAAATAGAAAATTATTGCAGTAAATTCTAGATCTAAGAAAGCTGAATATTAGACCAAATTTGAAGAAATTAATGTTACTATTCTAAAGGATATTGATGAAGCTATTGAATTAGCTCATTTATTGACTTATGCAAATAGACCTTCAGCTTCCCAATTACATACCACAATAATTCCAGCTAGAGGTTCATCTCTCTATGTTGTTACATCATTCATAAATTCTACCACCAGCTCATCTACAGATCCATTTATCCCTAAACTACCTCTACAACCCAGAGTATTATTTCCACCAATCACTTCATCCACTATATCCATTAGTTCACCTTTTTATTTCTTAAAAGCATCATCCTCATTTCCTAGCACTTCAAATACTATCTATAGTTCATCCACTATCATTTCCAGCATAGCTCCAAACAACTCTACCTTACCTCCTAGTCAAGCTAAGCTTCAAGCTATGGCTGCTAGATATGCTCCCCTTATCCTACCACAGCAACTTCATGACATGCCACAAGACTATCAAAACAAAATAACATTGTTTGATGGCACTACTCAATATACTGCTAAGCAACATATTACTAAAATGGCAGACTTCTTTGAAATTTATGAAATTGATGATTCAGATGTTCAAATGAGATTGTTTGCTCAAACTTTAATAGGAGTAGTTAAGAAGTGGTTTAAAGATTTAGTTGTTGGTAGTGTAACTGATTTAGCTGTCTTTTTTACTTTATTTTTAAATAAATGGGAAAAGAAAAATAACTCCCTCCAAATTTTATTTGAATTTGATTCTTTAAAAAGAGCCCTAAATGAGTCAGTCCAAGATTACTACACCAGGTATAATAGTGTCTATAATTCTATCCCTGCAAATCTAAAACCTACTCCTTATTCCATTCTGCTCAAATTCCATGAAGGATTTGACACAGATATGGCTTATCAATTAAGGGAAAGAGATGCAGACACCTTAGAAAAAATACAAATTGATGCAGTTAGTGTAGAAGTCAACATTCTAGCTAGAAAATCTAGACTTAGAAATTAAAGAAGAGTCATTATTAAAGAAGAAAATGCTAATTCAGACACAAAAATGGATGGTATAGCTAAAAATTTAGAAATATTGATTGATAGATCAGATAATACGGAGAGAAGACCTTAGTGGGATAACCAACAACAGATTAGAAATCCCAATTTTAGAAAAAATATAAATTCTGGAAAAGCAAAAGAAACATCTTCGGACCAAACAATTAGGCCACCATTCCAAGAGAACTATGCTGAAAGTTCTCGGAATAATAATGATGATGAGGAGGATACTATTAATCTAATGGGAATTGATGACAATAATATTATTTTCTTAACTCAGGAAGATCAGGAATTGTTTGAACTTCAACAGCTTAAATTAGATTCTAGTGAATCCTTTGATTATAAGCAAGGTTATGACTATGCAATAAATGAAATACACAGCCAGTATAACCTTAGAAACAAAAGAAACAATGAGTCTTCTACTAAGAAAACTTCCCAAAATCAAAATCAGAAAACAGTAGAAGCGCCTAAAACAAAAGTTCTGCAAATCCCCCAAGGAAAAATAAGCAAAACTCAAATTCCTCCCAAAACATTTCTAGTCCTAAGAAAACATCAGGCCCTAAAATTGTTGATATTACTGATGAAGTTGCTCAAGTTGAAAAAAATTCTCAAAATTCTACTGCTACTAAAGCTTTTAATTCTGTAAAAACAACAAATTTAGATCCCAAAAATCCTTCTGCTGATCCTAAAACAGTAGACCCAAAAACCGTTGCCTCAAAAACATCTGCTGAAAATTCTAAATCAGAAAGAACATCTACTGCTTCACAAACAATCCCTGAAAAGAAACTTAGAAGTAGTAAAACACAAGAAACACAAACATATAATCCTAAAACAATTGAAATTGAAAAAACAACTGTAGAAAAGCAAGACAAACCAACACAAACTACAGTTACTAAAGAAGAACTGATTCAAATCAGTAAATCTCAACCTGCATTCGATATACAATAAGAAATTGAAAAACTTAAAATACCAATTCCTTTAACTGAATTAGTAAAAAATGACTTGTATAAATCAACCATAACTGAAACATTAAATATAAATGATGGAGAAGACTCCATAAATCTAAATGATGATCAACCGAAGTTGATTTTTGGCCCAGATGTAAATGGAAAACATGCAGATGGTGCGGTTCCTCCATTTTATATCAGTCTCACTATTCATGATCAAATTCTACATAACACAATGCTAGATTTAGGAGCTTCCCGTAACTTAATGCCAAAAGCCATCATGGAAACTCTAAATCTAGAAATTACAAGGCCATACAAAGAATTATTTTCTTTTGATTCCAGTAAAGTTAAATGCTTAGGTTTAATTAAGGATTTATGTGTAACGCTAGTTCAATACCCTGGTAAGAGTATATTAATGGACATTGTAGTAGCTGATATCCCACCAAAATATGGTATGCTACTTTCTCGCTCATGAGGAGCAAAGTTGCAGGGATCTCTACAATTGGACATGTCTTATGCTACTATCTCGGTGTTTGGCCAACCTAAAAATTTATATAGAGAAAAATTAATGAAGTACATGGTCAGTACTGCTGAAAGATCTATAAACTACCCAATTTACTCTACACCTACTGACCTTGAAACACAAACATATAATCCTAAAACAATTGAAATTGAAAAAACAACTGTAGAAAAGCAAGACAAACCAACACAAACTACAGTTACTAAAGAAGAACTGATTCAAATCAGTAAATCTCAACCTGCATTCGATATACAATAAGAAATTGAAAAACTTAAAATACCAATTCCTTTAACTGAATTAGTAAAAAATGACTTGTATAAATCAACCATAACTGAAACATTAAATATAAATGATGGAGAAGACTCCATAAATCTAAATGATGATCAACCGAAGTTGATTTTTGGCCCAGATGTAAATGGAAAACATGCAGATGGTGCGGTTCCTCCATTTTATATCAGTCTCACTATTCATGATCAAATTCTACATAACACAATGCTAGATTTAGGAGCTTCCCGTAACTTAATGCCAAAAGCCATCATGGAAACTCTAAATCTAGAAATTACAAGGCCATACAAAGAATTATTTTCTTTTGATTCCAGTAAAGTTAAATGCTTAGGTTTAATTAAGGATTTATGTGTAACGCTAGTTCAATACCCTGGTAAGAGTATATTAATGGACATTGTAGTAGCTGATATCCCACCAAAATATGGTATGCTACTTTCTCGCTCATGAGGAGCAAAGTTGCAGGGATCTCTACAATTGGACATGTCTTATGCTACTATCTCGGTGTTTGGCCAACCTAAAAATTTATATAGAGAAAAATTAATGAAGTACATGGTCAGTACTGCTGAAAGATCTATAAACTACCCAATTTACTCTACACCTACTGACCTTGATTCTTTTATCCTATGTAACTCGGTAAAAAATGAAATCCAAACTGAACTAGTAGATAAAAAGAGAGAACCAAACAATGATAAGATTTTTCATGAATCTCAATGGCATTTAGACTTTGATGGTTCAGTGAATAAGTTAGGAGCAGGAGCAAGAGTCTGGATAACAAATATGGAGAACAACCATTCTGAAGGTCATGCTTTCAGGCTAAATTTCAAATGTACAAAAAATATGGCCGAGTATGAAGCCCTTATCCTAGGACTCCAAATCATTAGAAACTCAGGAGGAAAAATAATTTTAATCATGGGAGATTCAAATTTGATCATAAAACATGTAAATGGAGTTTATTCTGTTTACAATCCTAGATTAAGCAAATATAGATACACTATCATAGATTTAACTGATGATTTATTGGAATATAATTTTGTTGTTATACCTAGAAAACAAAATATACAAGCTCATTGTCTTGCAAATTTTGCCAGTACATGCAATTTACCATTCCAACCTAATCACATATATACTACTGAAGTCAAACATAGGCCAATAATTCCAGATAATCTTAAGTATTGGCAAATTTTTTCTCAGGATGAAAAAATTTACAAGTTTATGAAAAATGAAGGAGAATTTCAAAATTGTATTATAGATATAGATTGTACAGTAAATCATGATTTGGATTGTGAAATAGATTTACATGACTTAGATGTAAATAAAATAAAGTTTGATAAAACTACTAGATTTAGTCAAGCTGACATAGATAGCTTAGAGAAAGTAGAGATTGAGGAAATTATTGAAGATGAATTAGATATAGTGAATCTTAAGGATAATTTTTTACCTAAAGTTATAACCCCCTTAGAAGATCTTTTTGACTCTAATGATGTAGCTAGATAACCAAAAATGGAGCCAGTGAAATTTGACATAGAAGAATGTAACATTGGTACAGAATCAAAACCAAAAATAATCAAATTGTCCAAAATTTTACCTCAACAAGAAAATGATAAATATATTGAGCTTTTAAAGGAATATCAAGATGTGTTTGCTTGGAGTTATGAAGATTTAAAATCTTGTGATACAAACATAATCCAACACAAAATTCCAATAAAAGAATATCAAAAGCCATTCAAACAAAAATTGAGAAGGATTAACCCTGTGCTATTAACTTTGATTGAAAAAGAAGTTAAAAGAATTTATGGTGCCTAGATCATTGCACCAATTAGATATTCTGATTGGGTTTCCAATCTAGTCCCAACTAGAAAGAAAACAGGAGAAATTAGATTGTGTGTTGACTTTAGAAATTTTAACAAAGTATCCCTAAAGGATAATTACCCTTTACCTAAAATGGACCACATATTACAAAGGTTAGTAGGTTCTTCAAGGATTTCATTGTTAGATGGTTTTCCAGGATATAACCAGATCCTAGTTCAAGAAGAAGACCAAGCTAAAAAAACATTTACTACTCCTTGGGGCACTTTTATGTATGTAAAAATTCCTTTTGGTCTAATGAATGTAGGAGCAACCTTTCAAAGGGCTATGGACATAGATTTTGCAAAGGAAATACATGAGTTCTTAGTAATTTACCTAAATGACATTACTGTGTTTTCCAAAACAGATAATGAACACTTGGATCATTTGAGACAAGTTTTTATTAAATGTAGGAAATATGTCATCTCTTTAAATCCCAAGAAAAGCCTATTTGGATTAGAAGAAGGTAAGTTACTTGGAAATATAATCTCAAAAGAAGGAATTAGGATAGATCCTACTAGGATAGAAGAAATTTTGAACATCAACCAACCAAGAAACATCAAATAATTACAAGCCTTTTTAGGTAAGATAAATTTTTTAAGAAGATTCATATCTAATTTAGCTGAGATAATTAGAGAATTGAATAACATGCTAAAAAAAGATTCAGTTCTTAGATGGACTGTTGAGGCTAAGAAATCATTTGACTCTATCAAAAAATCCTTAACCAAAACTCCAATCCTAGTAAGCCCTAATTTTAAGAAAGATTTCATGTTTTTTTCATTTGCTTCAAAACACACCATTGCTGCAGTTTTACTGCAGAAAAATGACCAAGGATTTGAAAAACCCATATATTTTTTCAGTGAGGCCCTTAGAGATGCCCCTTTGAACTATAAAATTATGGAAAAACAAGCCCTAGCCTTGGTTAATGCCATTAAAGACATCAGACTTTATATTCTCTACTCACACATTATTGCCTATGTCCCAAATTCTGTAGTTAAAGACATTATTACTCAACATGGTCCTGATGGAAGAAGAGGTAAGTGGATTGCCACTATCTTAGAATATGACATAGAAATAAAACCCACCAAGTTCATTAAAGGTCAAGGATTAGCCAAACTTATGGTTGAATCTAATTATAATGCCCTAGACATAAATTTTATTGCTCAAGTAGATGATCAGGAAGAGATGGCGAGTCCATCGATTAGTGAAGCCTTTTCACACTCATCTTGCTATATAGATATCATATTTGTACTCTAAAACTTACAAGCTCCTCCTGGATTGTCAAGAACCAAAGCTAGATTTTAAAAACTTAAAGCAGCAAGATTTTGTATCTTAGAGAATGTACTTTTTTCGAGAGATCATAGTGGGATTTTACTAAATTGTTTACTAAAGGAAGAAGCTGACAAAATACTTGAAGAATTTCATGCAGGTGACTGTGGAGGACATTTATACTGGAAAAATTGACAAGATCTTGAGAGTTGGTTTCTACTGGCCTACCTTGTTTGCTGATGTCAAAAAATATGTTACTTCATGTCATAAGTGCCAAATTTTTTAGGGTAAGAAGAAATTATTACCCCTCCCTTTAAAGCCTATTTCGACTAAAATGCCATTTCAACAATGGGGTGTAGACTTCATTGGTGAAATTCATCCTCTCTCTTCAGGCCAACATAAGTGGATTTTGACAGCGACTGATTATTTTACCAAGTGGATTGAAGCCATACCTTCTAGACAATCCACAGATACTGTCACTATTTCCTTCCTAGAAAATAACATCCTTTCAAGATTTGGATGCCCTCAAAAGATAATTACTGACAAAGCAACAACATTCAAATCCAAGAAAATGATTGACTTTTGCCACAAATACCATATTGCCCTAGGCCACTCTACTACATATTACCCCCAAGGTAATGGCCTAGCTGAATCCTCAAACAAAAGCCTTGTAAATATCATCAAAAAATTACTTGAAGATAATAAAAAGACTTGGAATAAGAAGTTAGTCGATGCCTTATGGGCAGATAGAATTACTACTAAAAAATCCATTGGTACTTCACCTTACCAACTAGTTTATGGAATGGATGTTGTTTTTCCTTCCTCCCTAGGTGTACCAGTGATGAAAATTATCCAAGAATTACAGGTTGAAACGAATGACATCCAAAGAAGGATAAATAAAACTATTCACTTGCAACAAACACGGGAAGAAGTTTATATCAAATCTCAAATCATTCAGGATAAGATCAAGAAAATCTATGATAAAAAGACTAAAGAGGATGATTTTTACATAGGAGATAAAGTGTTAAAATGAGATTCTAGGAAAGAAGACAAAGGAAAACATGGAAATTTTGATTTTCTATGGAAAGGGCCTTATGTAATTTATGTATATAGAGGTAATAATGCTTTATTTTTGAAAGAATTGAATGGAAAAAATCTGTAAGAAGGACCAGTTAATGGCAGAATGATGAAGCACTACTACTCACCTGAGTTAACCAATATTTAGTTTTTATTCACTTTGATCATTGTACATAAACATTGCAAAGTTTAGATTGGATTCCATGTTTCCTTAGCAAAGTTGAAGCCCAAAGAGAAGGCCATAATCTTTTAAAAGTAAATACCATAAATATGAATAAGTTGCAGATATCAGAAGACATTTACATGGTCATCACAGCCAAATTTCAAAGGCTACAGATCTCAAAGTTCTTGATATTTCACCAGGAAATGTCATCCCCATGTGGAGCCACTGTTAGGGTCCTATAATAATAGGGTTCATAAAATTTTGAATTGACTTTGATAAGTCTTGTAAATATGTACATACCTTGCATTCTGCAAGTTTTTTTCCCATATCTTGGAAAGATGAAAAATAATAAAAAATCAAAAAGAGGGTAAAAGTCCTAAAAGAAAGATCAAAGGACTTACAAAAATATATACCCCAAAAGAAAAGAAATAAAACCTGAAAGTGAGTAAATCCAAATGCCACTACTTTTACTTTTACTGCAAAAATAATGATTATGTGTAGAGTGTCAATGAATGGCATAATCCATGATCAGTTAAATAGTTTAATCTTAACTTTTCATGTTTCAATTTCATGTTTTAGATAGAGAATAAAGATTTTTCAAACTGTTTAAACTTGAAAAATCAGTAGATAGCTAGAGAATAATGAGGAGCTCAACAGTTTAATCTAAGCCCTCGGATGAAATAAGGTAGATTTAGATTAGTTTTATGCTTTGAAAGAAAATGTTTTAAGGTTGCAAGCCTAAATGCACCTGTAAAATGAAGAAAAAAAGTTAGAAATACAAGATTGGGTAGGTAGAAAGCAGTGGATCAATCATGTAAATAATACATCATCGAGAAAAAATATTAATTTCCCCTCCCCTATGAGTATTCAATATTCAAAGCTATCAGTCAAACAGGCTCAAAGAATTTCTCTAAATTTTGTTGGGATCAGACCCAAGGCTCTATGATTGGTTAGTTAAAAATATTAAGTTCTTATGCTAAAATCTCATTTACCCTTCATTCCATACATCAAAACCCCTTTTTAATAAGTAAAGACACATTTTAGTAAAATTGTAGCTAAAATAATTAACTTCATCCCTTCAAAAACATTCATAAAACCCTCAAAATTACATTTTATCCACAGCATTAGTGAAAGGAATATAAAGATGGCTTGATACTTGATTTTATACTATACTTAGAAGATAATATGTATTTTGTTTTTATTACGATACCCTTTCATATTAACCTTTAACATACTTTTATTAAATCCCAAAATACCCTCTCGTAGTTATTTATTTCCTTATATCTAAAAACCCACTATTATAACATTTAGACCAAAATCTATTATTTCATGTGCGCAAATAAAACCCCAAATTATAAACCTTTGGTATAAAAACTATCATTATTCCAAATATCTAGCCCCTTTGGTCTTTAAACCATCAAAAAAGGTTTAAAACTATGTAATATATATTAACGCACCCACATATGTTTTATTAAACATTCCAAAAATGTTTTAAATAAAAAACATTAACCCAGCTTATATTCATATGATGCGAAGTTTGTTGAATTAAACATATTGTTTATTACAAATGTTTATTCATAAAACCTTGGACACATAAGCATAAACACCCACCCCACATATGTATTCGGTAAAACCCTCTATGTGTTTAAACCATATAACCCAGCCACATCTTAACCCTTCCGCTGATGGCTTTAGTCCCACATCCCATTTCAAACATAACCCAGAAGAAATCACGACTGTCGCATCCAAATCATAGATCTAACGGTGGGAAGAGGACGATGCTCAATTAAAAAACATGCACAGGCCCTTCAAATGCCAAAGCCACACGAAATGGGTGGTTTCACCCATTTCTCTCTCACTCCACGTAGCCTTCTCTCATTCGATCACTTTCGTCTGAGATTAAAACCACTTACCACTTGAAGCCCGCGCAATGTCTCGCAGTTTTTCATCCATTGCATTTCTGAAACCGCATTCTTTCTTGGACAAGACACATATTCGATGAAAATCGATATGTTTTGATAAAGCATTTAGTTAAACCTTTATTCATTTATCTGATCACACGTTTTAACCTCTGTATTGCTTCCCAAACTTTATAACTTCTGCTAAAAGCCCTGGTTGTTATTTTTATGCCGAAACTTCAAAAATTTATCAAATTACATCCTTGAAGACCGTTGAGAGGCTGGCAACACTCCAAATAAATGAAGCCATGAATTCGACCCGAAACTCTAAAAACCATTTCAAAGCCGATACTGCCATTAAGCAATTATTTTAAAGATTAACCTGAAACCAAATTGAAAAAACATTTTAAAGAAAGAGAAGCATTTTAAAGTTAAGAAATTAAGTTAATTCAATTACCAAAAGTCCCGAAAATAGGCAAAGCTGCGGCAAGAATTTTCGAAGCCTATTTGTGGCAATTGCGATCTTTTTCAAAGTATCAATTTTTCATAGTTTAATAGTCCATTTCAAGCCTCTAAAATAAGCCGAAATCGTTTGTAGGTGCTTGTCTTTTGTAACCCTTTTCAACGAGTTTTAGCCTTGATTATCGATTCGAGAAACTCGGAAAACCTGGTACTGTTTAGACCAGGTTACAGCCTCGAACTTCTTTGATAAAACTAATTGGGCGAGAAAACCCAAAAAGAGACTCTATTTTGCCAAATTTTCCCATTTAAGCCTCTGTTACAATACGTACTTGTCTATGGCTTGTTTAAACTTGCGAAACAAATCAAGATGCCTAAAAAAATGAGGTACAAGAAATCCTTGAGTTATAAAGCTCCTAAACCTACTCACCTGCATAACTCAATCTTTTTGCAATTCAGCAATTCGATCATTACAACCCCGTTTTGATATTAGACATTCATGTGATATTGACTCTACAATAGTTGATCCCATAGTTGAATTCAATCTCTTAGATATCCATAGCGGTGTTTGAAGTCTTTAGATGATCATGAAGGATTCATATTTTGGAATCAATTTGCCCAAATGTGTAGTCCTTTGACTCACCCTTGTCGAGAGATTATCGAGATGCATTCACCCCGATGCTATATTCTGAACAAAGAGCTATTGTGAATTCTAGTAAAAGTCATATTTATCATCCTTCTGGTGATAAATCAAATGTTGCGCTTCAATCGGACAATAGCGAGTCCTTTGTCTATTGAGGCCCTAACTAAGGTTTATACGCTGGCTAGACACAAAAGGTTTATGATTTTCAAATTTTATGCCTGCATGTTGAAATTCCCGAGATTAAATCCTCCATATTCAACTACTAAATTTCTTAGTTCGACATGTAATCTCCATACTTTCAGCACATCCTTGGGTATTTCTTGATGAGTCTATCTTGGGATTTTTTGTCCACATTTTTCTGATCCTTCCTCACTTATCTTTGACTATGTTGGTTTCATTCTTGATAGTATTCACTATCAATTGGCTAATTTACAAGTTTGGAAGGGTATTCATATATACCTCCTATATTTTCCACATGTTTCTTTTCTCCCAATCGAGATAGCTTTCCAATTTCACTTCCAAAAGTTAGATATAGAGAGAAGAAACCTCTATCTTGTCATCTTTTAGAATCCATACTCAAAAGCATATGTTCAATTGTCGAGCTTACGAGTTATTTTTACATCCGGTGACCACCATGTTGACCAAAATAGAGCGACGTAGAATAAGTGAGGAAATGAAAAAAGTATTGCGATATCAATTAGAAAATTTGGTGATTGGTATTTATGTCAATTATCTTGAAATTAGAGTTTTAGGTCAAACTTGTTGCCTTACAAGTTACCCAAACATCATATGGAGGATCTTTTCTTAAGGTATGAAGCAAATCCTAAATTCGGATTCAATTAATTTCATGGCGACTAAGAAGAAGACCCGATTCAAAATCAAAAATAAAATTGGGCCATTCATATGTAATCACAAAGATACGAGAAAAGAAGGCAGGCAAATTAACCTCTTGCTGGAATATAAATTGGAAAATTTTCCCATGGAATTATGACCCACAAAGGAATCTTAAGTAAACTAAGGGTAAAATGTAAATTGACAACCTTTATCCATAAAGATCTAAACCATAAATAGAGAAATTTTCTAATCAAATTGAGTGGATTGAAGACACTTTAATACGAGCGGTAAACCAAAGGGATACTAGTCACACTTTAGAAATTGTCGAAGCGACCGGGGAGACATCCACTAAGAGAATCAAAGAGGAGCTTATCTTGTAGATACTACCATAGAAGGCAGAAGTTCAAAATCACTTACAACAAGAGGCCAAAATTAGATATGTGACTAAAGGTAAAGTAACAATAGATGTTGAAGAAAGCCAAGACAACACCGAATACCAACAACGATTTTCGAGAGACAGTAGCTATTTGTAGTTATGATGATCAAATTAGAAAAGAAGAACAAATGAATAATGAATATGCATAGATGATGGAAAGGCGAAAAGTATAGAGCTTCTTCCTCACATTCAACGGAGAGAAAGGGCTGGATATAAAAGAAATACAAAGCGAATCAAATTGAAAAATGAGGAAATCAAAATATGAAAGTTACTCTGGAAGTTTTAAACAAATGCCCGAGTAATCAAAATAGACTCCTATCAACGTTTTTTTTTTTTTTTTTTTTTTATTACTCTAGTAAAAAATTCATTATAGCGGTAATACAGCCCACGATTATCGGTGCAAAACTGAGTTATTGACTATAAGAAAGTTGATCTAAGTAGCTCTGAGAAAAATCCATGAATTAGATCAAATAGAATTTCATAGGCAAACCTCGAGAGAATGTTATATTCCACGGTCACAACAAAAAGCTATGAGTGCTCATAAGCTTTACAAGCCTCCCTCATTTCAATATGCAATATTAGATGAAGATGGATAAAGCTTCATTATATGCTAAATATCTAAGGATTAAAGCCTTAGAAGAACTAGTATTCTGTGGAATAAGATATGATCATATAAACATCAAAACAACGAAGCATTGGTAAAAGAAAGAAAATGACGATATAGATGCCTTGAGAAACAACTCAAACTTCCTCAAGGTGAGCATCATTAGACAAAGGAAGTCTTACGGAACAAAGGAAAAAGATGAAATGATGATTTTAATATAGTAATCGGATTAAGGAAATGGAGATACAGATGGACCAACTTGTCAGAAAAGGCAGTTAAACAAGTGATTCCTACGGTCATTCCAATCATCAACACCGCAACGGTGCCTTCAACTTTGGGAGAAAAGTTCGCACCCCGAGAGCCAGCCCTTGCGGTGCAGTGACTTCTTCCAACAACTTCAACTACTAAATCCTCCACAACGGTATTTCCTACATATGAAAGCGAGTCAACTAGTAAAAGCAATGGAAGAGGTGTCTTTGAAGACAAATGAAATTAATAGGTTGACAAAGATTATTGAAAATCTTGAGAAAGAAAAACAAATCAACTGAGATAAATGTTAAAATACATGAACAAAATGCCCCACAGTTAATTGAAGAGGTAAAGAAGTTACCAAAAAGAATTAACTCTCGGGATCGGATATCATACATTAAAAATTACTATGGAATAATGTAATTAAGAAGCCATCCATGATGTTTGGCCTTGATTCAAGTAATTTTGAGCAAAGAGTTATTATTGGCAGCCCAAGAATAAATCCAAAAGACACAAAATGATTTGGCTAATAGTAGAACGGGGAGTGTAAGATTAATCAATTTCCTCAACAACAAGAATAGACGAGGAATTGGAAGAACTAAAAATCAATAACGGGATAGAAACTATACTATAAATTAGAAATTTACCACCAAAATAAATTTGATGAGGGCAACTTGAAGAAAAATGTGAAGTTATGAATGCGGTATAACGATTCATGGTTAAGCTCACCAATTTAGGCGAAAAGGACTTTACGATATCATGGTTATCGATAATTTAATGCCTCAAAATGATTATGGCAAGAATATGAGAATATGCTAAGGAACGGAGTGAATAAGCCAACGAGGGTCAAGGCATCCCCACGGAGAGGTCTTACTAAAAAAATTTGAAGATTTATTTTATTTACGATATGAGATCAAACACCTATTTTTCATTAAGCCAACCTTTTCGGTATCACTGAAGGTGATGAAATTTTAGGAAACTACAAAATATTCAAATTCCTAAAAATGAGGATTGGCAATGTAGGCGATTTGAGTATAAAGAATGAAAGACAAAAAAATGAAAAAGAAAAAATATGTTCTTTGATTTCACTTTCGAAAGGCAGATTTTACAGCAATAAAGTAGTTTGACTAAAGGTTAAAGAGTATCAATGAAATATTATCGGTGAAAGGTAGGTTAGATTCCAAAAAATATATCTAAGAGCCGGCCAAGAAGACACATATGTATGTGTTTCTTATCCTAAAATATAGTTTCTATTTCTTTGAATAAAATGAGACTGACTTGCGTTTGTTGGCAATTTGTCACTATTATTGTTGTAAGATATTTTATTTTCCTAAGTTAATTCCTAGAAGTCATACGGATATTTTTTAAACATTATGTATAAATACTTCACTCTTTTGAAGTATTTTGGGTGGAGACATAAAGTCTTTGGAGATTACTATAGATTATTTTATTGACTCGAAGGTTTTGTGTTTCGATTTTGAGTACGAGATTGGATGAACTATTTGGCATCGTACTTCAAAATCCCTATGATAAGCTATGCGGGAGTGAATTACTCTCTAAAACTTGTCATTTGTTTCCATCTTTGTTACATGCATACATCTGTGTTTTAATTCTAAATGTTTGAATGTACAACTAGGAGTATTACTACATGACTTGTTAATAACACCTTGTTTTCAACTAGTTATCATTTCTTTGTTTTCTTTTTTGATTTCACGGTGTAGGGAACCCTTAATTGCTCACTCTCCCATTTGACCTCTATCTACTACTTCCCTTTTTGGATCAAAGGATCCTTAAGTTCCCTTTATCCAGATCATACCATCTCAAAAACCAATTTTCCAAGATCTCCAAGGGTTATCTATCTTTCCCTAAAGACATTTGACCTTTTAGGCCTTGATCCCGGTCTGTTAGCTTGAATTAGCTCCATAGCCCAATGGAGAAGTAGATTTCCCTCTATCTATCCCTCCAAGTGAATTTTTCCCCACCAAATCCATGAAAACCAAACCAAAATTACACTTTCATAACTAGCCTAATATTCAAAAATTAAAACAAAGTTAAACTTGAAAGAGAGAACCCTCTGCGAACCACAGGAAGGCTAGATCCTAGAGTTTGAATTAGGTTTGTGGTTACCTCTAGTATTCTTTGACTAAAAACCAAAATCCTACAACTTAGGTACTAAAATTGTCCTGAGAAAGCACTGCTTGAGAAGGTCGTGAGCTCAATCTCGCAATCAGAAGGATTCAAAGAATAAGTTTTGAGATGAAGTTTGACTATGATGTGAATATTGATAAGCTACAAATGAGGCAGCTAGCCACTCCATTGGAAGTATGTGAAACAGAGAGGGAGGTGGACCTAAAAGGCTAGGTACAAGGCATCTCCAACACATTGGCGAGGAATGTGGAAAATTGATATATGATACTATGGAAATTTGTACCTCACGTAAGAGGATCCAAACATTCGAGAACATTGAAGAAGAGATACGGATGAAGTAGAAGTAGTTGGATGAAATCCGAGCAACTATGAAGACCTTAGAAGTCTCGCGAAGGGATTACTAGGATCATAGAAGGAAAAAATATTGATTCGAATCAAAGATATTTAGAGAAGAAGATTATAACAATGAGGAATCGACCATGACAATATGAGGCCCTCCATATTTCACGGACAACGAGATTGAAAGCTTAAGGATTTGCGAAAAGGCGAGAGGGAAGTGCTACAAAAGACAATCGGACCGGCAACTAAGGCACTACTAGAAGTGCACAAAGAGGAAAAGCAAGTATGAGAAATACTTCAATGGTATAATGTCGCCTACATGAGCATCATAGATAAGATTCGGGGAACAATAGTTGAGTGACTTGGGATGGAGTCACGTAGTGTTGGGGAGCTTGTTGAAACAACCCAAATTCGTTCAATTTTGTCAAAAACTGCGAATTTTCAAGAGCATAGTGTGTGAGATACTAGCAAAGTCATATCTACCACGTGGAGTCTAGAGGGCATCGGGATGGGTCAAAGCCCCTCATTTTGTAATGGGTTTTAGAACTTTTAGTTAAATGTTTTTTGTCCGAGACCATGGTATATGGACTATGGTTTTGTAATGATGTAAAGATATAAAGGGATGTAATTTTTTGTAAAAGTAGTATTCATGCATAGTTGATGAAGCTGTAGTAATTGTATTTTTTGTCTTTAGTCTATTTTTGGCCTTAAGGGAAGTCTTTGTGGTCAAGTGCATGAATACCTTGGAAGATTAGCTTTGTAGCTTAGTTTGTGAACTACCTATAGCTCTATGCGTAGGTAGAGAAGCTTAATGTCTTGAAAGGTTAAATGCTTAATAAAGAAGAGGAAATTTTGGGCATATTTTGTGTTTACCTGTGTAGTGTTGATGTTTATATGTTTATGTGAAGTAATGATTGCAATTATATTTCTTGATAGCGTAGTTTATATTATTTTGTAATGGGTTTGTGTTTATCTCGAATGTGATGAAGTAAGTAATTATAATACACAACACACTAGTAATATGCATGGTAGAAGGTGGTTAAACACAAAGAAGTGAAGTAGAAGCCAACTCACGCGGTTCCTCGGAAGATTGAGACCTCGATCTTCTTTCGAGTCATTGTCGAGGACGGTGTGCGAGGGTTTTGTTGGTGTGAAGTACAATGCCAAACTTGGGTCAAGCCCAACAAGCCAACAAACACTTTCAACAAAATGGAGAAGTGGATCCACTAAAAATATAAAAATCTCTCTCGTGGTATTGTTGTTGATCCGAGCCTCATGCCGATTAGTATGATTGAAACCATTTATAATGATCTTGAGAAGGAATTCATGAAATTGTAACATTTAGTTAATATTTGTTTTATGAATCCATCCAAATACATACCACACTAGAAAAATGCAGTGCGGATGTCTTAAAAAGCGCAATTTTCATTTGAATCCTCAAAGTATTCCCATGAAACACAAAAAAATATAAAGAGACTTATTGCATAAGAAAATCATTTCAATTATTCATTGCAAATTTTTAAGGTTGCTAGGTTACATGTGGAAAATGACTTCACAAAAGGGCACAATTTTGGCAAATTTATGTTTCACACCGATGCCGATATTGGGAAACGTTGAAGAGTGCTACAACTTTTCCATTAACGCTTTTGATTCAAATAACTATTGCCATAAATCAGTTGACACACTCTTCAAATCCTCTTCACATTTTTCTTCAAGATCTCGCCTTCTCTAGATGGCCTTAATTTCAGTGTTATTCATGAAGATTGTTGTATTACACATATCAGGAAACCATAAAACTGATTTCCTCATCACTCAAAGCACTGCAATAATGTAAATCATGAAATTTATCTATAAAGGAGGAAACCTATAATAACATTCCTTTTTATACAATGAAGGAGTTCGTATAATACAATGGAGCATGGAGCTTTGAAAATATTTCAACCCATTTTGTTTCCAGCACAATTCTTAAGACCATATCGCCACTACTACATAGTGCACTAAAATTTGATAGCCTAGTGTTGGATATTCGATAACTTTCTGTTGTCACTCTGACGACCCTCATTTTCTAGGCCCGTTAGTGCAACTCGATCAAATAATCGACAAGACAAATGGTCTGTCTCGACTCTCCAACGGAAGTGTTTATTTGGATAAACAATGAAGAGGACATGAATACTCTGTCGAGTATCCAACGTATGATCTATCAAATAGTCCATGAAAATCCCATTAGACAGTAAAAAAGTTCGATGATAATATTATGACGACATGGCATCAGCTATTATGACGACATGGCATCAGTAAAAAGTTCGATGCTAGCCACTAGTGAAATAAATTACAAATTTGAGATGAACCTCTGTCGAGTATATGATGCATATGCCGTTAGACCTATGATGGAATTCTGCCGAACCGTTCACTAATTTGACGACAATCATCTGATAGTCGACCAAGTATCCAACAACGAGCTGCACATCCAACTCAGGGTTTGGTTATCTTTGTTAGAAAGATGATGATGGACATGTCTAACATTGATGGTGTCGACCCAACAACACGTTGTACGTCCATTATTGCCCAACCTTGCCATGTTGAAAAAACGATGGCAAATACGACATCAAAGCTTTATATCCGGCATAATACATGGGTGAATCCAATGACCCGCTTTGTGTATTTGACGGGTTCGTGTCAATAATATAATTGTTAATGGAGTATTAAAAAAATTGAAATTCAGAGAACCAGGATACACGATTTCAATAGGTAGTATCAAAACCATAATCGAGGTAGAAAACGCATATGAACAAGTTAGATGACAAAAAAGTAAAATTATGACATGATTTGTAAAGCATACCTAAATGAACCAATAAAAGCTCATAATAGCTGATTTTATGTCAAACTTTTGATGACAACGGATAAATTGAGAATAAAAATACCTACAATTTACATAAATTGAGTTAAATGCAAATAAACAATCATTAAAGTGCACGAATACTTGAGTGAGATCTTCTTGTTTTTTAGAATTAATTTATCGAGTTATCTGATATTGGAGCAAACATCCCTCTTCGATTTGGCCAATTTAACAATGAAATCAACAATGACTTGCTGTTGTTCCTTTCTTCCGGATTGAGAGTTTTCTCCAATATTACCCAAATCCTAATTTATTGCTTGTTGAACGAGAGAAAAACATGTGAGGGTGGAAGCTCTTATGGCCTCAATCCCCTCCACATCACTCTGAGTTCTCTAATACCAGTCTATCTACTAGAAAATAGTAAAAATCAACAAATTAGGATTCATGCATAGACACTAGAAGAACAAAAAAATCATAAAGAAACATATGTAGTTTGTACATGAAGAAACATATGGCAATCATTCATTAATATATAACATTCATTCATTAATCATAGACACAAAACACTTATCTCAATAAAATTTATCTTGAAATATGTTTTTCATAATGATGGTATGCGGTGTTTTTAATGATATAACTAGTAAATAATTATCTAATGATGTTGCATGTTGTGTACGGTTATTTGTCTTTTAGTTCTTATATCATGGTTGAATAAACTAGGTTGTAGAAGAGAGTTTAGAAGATGCCACCAAAATCCCAAACATTGCGTGATTGGCTTCACGGTTGGAATTTTAGGTTTTATAAGAAGACTAAGTGGGATTTAGTCTTCTTACCTTTTATATCAACTAGGTGAGCTATTGGAAAAATTCCAAATAAGTGAATTCATAAAATTTAAATATCCATATGCATAAAATGGGTGGTTGATTATTAACTTGGTCACTAGATTAGGAGAATACAATGATAACATGTAATAGCCATCCCTATGCCTATATACAAATGAAAAGATGTTTTTTTTTTCAAAGATTTATTCTTGATTATTGATGCAAATTGTGTTGAATTGTTTGCATTTTGGGTAAACACTCTAATATTCCATGGGAAAAATAGTTTGGTGGTTCGATAAGTGGACTTACACTTAGTTTAGGTAAGCTTGAAGATAAAAATTTTCATGGAGGTTGATGGTGTGTGAGAGAATTTTCCTTACTTGAATGTGCTTCATGAAGATTGAGTGTTTGGCTTGTTGGCCCAATGTATTGACATTGATGAAATTATTGTTCATGTACTTTATTGATAGTTGGATGAGGCGAATTAGTAAATAATTTCATTTGTGGAAGAATTTGGTGATAAGTTCATCATATTAATATATGATCTGCATGATTTATCTCAAATCTATTCAAAGGCTTGTAGCTCAAGTCAAGTAAGGAAATAAAATATGACATTTAAAATTTGTATTTGAGTTGTGATTTTCAGAGTAAATCTCCTAAGACGTCATCAAATTTCATCCTCTTCACTGGATTTGATCCATATGCAAGTTTGGTCCATAATATCCATTTTGGGGTAAACTTCTTTTCCGGCCTTATGTAATATCAATAATGCTACCACTCACCAAAGGGGAGAATTGATCACAAATTGTTGTATAATTCCTCTTATTCTAGATATAATATACATGAAGGAGGGCTTTGGGATATTATTAGGTTCTTCTTATTCTCCTTAGGAACCTAATAATATACATGAAGGAGGGATTTGGGATATTTCTACTTTGGTATACTCTCATGAAAAAAATTGTATTCTAGATTACATCCATGAGCTAGGAATAGATATATCTTATAGGAAGACATATCATGACTAGGTATTACTCCCCCATGCTCCAGGGTGATGGATGTCGAATCAAGAGCATTAAATAACATCATGAATGTCCTCTATCTCTCATGTAGCGGTGTTGGTGGTTTCATGGCCTCATCTTCCGATGCAAGTTGGGATTGAGAAATAAAGGTGGTAACAAACTTACCATCTCCCAAAATTTATGGCAAACTACAAGTTGGTACACTTGTCTTGATTATAACAAGAGGACCTCCATATGATATTGAAATGCTCCCAAAACAAACAAAATTCACCATTATAGCAGTTTACTATTAAGTTCTATAGTATGTGAAGTTCAAAATTTGATTGAGGAGAGGCTGGAAGCTTCAAGCTCGGTATAGAAATTACGAGTGACAAGTTCGAAGGTCGGTTCAAGAACAACCATGGTACACAATCGGTCATCCATACGAGAGAATACCTTCCATGGTACCTAGGAATGGGTAGATAAACGAGCATATTGATTGCAACATCTCCTATTTCCATCGAATGGTTGTAGATGCGAATGCACAATAATTCAAGGTGACATGTGATAATCTTTTGGATTTGAGAAACCTCCTCGGTTGTCACTTCATATAAGGACACAAATTTTCTATTTGAAGGTAATTTTCACGACATGGAATTCAACCTCCACTATGCCAATGTGGCCTGCAAACATTGTTATCCTTTTGGGAATGCAACTTAAGGTTCATTATTTCCCTCAATTGACAAAATTGTATATTCTTCCCAACTCTCTCCTAGCTTAGACAACAATGCCACATCACCGGTATTGTGGTCCCTCGAAGAATTGAAAGATACGCATCAATCTGAAACTCATGTTGGAGTGGGTAACTCTAGTAGTGATGGTCACCACAATAGTCTAGGGGTGTAATCTCTCCATCAACTCTCGGTGTAGCCAACGTCTTCTAGCCAACCAAATCCAATGGCGCACCCTATAGGACACTGATTAATACATAACCTATCCTATGCTTCGAAGTCCCTCTCGGGTGCTAATTAGGCCTCACCTGAGACATCAATGTGTCCTTCCTCATGGCCATTATGCTCCTATGCTTTTACGTCTTTCTTCATTTTGCATATGTTTCCTTTTGTAACCTTGCTCCCGATTTCCCTCTATAATGTGATTTTACGATTTTGTAATGTGGTTTTGTAATCTTCAGGAGGACCTCTAGTTTCTCCTTAATGGGTAGAGAAAATCCTCCCACTTCTAGCTTTTGCTGCGGTTTTGTTGTAGAACATTATCATGGCTAGATTTTGTAAGAATGAAAAGCTCTCATGAATGAAATTTGCCATCTATAATATAAATATTTTACAAAAAAAAAGATGCTCAATATGAGGTATTATGTCCAAGACACTCTTCTGCTCTTGAAGCCTTTGATACACCTCAGCTAACATGGAAAAGGGTTTTGAGAAATTGTGATCACTTCATTGTCCTTGAAAATAGGTCTTTTTGTTACACCTTTGGTTGAGGTGTCTAGATATGTCTAAAATTTATGCTTTTGAAGATATTTCTATTGTAATAGGTGTATTTTACCAAATAATTAATTTGTTCTATGGTTTTCCCCTTTCCTTTACTAATATGAAATTGGAGGAGAACATCTCACTTCCTAAGAAATTTACTATCCTTTGATGCTTTGCGAGTAAAAATGGGTCTTATATAAACCTGAAGTTCTATGGCCTCTTCAAAGGATAATGAGTTAGTTTTCATATTGCTTTAAACAAGAAAAAAATATCATCATTTAACTTTCATAAAAAAGAAATAAAGAAGAGAGAAAACACAAAATTTGGTGACGGAGTTCACCCCTCCTGAAAACTAATCTCTGAGCCTCTAACACAACTAGGCTTGCTCCATATATTTTAGTGATAAAGAGTACATAAGTGTGCTGACAATATGAGTGGTTAGTTTCCCCTTCAAAAAAACATTCTCCTGTAAAGAACTCTCACTATAAAAAAACATGAAAACCTACAATCGGTCATGAGACAACAAGAAATGGGATCTCACCTCAGATCCCACAGTACTCCATCTAAAAATGAGCATAACAAAGTACAACGATTCCACATTGAAGTACTAAAAAGAAAACTTTCCTCAATAACATAATGATAAAAGAGAAACATGAGTTATACCATGATGTCAAAATGTCCCCCGAGATAACATATGAAGATTTGGAAAACACCTACAAGGTTCTCCATCCTCAAAAGCATTTTTAAAGCTGCTTCAACCTATTTGATTGGTCCTATAACCCATATACTCAAACACAACCAAACTCATCTTGAGGAGAAGTGCTCCAATTAGTGAAAAAGGCTTCCATTGGATTCAAAATGTCCTAGAACCCTATCTATACAGACTCTTCTTGAGCTCCAAAAGACAAAAAACAATGATTATGGTTCTCCCAGAAGTTTATGTTTATTTATTCATCCTCCAATTGGATGAATATCTCGAAGAGGCTTCGGCTCATCTTGCCTTTAAAAATGCTTAGGAGGAAAAACATTTGCCTATTAGGTTTAATTTATCGGATGGTTAATTTTTCCATTAACCCCCATGCTTGAATTTCGGCTCTACCTTTGGTCATTATGGTCCATGTGGTCGGGGCCGGAGCAAGCGCCCCATCACGGCACTCGCATCGGTTGCCAACGGTTGCGATCTAATGTAACCATAGGGCTAGGGGTTGGGATAACCACCGCCCCCATCATTGTACCTCTAAATCTAGGCTTATATGAGATTCCATAGGACCGAGGAAAGGGTCCCATATTTTTCTCCCTCTGCCTAGCTCCCTCTACCATAGCTCTTGGGCCGGTGGAAGCTTATATGGCCATGGGATAGGGCTAGGCCCCAAGTTCCTCATCCCAACTCATACCATGGTACTTGTGGAAGATATGTGATGATGGGCTATGGCTAGGCCCTAGCCCTTCCTCTTCGCCTCACGACACGTTTACGTAAGGGGTGTCGATGACGGGGGGCCGAGTTCGATCTCAACCCCTCTCCCCCAGCATTCATTTCTATAAATTTAGCATAATTTCGAGCATATATGTTAAGAAACAGGCATGATATAGTTGCATAGTTTCTGGCGGTATTGTTTGACATGTCACGAGTTCAATCCGCCCGGCCTACAAGTTGAACCACAATCATTTTGGCCCGACTCAGGGGTGCCACGTGGCATCCTCTAGTTGGGCCACGTGACATATTCAATTGGTCCACAAAAACTTACATCACCCAATCCCAAGCGAGCAAATAGAAAAATCATGGAGTGACACTTGTTGAGGAAATATTGGTCTTGCTTTTGATGTTACTACCAAGTCTGACATCTTGACATCAACGATACAAACTACCCATTCGGTAATCTAGTCGGCACACCTACAAATTTTTAAACTATTGAGCCAAATGATCGGAACATCATAAATTTAGCATACAATATTACTTTTCGGTGATTCGAGGTTTGGGATTTATAATGGTGAGAACTAATATTTGAAGATAGTTTCTAAATATTAAGTGCTTTGATTTGAGCTAAATTTTGATCTGCGGATCATAACTCCCCACTAGGAACTTTTGAGTCCAAAATTTGCTTCTCTAGTAAACAAAATGAGGCAAAAGCTCAAAAATTTCCAAACTCAATACTTAATGTTCTATTTTAAATTGGTTCAGCCAAAGCCAAACAAAGTACTCCACTTATCTCTACGTGAAGACCTTACCTTCACCTTGACAGGCCATATTCTTGAATTTGTGTAGGAACAAAAAAAAATTATGGATGGAATCTAAACATTCTCTCCAAACCCATATTTCATGGCTCAAAAAGTTTCATCTTGAAGTTCCATTGTTGAAGACAAACTTGACTTTCCATCTTCAAAATCAGAAGGAATTCAATGCTTTCAATACATAGATTCAAACTTTTCTTTGTTTTCCTCAAAATATGATTATACACAAGTACTCTAGTTGCAATAATTCAATGACAAAATTGGTTCACAAAACATAGTCATTTATGGTACAATATTGAACAAAGGTTTCATTCCTGACAAACTTCATCTTGAACAATTGTATCAGAGTACATGACACAATTGTAGACAATCTAGATGACAAACATTGTTCATCCCCACAAGTCCTCGGAAACAATTGGACTCATAAACAAGCCAACATAACATGTCATGTCAATGAAAAACATACTTGATGCAAATAGTGATTATTCTTGTTTCACTTTACAAAGTACCCAAAATAGGTAATGGCAACAACAAGTTTTTACATTTACAAAGCAACAAACTATAAAAACATTATATCCAATCTTTGCCTCTCGAGGCTTATGGGTTCTCTTTTCGCATCTTCTTTTATTTTAAGGTTGCTTTAGGAACATGCCGGTGTCCTCTTTGCCACTTGTTTCTTTCCTTACACCTTACTCTTTATTCTTATTGGGACAAAGTTTTGGATGAATTTACCAACACCTTTGATCCCACATTCCCATTAATGTTACAATGGGTACAAAGCACTTTCACTTTCACAAACAAGGAAATATTCAAATGTGAGCGGGGTTATTCATGCTTGATGCCAAAATTTGGTCCATTCTTTACACCATCACCTTGTGTTGCTCACAATTAGCCACACAATGGCCAAATGCATCACAAAAAGTGCATGGACACATGTCCCACAAATAATCAAAATTACCAACATTTGGAAAATTCCCATGACATTTATACATTTCCCTTGAGTTTGCAACTTTGTGATGTGGATTGGGCGATGACATGCAAAGTCCTTTGAAGAATTCATCTCTCTAAGGAGCAAAACTAACATTATCACTACCATATTGGTGTGACATATCATCATCTAATGATTTCTTTGACTCAAATAGTTTAGAACACTCTCTAACTCTTTATGACCATATCCCAATCCTTGATATTTTGGTCTCTCTTTCCGTAATCGGATTGAGCGTTCTTAGCCATTGACTTTGAGGCCTCCTCCTTCATAACCCATTTTGAGAGAGTAGCTTCATACGAGGCTTTAGTATGATGTTCAAATGATTCAAAATACGTGTTATTAAAATAAAGGCGAAGGATTTAAACTAGAGATGCTAATTACCTCCTTCGATTTCCACACGTCTTTTTTCTACTTTAGATGTTGATGAAGAATTTGAAGATGACTCAAACCTGCTTTTTACCAATAGGCATATAATGAGAATCTTTGAGATGTTGACAAAACTCATAAGCATCATTCTCCACATAGGATTTGTAACTTATGTTTGGACCATGCGAGTGTATTGGCTTCACTTTGGAGGTATTCTTTTGCTTTCATTGTAGTGGAACACTCACCAAGTTGTTCCTCGAAGCACATCTTTACACCCAATTGAAGGTGCATATTCCTCTTCTCCTCTTGAGGAACTTCAATCATTCTTCTTAATTCAATGTTCTCCATTAGAAGAGACAAGTTCATTTGCCTCACAGCTCCCTGGGAACTTTCCATCTTCTTGCCCAAACTGCAACTTGGTTAGAACCAGCTACGTACCAATTGATCTAGAATTGGAGGAGAGAGTTATCCTTCTAGAAATTGACCATATTCGGACAATTTAAAGTAAAATGGGTCTTATGTAAAAACATTTCTATGACCTCTTGAGGATAATGAGTTAGTTTCATGTGCACTTTAAACAAACAACATATCATCATTTAACTCATAAAAAAAATCACGAAGAAACAGCACAAAATTGGCGACGGGAGCTCACCCCCTCCCTAGTCTACATCTTCGGGTATAACTAACACACAACTAGACCATTCCATAGATTTCGGTGATAAAGAGTACATTAGTGTGTTGAAAATATGAGTACCTAGTTTCCCCTTTGAAACATTTTCCTGCAAATAAATATCACTCTAAAAAGCATGAAAACCTAGAGTCATTCATGAAAAATTCAACATGAAAATTTCTCTTATATCAAGACCATACCCCTTATAAAAATGAGCATAAAAAGTACAACAATTCCACATTGAAGTATAAAAGAAATGTTCCTCAAGAATACATAATGAGAAAGAAACACGAGCTACATTATGATATCACATATGCTAAATAACGTATGAGGTAGAAAAAACACATACAAAGGTTATTCATGCCTCGAAATCCTTAAAAATTGCTTCAACCCTCTTGATTGATTACGGCATCTATAGAATCAATCTGCTTCCGATCTCTTTTAAAGTCACTCAATCGTGGAATATAAGCTTCCATTGGATTCAAAATGTCCAAAAACCTTATCTACACTCTTCTTGAGCTCGAAGGACCAAAAGCTCATCGAGTAATGTCTCTCCCGAATTTTTTTGTTATTCGTCCTCCAAATTGGATGAATGCTGCTATGAGAGCGAAAAATTCGCCCTTAAATACACTTAGGAGGAAACAAATTCACTTGCAATAGGTGAAATTTGTTGGACGATTAATTTTCCCATTAACCCCCATGATTGAATTCGACGCATTGGGTTTTATGGTCCATGTGGTCGGAGGTCGGAGCCTAACCGCACACCCCACCACTTCGCAGTGGTAGCCGATTGTGGTAGTATGTAACCATAGGGTTGGGGAGTGAGGAGCTAACCTCCTGCCCCATTGTTGTAGCTCTAAGCCCCTCGTCGTGGTTATGAGATTCCATAGGACAAGGTCGGGGTCCCATGCTACTGCTCAGTCCACCGGCTCCCTCTGCCCAGCCAGCTCTCGATCTAGTGGAGACATATGGCCATGGGCAGGGGCCGAGGCCAAAGATATTTTTACCTCCTTCCATGGTCCTGTAGAACATATGTGACCATGGGCTAGGGCCTGAGCCAGAGCCCTCCTTGTTGCTCCTACCATGGTTCTATGGGGTGTTGATGACCAAAGGCAGTGTTAGTCACCGAACCCTCTCCCCCGACATTCATTTCATAAACTTTAACATAAAGTCGGAGGCATATATGTTAAGAAACATGAGTGTGGTGTAGTGGTAGAGTTGTCGTTTTTTATGCGAGTTATGGGTTCAATCACTGGGCCTATGGGTTGAACCAAAATAATTTTACTAACCTTCGAGGTGCAACGTGGCGACCTCGGTTGGGCCATTTGGCATCCCTCCAAATGGTCCAAAACTAACATCAACGAATAAGAAGCAAGAAAATAGACAAATAATAGAGTAGAACTTGTCCATGCCACATTGGTCTTCCCTTCTAATCATATGCCAGTCTACTTATGACGTGTCTATGATGTAATTTGTCAGAATCAAATTTAATCTACAAATTTTTTAGTTGTTTATCAAATGATCAAACATGCCAACACGAGAATACAATATGATTTCGATTCATTAATTAATTTGGATTAGGAATGACGAGCACTATGAATTGATGCTAGTTTCGAAAGATTATAGGAAATTTCTTTTTTGAGCTAAATTTTGATCCTACTGAATCATTTTAGAAGTCCATAGTTGGTACAGTAAGGCCCTAAAGTCTTTTAAAATTAGAAAGTATTAATTATATTTAAATTATTAAATGTTTAGTACAACATTATATTCATTAATACATTAAATTCATACTGAGGAAACTCACAACATAAACTTCAAGCAAAGAAATAAAAATAGTTGTAGAAACTATATTTTTTATATAAAATAGTAGTTACAATTTCCAAGTTCTCTAATCCATTACAAAACAAATTCATTCAAATTATTGAAACATACTTGAAATATTAAATTTTGAACTACAATATACTGAGAAATGAAAATTTATGCAACAAAAAAGCTGAGATTATCTTGTGCAAGGTGTATGCAGAACATATAAAACTAATTTAAATTTATCATTAAAAAGTAGTTTGCCTTCATTGTTTGGTTGATTTTATGATATAGCATTTGTGCATTAGCAACCTTACAATGCAACAAAGTAATGTAACCATCACCTTTTCTCCCTTAGACATCTATGATCGTTTGCTTTGCCACAAAATCAACAAGTGGTAGCTTTACAATTTCAGGTTGTTTTGTCATCTTGTGCAGGATTTTGCACTAATAGTCGAGAAATTAAGTAGTCATTATCGTGTGTAACCAACTTCCAAAAAATAAAATAAAAGAGATATCAACGCCTTAGAAATAAGCCACTTCGAGGGCAACATATCGATACATTAC
Source organism: Pinus albicaulis (assembly GCA_034641835.2). Taxonomy (NCBI): domain Eukaryota; kingdom Viridiplantae; phylum Streptophyta; class Pinopsida; order Pinales; family Pinaceae; genus Pinus; species Pinus albicaulis. Next base: position 1,637,505,134 of record CM076580.1, read on the forward strand.
ATAAATGAGAAATTCTTGGATGATACAATTTACAAAACCTCCTTTCTGGAGTCCATGGGAGCCATAATGTAATCCACAGTAGACATGATGTAATCCTAACCGACCTAACAATATCATTTTAAGGAACAATAATAACAAAATAGGGGTTACAAGGGTACAATAATAACAATAAGGAGGTTACACTAACAACAATAAGGGACTATACTAGTGATATCGGGACCTAACATGCCTTCTCCTTCAAAAAGTGTTGTCTTAAATGCTTGAGTAACTCTAGAAAGTTAGCCTGTATAAAATTCTCATCCTCCCATGTAGATTCTTTAGTGGATAAGTTCTTCCATGATGAGATACTGCGAAATTGATCGATTTGTAGTTGTGAGTTCTTGCTTCCATGACCGCTTGAGGGTTCCAATATGATTTTCCTTCCTCATTAAGTTGCGGCAATATTGTTTGAGCTTGGAATATTTACACCTATAACCTTCTTTAAGCATGAAACATGGAAAACTGGATGTACTCACAAAGAAGCAAGAAGCTCCAATTTGTATGCCATAGTACCGATCTTTTGCAACACCTTGTAAGGACCATAGTACTTTGGCGATAATTTATTATCCTTCTTAGCTTGCTTGAGGGACATTTGTTTGTATGGTTTTAAGTTTGTAAAGAACCAATCTCCTACATCGAACTTCTCTCCTTGCGATGTTGATATGTTTGTTTCATTTGATTTTGTACCAAATTCGGGTTATCCTTCAAGAGTTTGGAGAGCTGCTTCTTTGATGCTTGATGTGATCTTCCATTGCTTGAACCTTCGAATTTTCCCTTAAAGATGATGTGATGGATGGTGGGCGTATCAAAAAAGTTCCATAAATGGAGTCATTTTTTTCTTTGTAGTATGGAAGGAAGTGTTATACCACCATTCGGCGAGAGGTAACCACTTGACCCATTGTGTTTGTTTATGAGATACAAAACAACGAAGATATCATTAAAACATTTATTTACTATCTTAGTTTGACCATCGAGATTGAGGATGATAAGATGAGCTATGAGCTAATTGAGTGCCCAAGCAAGAAAATAAGCTGGCGTCCAAAAATTTCCGAGTAAAATGGGATCACCATTTGCTCACAATAACCCTTGTGCTTCCATGTAGCTTTGAATTAAATCCATAAATGTAGTAGCAAGCATGCTTGCTTTAAATGGATGAGATAATGCACAAAAGTATACATACTTGGTAAGTCTATCAACTACCACCGGCGTGATGACATTCTTTCCTTCGGACTTAGATAAACCTATGATAAAATCCATTGCAATCTCCTCCCATCGTTGACTTGGAATGGATAAACGTTGTATATGTCCGGGGTCTTAATTGTCTCAAATTTATTACGATTTGGAAAACCAGGCTTGTTCGATCACAAACTTTTGAATATTAGATTTAGGCCATCCCAAAAAAAATTGTTTCTTCTACCTTTGTGGTAAGTTTTTAAAAATTCCGGAGTGTCCTCCTAAAGGAGAAGTGTGTAATTCCGGAAAGAATATTTTGTTTTAGTTGGGAATTATTACAAAGATATAAGCGATCTTTGTACCATAAGAATAATTTTTCCAACTAAATGTATCGGATAATGCTAGGATCTTGCGCAGCTTTTGAATGAGTGTCCATACATCTTTGTCCTTCTTCCATTCATCTTAAGCCGGTTATCAGCTCTGGTTGGATAATAGAAATGGCACAAAACGTGCTTCCACCTCTTCATTCTTTCTTGAGAAGTGCATACGCAACAAAATTAAGCTTTCCCTTTTTGTAGATTATTTCAAAGTCATAACCCAACATCTTTGTGACCCATTTTCTTGCTCTTCGAAGATAGTCTTTGTTCAAAAAAGTGTTTGAGACTATCTTGATCCAATTTTACCTTGAAGTGTCTTCCCATTGAGTAAGTTTTCCATTTCTTTAGTGCATGTAGTATTGCTAACATTTCCTTCTCATAAATGAGTTTACGTAAATACTTTCCTTTGATTGGATGACTTTCAAAAGAAATGGGTCTTCCTTCTTTTGCATTAAAACAACACCAATTCCATTTCTGAGGAGCATCACATTCCCTGATAAAGGTTTTTGTGAAGTCTGGCGTAGCTAAGACCGGTGCGAGCTGTGCCTCTTTAAGATGTTCAAAGGCCTTGGTTGCTTCGAGAGTCCATGAAAATGCATCTTTCTTCAATAATTTTGTTAGACGTGTTGCTATTCTCCCATAATTCTTAACAAACTTACGATAATACCTGTTAACTTGAGAAATCCTACTTATTTGCTTTATGGTTGTGGGGACTCCATTCTTAATAGCTTTAATTTTGTTAGGGTCTGCTGCTATAAGTGAGATACAATATGACCTAGATATTCCACCTATTGTACTCCAGCAGAAACATTTGGATGTTTTTGCATCTGATTGTTCTCTGCAATAGTTTGAGCACCTTGTCAACATGTTCAACATGATCCTTCCAAGACTGGTGTGAATTAGTATATACATCAAAAAATACTAGTACAAATTTTCTAAGGAAGGGTTTGAAAATGGAATTCATCAACCCTTGAAATGTAGAAGGTGCATTGGTAAGGCCAAAAGGCATGACCAAGGGTCATAATGACCCTCTGTAGGTTTGAAATCTTGTTTTGGAATATCTTGATCTTCATTCTAATTTGATGATATCTGAGAGCAGAGAATCCAACTTGGTAAAATAATTTTCTCCATGTAATTCATCCAATAATTCATCAATCACGGGAATGGAAATTTATCTTTAATTATGAGCTATTAGGCTCTATAATCTGGACACATTGCCTGATCCATCCTTCTTGTGTACTTGATACTACGGGGAAGCAGGAAAGGCTTTGACTAGGTTGAATTATGCCGGCCTCTAACATTTACGCAATCATATGCTCAATTGCACTCTTTTGGAGCGTAAGGATATCTATAAAAGGCCTAATGTTTGGAGGAACACTTCACGGAATCAAATGGATAGCATGATCATGATCACGAATAGATGGGAGTCCTTTGGGAGTTTCAAAACACCTTAGGAATGATTGTCCAAGACTTGTTGGAGGTCTATGAGAAATAGATGATTTTGATGTTGGAACTTCTGGTAATGAGAATTGTGCAATTACCTCTTCGTTTTTCTTTCTTTAGAAGCTTTGTCATGACATTAGAGCTTATTATCCTTCTGGCTTCCACTTAATACCTCATAATTCGACTTCCTTTCCTTCGAAAAAAATTTCAAGAAAGTTCTTGAAAATTAAAAGCCTACGAATCCCCCAAGATTGTAACCATTATAATCCTAGTACACTGTATCAGCACCTCCCATAGGAATGGAAAGCATTGCTAGTCAATACATATTCCCCATGGTTAGCTTGATATTATGGCATTTTCCGGAAGAAATTTATAGTTCCTCCATTTGCAACCATCACTTGACGATACAGTGCTTGGGTATAGGAAACAATTTAATTCCTTGGCTACCTTACAATGAATAAGGAAGTAATAGGTCTTACACGAATCAATCAACACTATTACCTTTTTCTTCTTGATATGTCCTTCTATCTTGAGAGTTTGAGAAGTGGTAATTCTGCTAGTGCATTACACAATAATTAGAATTCATTTTCTTCCTCTTCTAGAGTACAGTTCTGTGTATATCCTCTTCTTGTTCATTTTCTTCTTCTTTCTTCTGTCTATGTAAAATAATTTCTTATCGGCTTTTGCCATGACCTTTAGTGTATTTGCTATCACAATTGTAGCAAAACCCTTTTTTGCTCTTTTTTCTTCGATTTTGTGGTGTCAACCTTGTAGGTTGTGGAAATCTGGTAATGTAACCTTCCTTCTTTAAAGAAATTGAGTGGTAAACTTCCTTGTCGCCATAATTTTACATTCAACTTTTCTTGCCAACTTTGAATGCCTTCTCCAATGAATCGGGTTCCAAAACACGAAATTCATGTTGGATGTTATCCTTTAAAGTGCCTATGAAGAGATCAATCCTATGTTCCTCACGGAATATCAATTACCCTTATATTCAATTTTTTGGAAGTCCTCAATGTGCTTCCCCACTAAGCCTTTTGTTTGAGATTTATCGATTGGCTAAAGAAGGTGTTGCTCTTTGTATCCTCATAATGTGCTATCATTTCCTCAGTAAAATTGACCAAGTGACAATTTTTACGGGATCAAAGCCATTGATACCATACAAATGTATTTTATTCTAAATGTAAAGTTGCAATGCGTACCTTTTGTGTGTTTTGCACGTTATTGAGATCAAAATATTGCTGCATCATGTATTATCCATGTTACGGGATCCTTTCCATCAAACTTCCTCATATCCATTTTTGGAATATGGTGGTTCTTCCACATCATTAGAGTTTATGAAATCACGATTAACATTTATTTTTCTCATCATGAGGTTCTTCTACTATATTTTCACCATTAGGAAACATTTCTTGTATCAACTTTCAAACCTTCCATGTCTTCTTTTAGAACATTCTTCATGTTTTCCATTTCTCATTGATCTTAGCTTCATGTCATCCATCTTAGATTCCATGCTAGCCTCACATGCACCATATATCTTAGATTCATGCCTTTATTCAAACCATCCATCTTAGTTTCCACGCCTTTCTTCAAAACTTCCATTTCATTTTTTCTTGCTCTTCAGAGACGAAATTGTTACACTTGCTCTTGTAATTTTGATATGTCATGTTGCCATTCTTCGTCTTCATGAGTCATAATAGAGCTTTCAAAGGCTTAATGGGTGTTGAATTCTTTTGAGGCCATTTTAGAATTCCAATCTTGATATCTATTCTAAAATAGCCTTGTAATCAATTCAACTTGATTACGCAAACAAGACTTATGCAATTCGGGAAAAAAATACACATCTTTTGTACTTTTAGAATCAAATGTTGAGGTGAATTATCTCTATAATTTGAATATAATATATACGAAATTCAGCCCTATAGTAGCCCTCTGAAGCTTCTTTCCAATGCCACATGTCTAATATGATTTGGTTATTTCAAGACAGTTATGTCCAATCTCCCACAATGACCCAATTTGGACTAGTTCAATGAAGAAGCCGAACCTTGCAAAGCTTTCCACGTGTCAACTGTTTCATCCTTTAGCTGCGAAAAATAAGCGAAGAAAATAAAGTACGTGTACTTGCGACCACTTTTTACGGCACTCCAATTCGATGTTCGGAGAGAGAGAGTTATGAAGATTTTCCCGATCACCTCTTTGAGATGAAATTCGGGAGCACGAAGAATCACTAACTTCCACGGATCATATCTCCAGAAAATATTGCGAGCCAAGCTGCGAAATTTTTGACGATGTTCCTTAGGATTTCGGCTTCACACCTTTATAAATTTCAGCTTCTAAACTTTGTAGAAAAAAAAAAAAATTTATGACGCAAATTCCACAATGACTTGTTTAGGAGCCGGAAAAAATACCTAACTTCCACGGATCATATCTCCAAAAATATTACAGACAAGCTCTAAAACTTTTTGACGCGTGTTCTCGGGATTTCAGCCACCCTAAAAATTTCAGCTTCTAAAACTTCATATATAAAAAAGTTATAGTGAAAATGCCACATTATTTTGTTTTGAGCAAGGAAACCCTATAATCCAGCTACGTGCAAATGTTGTGTAACGACTTCAAAAAATAGAAGAGAAAAGAGATAACGCCTTAGAAATAAGACACTTTGAGGGGAAACCTCGATACATTACATAAATGAAATTCTTGGATGATACAATTTACAAAACCTCATTTCTATATATAGGATTCCATGGGGCCATGATGTAATCCTAGTGGGTCCTGATGTAATCCTAGCCAACCTAACAATAAAAATTTAAGGGCAAATAATAAAAAAATGGGGGTTACAAGGGTACAATAATAACAATAAGGGGTTACACTAGCAACAATAAGGGACTATACTAGTGATACTAGGGACCTAACACATTTAACTACTAAAGCCTATTTTGAATCGGACATTAAATATGCATGTCGTCTAGGAGTTTCCAACTAATAACTATGATGGAAATTCTAGCTCAGGGTAGGGATTATAATTTCCCATAGCAAGGAAAATTCAGCTATCTATGTTGTTTGGTCAATTTTTAGTTATTCAACAAGTGTGCATGATTAAAGAGGATTATACGTTAATACAAAACCCTATTCTTCATAGAATAAGCTTGAAAATTATCAATTTTACCACATCAAAATATATATTAACTCTCTGGAAAATTTATTTATCAAATCATGTAGTCAACTTCAAGAAGGGTGTCT